>CAOKZL010000753.1:0-672529 GCA_948472985.1 Iguana delicatissima
AAAGGATGAAGAGGGGTATCACATGCCTATACAGGAGGAAGATGTGAGAAAGAACCAGGCAGCTACATAAAGAAGCAAAATCTTCACTGCAAGGCTCATGTGTAAGGTTCTTTGTAAAAATCTGGAGTAAGCAAGGTGCAGTCTATAGGCTCTGTGTCACCTGCCAGCCATTTTTTCATAACTTCCCAGTGGCCTCCAGAATTTTTATTTTTTTAAAAAATTGACACTCTAGTGTATCACTGATATTTGGCAACAAACTGCTGAATGCACTGCAGTCAATGCACAAAGGAATTAAATGCATGCTAGTAAATGGGACAGGCAATATCATAATCAATTTAGTTCTTTTTTGTTCAGTATCAATAGGCAGAATCATGGTCACTATCATATTAAAATCAGTTTGAGTGCTTTCAAGGTTCATTTACATATAAATAAAAATTTAATAATAATCATGTAAGAGTGCAAGACTTTATTTGTTAATAAAGGGAAATCTTTTAAATGAATATTATAAAATTTAAGAATTTTTAGTTAATTTCAGCATACGTTTAGTATTATTTATGCAGAGGCTTCTAATTCATTTTTCTCTCTCTAAAAAACTAAAGACAACAACAAACAAGTGCAGTCCTTGAACACTTGACTCATATCAGAAGTGACCCTGGCCCTACAGCAATTGCCCATTCCTATAGATTCTGTAGATAAATAGACATAGATTCCAACAGTACAAGTGACTTAAGGAAAAATATATAGCCTACATTTAATACAACATAGATCTTTCTGTTCAAAGTTAATACTCTTGCAATGTATCTCAAATTATACTGAAGCCTTGTGATCTGTATGCACTTCAAGTTGGCTGGGGAAAAGAATTGGTCTTCTTAGTAAATTAATTGTTTGTGACAATGAGCTTCATAAGATTCTCAAAAAATTGTTATTCACAACTATGAAACAAAGCAATCACATATTTGTACTTTAGTGAACAGCAGACACCAGTGAATGCATATTGATTATATACTGGCCTAGAGACTGAACAGGTTAGCAACTAGAATTCAAGTTACCTTTATGAGATATTTCTTAATGCTGTCATACTTTTCCAGTGTGAAGGCACCAACATGCTGTGGAATGAATTCCAAGCTCTCCAGGGTTTGTGTATGTGATCTGCTCAGCAGCTCTGGACTGCAACAACAGAAGGAATAGTTATGCCATATGTGTGAAATATATAGGGCTAAGTAGCTAACAAAATGATCTGTAAAATGCTAAATAAAATGAAAGCCTGAAGAAGATTGAGTTGAATCTTATGGCGCCCCTCCACAAACAGAAAAAGCCTTTCATTTACAAAAGCAGGTTAGATCCAAGAGAAATTACCAGGTTTTGGGGAGGAGTAAACAGAGAAGATGAACCTAAAAGTCTCTCCACCACGAACAAGATCTTTGTTGGATCTACATTGCTATTGTGAATGGAAAAACATTGTTGAATCCAATCCATATGGGAGATAATTTTTTTAAAAAAATATATATACATATTTAAGACTAGAGAGCATGGAATGTACCAATGAAAGAACTAACAAAATTTAACTGTTGATCTTAAATATTTTTGTTTATCACTGAAACTTGCAGTTTTACTGTGCCCATTCTACTTTCCAGATTCATATGCCTCCCTTTCTTAATGTTTTAGACATTTCTAAAATTTCAGCATTA
Source organism: Iguana delicatissima (assembly GCA_948472985.1). Lineage (NCBI taxonomy): Eukaryota > Metazoa > Chordata > Lepidosauria > Squamata > Iguanidae > Iguana > Iguana delicatissima. The sequence continues at coordinate 1,689 of CAOKZL010000753.1, forward strand.
CAGAATTTAAGTACTTCTACTACGTCAGCTCTGTGCATTCCCGTGTGGTTATTCATGTAAACTTCTTTACTTATTTTCTGCATGTCATTGCAAAAATTACTCTTCTTCAACCCCTGCCAATTGGCATTATCTCTTTCTAGATGTTTTACTATAAATTGCTAGTGATTTTAATATGTAATCCAAATCACTATATCTACTGCTCCTGTTGTACTCAAGAGATTTTACCCTACCTTTTCCAACAGATAAATAATTCTGAGCAGCAAGTAAATATCTTTATTGTAGACTTTCTTAGTTATATATTTGTTTTCTATCATTACCTAATAGATTTATCATCATCATCCAAATATTTATACGTCACTCTACATCAAAAGATCTCAAGGCAGTGTACACATAGCATTAAAACAGGTCAAATAATTTAAAAGCAATAAAATAAACAATACAATAAGTTAAAAACAGATTTAAAAGAGTTCAAAGATTTTAAAACTATGTAGAACAGTATTTGGATTGAATTAATGAGGCCCCAAAGGCTTTGATCAACAGTCAAGTTTTAACTGGGTGCCTAAATGACAGGAGTGTTCATGCCAGTTGGGCCTCCAAGGGGAGGGCATTCCACAATTTGGGTGCCACAACCGAAAGGCCCTCTCCCATGTCCCAGCACAATGTATTGATCTCAATGGTGGGACACAGAGAAGGACCCCCCAGCCCACAGATCTTAATCCTTGAGGAGGCACATATGAGCAGCGGTGCTCTCACAGGTACTGAAGTCTCAAGCCATTTAGTGCTTTCAACATCATCACAAGCCCCTTGAATTCAGAATGGAAATGTATTGGTAGCCAGTGCGATTCTTTTGAGAGTGGCATTACATCCCATCTATATGGCATTCTAGTCAGCAGTCAAGCATTTTGCATTAGCTATAGCTTCCAAGTCTTCTTCAAAGCAGCCCCATGAAGAGTGCATTACACTAATTGGGAGGTTAACAGTGCATGGACTACTGTGGCTAGGTTATGTCTATCCAGGAAATGCCACAGCACTACAGAAGCTGGCACCAAGCACTCTGAGCCACAGAGTTCTCTTGCGCCTCCGGTGACAGAGATAGATCTAAGTGTGCTCCCAAGCCACGCACCTGCTCCTTCAGAGAGAGTGCAATCCCAATCAGGGCAGGCTGTTTACCCAATTTCCAAACCCGAAACTACCAATCCACAGAACGTCTGGCTCACTGGCATTCGGGTTCAGTTTACTGACCCTCATCTAGGCCACTATAGCATCCAGGCACTGGTCCAGTACCTGTGTAGCCCCAGATGATTCCGATAACAAGGCGACACAGAGCAGAATGCTGTGAGCATATTGACAGCCCCTCACTCCAACCCCTCTTATGACCTTCCCCCAGCAGCTTCATGTAGATACTGAACAGAATAGGAGATAAAAAGCAACCCTGTGGCACCCCAGAGCTTAATAGCTATGAGGCTGAACAGGAACTGACATGTTGGGGCTTAGAGAATCTTCAGAGTCAAGAAGCCATAGATATGTATTAAAACTATAATTTATAGTTTGTCTGTCCATCTGTTATGCTACATAAATCCACAAATGCTGAGTCACACTACACAAACACATAAGCTAAATATTTTTCTGCAAGTTCAAGACTAACTGGAAAACTCTGGAATGTTTTGGAAAGCTGCTGTTTGTGGTTCACTGTACATGGAAACTACTGTTAAACCAACCTTAACGAATGGCAAACCATTCAAACATTTGTTTCACTCAAACTGTACATAAAACTATCAGTAGCAACTGAGGCAATGCCAGGTGGATTTCCTAGTGTTTGGTTGTGTGTATATTATTATTTAGAGTGTTCATCCATCTGTTATATCAATCCACACACTTAATCACATTCTCATCTAACTCATAGAACCAAAATAAAATACTGCAACTAGGTTTTGGACCCAATGCATCTTTGGGCCTCCAAAACACATACTCCAGACCTCTGTTTATTGTTTTAGAATGCACATTTATCAATCTGTGTCGATCAAACTTTGTATTTACACTTTGATTGCCATTGCAATTGTTTTCATGCAAATTTAGAAGCAGCTGACAAACTTTAGCTGCAGCTTCTTCTTTTTTTAAATTTCTTTATTAAAGTTTACATTAAACATAAAAAAACCCTTCCCCACTTCCATCTTTTCCCCAATTGAATCTGCTTATTTCTCTTCATACCTGCATATTTTAACCATAACAGTAGTCTTTCATTATTACATTGTACATCTTACATTAATGCATTACTACTTGTGACATATCTTATACATTATTACTTTCTTTATTTTCATTGTTACTTTCTATATTATTTCTTTATCCAATCCAATACTACTCTCCATTCCTTTTCAAAGTTCTGGATAGGTTTATTTTTCAATTAAGAATGCTAATTTTTCTGTTCCTACCATATCCGGTACATTGAGTTTCCATTCTTTTATATCTACATATTCCCCTTTTTTCCAGTATTGTGCACATGTCAATCTTGCAGCAGTTATCATATATAACAATATCTTCTGATGACATTTTATTTCTCTTTTTTGCCGCAACATATTTAACAAATAAAACTCTGGCTTCATTTCAAACTTAAAATCATATATTCTTTGGATTTCATCATGAATTTCTTTCCAAAATTTCTTTGCTATCTTACAGATCCACCACATATGAAAAAAGGATCCCTCCTTTTCATCACATTTCCAACATCTCGCATTCCCTACAGCTTCTTTATTTTTTCCCCAAATGGCTGGTTTTGGAGTATTTTTTTATGGAACTTGGGATGAAACAAGATTTAAGAATGGCGGTTCTTCCACTTAACTTCTTGTTCCACTCAAATTATAAGTGAAATCACCAACTTGAACAACCCTGGGTAAAATTCTGTGCATGTGGGCTTTTGTATATTTGAGTGTTATGTAACCTATGCATGTTTGCAACCAGCATGTGTTCTAGAATACCTCCATAATAAACTCCGGGAAACAAAATGTATTTATATCTGAAAGTGGACTTAAACGACTGTTGAACCCTGTGTTACAAAGTATTGTGCTGTTGCTGGAAATACGTCATTCAACTCCACTGACCTGTCTTTGTGTTGACGGCGATTTGTTGTCAGGGCAACAGCAATGTTATCCCAGGCTTTCCACCTATCCCCTTGGCCTGCTTGCTCACAGCCTAACTGATGCCAGCATTCTTCAAACACTGCTTTCCACTTCTCATCAGCGGGAACGGCAAGGTTTCCAAGCTTCCGTCTGGCAATATTAACAACAGGCATTTCAATCACCAAGCTGAAAACAAGATGAAGGTGCACAATTTCTCCCAAATGTATTCAGTTCTAAAATGTCCTCAGAGTAAGACAGAAATAGTATATTGAAGCAGCACTCCCTTAAAAACAGGCTCCTTGACCCTCAATGAACTCATAGACCAAGACAACCCGAATTTTTCACTAAAAATACCATGAACTAATTTATGTCACCAGGGTGTTATTGCTTATTTTCTTCTGCATAGAAAAGAGTACTCTAGGTCACTGATGTCCTACACCAAGCACTAAAATTGGTTATAACTGTAATTTTTATTCTTACTGAGATGGTTGATGTTTGCTATTTTATTTTGTATGGAGCTTTATTAAATAAGCTGGCTTGGGAGGACTTTTTTCATTAAATGTCATCTAGAAATAGTGTTGGTTCCCCCCTTCCCGACTAGCACTAGCACTCAATTCTAATTTATTCTCCCTGATTTCAAGTCTATACTACATACTGTCACATTGTCTCAGGATTAAAACCACTCTTTTCTGAGCTAGAAGCATGCATTCTTAAAGTATAGAAGATGAGGTGGATCAGGATGCTGAAGTGTTGTGAGAGTTTAGGCTGGAAAACTGCTAGTGAGCTACACCAGTCAAACTCTACTGTTATAAGCAATGGCAGGAGGGAAAAGGCTATGGAGTACCACAGCTGTAAAGAAAGTAAGACATTGGACAAATGGGTTACTCAGGGCTGGCACATTTTATTTTGTCCTTCGTTGCTGGTGAACTAATTAGTGTTATTAATGTTGAATGCCTGACGAGCAATAAATTATGCTTAAGATGTTATAAAGTAGATTAGTTTCCCTAAACGTATTATTCATTTGTTTTCATGAAGCAGAAGATCACTGCCTATTATTGCACTGATTATAAACAATAATACTGTTACAAAATTGGATATTAAGGTTAGAAAGAGTATAGCTAATAATATGGCACAAATACAGCTTCCTCAGGGAAGGTTTATAAAAGAGGCCAATAATACAGGTATGTCCCAGTTAATGAAGCAGATGTGCTCCTAGGCTCTACTTTTTTAATAGAAAACTTGGTACCAGAGGCAGAAATAACATGGAAAGAATAGTAATATGTTCCTATACCATAAAAAAGAACAGCAGTTCAATGTGTTTTCAGCAAAATTTTTATCCAAAGCTAACAATATGCCCAAGTGAAATGAAACAACTAGGTCTGGTAAGCCTTACATAACTAAACAAAAACATTGCAGACCTTTGGGAGACCGCCTGAAAGCTTCTTCCAAAATACATCCAGGATTTTTTTTTTCTTTTACCAACTACCAACTTTGCATTTTGGTGCCCAAACTTACTGATCAAGATTGTTTAACATGCTAGGAATAGCTGGTGAGGAAGGCTAACCTGCTTTTCCATTTTCACTCTATTTTGCTGTTCATGCATGCTCAGTAAGGGATTCTTGAAGCAGCTGCACATTACCTTGCCTGTGATTGGCAGGCACACATGTCTATAGTAGAATTGCTAAAATAGAATTATATTTTCTCAAGATTCATTGCACTGTTTATTGTGGGCATGCTGATGCAAGCCAGCACCAAAAATCTCTGTTTCTTCAAACCTTCTTCACTATCTTTCCAATGCTGATGCTGCTAAAAAAATTTCCAGCTAGTCAGAGAATGAAGAGGAAAAGGGGTAGGACTGAGCAGGCATAAAAAGACTGTAAAAAGGCATTTCTTTGCAGAGGGTATCTTAACTGAGGCGTGCCTCTAGAGTACTTAAGCTTTTATGGGAAAAACTCATTTCTCTCTAGTACAGTCAGCAGCTTTTAAAATCACTGAGGCATTAGATCCCAAATTCCTAGCACTTTTTTATGTTATAACTTTTGTAAATGGGCACAGAATGAGTATGAACAAATAATAGTCCAATTTTGTTAATGACATTTTCTAAAGGAAAAGAAATGAGCATAAGGATGACGGGAGCAAATAAATTAATTCACAGAGAATAAATAAAGCAGGCTCAGATTATCTGGAGGATCTGTATTTCTATCTGAAATCTCAAAACATGAAGTAAGTTTGCTCCAGGATCTGAATCTGAAGTGAATTCAGAATATGAACTTTGAAAATATGCATTAATCTAGCACTAGTTTTGCTTCAAGGGAAGTGTTTGACGTATGTTTTATTTATTTATTTTTTGGTATATTTTGGTTATAAAGGCCTTCCGGTTGCATGGTGGGTGCGAGCGGCAGCTCGGAAAGAAGCTGCGCAATGGCGCAGCTCTGAGCAGCCACCCGCTGGATTCCAGCTGCTTTTTTTGTACCACCAGAGGCGGCTAAACACCCCTCCAGTAAGAGGGGTGCGAGAGAGGTCCGAAGGGGACCCCTGCAACTGGTGGCTGGCTCTACCCGGCTGGGGGAGCCAAAAACACCAGTGGGGTCGAAGGACCATGACAGAGCCATTGGGATCGTCACCTGAGCGACACAAGCACCGCCGTCGACTTTTAACCAAGAAACTTATTTGAAATAACAAGTAAGAAAACATGAACCTGCTCTGGTCTTTGCTTTTGAAAATATCACATCTGGAACAGGCATGCAGCGGTGCGCAGGAGCATAGGGATGGAAGGACCCAGAGGGACGTGAGTGTGTCATGGCGGAAAGTTCTTTTAAGGAACGGCTGATATAAAAGGAATGGCTAAGAGGTTTCTCTGTTTTTCTCTGGACGGTTGAGTGTTCATCTTAAAGGGGTGGCTGCTTTAAAAGAAATGGCTAAGAGGCTTTTTTGCTTTTCTGCTGATGGTTGAGTGTTCATCTTAAAGGGGCAGCTGTTTTTAAAGAAATGGCTTAGAGGCTTTTTATTAAAGGGCCGGTACCGGGCTAAAGAATAAGACTGAACTTTACAAGATTGAATAAACCCCATTTGAACATTGAGCTCCTTATTTTTACAGATTATTTCGGTTGATCTGAGAGGATTGCTGTTTCAGCTTCTTGACTCTGGATTTCTGATCTGGAAGAATACTCTGCGCAGCGGTTATCGAGCAGTGCTTTTTTCTTTTTTGGCTTCTGTCGTTCGAGACTGTTTCCTAACTTTCTCTCTTTTTTCCTGAGTTTGGACTGGTGAGACTGGTGAACCTGTGCTGGAACGTCATTCAAGCAAATATCCTCACCCTCAGGAACAGAACTACTTGGACTTTAAGCGTCTATGAGAGTACAGTAATCTACAGAAATGAAACTCCGGGTAGTGAAGTTCCAGATGGGAGGGGAGAATGGGGGGTGGAGTGGCACAGGCTCCTGAATTAGACAAAGTGGTAATACTTTAACAATGTCAATTAAGCTTATATTTGATAGATATGTGGTCATTAATATAACATTGTGATATTGTTAAAGGGGGGATGGTGAATAGGGTATAAGTATAGAAGTGGGAAACCAGACATTTTTAAAATAATGGAGTTTAGGGCAGGAGATGGATTTGATGCGTTCTCGTTGTTTGAGACTTGTTTGCCAATTTTTTTCCTGAGTCTGGACTGTTGAGACTGCCGAGCCTGTGCTGGAAGGTCACCTAAGCAAAACATCCTCACTCCCCGGGACAAAGCAGCCTGGAATCTAAGCGGCAATGATAATACAGAGATTCTTCGGAAATGAATGTCCAGGCGGTAAAGTTCCAGATGGGAAGGGGGAATGGGAGATGATATGGTATGCAGGGCTCTGAATTAGATAAAATTGCTATGTACTTTGGCAATGTCAGTTAAGCCTGCGTTTTTGATGGATATATTTTCATTAATGCGGACATTGTGATATTGTTAAAGGGTGGATGGGGGAACAGGACACAGTCCAAGCTGGGAAACAAGACATTTTAAATATAATGAGATCCAGGGCGAGAAGAGGAGTGACTGTAACAGTAGCAATAGCTCAGACTGCCAGATATACATTGATAGACGTGTTTTAAAAATTTGAAGAGTTCATTTTATAAATGTTGGAGGACTTAATTTAAGAAAAGATAGCAGAATTTAAAAGAGACAAGTAGAGAAATGAGAATAAATTGAAATTTGTTGAGTAGAGAAAAGCAGAATGGCCAATAATGGGTGATAGCTGGGAACTGTCAAAGGAAAAGGACTGTATTTTGATTGTGGAAATGGAGAGAGGGGAAAGCATGTTCCAATGTTTGAGATGAACACTGTATTGTGATACATAAATGTAATACGTGGAGTGTGTTTCAAGAAGCGAAGACCAGAACAGAGTGGAAGACCAGAAACATTTCATGTAAAACTACAGGTTAAAGAAAGTTTTTTTTTAATCTGTGAAATTTAATAAAAATTATTATAAAAAAACCAACCTAAATATTGGTTATATATTGTTTATTTTTATATTTACTGGTGTACGTAACTACTGTTAAATATTGTATACATTTGTATAGTATGGTAGAAAGACATACTCATCCTTACAAGTGTTGCCAATGTCTTGTAGCTGTACAGATATTTAGAATATTTATATCCTCCTCTTAAATGTCATTCTGCCACTGGGGGAAAAGAAGAAATTGCTTATCTGTAATTGTGGTTCTTCTGTGAACTTACATAGATAGATTGTTCTGTGCTTCTGCAGAGCATGTTGAAACTTCGGAAGATAAGCTGAGCTTTCCTAACTGATCCCTCAGTTCCCAGTTTGCAGAAGTGCAGGGAAGACATAGGCTAGAATGAGGGGCAGTGACTGATTAGCAGGGAGATAGATAGGTTGTGTGAGTTCACAGATGATCATTCAAAGAATCACAAGTACAACTAAGTAACCTGTTCTTAGTGGTCTCTGTGGCTCACACAGCATGGGTGATTAGCAAGCTAATTTACTGGAAATGGGCATGAGTCACTGTTGCAAAGATGATAATACTGCCTTCTGAAATCTGCTTTTTTTACAAGCTCTGACATCAAGGCTGTAGTGACAGATGAACATCAGCAGCTGTGCCCAAGTGGCTGCTCTACAGGTCTTCTGTAGGCAGTAAATCGTGAGAAAAGCAGGTGATGCATCCATTACTCATGTAGAGTAACTGTGGATACCCCAGGAGTGGTAATTTCACCATCTCACAGACGGTGATTGCTAGTGGTTGCCCATTTGGACAGCATTTGGGATGAAACTACAGAGCAATTTTGTTGTAGCATGTGAACACTGGGGTGAGGGTTGCTTTTGAATGTTCTTGCCTTGTTGATGCAGAAAGCTAGGATCTGATGGAAATCCGAACAATGCAAATCTGCCTCTTCCAGTGTAATAGGAGTAGGGAAAAAATATTGGCAAGACAATGTCCTGAGAAAGGTAGAAGTAGGAAACTACCTTTGGAAGGAATGAAGTATTTGTTTGGAGTGTGACCTTATCTTTGTGGAATTTGAGAAATGGCTGGTCACACTGAAGGGCAGTCAACTCAGTTGCCTATTGCACAGACATAATGGTGCTGAAACATCTTCAGTATCAAGAAATGCTAAGCTGCACGTTTCCAGTAACTTCAATAGTTTAGTCATAAGTTTGGAGAGGACTAACAGGAGATCTCAGGCTGGAGCAGTTGGGCAAAAGTTTTGAGGAAGGCCACTGAAACTTTTCAAAAAGGTTTTGAACTGGCAATAAGTGAAGCAGGAATAGGCCAGGAATGACCTTGAGAAAGAAGGGTCAACTGTGTGGACTGTACGTCAGTGGTTCTCAACCTGTGGGTCCCCAGATGTTTGTGGATTTCAGCTCCGAGAAGCCCTGAGCATTGACCATAGTGGCTGGGGCTTCTGGGAGCTGAAGTCCATGAACATCTGGGGACCCACAGGTTGAGAAACACTGCTGTACGTGCATCAAAAATCCAATAATATCCTTTAGCTATCCATCAGAAAGGAACCATTGGTGCATTCAAGAAACTGCAGAAACTTATTCTAGCTTGATGGTTAAAACTTCCAAGTAGAAAGATTCCTTACCAGCTGGATTTCAGTCAGCTCTTTCTCTGGTACCACAATAACTGGGCAATCTGCTATGCTGCTAATGTGACAATGGAAGGTTTGGGCAACATATTGTTTTTACTGGCTGGATTAGGTCTTGTCACCGTAGAAGGCACTAGTAATTGCTCTGAACTATGTATGGAAGTGGCATAAACAGGCCTTGCAAGGCCACTGAAGAACAGTGAAAATACAGTGTAGTCTGGTCTCTGTGAATCTTCTCTATGACCATCATTAAAAGGGAGAAGGGAGGGGAGGCATAGAATTTGGTACCTTCCCAACTGTACCAAAATGCATCTTCAAGAGACTTCAAATTTCTCTTTCTCCTTATGCAAAAATGGTTGCACTCTCTTCAGCAGCAAAGTGCCTGCCCTCTGGGGTTCTCCATTTCTTGGAAAAACAATGTGTGACTTGTGGTGTAAGGTGTCATTTGTGGAAGGAGGTTGCTGACTTACTCAGCGCATCTGCAGTATTGTTGCTTGAGCCTAAGAGGTGGGCTGTCACCTGGTATATTTTTCTGAGAATTCACCATTCCCACAGGACTGCAGTGAGATCCAGCAGTTGAATGGAATTAGTTCCTCCTTGTTTGTTGATGTAGCACATGGTTGCTGTGTCGTGATTAGGTACTTGTACCACTTGTCCCAACAGTACAACCTCAAATACTTTGACCATGATAAAGATGGCCTTCCTCTTGAATATACTGGTATGTAAAGACCTCTTGATGGAATTCTTCATTCATTTATTGTGAGGTCTTACATGAGCTCTGCAATCTGTTACAGAGCATCTATTTAACAGATCTGGTTGGGTGAGCCTTACGAAACAGTGTTCTGGCCACTAGGCTTCCTGCTGTAACCACCAGTGTAGTGATTGCTAGATGTGAATTGGAAAAGTCACTCATTTCTGGGGTGTTGACATCGTGATCAAAATGAGAAAGGAAAACTTTTATAAGCCACTCATCCTGAGGTGGGTAAAGGGAATAATGTCATGGTCAAAGCCATGAAACTGAGGATAATTTGACTGCTTTTCGACTCAGTGGAATGATAAAACTGCCTACCTTAATTTGAGCATTCTCTGCAACTTCCCTTTCATCTCAACTGAGACAGGCTCTTAAGAACTCAATCTTCTGTGTTCGGCAAAAATTTGACTTGGGCCATTTCCGCACAAGAGGAGAGGAACAGTTCACCGCGTGTCAAGAGCAGTGTTTTTTTCTTCCGGATTCAAAAACTGTGCTGTCTGCACATCTCCCATTTATATCATACTACCTCAGAGAAAAATGGTTGCTGCATTCGCACCAGCAAGTCCCTGGTCACTCCCATCTCCATCCCTTACCCCATCCTGCCAACTTCAAACTGATCTTTCAAAGTGAGCTATCAAAACTGTCAAATCAAACTGTCAAAAGATCGCTACTTTGCAAAGTGAAAGTTAAGGCTGCAGCGCAGTGAAAGTTAAGGGTGCAGCACAAAGACTATCAAGGCAGCCTGAAATAGAAACAAAAGAGAAACAATGTTGCAGTATGTTCATTGATGTGAGAAATTAGCGATCCATTAGTACTCTCTTCCCACTGTCCATTTAACACCTGGAAGACAGCCTGTCCTTTGACTGGTGGAGAGAGATAGTGATGGAAATGACAGCCTGGGAATGCCTCTAGCCAGCAACTTCTCCCCTTTGAATCAATGTTATAGCTCTGCATGTGGGGGGAAATGAAGCAGAAATGGCTTGGGAGGTTTACATCAGAGTTTTTCCGGTTTTATAATACAGCAGTTGCTCATTGCATTGAACCCTGCTAGGAGCTGAAAACATGCAGAACCATGAGGGAAACTACAAAGCCAAACCGGTTCAACATGAAGATGGGAGGGTGAGAATTTGAGGCGACTCTGGTGTAGTGACCTTGGGTGGAAATGACCTTGTTTACAAAGAGACCAAGATCTGAGTAAGAATGAAGGGAGGTCGATGCAGAGTCTCTGCTTGCTTGGTTGACTGATTAACCAGTCATCTATATAACAATAAATCTCTGTAGCCATAATTTGCAAGTGAGCTGCTACCAGTGTCATATAGTCCCTGGGGAACTAGACAGACAAAGGGGAGTACTCTGAGTTGATAATGGGTGCCATCCATCTTCAAAACAGAGGAACTCTGTAGTATGCAGATCTTACTGTAATACGGAAATATGCACTCTCTAAATCTGTTGTAGCAAACCAGTCATTTTCTTTCAACTGGAATAGAATCATATATACGGTAATCAATCTGAACATTTTTTTGAGAGCGACTTGATTAACCCCCAGAAGCCCAGAACAGGTCAGACGCCTCCACCACAACTCGGCACAGTAAAATAGCAAGACTAAAATTCACTATTTCTGGTCATACCTGTGACAATCTTATTGCCCCTTTTTCCAGAAGGCTGTGGATATCATCTAACAGAGATGGGACTCAGCAGATTACATTTTCTGGTGGCATTCTGAAGAAATTGATAGCATATCCCTTACCAAAGCAAAACAACTTATCTGTTGCTATGTTCACATTTGGAAAGAAAAGGCAGAGTCTGTCCCGAACAATCAGCAAATGGTTTTGTAAGGGGGTAACCATAAACTTTTGTAAGGGGCTAACCATAAAAAAACTGTCTGACAGAGTCCAACTGTTTCCTTTTATAAGAGCCTGACTTGTACTTCCCTCACTGTGAAGGCTTCTCAACGAAAGATAAGGAATTGGGAATGATGTCTAAAGACCTTTGAAAAACAGTATCATTGAAAAAGTATGGAAGGAAGATATAAAATTTACACAGAGTGTGACATTAAGAGAAAACCTTTACAAATCAATGCATAGATGGTATATGACCCCCCAGAAACTAAAGAAAATAACAGGAAAAGGAAGTGGGCAATGCTGGAAGTGTGGAAAAACAATAGGAACCTACTTTCATACATGGTGACTATGCCCGATAGTAAAAAAATATTGGAAAAAAATCCATGATAGTTTAACCCAGTTGCTGGAAATGAATTTTGAGATGAAACCGGAGATATACTTATTAAATATGATTGAAGAAAAGAGTGAAATGAAGAAGAAAAAGAAAGTATTGTTAAATTTAATAACAGCAGCGAGGTTGAACTATGTGAAATATTGGAAAGAAGAAAAAGAGCCCCCTCAAGAAGAATGGAAATTAAAAGTGATGGACATCATGGAAATGGAAAAACAATCCAACAGTTTAAAAGGTAATTCAATTCAACAATTCGAAAGACAGCGGCAAGGTATTATTAGATGGGTGAAAGAGAAATGAGAAGAGAGGTAAAGAATACAATAAAGGAATTGTAGGGTAACAGCTAAGGTAAGGTGGGAATTCAGAGAGAGGGAGGAAAATATTATTAATTGAAGTAGAGACAACAACAAAAAAAGACTTCACATGAAGGAGGTTTAGTTTAAGAAAGAGAATAAAGAGTTTGGAATGGAGAAAACGTGGAAGAAGGAGTGGAAAGGGTAGGGAGAGGGAAGGGGGAGGATTGGGAGGGGAAAGATGGTTTTTATTAAGATAAGGGAGGAGGGTGGGAAAGGGAGGGAAGGGAAGGCAGGGAGGGAGAGGAAAGGGGGATTGGAACATATAAATTAATAAGTACATTTGATAATAAAGCGGGAAAGGAATTAATGGAGAATTAATGTAAGATTGTTGTATAATATAGAAATAATGTTAAACACTTGTATTGTGTATAAACTCCCTCAAATAAAAAAGAAAAAGAAAAACAGTATCATTGAGACTGTGTTAAGGACTCATATCTGAAGGAGGAAGAGATGCCAATCTTTTTGGATGGTGTTTTCTTTTGTGAATGGGGGTCTCATTTCCCTCCATTACTGGTGTGAAAAGACCCAGTTTGACTATGTTCTGGTCTGGTGAGTGATTGCCATAAAAGAGGACAGCTACCAATGTTACAGGTTTGAGAGGAAGCTCCTTGACTCCTGTTTCCTGCTGCATGTTATTGATATCATCAGTATCAAATCTGCCAACCATTTCAAACCTGATAGTACCAAGATTAGGTGGGAATAACTGGTATCAATAGATTTGAGTGCTGAAATAGGCTTTGAAGAAAAGAGTTTTTCAAGAACTGAAGGAAGTCAAGTACCAATCCGCAGTGAATGCTCCACCTGTAAAGATGTCTCCATACTAGAGCTTTTAGATAGCAGAGGCAATTCTAATGGTGTGTTTTACAAAGTTTTTTGATTATGCCTAAACTTGTCAATGATATATCGCCTTCTCAATCAAACACTTAAGTGTCCACCAGACAGGGGGATTTTACTATCACAGTTTACGTACTTATTGGGGAAAAAAAGTATTACATGACATTAATAAGCAGCTTTGTTGCTACAAGCTCAAGAGCCCATAGGCAAAATGTAAAGGATAAATTATGAAGAAGAAAAATAAGATGAGAAAACAAACACAAGAGAAGACAAAATTCGGAATGCCTAAAGAAGGCTGTAATAGCTCAACTATCACACAAACCACTGTCTTGACAGACAGACAAAATCCCAACGTGCTATTGCTGGTGCAGCACACAAAAAGGAACTGAGGGAAATGGCAGGCATGCCCTGAGTGCACATAGGACCAAGAAGATGAAGCTGCCATCAAAAATTCTCAGGTTAGCAATAGAAGTTTCCAAAAGAGGCACAGAATAATCCATAAATGTATGAGTCAGAGAGACCCTGAAGAAGAACCACAAATCTCCATAAAACAATTGCAATCAGTTCTAAAAGGCTAACAGAATTCTTTCATGGTAGAGCTGTACTGATCTCTTTCCAAATGCTTGGGCAAATACTTCACACTGAATAAACTACTATTTTTCATTCTGACAGATGTTATAACTACACAGATGACATACAGAGAGGGGGCTTTGGGTAACTAAATAAACAGGCAAGCTCATATAACAAAGGTGCTTGGAAAGCATATGTATGACAAAAGCTATGCAAGGCTCTACTAAGTTACTATCAGCGCCCTGAGTTGTGTCTAAAAGTTAGCCAGCATCCAGTATAGTTGTTCCAGAAGTAGACTTTGCAATGGTACTGGGAAATGTATGCCCTTCTAAAATTGTTGGACAGCAACCCCTATCAGCCCAAGCCAACATAAGGCAATGGTGAAATATGATGAGAATTATAGTCCAACAATATCTGGAGGGCCATAGCTTCTTCAAACTCTTATGTGTGATCCTTCCAACTCATGATTATTGAAGGAATGCTGTATCAAGTAAAATGTACAACTACTTTTCAAGAGGTATCTCATATGAATCGCCTTGTCAGCATCTGATATTGGGTCATTTACACTGGTAATAAATAATAGGTAGGAACTGGAAAATATTTGTGGTCCCAGTCATCATCTGCTTTTGTAAAAGCAGTGTTTAGATTAAGGACCTGTCAGAAGCATTCAACCAATTAACTAAACACAAGTCCTCTCTGTCTCCCTTGTCTCCCTCATGTGTGCATTCAGCTTCTTCTCATTTAGTCTAGTACCCACAGACTGATAAGACTTGCAAAAGCAACAGGACTGTTGCTTTCCCATCAGTAAAGGAGTAAGTTTCCTAGCTCAAAGCTGATCTTGTGAAAATAAAAAACAGAGTTTTAAGATTGAAAGCATTTTAAAAACAGTCTTATCAATATGATCAACTCTTCCTGGTTTGGAGCATCTTCAAGGCTTTTCCATAAAGCAAAGCTACAGTTTCTTTTTTTCTCTGTAACTCTAGATAGCACTGTTCACCTAACCTTTGTAGTTTAAAAAATGAAATGTCATACACCAATAAGTTCTGAACCCCAGACTTTAAAAAAGGACAGCTGAAAATCCTTGCTTCAGAGGCACCTACATACATTTATTCATAGACCCCCTAGTGTGGTTAAAAAAATCCAGTTCCTAGAAATTTATGTTCAGTTCAGCAGGGAAGCCTGCTTCACATTCAAATTTGGGGATCAGTGATGTCAAGATTAATTAATAGCAAATGATTTTGACACCATGGGGGAAAAAAAACAAGGTGGAAGAAACAAAGGGCTAGGTTGCCCATAAAAATAAGACACTCATATTTTGCTTAACATTGAAATAACCACGGCTATGACTTAAACTGACAGCTGCACCCATGCTCTTCACAGGTGACAAGTCATGCACTATGTATGAGTCATGCTACCAATCCCCCAGCAGCATCTCTTTGATGATTTCTAAAAATGCCTTAAACCATTCCTTATGAATTAGATGTGCTGGGCCACTTCATTTCCAGCTATCTAATAAGTGCATTTCCAGTTCCATTTATATGAATGTCTGTCTGGACTGCCACTGTAGACTGGAAAAATTCTTCTTTCAAAGCTTAGAGACTGAGTAGAACTTAGAAGTAACAAATTACAAGTGACTCGGTGAAGTGACGAAAGTATACTGAAGTTCACACTTTGAAAGCAATGTAACAAGTGGAAACAATGTCAATGGGTACAGTATGTCCAATAAGTAACATTTTCTAGTTATTTTAACATTACGTTGAAAGGGCATTTTAGAGGAATTCTGAACAATTTTTTAAAAAAATATTATGGCATTCTCATAATTCCTAAGAATTTAAATTAAAAAAATGAAATAAAGCAAATGAAAAGTAAGTAGGAACAGAACAGATAATACAAATGCGTGCATGTAGGGGAATGGTAACAAACTGCTTTTTAAAAATAACTATGACCGAGCTTAGAAAGATCTGTGGTTGACCACAGCCTTGAAAGACAACTGCTTCATTTTCCCTGCATTAGTCACTTGCCACAATCACATGCCCCCTTTTAATGTCATTTTCAATCTCTCATCTTTTCTAAGATAAAGATATTAATCCCATCTCTTATATTTTAAGAATATAACAACTGCAGTGCCACTCTGAAAGCCATGATTAGCACCAGTAATGATATCGTGCCAGTTGTGTCACCTACTCAGACAGAACAGCTTGAGATAAGCAACAAGAACTACGCAAGCAACATAAGTCAGGGTGTGGTCGCAAACCACTTTACATCCATATCAGTGCTAGGGTTCATGTGCCACAGAGATGTACATACAACAATACATTAGCTGAACAGCAGCTAACTTCGATCCACTCACAGTCTTTTGGGTCGGTCCTTCTCATGATCATATACAGTGGGTTTGAAGTATGTCCCAGTAATCTTTATCCCGGATCCCCACTCACCACTGAAAGTACCTTCAATAGTGTCTCCATTTGGCAAAGTAAGTGTTCCCTTGATAGAAGGCAGAGAAAGAAAAATAGTGTAAAAGACCTCCCATGGACTCACACATTATGAACTGTTCTTCCCTAAAATATGAATTACCAACCTTCCCATTAAGGGTCCAGTTATCTGAAAACTCTCCTTCATACACTGTATCATCCTCTGAAAGCAAGACACCAGACCCCTACAGAAAGCAGTATCACAATCAATATAAAGCACGTTTGTAGTAATTACAATACAAACAATGAAGATGTTCAGAATGTCAAAAAAGACATTTTATTGGAATTTTGTATAGTTTCTTTTTATGTTTTAAGTTTGTTTAGACACTTCACCGTGTTACAAGTAAATACTTGCATTTGTGGAAGGGGAAGAGATTCAACAAAAGGTCCTGCTGTAGGAAGGGCAGAGCCAGTTTCATGGATTCCTTTCCCCCCTGATAAGCATCCCACCAGGCCACCTTCCATGCTGTTGCAAACAATATCTCCACATGTACAATGCTACTTCAAGAAGTAATTTGTATTACTGCAATACAATAGGCTAGCCTCCCTTATCTGCCATTTCACAGATCCTCAGTCTCTCTTTTTGCTGCCAGCTTCACAATTCTGCTCTTGAGGTGGCGACTGCAGCATTCATCAGATCTGAGAGACAAATGCTTCTGTCTTCACCTTGGAGACAGAAGTAGGTGACTAGCAGCAAAACGTTTTGATTTTTGGATTTCAGATTTCCAGATAAGGGAGGCTCAACTTTTATTGTTATTCCAATAGTGAAACAAATTCAAGGACAGCTAGGATGGTTCACTCAGTTGTAAAACGCCAGGTTGCATGCAACTTACCATCATTTTATTGTTGTTAAAAGCTCCTTCATGATACAGTCCAAACTGGGTAACTACAACGCCATTGCCTTGGCAAAGGTCATCTTGCCACATTCCCATATATTTTTCTCCCCTGAAGAGGCAGTAAAATGTTATTGTTAGAAGCAATCTAAGCTAGTGGGTCTTAACCTTTTTTTAAAATATCTTTGGTTTCCATGAACCACCAAGACTTAACTCAAAGTGGCTTCTGGTTATGTGCAAGGCAGAAAGAAATCTCATGCGCTGTCTGTCAGATGCTCAGTGTCATTCATTGCACATTCTCATTGTGTGCAGAAGTAGCAAGTGCTGAGTTCATTTTTTGCTGTTGGTTTTATAACTTTTGAAAGGTCTGAGATACTGTAATTAAACTTGGTACAAATGATGTCTGTCACCAGTAAATCACTTCTGCTCTTTAAGATCAATGTGTGACTGTCTGCCTTTCTATTTTAACAGTAAATGCTCGTAACATTTCTTGACACCTTCAAGGACCCCTGTGAGAACATCACAGCCCCGCAGGGATCTACAGACCCCAGGTTGAGAACTGCTGATCTAAGTGATAAACTATCACTTCTTCTTCTGTGCTTCTAAGGTTTAAACCAAGAGAGGGGCAAAATGCAGCCCTCCAGATGTTCTATGAACTGCAACTCCTATCAGCACTAGCTAGCACAGCCAATGGAGAGAAATGCTAGAGCTGCGGTTCAACAACACAGGAAGGACTACACTTTGCCCATGTCTGGGGTTTGAGCAATGGATATTTTGCTTCATGAGTCAGGTTACTGAAGAGCATTTTCAGCAATAACTAGGTTCCATTAAAAATATATGATGAGGCAGGGGATGATAAACCAGTATTCCTTTGAACTGCAGTGTATAATCTATATTCATGAACTGGTTAAACAACTGTCTCCAACATAAAGTTACTTGATTCAACTTCTTCCACATCTCAAAACATTATACATTGGCTAAGGAATTTACCATCAGTGGAAAAACTCAGTATTATTTCAGATTCTTTAGTGGGTTTGTTAATTCATTTTCTTATCACAATCATGATAGGTTGAATTTTAAAAATGAGCAGTTGATTAGAAGGACCTAAATGTATAGGACCTTTTTGAGAAAACTATAGTATTAAAAATGGTGATGAAACAGAACTCGTATCTCAGAGAGATGAACTGTAATAGCGTACTTCCTAATGTGTAAATCTGTAACTCGTTCAGGTGATTCAAATATTCTTTGAAAGGAATCTTTTCCTTTTAAATTCAGAAGATTTGTTCCATTTGAGTTCCTTGAGGAGAAAGGCTCTACTTCTCACTTGACTGAATCAGTAAGGCTACAGACTGCACTTACACTTGTTTATTTCCAAGACTATGTGATATTTATTATCAGTTTACCAACATTCAACAGAATGGAATAAAGCCAAACATTATGATAGCATTTACTTTTAACAATGCATGGTAATTTATTAAGTTGCATGTTAATGATGTTTTTGTCATTTGCTCAAAGGACCATCCATTTTAAGTATCAGAAAACAGGAAAATGTTATTAGATATGAAACTTGTGTTAAATATAGATCAATACATTAAAAGAAGATTTCAGTTGCTCTCAATTGTCATTTCTAAATCTTAAATTCATTTCATCCACTTTCTACATTCTTTTGCATTTTTGAAAAAAATTAAATGCATTTGTGTGCATTTCCTGATACAAATAATTTTGTATGCAATGCATTCTAAGGTATGCATTTTTTTAGGGATGGGCCAACCAAATCCTCAAATCCTTGGCAAGGATTCGAGATTTGCAAATCTGAATCCCTGCGCCAAAATAGGCAAACCGAATCTTTTGAATCCACCAACCAAATAGTTTATTGGAGACCGGGACGCCTGAAAACCTGGGAGACCAGATACACAAGGGGAGATGGCAAATAGGTGAGCTTTTCCCTCGGAGTAATAATGGCCTTTGCTAACAAGTTCAGAAATTACATCTGGAGTTGTATTCTAATATATTTAAACTGAACATTTAATATTTAAGTTCACCACTTGACTGGAAGGTACAGTCTTGAGATTTCAAGGACAGCTGAAAGATTCCTTTGTATAGCTCCCTTGCAAAGCTCTTTCATACACAATTCTGGGGTTTGTAGTTTTACAAAGTGTCACAGCCTTCTCTGACAAAGTGTGCTGGTGCATCATCAAACTACAAACCCCAGAATGCCATAAGGACAAATGCAAAGAAAATACAGTTTTGACCTGGATTAGCTCTGTACTGTAGTATGTGGCCCTGTTTACACAGGCAGGAAAATGAGGGATGAATCCACATTTTCCTGCCTGTGTAGAAAGGGCCTTCATGTCATTTTCAATCTGGGGAGATCCTGAGGCAAAACTATGATAATTGTTCTGGCCAGATTTCTTCAGAGGGAGGTTTACCTTTGCCTAGGCTTTTGCTAAGGCTGAGAGAGTGTGTCTTGGCCAAGATTATCCTTCTTTCCTTTGCTTTTTAAACTCTTTTTTAAAAAAGGATTTGAAAGATTCGAGATTTGTGAAATTCGTGGATTCCCAGAATCTTCCAGGGATTAGGATCTAGATTCAGAAAATTCTGGATTCGTCCCGTCCTTAATTTTTTTCAAAAAAGTTTCCATAACATATTGCAATTATGTACATTATTTTACTACTGTAGGGCATTTTTATGTTCATTGCCCTCTGATATAAACATTTTTGTGAGCATTTTTGACTGAGTAACTTCACTGTTAATTCAGAGAAGTATGAATACCAGAGCATAACTGCTTTTCACTCTGCGCATTAGTCTAGGACCATAAATTATATAGGCTTACATTAAAATATGTAATTCCAGGTTTTTCTAAGACTGGTAATTAATTGTTCAGCATATATTTTATTATTTATTATTTATATTATTTTATTATTTATTGGACTTGTATCCGCCTTTCTACCAAGGAACAGCACTAGGAATTTCTCTCCCTTCATACACAATCTAGAGTTTTCAGGGACAGATAGCAGTATATTACATTCCATGTCACTACCATTTAATTTGCATAAGGTGGAGAGTAATATTCTTCTTTTCCAAAATGCCTTAATCAGAAGTCACTTTGAGTCATATTCAGGAGAACAGCGGGATATAAAGCAAACAAGCAAGCAAGCAAATAAATAAATAAATAAATAAATAATAAAGCTCTTTAGTGACCCATCCAAACTTTTAGATTCTAAATGAAAGTGTATGAATAATTCTTTTCCAGCTAATACATTGCTTAACATACTTGACAGGAATGCTCAGCATTTACTCACCTTGTGATATCATCAAATACTCCATATCCAGTCTTCTTATCCATTATCCACTGGCCAATGAACATACTAGGAGAGGTAGAAGTCAGTTTGCCACTGCGCAGAAGACCATGGCCATGACGCATATTATCCTGAAAGCTTCCTTCATACACTTCTCCAGTGGCATAGCTGAAATAGACATAACATGTCTCTTCGCACACATAACCTGAACATTTTCAAGGATACATAGCACTGCTCTTTGTTTCTCTGCAAATTCTTGCTTCATTTCTTGCAAACTAGTGTACCAGAAGGGCTCAGAACATAAGTAAAGGGACATGTAATTGCTCTCAAAGTATTTATAACTCTTTTTAAAACCTTCCCTTCTTCTTCCCAATGAAAACACGGTGAAGAGATATGCATATAGATACCAGGGCTACATTCAATAATTATCCAATCATTATCAAAACTGGTTATATGAGTGTCTGTTACATATGATCATCTAAACACAAGTTTTATGCTGTTTCCTATGTGGAAGTGCACTATGTGTAAAATAACCCTTTCAAGTCTTGTTGTTATTGATGCATATATCAAGTAGTTTCCTAACTTATGGCAACTCTATCACAGGGTTTTCTTGGCAAGATCTGCTCAGAGAGGGTTTGCCATTGCCTTCCCTTAAGGCTGAGAGAGTGAGATTTGCTCAAGGTCACCTAGCGTGTTTCCATGGCTGAACAGGGACTGGAATCCTGGCCTCCCAGAGTCATCATTCAACACTTAAACCACTACACCACACTAGCTCTCTTCAAGCAGACTTTGAAATCTACTGTTGTTTAATTGCTATTATTAAATTGTTATTTCCTTCAAAACCATCCCTATGCTGCTTGCATATTACCTGTAGGTGCCCTGTCCGCACATTTTCCCTTCTTTCCAATATCCAATATAGTGGTCATTCTTCTTCTGTACTTTGTTTGGTACTGTATATTCACCATGTCTGTCAATACAAAACATATTCACATATCATACATAAACAATCAGGTAAAAAGATCCAGCGTAACACAATCCAAAATAACTTAATTGTTACCATCAGAGCTATACCCTGGGCCGCAATTCTGTGCATATTTATGTGGTAATGAGATATTCTGAGATGAACAGGTTACTAACCTATAACTGCAGTAGTTTTAAGTAGTAATCTGTGCCCTCACACAAAGGAGTTTTTGCACTTTGGCAGAGACACCATTTGGAAAGTTTTAATGTTGAACAGCCTTGGTGGGAAACCCTACCCTATCCCCACTCTGTGTATGCTGCAAACTGCCAGACTACTTTCCCCTTGGTTTCAAATCCACTGGAAGACCAAAAGAATGATACCTGAAAAGAGGGGAAGTAGGCAGGTAGTTTTTTTAACCATTAAAAAAAAACTACAGATGTGAGTTAAAAACATGCTCTTCTTCATCATGGTTTCTGTGCCTTACACAAATGGGTGACTGAAAAACCTACCAATGGAGGTGAGTAGGTCACAAAAGTAGAGACTGCAACACAACATTACCAAAGCAAGCATAATCTCTAGTCCTCAAATCTAAGAGGTAATATCTTATAAATGTTGAACGTTGACACCACACAGCCGCTTTGCAAAGGTCTGGTAAAGAAGCATCCCTGAGGAGAGCTGTGGGGGCAGAAACAGCTCTAGTTGAATGTGTTCTGGTGTCTTTATAGCAAGCAAGTAAGCCAGGTAAATTGCCTGCACTATTCACTTAGAGAACCCCTAAAAGGAGACACGATGAGCCTTTTGGGACTGCTATAACATACAAAAAGTCTAGAGGACAGCCAAAAGGGAGATGTTCACTGGCTGTAAAAGGTGAGAGCTTAACAAACATCCAAAGTGTGAAGAGCAATCTCAAGACTTGAAAACAGATTTAGGAAAAACACAAGTAAGACAATGATTTGGTTGATACAAAACTGCAAAACCATTTTAGGCAGGGAAGTAATGTGAAGGCAGAAAACCAATCTGTTCCTGTGAAAGCAGAGAAACCGCTCATCAGAATGCAACATAGCAAGTTCACCAGCTCTATAAACAGAAGTAATGGTCACATGGTAAACCACCCTGAAGGTGAGAAGATGCTCATCCACTGATGCTAGGGGTTCAAACAGGTTATTCATAATCTTGGAGATAAATAATGAACTATGGAGCTGTAACAGGTATAGCAGCGGGATATAACTGTGCCAGTCCTTTAAGAAACTTCTTAACAACAGGATGAGCAAACAGCTTTGCTGAAGAAGAACCCAAAGGCTGGCTGGCAACTATCACAGAAAGAAGAAAATGAAAGGCCTTGTTCCCAAAGGTACAATAGTAAAAGAAACACTGTAGAAACATCAGGTGGTACTACTGGAGCAGCCTTCTCCTCTGCAAAGATACAGAAGGGATGTCACTTATATTGGTAAGTTTTAACAACAGAAGGTTTCCTAGATGTCTGGAGAACTGCAGTTGGTTGTGGGGACCAAAGTACCCAAACTTCCAAGCTGTCAAGTGGAGATCTTGACATCTCAGTGAAGAACACTGCCATGGGAGCATGATAGTAGATCCAGCAGAAGAGGGAGGTGCATGAACTACTTACTCTCTCCTTTGATTGCTGAAGAAGAGTGGTGAACCAGGGCTGACAGCCAAAATCGGGGCACCACTATTGGAGTAGACTTGTCTGTGTCCAACTTCACTGCTGCTTTCCGAAGCACAGGAAAAGGAAGAAACAGGTTTAGGAATTGTCTGTGCAAGTCCTAATGAAGGCATCACTGAGAGGATTCTTATCAGTTCCTGCCCTCAAAAAATACACTGGACACTTTTTGTTGGTGTGAGTGGTAAAAAGACCTATGGTTGGCATGCCTCACCAGCCTGTGATGAAGCTGAAAGCTTGGGCGGAAAGAGTTCATTGGGGTGAAGCGCTTTGGACAGAATGAGGGCATCTGCAACTGTTATTTTCCACTCCAGCAAAGTGAATGGTCACAGGAAGAATGACTTGAACAGCACATGCATTCCACAGATGCACTGTGAGTTTGAGAAGGAGTGTGGAATGGGTACTCCCTTGTTTGTTGATCTAAAAACAGTTATTGTATTGTCTGAAATGACTTGCACCACCCTACCAGAGAGGTGAAGCTGAAATGCCTGGAAAAATTTGATGGCCACAAGAAGTTCAAAGGTGTTGAAGATCTGCCTCCTTGGGTGACCAATGGTCTTGGACTGTCAGATGTTTGCAATGGGCTCCCCAGCCAGAAAGAGATACATCAGTGGTGAAGGTTACAGAAGGAATGGTAAGTTGTAATCGCATTCCTGAAATCAGATTGGTTAGATCCATCTACCAGATGAGAGCTTTGCAAATCTGATGGGGAATTCTGAACATTTGATCCTGCCAGTTGAACTGAGGGTTGAAGTGCCTCAAGAACCATGACGGCAGAGGCCAAAACTTCAATCTGGTGAGGTAGGTTGCCACTATTGCTGTTGTCGTCAACCCTAGAAGACTCTATATTGTTAATGCAGGGAATCAGTTAAGGCCCCAATCACATATTGTTTCAGGTTAAGAGCCCCGTTTATCAGCAAGAAAGCTCTTGCTAGGTGGAATCTAGAACAGCACCTATGAACAGTATCTGTCTTAAAAGTTCTACAACAGCTTTTTTTTTATTGACTTGTAGAAGAAAAAGTGTGTGGTGTATGTCATGATGAGGAAGATGTTAAGTCACAATCTTCATCAGAGAAGTCTGCCTGACGCTGAGTATCAGTTGGATGAGACTGGACCAGAAGAGATGGTATCAGTGCAGAAGATTAAGCTGTTGTGGAGAGAAGAGCAGAGGCAGAGGAAGCAATGGTTTGAATAGTTGTAATCAGAAGCACACCAGGAAGTGGTGTTCAGCATATAGTGGCAGTAGTCAGGCCAGTGTTGTGAACAGAAGCAATAGGAAAATGTGGACCTGCTGAAGTTGCCTTTTGTGGAGTAGCAGTAAGTGTTGGAGGCTGTGTATGAGATCTAACTGATAGCACAGCCATTAACCTGTGGAAGTGGAGATGGTGAAAGCATATGACATGACCTACTGATATACTGAGGAGATCCAGAATGATGTAATCTGTAATCTGAATAAGGCAAACAAAAAACAGCAGGGTCATGATGCTGGTTTCAATCTGTATGAAAGGGTGAGTATGACTGGTAAGATGTAGAACAGTCACACCAATGAAAGTCTCTATGGTATTGTGTGCAGAGTAAGGATTATGATGGTATTATTAGTACCAAGTGTACAATGAGTCTTCATGGTACTGGTAATCTGTGTGTGATAAATGGGAGCCTGTATAGGACAGCTCACTGTAGAATGGAGAGTAAGGATGGGTAGGCAACTAATAATGGTACTGAGGAGAGTGTGGTTGGGCCCTGTGTACAGAAGGAGAATGATGAGAAAATAGAAGTGAATGAAAAGGAGTTGGAAATGCAGTAGTAGGTAAGTCAGGCAACACTTGCTGGACTTCTTACAGAGATAAAGCTGGCAAGTTTGGAGTAAGTAGTATTGACAATTTGGTTGCCCCAGAGGCTTCAGATGATACCATGCCTGGGACTACCACACTGTTGGTGCACAGTATTGTTGGATCGAGGCACGTTATCAAAGGGACTTCTTTCCTTGTGCCTAAAGATAATAGAAGAAAATCAGTTCTTAGATTTTGATTTCTGTTTGTCTTCTGATTTCAGTTTTTTTCTTTGTCTTTGGACTGAAGGAAGAAGAAACTGGTGGTGTTGAGCATTTACAACTGGAGCGAGCAGGCATCCCCTCAGACTCTGAAACAGTTGCAGACAGGGATGCAATCCCATCAGCAGTTGTAGAAGTTACTGCGAGTTAAATCAAACATGACCATACCACAGTAGACTTTGTAGGTAGTACCAGCAAAGGCAGTATCAAAGACTGACAACACAGTAGACAACTCTGAAGGAACCGTAAAACCAATGATAATGACTGATTATACCACAGGCATTGCTGCTGTTAATGAAGAGTGAGAAAACAGAGGTTCAAACAACTTCTTTATCTTTAGTTTTGTCTTAGAGCACAAGTTGACTTCACCACTGCGGTAGAGGCAGGAAATAGAGTCCTATTTGTCACTGCATGTTCCACAACCTTCAAGGACTCCTCCCAGCAGTGAAATTTAAATCTAGAAGCCCTATTACAAAGGGGTTGAGCAGTAAAAGCTCTGTTGACAGAGTACTGCTTTACTATGTGGCCCTTCCCAAGGCAAAAAGTACTTATCATGGCTGTCAAACTACATCTGCAAGAGACACAAAATTTGAAAAGAGGCACTGAAACCACAAAAGACAACAGGATAAGAAGGGCCAAAGCTGTGAGGGAAGAAATTTCTCTTTTTTTCCCCTAGGCAGCACAGAAACAGTGAAAAAGATAAGAGTAAAGAAAGAAAAAGCAAATCTGAAGTAAAATGAGAACTGAAGGACCTACTCAACAGGAACAGATTACTACCATAGCAGATGAAAAGAAACTGAGGGAACAGTAGCCTGGTGGGTTGGAGCAGGAGCATTGTGGGGAGGGGATGGGGTTTCCCACCAAGGCTACTCAGCTCTAGAACTTTCTGAATAGGGTTTCTGTGCAGGTGTGAAAATCCATTTACATGAAGCACAGAGACCACAATGAAACTAGATTTCTAAGTATTCACCCATAGGCTAGTAGGTAAAATCTACCTTGGCACCTGTAAATTACATGTGGAAAAGGCAAGTGTCAGAATTTATAAATTAAGTGACACATGCATAAAATGCAGGCACCTATCTTCTACTAGTATCTAAAGTGGCAGATATATAAATATAGATATCCACTTTTTTTCCTGAGAAATACTGTTTGAAAATGGGGTGCATCTTATACACTGGTGCATCTTATATGCTGGCAAATACGGTACGTTTATGCAAACCAGTTGTTTCGTTGACTTTTACTGTTCGCATTGACTACTGTTATTGTCGATACTCACGACTGGTCTTAATTAGTTAATTAATTAATTAGATAAATCAACCAATGTGGAAGCTGAACTCAACTCAGTTATACCATAGCAGGTTCTGCTATGATCCATAACCCTCAACTGGGTCATCTGATGGGAGCTGAAGTCAAACAGTGCTTGATATTAAGTTATTAGGAAGAAAACAGAAGCCTGAATTTTACATTTTGAGGTTGTTGGGACAGCAACTAAGTCACCTTCACAAGATGCCTGAACACTTGCATGATAATACAATGCAAAAGAACACACAATGTATTTCTCAATGAAAGACAGATTACTTATATACTTGGAAGAAAATTTTAATAAGCAGGTTGTCCTTCCTTATGCCCAAACTGACTACACTTATTCTACCTACCCATCTTCCAGACCACTTCTGAACATGCCAGAATACTTCCTTCCATCTGCCCATTTCAAGACTCCTCTGAAACACAAAGAGAAAAATAATTGGATAAACTCTTCATCCAGAACATCAGAATACATTTTATGAAAGGCTATTTCAGAGGCAACTGGGTTGCTTCTGACTAGCTTTCAGAGCTCAGGGTTATGTTAACATAAGACACTGAATATATGCTATTCAATTTACTCAGCTCACATACTGTTTCACATTACACTTCTAGGTGTGATATGGCTGGCTGATACCTGTTTCAAGTCCAGAGAAACAGAGAGTGGCAGCAGTGAGAATCCTCAGTTTGGAGGCAAAAATACTGGATCAGTTTCAGTTGGTGAGTACCACTGATGTGGACAAGCTGCTGGGGCAAGTCAAGAAAACAACCTGTCCTCTTAATCCATGTTCTTCCTGTCTGGTCATCCAGAAAGAAGATGCAATTAGATCTCAATATATTATTAATGCATCTCTCAGGGATGGAAGTTTTCTATCATGTTTAAAAGAAATGTTGGTATGACCACTTCTAAAAAAGCCCTCTTTGAACCCTCTGGACTTGAATAACTATAGAGCAGTATCAAATCTTCCTTTTTTGTGCAAGTTGATTGAGAGGACAGTTGCTTCCCAATTCCTTGCAGTCTTGGATGATATAAGTTACCAAGACCCATTTCAAACTGGTTTTGGATCAGTATTGGAATTGAGACCATTATGGTCACCTTAATGGATGATCTTTGCCTGAGCACTGATGGAGGAGTGTGTCCCCATTGACCATAGCATGCTTCTGAAATGCCTGAGGGGTCTGGAAATCAGAGGCACTGTGCTTCAATGCTTCTGGTCCTATCTCTCAGGTAGATTCCAGATGATGGTGCTTGGGGACAGCTGCCCTTCAAAAAAGGAGCTGCTATATGGGCATACCACAGGGTGCCATTCTATCTCTAGTGCTATTCGACATCAAACCACTTGGAGAGATCATTTGGAGACATGGGGTGAGGTGCTATCAGTATGTTGATGACGCCCAAATATATTTCTTCTTGCCTTCAAAAATAGCTTCAGCTAAGGATAGTGTGTCTCCTCTGAATGAATGCCTGGAGGAAGTAATGCACTGAATGAGGTAAAACAAACTGAAGCTGAATCTGGACAAGACAGGGGTGCTTACTGTCAAGAGACATGACCTGGGTTTGGAGATACATCAACCAGTTTTGGATGCGGTTACACTTCCCTAAAAGACTGTTCACAGCATGGGAATGCTTTTGGAGCTGTCACTCCAAATGACAGCTCAGACGGATATGACAGCCAGGAGTGCCTGTTATCAGCTTCGGCTGATATGCCAGCTGCGCCCCTTCTGAGAGCTGGAGGACCTAAAGATGGTAGTGCATGCACTGCTAACCTCAAGGCTGGACCTTTGCAATGTGCTGTACACTGGACCAGCTCTGTACCAAGTTCAGAAACTTCAGTTGGTTCAAAACATGGCTGCCAGACTGGTTACTGGTATATCTAGGAGTGAGCATATCACATCACTATTAAAGTCACTGCCGATTAGTTTCTGGGCAAAGTACAAAGTGTTGGTTATTACCTTTGCAGCCCTACATGGTTTGAGTCCAGGTTGCCTACAGGATTGTCTCCTCCCATATAATCTGCCTCACACACTCAAGTCCTCTGGGGGACATTTACTGCAACTGGCCAGGATTAGACTGGCAACAGTCACCCAGTCCCAGAGGACTTTTTCTTCAGCCACCCTGGACTGTGTAATGACCTGCTGGAAGAGATTCAATGCTGAATACACTGTCTGAACTTAAAACATCATTAAAGACCACTCTCTTCCAGCAGGCCTATCCTGATGATTTTAAATTGTGAATTTTAACAATAAATGTTAAATATGAATTGTCTATTTTTAGGTATTTGTCATTTTTTAAGGATGATATGCATTTTAACTATTGTTCTAATTGATGTTCTATTTTTAATTGTTATGGTAATCTATTATTGTCTCCTGTCTCGATTGACGGGGAGAGGCAAGTAAGAAATGAGGACGACGACGATGATGATACGATCAATGGTTTTCTTCCTGTAATGAAGGGAGAACAAGGACTACCCACTTGTGTCTGGAAATCTTGCTAGACTTCTGAGGACCATTGGGAGTGAAGCGAGGGGACACCAAAGATAAAGCTACCAAGCCATCCTGCTGCATATAAGCCTAATGGACAGTAAGGTGCTAACTCACTTTCTTTTTCAACTATTTCTTCTTTAACAATAACATCTGGATCTAATGGTTACAAGGGAATCTTTAACAGTGGTTATACCAATGCTTTTGATGAATTTCCTGCTTCTCTGATTAATATGTGAGATGCTGAGATTTATTTTTAAGAAACTTCAAGACAGCAGACTGAAAGTAGAAAATTTTATAAATCTGTGTGAAAAAAGGAGAGAACTAAAGGTCCAAAGTGAAGAAAGATCACAGAAACTTGAAGTGATAAAACTAACTTTTTAAAATTAGAGCTTTGTTTTTATACGTACTCTGCACGTAAAGAAGGACTACAGAAAGGACTACAGTTGGCCCTCCCCATTTGTGGGCTAAGCATTCACAGATTTGATTATTTGCAGATTACCGAGGGAAGGAAATAGGATAGGAAGTGTGTGTGTGTGTGTGTGTGTGTGTGTGTGTTCGCTCACTCATTCACTCATGCCGGCAGGAGCGGTGAGGCTGCATGTGTTCACCCACACAGGTGGAAGTGGGGAAAGGGATGTGATGGAAAGTGGGCGTGAGGGCACATTCACTCATTTGCTCACATGTGTGGGTGGAAGAGGGGAGGGGATGGGAGGACGGCGGGTACCCGTGTTCGCTCACTCGCTTGTGTGGGAGGAAGGAAGGAGATGGGGAGAGATCTGGGTGTGCGTGTTCGCTCACTCCTGCGAGCAGGAAGGGAGATGGGATGGTGCTCCTTTCCTCCCTCCTCCCGCTCCCCCACCAAACCCCCTTTGTCCTCCCACACACAGGAGTGAGTAAGCAAGCAAGGGAATGCATGCACAGCCAAGCCCAGCCACTCTGCCAGTGCAGGTATTTGTTTTTTGTGTTAAATATGGTTTTGGGTCTTACAATATTCATTGTTTTTCCACTTTCATGAGGGCCCTGCACCCCACCCCAATCCCCATGAAAGCAGAGAGCCAGCTGTGGCTGGTTTTGAGAAAACGGCGTTTGTGTTGACTGGGAGAGCTGTCATGTGAAATTTGAGACTGCTACATTGTAATGGAGGAGCTGCTATAGGAGCAAAAGGTTAATTCTTTTTGAGCCAAGATTTTGCTTATTAAAAGAAAGAAAGGCAAAGACGCAGCTATATGAGGATGAAGGGGACATAAGGATTTGGCAAAGTTACTCAAGGAACATCATCTGATAAACAATTACATGAAAAACTTCAGTTTAAAATTTAGATTGAACTTTAAACTGATGAACTACATGAGCGAGGAGAGGGATTTGAAGGATGCAATGGGAGGAGCAGGGGAACCAACTGAATGTTGAACGGAAGACAAAGATGGAGGAGTTTGGCATGGAGGTATAATTTTTGATGGAGCTTGGCAGTCAAATCAACACAATGATGGAGACTTATTTGGACAAAGCAGAGAGTCCATTAGAGAAATGGTGGAAGAGAAGATCAGCAAACAAAGAGGGGAAAGGGGCACTGGGGGAAGGTCTAGAAAGAAAGCTTTGAAGTTCGTGGTTGCTTAGGTTTCTGGAAGTGGGGGGAAATGAAGGTAAAAAGATTGGCAGGAGACTTGCATATGGAAAGAGCCCTTCCAGGTTTTGTGTGGTTTGCTGATAGATGTTCAATGTGTGCAAGTGAGGGAGTTTGGCAGAAAACCAAGAGTGCGGTTTAACAGAGAAGGAATAAGGGTTGATTTCTCCAGTTTAAGATGTTAATTGAGAGATGGACTACGTCATATAGAGAAGTATTTATGGAAGGGGGGAGAAAGAAAAGAAAAAGAACAAAAAAGAATATTTTAAAAGAGCTAATGATTTATACGTTTTCTTTGGTAGAAGGTGGGGAGACACAGCTGGTCATGATGTTACGATGAACTGATATTAAATGGGAGAATAGGTGATAGATTGACTAGTTTAATAGAATTATGAGGCAAAGTGATAAGATTCAACTGAAGTTAGAGTAGGGGAGATTTAACAGTAACAGTTGAAGGGTGTTAATAAAGTTTAATAACTCTTTCAAATAAGTATATAAATTGCTAATTTGACTTTCTGTAAGGAAGATATAAATTATCATCTGACTTTTGATTTAGATTACTAACAAATGTAGTCTATAGGAAGGAGGTCAATGATCTACTGTATAAGAGAAGCACTGAAGACTATAAATTAATAGAGGCTAAAACTGCTGTTGAGAAGGCTGGAAGTCAATTTTATCCCCCTCCTCCCTTTTTCTCTTTTGTTGTATCTGTTCTTTTTTTTTTCTTCTTATTTTCTCTTGTGTTTCATATTCTTACTGTTTTGTTTTATACATTTGGAAATCTTAAAGTTTAAGAAAAGTTTAAAAAATAAAGTTTAAAAATTTACATGATTTTTCAGTTGTTTGCTGATCTAAATTTAAGTAGGTGGAATGTCCTCTTAAGTGACAGTTATATAAATACATTTGCACAGTTTCACCTGCCATGTGGTTTTCCAGAAAGCCATCGACCATCATAAGTGGCATCTTTCAGTCGAGGATCCTTGTAAAAAGTGTATTTGGCGCTCCGCGAGATAGGAGGTTCTTGCCTCTGAATGCTTCCACTACCCCCATAAGGAGGCAAGTCAGATGTCCCTTTTAAGGCTTGATCCACAGCTTGACTTATAGCTCTTAACCACTTAGTCTGAAACAATTACAGTAAATAGATTCAAAGACTTGCCTGCCCCTTGTGTTCCCCCTTCTCTTCTCTTTGTACACCTGCTCTTGTGGAAAGACTACAGAAATCGCCTGGAGTTTGTCTCACAGACTTATTGGTGACACAGAATCAATGAATGACAAAAATGACAGGACTGCAGAAAATCATTCAGTCCTTTAGTTTTGGCCTCTTCAGACCTGGAATCTAATTTTAACTTTTCTTTTTCTGTTTACATAAAATCAATTTACAACCATATTATTACCATTTTCCTCTTTCTTTCTCCCTCTTAAAAGAAACAAAGAAAACGAAACTTGAAACTAAAAAAAAAATGGTAATGCTGCCACTGATGTGAATTATCATAGGTCAGACAATGCTCAGTTTTGAGTCACAAGCCACCACATGAAAACCAGTGACCAAGTCCAATCTTTCTTCTAAGGCAGGATGTTACGCATGTTCTAATGCAGGAAATTGTACAATGATTCTACAACAAATGTGCAATTACACTGACTCCCTCCAGATTATAGAATGAAATAAACAGAAAGCAGAGGCTTATACTGTACATCATCCCTAGAAGAAAGAATAGCTGAAAATGGCTCTAACAAAGCTCTGTTCTACACAGAATACAGGTTGATTAGACTTCTACGCTGATGTCGTAATTTATTTTTACATAGCAATTGACTGTAACTAACTCATCTTGTGAATGTAATGGAGAAGGATGGGAAGTAAAAGGTGGCCTTGTATCTGCTTACCTTTTCCTGTGGAGTTGATGAAATCAAAATGAATTGTTCTTCAGGTGTGGTGACTCTTAAACCATTCCTAATATAGAAAACATGAATGCAAAGAATACAGAAAGCTTTAAATTGTGAGAAATAAAGTACATCTAATCTTATTTGTGTGAAAAGAAAATTACATGAAAATAAAAGAGCTGAACAGATTACTGCAGCTGGCATAGACAAAATCAGTATAAGCAAACAAATGGACAGACATTGAAATTAATGACTGCCCTTTTTTCTCCAGTATGTGGCTGGAGAAAATGTTCCATTTCAGAACCAAATCTGAAACAACTGGATTTTTCAGCTCAGTGAAGTATTTTCTTCCAAAAATGTGTGGAAAATGGGAAATTAATTGCAGCAGCAAATATCACTTAATCCATCAGTCTCCATTCTGTCAATTAATAGTATTATGTATTAAAAAGTTATTAGGAAGTTCTGCAGCAGGGGTGGGCAAAGTGTAGCCCGTAGGCTGTATGCAGCCCCAGGGCTGTTTTTGTGCCCCCCGTGCCCCTGAGATTATCTGAATTTTTTTGCAAAAAAAAGTTTTTCTGCTTCAGAATGCCTCCAACCGCACTTCACGGATACAGATGGCATTTCCATCATGTTTGGAGGCCACCTGCACTATCTAAAGATCAAAAACAATTTTTATTAACTTGTTCAAAAAGACTTTTTGTCCCCAAATGTTCACCAGGGGGCATGGTGTGCATTTCCACATTTTGTGGGCACTGTGGGCCATTTTAGCCCAACAGAGGCCTTTTTGAAAGCCAAAATACAGTGAAAAAATGACTCCATGCCCCCCTAAAGGCATTTGGGTGCAATTTTTGGGGAGAAGAGGATGTGGTCCTCCAACACCTCCTGGGGGCAAATGCAGCCATATAGCCTTCCAAAGTTGCCTATCCCTGTTCTACAACTCTTAGAAATTATACATACTAAGTGAAGTGCTATATGTTTGCTTATGTGATATACTTTATTTTATTTCTCCAGCTGCTATGAATTCTATTCAGCCATGCTTCTGTTTTCTAAGAATTCACTAAGATTTCTCCCACAGATTCCCAGGCACATTCTTGGATCCGTATAAGCTACAAAGAGAGAAAAGGAACTTAAATCCAAAGTTGTCAAGAAGCGGAATTTCACAACAATATTCCATCCCCCTAGTCTCATTATGAATATAGGTCTGCATACATTTGCTGAAGAAAGCAATCACAGTTCTACCGATATAGATAAATGAAGTGCAGCAACATTCTTTTTAAAGCAGTCATACTGAAATGCAGGCTAGACTTGTATTTGTTTAAAGATGGTTGGAGTGCCAAAAAAGTTTAAAAGGAGTAAATCATCTCCTCAACAGTAATGAATTGTCCTTGAAGAGAAGCTTAGAAATACTTACACATTACCAGACTCTTCTGAAACTGGTTCGACCCACAGTGTGGATAAGGAAAAAATATGATGAGTTGAGAACTGCACACAAAGACACACAAAAAAAGAAATGTTCACTCTTCATATTATGATTGTATTCAGTCACCAAGTGTGTTCCTTCTTTATTTTTTACCCTTCACATAGTGAACGAAGGTAAATGAGTCTATTGAAATTCAACTGGTACTAAAATGACCAAGCCTCCATTTAATCTGTGATACTCTTGAGTTCAGCTTGCAAGGCACGGTGAATCTATTTTAAATGGACAACCAGAACAAGAAACAAGGGCCTATAAACCATAATGGTCTTATAGCTCATTGCTAAGCATGTCTGAATTAAAAAAAAAAAGTGACAATATTAATGTATGCCAGCTCTAGGCTTCCTCCAATCCCTCTACAAGAGAATGGTGACAAAAACTTCTGCCAGTATTATATATGAGCAGAACTATCGTAAGGCTTTTGAGATTTTTGTAGGAAAGAAGTAATACTGATTTAAAGACCAAATCCAAATAGCATTGAATGACAAAATACAGACATCAATGGAAGAGAGAAGAACAAAACAGATTCTGAATTATGTTCTGAAAACCCAGTAGGATGTATGTGTTCTGCCATGGATTCAAGGAGAAAAAAATACACCAGTCTTTCAAAACTCACAGGATCTGTATTTGACCCTAGCAACTATTCAGAAGGCCCTCAATTATTCTTTATGTGTATTTTTCTGCAGATGCTGTACACTCCCCTAGGGTAACTAGCCTGAAGGCTACTATGTAACATTGAAAATACTATTCTCCAGCTACTGAAAACAGTTAGTAATTACATAGTTACAGCTACATTTGAGAAAATTATCCTCATTGTTTTTGAAACTAGAGACAGACGATGAATATGTAAAAGAATACATGATGAGACAGACCCAAAATTTTAGGTATAATGTTCATATGGTTGTATGGGGAAAATGTGGTCCAATGATATAAAATTTACTTTGTACAGTAATTTAAAAGAAAATCTGTATAAGATGATGTATAAATGGTATCTAACCCCAAATACACTATCAAAAATGTCTCAGAATGTTTCAAACCAATGCTGTGGATATCAAGGTAAGGAAGGTCTTTTTTTCATGTGATGGACTTGTAAAAAGGTAAAAAAGCTACTGGTCTAAGATTTACATGTTAATCAAAAAAAACTGCAAAGGCAGATTTTGTAATGTTACCAGAAATGTTTCTGTTGGGCATTATGGATAAAGAACTAGATCACAAATATGGGTTGCTTCTTTGACACATGGCAACAGCAGCAGATCATTTGCTCAAACTTGGAAACAAACTGAAAAACTGACAATGAAAGAATGGATTGTTAAGATTTCTGAGTTGCTCTAAACAGCCCTATTACATGGGTTCTAAAGGATAAGCCAACTGGAGATTTTCTATTTATGGACTTTTTGGGCAATAAGAAATCTAATGCTGTAATAATCTTGGATTATGGTTATTAGTAAATTTAGCATGATTATTTGTAATGGTAGAATAATACTTTTCCTTTTTTATTTTTCTTTTCATTACAGTCAGGATTGGGTGTGTGTGAGAGCCCTACAATGTTTTTAGTTACGTCTTTTTTCCCTTCCCTCGCCTGCTTTTTCTTCCCTCATTTTCTTTGTCTTTTAAATTTATATTATTTTGATTGCAAATCAGACTGTTTGTGTTAAATATCAATCAATCAATACATCTAAAAAAAGAGAGAAAGTGGCCCCTGTTGCCTTATCCAACCACATATGATGTGAATAACTCAGTTCTAAATGCCCATTGAGAACAAACCTGGGCATGGACCAAGGCATCATTAAAGAGGATGAACCAGTTCACTGAGAATCTTCCAGCATGCTGCAGGGACAGTG
Organism: Iguana delicatissima; assembly: GCA_948472985.1. Classification (NCBI taxonomy): domain Eukaryota; kingdom Metazoa; phylum Chordata; class Lepidosauria; order Squamata; family Iguanidae; genus Iguana; species Iguana delicatissima. The sequence goes on from CAOKZL010000753.1 coordinate 37,525, forward strand.
CCCGATTGCTGCTTTCACAGATTAATCGCCGCTCAGGTTTCCTCAGGGAATCCTACAATTGAAAGAAGAGACTGACAGTGACTATCAACATGCTTGGATCATTAATGATCATAAATCATGCATTATAGAAGGAGTCTGAATTTGTTTCAGTCGCAACCCCAATATATAGATGTTAAGACAAAAGCTGATTTATTGACTACAAATATTTCTAAAACTTAAGCATTGCCACAACAAAAAGAGGAAAAGAAACTATGGTAACTTTACTGAACAGGTAATAGAAACTTGTAGCACAACCCTACCAGAGAATACAGTTAGTTGATAATGGGACAGCAATGTCAACATACTGTCATTTTTCCAGGAAAGGTCTTCCAGAACCCCAGTGTATACTCTGCTTCTTTTCTTTTTCGGCTGAGGTGGACAGCCAGGGCTTCATAACAAGAACTGGAATCCTGAAGACTCTGGTATTCTGCAGATGTCTACGAAGAAAAAGCAAACAAAATGTCACTGACTGACATTTTCACAGATTTATCCCAACATTTTCTTACAGTTGCAATGTTAGGGAAATGGAGTCTTAAGGATTAAGTGAAATTAATAAGTAATAGGATTACTGTGTATTATCCAGCATAGTTGTGGTGGTGATATGTCAGAAGTACTGATCAAAGAAGCACAGTCAAAGCAAGAACGTTCAGCACTTACATTTTAAAAGTTCTTAATATTTGTAATTCTCTTGAAACAATTTGGAATGTCTCAAGTGATAAGATCCACTGACTTCACTATGATTTCTAACCAAGAGGTTTTCCAGCTGCGGTCTAAGACAATGCACTCTTATTTTCTAAAGAGGCATAAGTCCCTGTCGCTGACTTCTATTTGGTGAACTATTTACCAGCTAGAACCCACACACCAGTGCTGACATTTCTGATTTTCCTAATTGAGACCCCGTGCAAGAAGTAATAAGTATTATAGATTCTGAGTAAAGAACTTGCCACACGTTTTTGAAGGTTTCCACCTATCAGCTATGAAGGTGCAAGCCATTCCTTAGGACTGCCCATTTGTATAGAACCACTTTGAAAGAAGCACTAAGGAGACTGGTGTACTATAACATTACCCAGTAATTCAACTCAATACACAGAATCCTCAGATTAATTCCTTTCCTAAGAGTATCACTAAATTTAGTGTTAGTCCTCCCACAGCAAACCTCTGTGTTGTGGAAAACCCAGCTCCAAATGGTTTCCCCAGCATTTCAGAACCAGTTTTGGAGTGCACAGAGAGCAGCACATGGAGTTGGGGGGAGATCTCCTCCACTTCCTGGTTACGCTGACAAAAGCAATTCTATTAGCAGAACACCTCACTGGATCTTGGCCATAGTGTTAAAGCACACTTTTTGTTAACCATGGGATTATCCAAGGATTAAAAAGTTAATGAAACTTTCATATCCACAACTTACCACTTCAAAACATGTAGCAAGCTTTAGCAAAACTCTAGCATAATTATGAAGTCGTCTGAGTGGCAAGAAGAACAGAGCATTTAGCACTTCCACTAATGGATAAGCCTCCTCATTTGTCTCTGACAGATCCTGAAGCAGCACTTGATTTTTACTCAAGAAATCCCTACAAGTAAAAATGAAATGTGCATTAAACTGTTGATAATGCTTTCAGTACTAAAAACACCTAAAAACAACCATTTTGTTAAATGATAAACTGAGATTATTTTTAAAGAAACTAGTTTAGACAGTAAAAAAAAATTATTTCATTATGAAATATGAACAGTTGTTTGCATTTTATAAGTATTAATGCTGGTAACAGATTCACTTTAATAGTGCTTTTTTCACATACACTATTTTACCTTTTTCTCTGAACATATCAGAAAATTTCACATATAATCTTCCATGGTCTTGAATGTAGGCACCTTATCAGCCAGCATGGGCTTAGCTTCACCAGTGGAAGTACCTTGCATCTCCAAATCATTTTGGGGCTAGGATACAGATACAGGATATAGGTATTTGCCTTTCTTTTGAATCAACTTCCACAGAAAAACAATATGGATTGGATCCAGAAAAAACTTATGTACTACTGAAGTTGACTGAACTTCAGTTCGCCATTATTAACTTTTACCATGAGATTTACCTGCAACCAGCTAGGTCCAGATATAATTCTATGGATTTTGTGATCTCTTATTAGAAGCAGCATGGCTCTATTGAAAATCAAATACTGTACAGAAATTATTATACACTGATCACACACATTTAATTTCAGCTGGTGAATCTCAGCCAAATACACTAACTTTTCTATGTTACTGAAGGAAGGTGACATATCTTTGCCTTTCATTAAAAAAAAAAAGAAGGAGCCTATTTAGCTTTCAGGGCAATTTCCAAGAAGAAACAAGTTCAAAGCAGTAGAAAATACATTCAAATGATATTACACTAGAGCACAATTGTGAAGATAAAAGTTTACCACTTTGGTCTTCCTCTGTACTGCTGGCTACATCTAAGCACTTAGCTATCAATGTATTTATAAAGCTCTGAAACAAGTTAAGGAGGTAGAAATTTGGAAAGGAATAAGCAAGGCAGAGGAGACAAATCAAAGCTTTGCAAACAAAGGAGCAGCTAGCGAACTAAACAGCAGGGCCACTCTACATGATTAACGAGGTGCTGCCAGAGAAGCATCAAACGCAGAAGCCTCGCGTAGTTCGACAACTCCTCATTTCCTAACCACTCAGAAGAAAAAAGGTGCAGTTTTTATCGGAACCATTCTTTTCTCAGCCACTAGACAGACTAACCATCTGGATAGTCTGCATTTTTAAAGTGCTTTGAGATCAACACTTGGAAGTCACAATGCACAAGCATCAAGGAGTATTATCCTTAAGACCAAGTCTCAGCTAATGTCTCAAAGGAAATACTGCAAAGTTGCCTGACAATGAGGAGTCCTGGTGAGTCTCTTCTTCCCTTTCATGATGAATTACTTAAAAGACTCTACAGAAGAATAGTCACAGAAGCCCATCTGATATCATTAACTACCAACATTAGTATTTTGCTGAAAAGATCTCATCATCTGAATCACTCATTCTAAACATACAACCATTGTCTGCAGAGACAGTCCTCCACTCTTTGATACCAGTAATGTAACAAATGACAAAAATACTTCAATGTTTTTCTGCACACACGATAAGAACGGAGCTACCTAATAAGACGCTGGCCACCACGTAAGGCCCTTATTACATATAATACCTAACATTAGCATCCAGATGTTGTCGGAGCTCATTAGAGGTCCAGAATTTAGGCCAAACCTGAGGTTACCAATTAAATGTGCATTCACCTGTTAGTTCACAAATTTTAAGAGGGAAAAACCCTTTCCTATGTGAGTTTTTCACCTTTAGCAAAGCACTGATGGTTCACAATTACGTCTTAAAAAGGCTTTTTCATGAGTCCCACTACCCTTTTAAGGATGAGAAATTATCTTTACTTTGGAGACTCATTTGAGAAAGGGAAAAAATGAGAACAACATGAATGTACCTCAGATGTTATCAAACCACGAAGAAATGGAAAAAATACATGTGTGGCCACTGATTTTAACTGATGCTTTTAAAACTGGTTTTAATAGCTCCACAAATGTGAAGACTGTAATGAATGCTGCTCCCACTCTGGGTATTAGAAACAGCAAAGTCAGTCCCCTCCCCTACGTGCTTCCTGGCTCTTTTTGCACAGGCAAGGCTTAGCTTATCTTAAACTGAAAAATAAAAAACAGAAGGAAAAAAAGGCAGCTAATAAGAAACCTGAGGGCAGACAAACTGTGACACTTCCGGTCAGTTGCCAAAAATAAGCATAGTAATCAATAATGAAAAGGGGTTATCCTCCTCCATTTCTGCAGTACAGTATCAGAGGCAGCCTGCATGTTTTACAACAATATAACTAGCCTGCAAACTTTCATTCCAGCTACTGTCAGCAGCAATGCTTGTGTCTAGGCTGGTTGCAAAAGTCAGTAGGAATTCAATGTTTGCTCAGTGCCCACCATCTATCTCTATTCCCAGCTTAATATTTGGTTTTATCAGCAGTCACAAGGCTTGGAGGGAGACTGCCCAAGGAACTGCATGTGGAATGCCAGGTGCATTTCTCACATTTCTCTTCTTCTGCAACTTGATCTCTCTGTTGTATTATAACTCAGACCTCACTCAGGTTAGCAGAGACAAAATTTAATAGCAAGCCATGTGAATGACTGAAGGCAGAACTGAAATGCGAAGAGGGCTATAGAGTGTGTACGCGTGTTCTGGCACACAGAGGGACCATGCAGGCTGGCTAGTTTTCTGTGCTTTTGAGTCTGTGCGCTTGTTTCACTCATGTGATGAGAAAATGAAGGTTGACTGTATTTTAGGGCATATGTATTGGTGAGGTTATTTAGGTAAAGAAGGAAGGCTAACCATACTCTGGTGAGCATAAACAACAACTGGGGTACTAAGCCAAGCAGTTTAGTTTAAATGGCCCATACTTGGCAATCTGCAAGTCCCTATCTGGATTTTTTAAAAAAAATTTTTAATAATTAAATTTTATTATTAAAATGCACAAATATTAACAACACAGAAAAAAAGAAAGAAAAGAAAAAAAGAGAAAGAGAAAGAAAAAAAGAAAAACATATGATCTCTCATCTACATTCATTCACCACAACATCAATCAAAGAGAAAAAAAAATTACAACCCATTATTACACAATAAAACACACTATTTGATTTGTTATTCAACACTTAGCTATACTGACTGCTTCTATCTTTGACTTTGGAGTCAGTTAATCAACCTTCTATCTCTATATTAGTATCTCTATTTCCAAATCCAATTTAAGTATCCCTAACAAGACTTCCAAAAACTAAATTAACCCTTCCTTTTCTCAACATGAATTTTTGATATGTTGTATTACTTTCTCCCAGTGTCTTGAAAATTTTAAGCCAGTCTTCCACATGCTAATGACCAATAACTCCCATCATGACTCTTCACTATCTAGGCTGCCTAGGACTGATGGGAATTAAATAACAACTGGAGGGTGCCAGGTTCCCAGCTGTGTTTTAAGTTGAGAAGAACCTAAAAACAAATCATGTTAAATTATAACAGATCATTCCATGACATGCACAGTTGTCTGCTAGGTATCGCTTGTTCCATTTTTGAACGTTATGAGCACAGGCCTCTGAGAAATACACAGTACAGAAGAGCATAGCTTCAACTGTTCCCACAAGAACTATGAAACTCAAAACAGGTAGGAAGTATGAAAAAAAGCATTCTGCAGCCTTCACTGTCACCTTGGGCAGCAAAAAACCACAGAGCACATCAGTCAGGTGGATGCAGGCAATAAGCCTTGCGGAAGACCTAGGCGACTCTCTCCTCTAGGTGGTACTCTGCGGCATTAAAACATACTATAGTGATACAACTGGATCCACATAAGGACACTGGCATTCACCATGGTTTGCAGAAATTACTTCAACAGCATATCAACATTCAAGGGCAGATTAACTTACATCGCTGGTTTAGCAAGCAGGGCAAATCCTCCCATCACCAGAAAATTTGTCAAAGAAGTACAATACCTAAATTAGAAAAGTTGAAAAGTGAGACTACTTGGAATTTAAAATTTATAATATCTTCACAGATATGCTTGATGGCAGAAATGGGGAGCAAGTGCAGGAATCTCTTTAGGTCTAAATGAAAAGCATAAAGCTTACTACGCATTGACAGCAGCCATACATCTTACTTATACAATCCAAGACCTTTGCAACATAATTCTCTCAAACTTTGCTCTTTTAACACCTTGGCACCACAGCTCCTTTGTATGATTGTTATAACCATCCCCACTTCCATCCCAAATTTGTGGAAAGTTAATTCAGCAAAGAAATGCAGTGAATGACCCTCCCATGCAACCTGAGGCACCTTACACCACTGGAGCTGTGGAAAAAGAAGTTGAGCTACACTGACTCCTACTCGACAAAGTTAACACAAAAATACTGTGTGCTCCCCTTAAATTCTTGAAGTAACAGGTTACTAAGGATGCAATTCTTCAGTCACTGTTTTTGTACAGGGCAAATTTTGGCATCATTTGTGTAACTGTCACACTGAAATGAATAAAAATTTCACAGCATGAGTTCCTGTTGGACTGAATTTTTAAAAGATTAATGGCTGGCATCTTTAATATTCCATTTAATCTACAGCAGCACATAAATTATATTCAAGTATTTAAAATGCCAAATTGTTGCATTTCACTCATAACTCAGCCAAGAGTGTGGTCATGAGATGCCTCTGTTGAAAATTTTCATAAGGAAGGACTCAAGAATGTCATTTCACGCTTACAGTCTCAAGTGACACAGCCCACAACAGACTGCTTTATGTTTTTTCTAAGATGTGTTACAGTGAAAGTCAGTAATGATGCAGACAACAACAGCAACAATAATATTTATTCATACCCACATCTCTTTATGGATTGAGGGAAGAAACAACAGTTTAAAATGCATCAACAAAGAGACACATAAGTAAAAACATGAATACCAATTAAAAATACATATTCAGTGAAGAGAGCATAAGAGCAGGTTGCTGACGTGTAACTGTGGTTCTTTGAGTGGCCATCTGTGCCCCCGCACAATGAGTTTTGTACCTGCACAGAGACCTCCACTGGAATGTCCCAGAGCTGAGTAGCTTGGTGGGAAACCCCACTCATTCTCACAAACTGAGCATGCTCTAGCTTGCCAAGTTACTTTCCCTCTCAGTTTCAAAGTCCACTGAAAAACAAAACAAAACAGGGGAGGTAGTGCGGGGTTATGTGATGGCATAGATGACCACTTGAAGAACCAGTTACATGTAAGCACTATGTTCTTATTCTTAATGGTCTCTGTGCCTCACACAACAGGTGATTACAAAACTACTTACCAGAGGAAGGAGGGTCAGATCACTGCAAGACAGAATACAGTATTGCCTGTCCAAAACATGTATATTTTCTGGCCCTGCAGTCAAGTCTATAATGACAAATAAAGGCAGAAGGTTGCAACCAGGTAGCAGCTCCACACAAGTCCAGCAAAGGAACAAATCCACAGGGCGGCTGAAGACAAGGAAACAGGTCTCACAGAGTGTATTTGTAGAGTGTCAGGTACTGGTCGTTTAGCAAGTTCATAGGAAAGGCAAATAATCTCCACAACCCACGTAGTAAGATGTTGGGCCAATACCTTATGGGCTTTATGGCGGGCACGACAGTGGACAAAGAGGCTAGCGGACTGGCAGAATGCTGAATATCTCTGCGTATAAAATGCCAATGCCCAACAGACATCAGGGAGTGCAGTGACCTTTCCAGCAGTGTAGCAGGCTGAGGGTAAAAAGTAGGTATTACAATATCCTGAGACAGGTGAAACTCTGAGGCCACTTTAGGAGATATCAAGATGCAGAACTACTTTGTCACAGTGGAAGACCTGGAAAGGCTCATCACAGTGCAGAGCAGCCAATTCCCCCGAACACCGAACTGAGGTCACAGCAATGAGAAACACCATTTTAAGAGTGAGAAGGCGTTTATCCACAGTTGCCAAGAGTTCGAAGGGATGCTGCAGCAATTGTGACAAAACCAGAGACAGAGACCACAGAAATAGGGGTAGGAGACAGGGAGGAGCGAATGGAGAGTAGAGACAGGCCACGCCTTTCAAGAATTTCTTCACAACAGGGTCAGAGAAGAACGTGTGTGGTGAAGAGGCAAGTAGCTAATGAGTGACAACTACTGAGAGGTAAACTCTCAGTGATGACAGACAAGTCTTCTTCCTTAAAGATAATAGAAAGTGAAGCACAGCTTTAGTCACTGTAGGAGACACCGGCTCCAACCTTGCACCCACAAGCTCACAAAACTTCTTCTACTTGTACTGGTACAACTGCTTTGAGGAATTCTTACATGAAGCCTGTAGAACGGTTTGTAACCTGGGGGCATCTAGTGGATTATTCTCCATGTGGACAGGTGAAACAGTGAAACATCTGGACGCAGAATGTTTGAGTGGGAAAGAAGATCCCATCTGCAAGGGAGTAAAACACAGCAACCAAGGGACATCTCTAGAAGTGGTCCAAACTGTGCTCGTTTCAGCCAGGAGGGAATGATCAGAGTGGTTTAAGATTGATTGATCACGAGTCTAGCTATCACCCTCTCCAGAAAGGGAAAAGGTAGTAACAGGTAGTGTAGGCAACCTGTCCACTGGAAGAGGAAGGTGTCTCTTGGAGAACCTCTGGCAATCCCTACTTGGAGCAGAATCAAGGGAACTTGTTGTTCGCTGCTATCATGGAGAGGTCTATCTGAGGAGTTCCCCCGCAAACCATGATTACAAAATACACTTGGTGACACAGTGATCACTTGTGTTGGAGGACTGTAGTGCAGTGGGACCAGCATCAGAAGAAGGATGAACTATCTGTTGTTGTGAGGTGGGAGGGATGACCAACGATATTTTTTAAAATATTTTTATTAAATCCGAAACATTAAAATCGTTAAATCCAAGCCTGTTACACTTTGAAGCTTAGAACATGACAGTACTGAGGTTGGTGCACGTGCAGTTGAGAAAGATGCAGTAATCTATGAGGTCAAACCCATGGAGATGGAGAGTGAGCATGACCAAGAGTGGCATCTGTCCACAGACCTGGGAGGTATTGATACAGAAACTCTCAAGGATGGTATCCATCTCAGTATGATAGAGAATACAACCAATATGACCTTGGAAGTTCCCACCACATATGCTCTTGTTGGCACCAGTCAAGATAGGATATTGAGGTAAAGGGTGAATTTTGGTGCAACCTATAATCCCCTGTAGGTGGTCTACATGAGGCATAAGGATGTTCACAGTAGAAGGGAGAACAGTCCCAACTGCATGGTCTGTGCTACCTGGAGTGGGAGCTGGAGATGAGAAGCCGTAAGGAATCCCTTCCAAGGGGGAGCCCTTAGTACTGATGGGTCGATCCTGAGTGAAGGCTCAATCTCAACCTCAGGCACCAGGGGCAACGAGACTAGGAAAGAAGTCAGTACCATGGTCAGTACCGATGACAGTATAGATGAGATTGCTGGCATTGGTGCTGAGGAAGCCGAAGCCTGATCAGAGGAGTGTTTGGTCTTCTTTTTCTTCAGCCTAGACTGTGGCTCTGTCACAGCCAGGTCATCACCAGAATGTTTCTTTTTGTGCTTTTGTCCTTGGCAGATGTCATTGAAGAAGGTCCAGCTGAGGTGGATGGTGGTGCAGGCTGCTGGGTGTTGGTATTGAAGGCATCTGATGCAACTTTGATACTGAGGTAAGAGTGCTTGGTACTGACTCCATCAGTGTGCTCAGTACCAATTCCATCAGTGTCAAGGTCAGTACCAATGGCTTTTTCCATGCTTCTCTCAGCCTTGCTACCCTGGTGGAAGCAGTAAAAAGGGCTGTGCTCTCTGCAGACTGTTCTGGAACTCCCAAAGACTTCTCTCAACAATAGGATTTAAGCCTAGAGGCTCTGTTCTTCAGGGTCTGGGAGGTGAACCGCCTGCAAATCCTGCACTGGTGAATGCTGTGTCCTTCTCCCAGGCAGTAAAGACACTCTGTGTGAGTGTCTGACAAAGAGATCTTCTGTCCACATGAAGCACAGTGTTTGAAAAGGGAAGTAGAAGCCATAGAGCAGTGGTTCTCAACCTGTGGGTCCCCAGATGTTTGTGGACTTCAGCTCCCAGAAGCCCCAGCCACTATGGTCAATGCTCAGGGCTTCTGGGAGCTGAAGTCCAAACACATCTGGGGACCCACAGGTTGAGAACCACTGCCATAGAGGAAGAGAAGGAGGGGAACAAGAGAAAAGAGAGACAGAGTACAAAAAATTTTTTAAAAAATATTTTGTAGAGAGAAAACAAGAGAAAAGAAGAGAATGAAAGACAAAGACCAAGGAGGGCGAAAAACTAACAAAAAATGCTACTAAACAGTGAACACAGCTGGCAGATGAGACTCATTCAGCTGATGGAGAGAAACTGAGGGGGAAGGTAAGCTGGTGGTCTAGAGCATGCTCAGTACACAGAAGGGAGTGGGGTTTCCCGCCAAACTACTTGCTCTGGAACATTCCAGTGGAGGTTCCTGTGCAGGCATAAAACCTGTTGTGTGAGGCACAGAGAACATGAGGAACATCAGTTAAAAAAAGCATACATATTAAAAAACAATCAACTCATGATTTAAAAACCACCTGGATGGCCCTGCCAGAAGATATTAGTCTTTAATGCCGTTTAAAACACAGACCGTGTATCCAGCTGTTAGATCTCTTCTGACAGGTCATTCCACAATTTGCGTGCAGCTGTACAAAAAGTCCTCTGGTTAACAGCTGCCAACCTGATCCTCACTGGCTTAAATGTTCCACAGAATTAAATGTCCCCCCAGAAGATTGAGTGTGTGGGGTGGATTATATGGGAGAAACCAAATCTGTAGGTAACCTAGACCCAAACCATGTAGGGCTTTAAAGGTAAAACCTCAAAACACATTGCAGCATGCCAGGAAACTCACTAGCAACTAGTGGAGTGATTTTAATATAGGTGTAATATGATCACTTTGAGAAGCACCAGTACCTGTTTTGGCTGCCATGTTTTTCACTAGCTGAAATTTCCAAACTTGGTGCAGAGTTAGCCAAATGTATAGTTCACTGCAGAAATCCAGCCTTGTGGATTTCTTGTGGACCAGTATGCGCACTGCCACCTTTAGGTTCTCCAGCTCTAGGATGAGTGCAGCTGGTGTTATTAGCCAGAACTGACAGGAAGCACTTGTAGCCTCCTTTCTATCTGGGCTGTCATTTGAAGTGACAAATCCGGAAGCACTCCCAAAGGAAGTGTAACCCCATCCAGGCCTGGTTGATAATGTTTAGAACTTTCACTTATCTCAGTTTTTATAACTCATTCTGTTTTATGCTAGAGACAGTAACTCTCTAGAAAATAGAAATGAGAAAAGTAGATACTTGCTCAGTGTAACTCTCCAAAAACAGTCTTGAATGCTTCAGGATAGCTAAGTTCTTTGCCTCTTTTAATCCCTGAAGAAAAGTAGCCAAAGAGGCTCCATGCTGACCAATCAAGTAGCACAACTTGCTAAATTTACTTGCCATTTCCTGCAAGAGTTGGACAGTTGAGGCAGCACCTAAATTATCTGCAATGGAAAGCAAAAACAAAACAAAAAGATAGAATAGTGACACAACATACAAATATATCAAGGGGAAGAAATGTTACCAGTGTCCTAATTCAGAAAGCATTAATCCAGGGAAGGGCAACTGCAGCAGATCCAGGGGAATTTCCTACCCCTTGAACCCTCTCAGAGCTCCATGAGCTGCCAAAAATGTCCAGAAGTGGTTGTTAAGTCCACTGGTCCTGATTTTGAAAACCAGGGGTCTTAAAAAGTTAAACAGTGCAGGGAGCCATTGCAATCCACGTAAAATATGAATCACCGTTCTCTGAGGCTTCCATAAAAGACAGTCAATCCACCAGCCCCCCTTCTTTGGTGAAAAAAGGGGGGTTATTTGGAGATTTCAAGTAACTGAAGGCAGCAAAACAGCCTGGGGGGGTCACAATGCCTCAGGGCCACACTTTGCCAACCTCAATCTATACTTTTTAAACAGATGTTTTACACAAGATTTCAAAGGATGTTGTTAATGTTAACATCACATAATGACTAATTTCTATTTTTCTTGCAAAAAGAACTATGCATGCTGTAGTCAATCAGAATAATTGGCGCGCTTCACACTAGCAGAATGAGAGAGAGTTTAGCTTCCACATACAAATCAGAAGGTAACTAGTCAGAAGGGATATGGGAAGGTGGTCTTGAAGAGCATTAGGAAATCAGAATGTGTGATATGCTTCAGGGAGAATTTGTAAGGGGAGTCTGGGTGGCCGTGAAGAAGGCAGCAGGAGTCTGGCCTGAGGGTTGGGGGCCAGCTGCAGAATGAGTGAGTGAAGTCAAAGATACTGTTGCTATATAAAATATATAGTACGGAGTTGCCAGCTGAGTCCCAAAGCTCAGCAGGTAGGGGAGTTGTACTCCATTAAGTATTAAAGGAGTGGTGCTATGTCTTGGAACAGCAGGAGAGGCAGTACAGCAGAAGAGTGAGCACAAAAGATAGCTCGGCAAACACAGTGCATGGCTGGCCAGAGAGGGGAGAATCTCTGATTAGAGAGGGTTGGATCACAGTGAAGCAAAAGGCAGGATTCTTAATGGCACTCTCTTGCAAGAAAACAGAAATAAAAGGAAGTTGTCTTAAAAACTTCATACAAGGTCAGGGACAGAAAACTGTGCTGTAAAGAGATTTCTTACCTAATCCCAGGAGGGGTCTGAGAACTTGAGATTTTATAGCACTCAGTTTGCAGTAAAACTGTCTTTCCATCGAAGCCAGCTCATGCAGGCTTGCAATGTATCCCATAATGTTTTTGTCCACTAAGGCCAGACAACTGTTCCCACCTGCTGCCACACTGCTGATATACCCTAGCTGGAAGGAAGATGAATTGTTTTCAAAATCGTATGAAACAAGATGCAGGGTTACCACAAACTTACACAGGTAACAATCTCTTCTAGCTTATACATCTTACAAGCTCAAATAAACGTATGATGCAGCCATGTTTCATTATTGCTAGGTGAACTCATTGCCAGGCATTTTGTAGCCTTTCTTTAAGCCTTATATTCAAATTGTACAGCCAGAAATAACTACATTCGTAATTACTGTAATCATAATTTACACCCAAAATTCTTTCAAAATTGGAACTCAGGGTGGGAACAACCGTAATAAGTACAATATTCATATTTGCTTCATTTTGTTGGTGTGGTTCAGGAGTCTGAATCTTGGTCTGAGAAAACTACACCTGCACAGACCCTCCTCATCACTTCCCTTGCGTATCTGGATTTGACACAGTTCTGCTGACTTGGTAAATCACTATTTTCCCATGGTCTGATCCAATTGATCAGATCAGCTCCTCACAGTCTGTATGCTTCTCCTCTTTCTGCCCAAAATACCTGTATTGTGCCACCTCCCTTATTTCCCTTTAATCCCTCCTTGAAACTCACCTTTACCCCAGACTTTTTGCTTTCATGTCCTACATATGTAAGCCTGAAACTAAGTCTAAGCATTCCCATGATGGAAATGATCACCTTTTTCCTCTGTTTATCCTGCCTTCCTTTCTAGAGCAGTTTCTAAGAGCAAATTTTAGATTGCCAGCAGTTGGGGCAGGAGCCTATTTTCTTGATCACAATGGTGCCAAACCACTCTGGTCTGGCACCATATCTGAAATGAGAAGTCATGGTTTGCAGCCTTCTGGCAAACAAGAAACAGAAATCATGGTTTGAAGTGAGTCTGAAAAAAACACTGTGTTAATACAGCTTGATATGATATCTGCACTGACAAATTATAGTTAAAAGAACTTATTTGTTTCCCAAGCCAAAGTTCGATCCCAAATGGATTTCACTGTAACTGAAGTCAGAAGCCTGCATCACCGAGACTTTCCTTAAAAGCACGTGTTTAGCAATTTTATGGGCCCCTGAAGCTCCAGGAACCTGTTGCAACAGCATTCACATTAAGTTCACAACACTGCTATAGATTTAGGATTCCAGAGGAAAGGAACCACAAGAAATTTCAGGGTTCACTGCATCTGGTGTTTCCACTACAGCAGGGCTGAGAGCTTCATGGAGCCCTGCTATGAGACTTCGCTACTGTTCTTGATAAGTATTTGGGCATGATAGAGAAGTGAGCAGGTAGAACAGGGAGGACTTTCACTGGGGTGAGCCTAGTTTAACACGGTTAGAAGTTGGGTGTGGGGGGTGAGTTCCATATGAAATGGGCTCTGGAGGAAACAGGAAGAAAGTTCACACTTTTCAGTGCCCTCCCATTATGTATCTTGGTGCTAAAACCTTTGCCACTGAAATATTCCAAAGACACCAAGAAGAACACGGCCCATACCTTACTACAGTTTAGCAACAGTGTTGGACTCTTGAAGCAGCTCTCTTCAGACAAAAAGTCATCTTTTCCTTTTTCTGCTCGCCCACTAAAATACAGTGAAGGTTGAAAATCTTCTCCATCTATCAGGAAGAGTGAATAATCTGGACCTGCTGCTATATTCCAGATATTGTTGTCACTGCATACCTGGAAAACACACAAGTGTACATATTATTAGGATAAAAAGAAATCCTCCTCAGCAATAAAGAACAGATTTATGCATTTTTTTGTGTATGTGCCTGTCCGTTTACGGCCATCCAGTGAGTTTCATAGGCTTTTCCGAGGCAAGGAATACTTAGGTGTGGTTTCGCTAACTCTCTCCTCTGAAATATAGCCTACAGCATCTGGTATTCATTGGTGGTCTCCTATCCAAGTACTAAACCATAGAATCATAGAAATGTAGAGTTGGAAGAGACCACAAGGGCCATCCAGTCCAACCCCCTGCTATGCAGGAAAACCCTCAAAGCACTCCCGACAAGTGGCCATCCAGCCTCCGCTTAAAAACCTCCAACGAAGGAGACTCCACCACACTCTGTGGCAGCACATTCCATTGCTGGACAGCCCTGACCGTCAGGAAATTCCTCCTGAGGTTCAGGTGGAATCTCCCCTCCTGCAGCTTGTATCCATTGCTCCTTGTCCTGGCCTCAAGAGCAGAAGAAAACAACCCCACTCCCTCCTCGACATGACATCCCTTCAAATATTTAAACATGGCTATCATGTCCCCTCTCAACCTTCTCTTCTGCAGACTAAACATACCCAGCTCTCTAAGTCTGTCCTCATAGGGCGTGGCTTCCAGGCCCCTCACCGTTTTGGTTGCCCTCCTCTGGACCTGCTCCAGCTTATCCATATCCTTCTTGAATTGGAGTGCCCAGAATTGGACGAAGTATTCAAGATGAGGTCTAACCAAAGCAGAATAAAGTGGTACCAGTACCTCCCTCGATCTAGACACCATACTCCTATTGATGCAACCAAGAATTGCGTTGGCTTTCTTGGCTGCCGCATCACACTGCTGACTCATGTTCAGCTTGTAGTCTGTGAAGACTTCTAGATCCCTTTCACACATACTGCTATCCAGCCACGTGCCCCCCATCCTATATTTCTGCATACCATTTTTTCTGCCTAAGTGTAGGACCTTACATTTCTCTCTGTTGAAATTCATTTTGTTAGCCTTGGCCCAGCTCTCCAATCTGTCCAGGTCCTTTTGAATTTTGATCCTGTCATCAGGCGTATTAGCAACCCCTCCCAATTTGGTGTCATCTGCAAATTTGATCAGCGTGCCCTCTATTCCTTCATCCAAGTCATTAATGAAGATATTGAACAGCACCGGGCCCAGGACAGAACCCTGTGGCACCCCGCTAGTCACTTCTCTCCAGATGAGAATCTGCCATTGGTGACCACCCTTTGGGTACGGTCAGTCAACCAGTTACAAATCCACCTGACAGTAGCCCTGTCCAGCCCACATCTTACTAGAATGCAAGAATGCAAGAATGTCATGGGGAACTTTGTCAAAGGCCTTACTGAACCAGGGCTTACCCTGCTTAACTTCTAAGATATTTCAACACAATAGTGCAATGATTGAAGTATTTTGCATGTAGGACATGAACAGCCATTTAAAACAACAGGAACAAGTTTCAGACAATGAAGGCAACTGATATTCTATTTTTTGAAATTAACATATTCTATTTTTCGAAATTGACATTGACTTCAGGTATGCTTGTTTTAATTATCAGAACATCATTCTCAAATTTAGAAACATTCTGATTCTGCAGAAAGTTTATTTGTTTAAATCAGGGCAACTACACAAGGTCCATGAACTACACTCACTCCACTCTCCAGCTGCTCAATTTCCTATATTTTTTTTTTAACTGGAAATGACCAGACAGTTACCTGAGGTTTCAAGAAAAGACTTTCTTGAAGAAAAATAGCATTAAAATAGGGATGCATGACCCTAGAGGCTTCTAATTTTGAAGCTGCAGAACTCAGTATGACTTCATGGAACGCAATTCTATTTCTTCCTTAAGCTCTATGGGCTTTAATGGGATTTAGGTAGCTTGTGTACACAACTGCATCCTTCAGGTTTAGTTGCATCTAGACTGGGGAACATTTGCTTGCCATAGTGAAGGAGATGCAGAAGGATCTGGAGATTGCTCCCACAGTTGGGCAGTTCATTTGAGCTCTCAGAAACTCAGAGCAACTGAGGCAAAAATCCCCAGTTACTCCTTGGATCCGAGGATGTGAGAAAATTTGGGCCACTGGGGAGTTAAAGATCAAGCAGTAAAGTCCCTGAGCCTTGGGGCAAAAAGAAACTGGCAAGGGATTGCTTGGCCATTATGTTTCTGACATAATGTTTTTGTTTTTGAACCAAGAGAACTTTGATGCAATCCTTCAAGCACCAGCTTCCTCTTCAGCTAAGATCCAGAGAAGAAGCACAGGTGTCATTCCCCCACTGCACTGCACTGCACTGCACTGCACTGCACTGAGCCATCAAGGCTCTCAAAATTGTAGTGCAATTGCAGGCATGATCCCAAAGCATTCCATCAGCTCCAAGCTAGACAGAAGGACTAACAAAGGCTCCCTATCTCCTTCCTCAGATTAGCACTTGGAACAAGGGAGCAATGTAAGGACTGCTCCTGGTCTTACACTGTGATCTGGAGGGGGAGTAAAAGGTTAGAAACAAAATTTCATCTCATGGAGCTACAGATGTGTGGTTGAACACTGTAGACAAAATTGGTTGATCACTGTCAGTAGCAATGATGCAAAGAAGAAACATGGTCATTTAACAACTACAGGAGCGTGAACCTCAATTTCAGCACTCATGAAGGGTCATTATTCTGAGGAGAAGCTTTATCACAAACAGAACTTAATCATTAGTAAATTACCTTTGCAAGGCGAGGAACTGTGGTTGGAGAACTTAAGTGACCAAGCTGTCCAAAGGTATTACTGCCCCATGAATATACCTGCATGAAAACATTAGTGAAAAGTGGTTGGAAGTCATCCTTTAAGAAAGGGGTGGTAAACTTCTGGCATATCAAGCTTTGCTCAGAAGCCTATTCATTTAAATAGCCAGAGAAACCATGTGCAGAGAGCTTTTCTCCTCCACTAACAGCAACTAATGTTTTAGACCAAATTGTTGACGGAATTGAATTCTGGAGACCTCCAATTAAAAAAAAAATAAAGTTCTAATCAGTCTGGTCCAGTTCAAATTTCTTTTTCTCTGTGGTTTCTCTTTCTTCTCTCATACGCCAGGAAGAGGAAATCAAATGTTTATGCTTTTCATTTAAAATAAACTAGATATCTCATGGTATCTTGAATATCCTATGTAGCCCTGATCTGAAGTAACTATGGATTGTTTAAATTGTAATTACTAAGGAGAAATCAAGATAAAAAGCCTTTCCTTACTCCCAAGAATATGGTACCTTTTCTCCTCCTTTTCTTCCCACCACTCCTATACTATCAGTACTGGATGAATCCTTGTGCATCACCAGCTTCTCCCTTAGCAATAGCATGTGTATTTCTATACTGCTTATCAGCTAAGCACTCTCTAAGCGGTTTACAATGTGTTAGCTAACTGCCCCCAACTAGCTGGGTACTCATTTTACAGACCGATGGAAGGTTGAGTCAACCTGGAGCCCAGCAGGACTGAACTCACAACCTTGTCGCTGCAGTACCGGCATTTAATCACTGCACCACCAGGACTCCCTTATTATTTTCTTCTCCCTCCTACCCTCTTCTGCATTCCTTTTAGCAGAGGGGTGGGGAATCGTAGGCCCTTCAGATATTTTGGGCTTCACCTCTCATAATACTATTGGTTATGCTGGCTGGGGCTTCTGAGAGTTGAAGCCTCAAAGCTCTCTGCTTTAGCCAATGCCAGCTTATTTGCTGGCATCTCTCTCTCTCTCTACTCCTACTTCCTCTTGCTGCTCATTCATACATAGAAAAATAATTAAATAAGTTCTGATCCCTGTGAGGGTTGGCAGCTGGACTCCCACAGGAGAGGGTGAGTCAGGATAAAGATAGAAGAAAGGGGGAAGAGTTCTTACTGACTTTTTCCGAAGAAAATCACAAACTAATGAAGAAAGGAGGCAAAGCAGACTGCTCAGCTAGGAAAAGCCTTTCTGAGCTGCTAACAGGTTGGTGGATGAAAAGAAACTGAGGAGAGACTGTAAGCTTGGCGGGACTGAGTATGCTCAGTACCGGATGGGGGAGGGGTTCCCACCGAGCTGCTCAGCTCTGGAACTTTCCAAAAAGCTACTGTGCATGCGCAAAGATTCCCATTGTATGAGGCACAGAGACCACGAAGAAAAAAATGAGGATTCAGATCCTGCCCACAATCCATCAGACAAATTATCCTTATTTTAGAATAAACAATCACCATTCTCCTACTACATTTCTTTCAAAGTCTTCTGGTAGATGTATATTATTTAAGTCTAAAACCAGATATGCACATACAAAATGTATATATGTGGGCAAAAATACATACATACATACATACATACATACATACATACATACATACATTTTAAAAAATATTATGACAATGGCACAAGTTTCTTTGCAACAAAGTGAACTGTGAAACCAAAATTAGACTCTGGACTAGCCAACAATGTAAGCAAATAAAACCAAGTTCTAGAATGAAAACAGCAACATGTTATTTTCATACCTGTGATTTGGCACTGAGTGCCAAGGAATGATGGCCACCAGCAGACAACTGAATTATCTCCTTACCATCAAGACTTTTTACACACAATGGTTGAAGCCTGTGAACTCACAAAATGAAATCAAGCTCAACATAATACAGAGTCTACATAATGCACAACGTTTAGAAATACAGGTAGATTTTAAGCCACATACAATAGAATAATTAGCGATACAGATTTAAAAGTTATGCCAGTCTTGACTGCAAGCTTGTTTTGTTTTGTCAGAAATGGGTTTCACACATGGAAGTATTAAAAGATACAGAGAAACCCTATAGATAACTACCCCCTTCTAACAGTGTGTACTGGTGTAGAAGATATTTCCTCTGTAGACTCTTACCTTGGCAAGACATCACCATGTCCTAGCTGGCCTTCTTTTCCTTTTCCCCAGCTCCAAACCTCAGTTCGCAAAGATGGAAGAAGCGCATCAGCTTCACCGCTATAAGTTGGTGTGAGGGCCACAGTCCTCATTTTGGCTCTCCCTACTTTCCTTAAGAGCCTTGGAGAAACTGATACAGAAAACAGGAATAAATTATTAATAAATTAACAAATAAATGTTAATAAATAAATTCTTAACAGTCCAGTCTCCAGTTTCTACTATGGCCAAAACAAAGGGTAAAAATGAAAATCACCATTTGAACTTGTAAGAATATTAATCATTGTTGTGAAAATGTTGCCTGAGCAATTTGGTACAAGGACAGATTGATTATTAGTGCTAACCTGAAAATCATGGGGTCGCCATATGTCAACAGGTGACTTCAAGGCACATACACATACAAAAGAAAAAGTCGGTGCCAAGTTTTGTTGGAAGCAAAGAAGCATCAACCCTTGTAAAGTGATTAGCAAAAAAAGAGACTCAAGAGAGAATGTTTGCCCTTTGGTTTCACTTCTGTTTCCTTCTTTGATGTATTCAAGCCCTCTTGCTTCCTTCCTGTCTGCAAAGGTGACTATCTCCTTCATACTCGGCTAGTCATTTGTCTCCCTTTGCCTAGGAAGGGAGAGACCAGAGGCTCCAGCCTCACAAAGGCTTACATCCACATATGAGAGCCAGCGTTTAAGGGCTTTTGTATTGAAGTGTAGGTAAACTTTCTTTTGCCTATCTTCTTCCCTATCCCAAGACAAATTTCCTGAAACAATATATGTAAGTTTTTCTTTTTCCATCTTACAGGAGGATCCTGAGTACTTTCTCTTATATCTACAAGAAGCTCATATTGTATTACTTCTGCAAGCACTCTGCTTGATATAGATGCCAAATATTCCTACAAGTTTCCCACATCTTCCTCAAGGAAATAGAATATGTGCTAAAAGACAAGAATCAGAGGTTGATCTCTTTGTTAGACCTTGTCCAGCTCCCCAACAACAGCACTGCAAGACATACAGAATAGCCCAGCTACATCCTTGAGACTAAAAGAGAACATTAAGAAACACAGCAAATACAAGAAGAACCTCTTAAAACTTTGCAAGAACACTGGCTTTAACATGCTTAGAAAGGAGACAATGTTACTCAGGGAATGTTCCTCCCTTCTACTTTCCCTTCCTGCACAAAAGAAATTACTGAGATAAATGTGGATCTGACTTAGCAATTCATATTTCAGGATACTGCATGTGAATAAATATTTTAATACACTGCAAATTAAAAGGGCTATGCAATTAAGTAACAGAATGAAAAATATGAGAAGACAGATTTCTGGCTATCTGCCAGAAGAAATTCTTCTTGTGAGAAACTCTTCTTGTGAGAAGATTTTCACTCTTTTGAGAAGGTCAGAAGATCAAGTTCTGCCTGTATCAGGGTGAGGAACCTGTGGCATTCCAGATGGGGCATCTATTTCCTGACCACTGGCAATGACAGCTGAAGCTGATGGGAGCTGGAAGTCCAATATCTGGAACACTGCAGATTCTTCACCACTGGATTGTATGAAACAAGCTGTTTAAGGGTTAAACTCACAAGCTGTCACAAAAGCACCATCAAAAGATAGGGCAACATGTTTGACGAATGACTGTTTTTAACAGAACTCAAACTTTCTTTTATTGAAGAATATAATTTCTATTAATGGTACTCTCATCTTGAACAGCCTACCCTTTATAAAAGTGTTCAGTTTCTCATTCTTCTCAAAATGTATCCAGCAGTCTCAACTTAGGATCCTCTCATAGCAGTTCACTTCAACTTCCACAGTCCCTTCCTATTCAAAACTCAGACCAACCATTTAGGAGAGGAGCATCACACATTTAGAGGAATCCACTATACTGCTACAGGAAGTCTGAAAAGACAGAATCTCCTGCTTGCCTCTTGGGAAAATTTGATCATTGCACAGTCCCATCACTTAAAAAAAATACACCCATAATGCCTTGTCAGTTATCTCAAAACTCTTCAGGATTTTTTAAATGAGTTATCACTCTTGCTACTCATTGCTAAAAATGCTTTACAAGTAAGCAGCACAGAGTGGTCTTTGACAGTTTCAGCAATGACAGTTAATAGAAATATCACTAAGTGACTAAAGCAGTAGAAGAATTTCTGGACAAAAGGTAGGTTTACCAGACAGAAACAGGAGGAGGAGTACAGTAAGCAAAGCATCTCCAGGATCTGCCAACCCAGCTCTAAGTTGTCAGTTAGAAATAAATTATATTGAGGGATTTACATATAACATTCCTAACCATCAAATATACATTCAAGCTACATTTGCATCATTTTTCAGATGTAAAATTATACATGGGGGTGGGGAGATATATAACACTGGAACTATCTGTGAGCATCTCACCTTGGGACAGCAAACCAGGTAACGAAAGTCTTCTAGAGACTCCTTCAGATTCCTCTTCTCGAATATCCACCAAGCTGGAACTTTTTTTCCCTTGCATTGATTCCAGTTTGACCTGCTCCTCTCTGCTATCCTTCAGGCCATCCAGACCTGGGGAACCACCACTCGATGGGGAAGTAGTGTCACCCGGAACTGTGCCATAGAAGTTCATTACTTTCTTCAGAGATAAGGCCCCAGCTTCATAGGTGGCAGCTACTCTTACACCAACTGCTGATGCACAGGAGGCTACCAAGCTATTAAGGGCAGAAGTACCTGGTCCAGGTGGACTGGGCAGGCAAGCAATGAGATTTTCTTCTTGAGAACGCTAGAAAAACAGAAAAGGAAACCAAAGTTGTCTATTATGGTGGACAACTCAGTAGTTTCAAAATACTACAAGCAAATTCTAGTCCTGTGTTTGATTTTGAATGCTGCATTGTCAATAAAATGTTACATAAATGTATTTTTTAAACTTTTCTAAACCAGAATACATAATAAATTGTATAGTTATAGTGGAGGTCCTTTGTAATACATACAGATTGGTTTCAAATTTTTTTTCCCCACAAATGTCTGTAATACCATTTTTTAAAACGGCAGCATAAAATTCTGCTGTATGAGCTCTGTCTGCTCCAACTTCAGATTAACTTCCTAAATCCCCATCTATGTGAAGTTTGCTGCTGGACTTGATTATTGTCTTCTCAACTACATTGGCAACACAAGAGCTTATACTAGAATTAAACAAAAGACCATTTCTTAATAAGCAATCAAAGGAGTTTGCAAACCAAAGGTACCATCCTTCCACTGGTTTAGGATAGCTTCCAGTTCTACACTGCTTTTCAACCACATTCATTACAACCATTAGCTTATTTGAGACAAAATGCATATCCTAACCTATGAATTCATAATAGTTTAAGCATTTCCGACAAGATTCTTTTTAAAAAATGATAGAAGGCCATATTATAAAAGCTTCTTTAGAAAAACATGAGGAATTAAGCCTCTAGAGTATTTGTGTAACTGTGAAATATTTTTCCACATTCTCCAAAATAATTTTACATGTATCTGTGATGTCTGATGAATCATAATGCCCCTGCTTTCCTCTACCAACATATTTGATTTGTTTACCTCATTTCTTTAGGACTGAGTGTATTTTAATATCTTGCATTTCAAGTCAAGTGATGGGCACTAAACTCTTCCAAGAACATTCTAGATAGAAATTATTGTGGGGAAAGTAGATTATTTCCTCCTTAAGCATTGACATAGCGGAAGGTGCTTACCTGTAACTGGTTCGTTGAGTGGTCATCTGTGCCCTCACACAACAGGTTTTGCACCTGTGCAGAGACCATGCCTGAATGTTCAAGAGCTGAGTAGCTTGTTGGTAAAATCCTGCCCCCTCCCACATACTGCATATGATGATCCAGCCCACCAAACTTCCTTCCCCTCAGTTTCAAAGTCTGCCAAAAGATCCCGGAGACCTGGAAAAAAGGGAGGTAGAGAGGGGTTGTATGAGGCCACAGATGACCACAAAAAGAACCACAGTTACAGGTAAGCAAGCTGTTCTTCTTCTATGTGGTCTCTGTACCTCACACAACAGGTGACTGCCAAACTTACCAAAGGAAGGAGGTCAGGTCACAGTAGAGGAGAAGACAGCACTACCTGCCCAAATTTCACTTCTCTTCTTAAATTGCAGTTAAGCTTCTAGTGATGGACAAATGTAGAGGAATGTAGAGGACTGAAACCAGGCTGTGGAAACCAGGCTCTTTGGTCAGTACAGACCAAAGAGAATGAAACAGACCTTGCAGAATGAGCTCTGAGGCAGCTGGGTACTCGCTGTTTCACAAGTTCATAGGCTAGGAAAAAAGTCTCCACAACCCACTTGGAGAAGCACTGGGCCAACACCTTCTGACCTCTGCAACAGCCATCATGGCAGACAGAGACTGCTGGACTGTCAGAACACCAAGGTTCTGTGAGTATAGAAAGCCAGAGCCTGGCAAACATCTAAAGAGTGCAATGATCCTTCCAACTACGTACCAGGTTGAAGGTAAAAAGTTGGTAATATAAAATCTTGTGACAGGTGAAACTTAGACACCACCTTAGGTAGGAAAGAGATGTCAGGGTGCAGGCCTGCCTTTTCATGATGTAACACCAGGAAAGGCTCATCACAATGTAAAGCTACCAACTCTCCAGAATGTCAAGCCAAAATTATAGCAACAAGAAAAACAATCTTGAGAGTTATTAAACACTCGTCTGCCATCACCAGGGGTTCAAAGGGTTGTTTCATCAATTGTGATAACACCAAACATAGTAACCAAGAAGGCAGAGGAAATGAAACCGATGGGTACAGATCAGACAATCCCTTTAAAAACTTTTTTACAACTGGGTCCTTGAAAAAGGTCCACAAAGAAGAGTCTATTGGTTGATGAGTTACTATCACTGAAAGGCAGACCTTTAGCAAGGAGAAAGAAAAACTTCACTCCTTCAGAGACAGTAGGAAATGAAGTACAGTTGATATCATTGCAGATGACATCAGCTCCCATTTGTTAGCAGCAAATTTACAGAACTTCCTCCAATTGTACAGATAAAATCTTTTGGTAGTGTCTTCATGTGAAACCTCAAAGACAGACTGTAATCTGGGAGAGTCTAGTGGGTTATCCTCCACATGGACAGCCAAAGCAACAGGATGTCTGGATGTAGGACCAGACCACTGGAATGTGAGAGAAGATCCCATTGGCAAGGGACTGGGATGCAGCAACCTCTGGACATGTCCAGAAGCGGTCCAAACTATGGTTGTCTGGGCCAGAATGGAGTGATCAGAATTGCACTAGAATGGTCCATCATCAGTTTCACTATCACTCTCCCAGAAGTGGAAAGACCAGAAATAGTTAGAGCAGGCAACCTGTCCAACAGAATAGGAACGTGTTCCCTAGAAAGCCTCCGGCACCACCCACCCTGGAACAAAATTGATGGCATTTGCTGTTGTCTTTTGTTGCAAAGAAGCCCATCTGAGGGATTCCCCAACAATCCATAATTGCAAGATAAACCTGATGACATAGGGTCAATTTGTGCTGAAGGACTGTGTTGAGAATGAGTGTGTTTGCCAGGGCACTGTTTGTTCCTGCAAGGTGAACGGCTGTGGGATGTATGGCTCTTGCTCTACGCCAGTCCCATAGGTCGGTGGCAAGGCCCTATAGGGTAATCAAGTGAGTGCCCCCTTGGTGGTTGATGTAACAAACTGTGGTCATGTTGTCTGAGATGACTTGGATTACTCTCCGCAGCAATAGTCTTTCAAAAGATCTCAAGACTTTGGGAATGGCCAATAATTCTAGTGCACTGATGTAGAAAGTTCGCTTGCAAGGAGACCAATGCCTTGGGCAATGGGAGAACCAGAATGCACACTGCATCACAACAATGATACATCTGTGGTTACTATCACAGTGGGCTGTGGAAGTTTGAATGGCATGCTTGAACATAGACTGCTCATAGAGGTGAGGTCCACCACAGGAGTGACTTTCTCACTACAGACAGAACTGTTAGTCTCCTGTCTTGATTGTTGAGAAAAAGATTGAAATGTGTGATGAACCAGTGTTGGAGTGATCGAAACTTCAGGTGAGATAGGTGAGTCACAGTTGTGGTGGCTGCCATGAGGCCTAGCAAGCACTGGATCCAAAAGGCTGAACATCTGGGATGATGAAGAACATGAACAAATACATTGCACAAAGCATGAACTCTCTTTATTGGAAGAAAGGTCCTCCCAAGAAATGAGTCTAACAATGCCCCTACAAAGTTTATGAGATAGGTAGGTTGCAACACCAATGTTTTTGGGTTGATGTTGAGGCCGAGCTGTTGCAGAAGAGACAGAGTGAGATGCAAGTTGTGATGACCCATAGGGGGGCATGGCTAGTAGAGCAGCCTAGGAACAGAGAGTGATTTAATCTGATTGGCTCTCTTACTAAGGAACCCAGCTTTAGCCGGAGGTGGGGGCTATATAGGTGATTCAGCAGAACACATATATACCAGGAACAGGGTCTAGGACAGATTTCCTTCAATGAGATTTCAGCAAAAGAGAGAGAGAGAGAGAAAGGTTGTTGGAGTATTAGTGTTGGTCTACTCAAGAGTCTAGAGAGAAAGTCAGAGGAGAGACCAAACTAATATTGAGTTAGGTCATAATGTTTGATCTATATTTGGGAAAATAAATCTGTGAGTGGAAGGAGAGCCAAACTCCTGTGAATATATGGAAGCTTGTGCCTAGGTATATGGAGTGAAGTTCTATGCTGTTTGAAATTATTTATTTACCCAATACCTTTTCCTTGTCTGCTATTTTCAATAAACTCACATATTATTTTTATAACCTCTGGATTCAGTGGAATACTTTCCATTTGAATTAATCCATTTAGCACACAGTACCACAAGTTATAACTTCCTTTAGGTTAACCTTTAAGATGCTTTGCCCATTTCCACAAAGGTTGTGGGTTCAGGGAAAGCAGGAATGTGATAAAGTGTGGGGAGGGAGTCGGGGATAATAATTATAAAAAGGGGTGCTGCTTCTCCAGGGAGGGAGAAAAGAAAGCAGGCCTGATTTGTTCTAGCCCTGGCTTGCCCTTGATCTCCACACAAGTCCTAACACAAGACAAAGCAAAGGTACTTTCAGTACTGTGGGTGTCTGGCGATGCAGAAATACGCATCCCATAGGTCTACTGAGGCAAACCAGTCTCCTCTCCTTAGGAAGCAGGGGTCACCATCCTGAACCTGTGAGGACGGATATATCTGTTCACGCCACAGAGATCCAGGATGGGACACAGACTGCCGACTTGTTTCAGGACCATAAAATAATGAGACAAATATCCATCCTTTTCACATCAGGATGGAATTTTCTCAACAGCACCTTTGATCTCTTGATCTGTTGATCTCTTCTAGGAGAGCTGAGTATGGAGGGGTTGAACAAAAAACACCATTGGTAGGAATACTTGAAAACTCAATGGCATAGCCCAGATGAACTATGGTAAGTATCCATGAATGTGTGGTGATGTTCCACCAGGTGGAATAAAGGCAGAGTAGGTATGGGATCTTGGATGATGTTAAATTGGATAGGGGGAATCTCGATAGAAGAAGCGTCCCATGCTAAAGTCAAAAATGGGACTTGGAAGAAGAAGATAGACATTTCGACAACTGCTGGCAATGTTGCTTAGAAGAATATCGGGTAGCATATGAGGGCAAAAATGACGTCAGAGCTCATCTGTAAAGGGACTAGGATCTGTAGGAAGTAGAAGAGAGCATTCTCCAGGAAGAGTAAGAGGAATGGCTGCATTGTTGACACTGCTGGTGTCTGAAGCCCATATTTTTGGCACTTAACCTAGCAGGTGTTGCATGGACTCATTGGTTGAAGAGTGGAATACTGAAGTGCAAGTCCTCAATCCATTTTCTAGTGTCCTCAGTGAGCCCTGCAGAACAAACCCCAGCATACCTGCATAACGCCAGCACCCCTCCTATGACTTTTGCTGAACACTCAACTAAGTGGCAAGAGG
Source organism: Iguana delicatissima (assembly GCA_948472985.1). NCBI lineage: Eukaryota > Metazoa > Chordata > Lepidosauria > Squamata > Iguanidae > Iguana > Iguana delicatissima. Next base: position 64,468 of record CAOKZL010000753.1, read on the forward strand.
ATTGGATTTGTTGGGAAGCTAAGGACTGTGCCTCTTGATGATACTGAAGCAAGTAATGACTCTTTGAAGAGAATGGTATCAGAAATCACAAGAATAGTATTGGTCCTGGTAAGATGGTGAGTACAACCAATACGATCTAGAAGGGTCTCCCCAAAGATGTTCACTTCATTACCAAGCCATCTCAGATGCAGAGGTAAATGGGGAGTCTTTGTGCAGACCATAATTACAGTAGTGTGGTCTGGAGGGGGCATAAGAACATTCCTGGTGGAAGATTGAATGTTGCCAACTGAGGTGTCATGGCATCCCAGAGTCAGCAGAGCAGGCAATGTCATACTGAGGAAGATTCCCAGTGACGGGGAGTCTTGGAGCTCTAGGGTGATGGCTTGGGTTTGACAGAGACCTCAAGAACCAATGGATGTGAAACTGGGAGCAATACCAGTACTGATGACAGTGCTGATAAAGGTATAGATGGTGCTGATGGGGTGGTAGTTGCAACTGAAGTAGTAACCATTGGGTCAGAAGGCTTAGCCTTCTTCTTTTTCTTAAGCTTAGGATCCTTGGCCAAGTCCTCTGGGAGATGTTTGCACTTCTCTGGCTTGTCCTTCAATGCCATAGTCGAAGGGGCTCCCAACGATGTCAGAGGAGGCACTGATTGTTGGAAGGGTTGGTTTTATTTGTTGGCACCAACATTGTCAATTTTGACTCCAATACCGAAGTAGCTGTTAGTCAATGTAGGCTCCAGGTTGGTACCAAAGAGGTCTCTGAATATCCTTGGGCCTAGAAATTGTGGTGCAGGTGGTATAAAAGGCTTTACTTGCCACAGCCTGCTCTAGCACTCTCAGAGATCTCTCCCAAAAGAAGGACTTAAGCCTGGAAGCCCTGTTCTTCAGAGTTTCGGACATGAACTGTTTGAAGATGTCACAATGGCAAATGTTATGTTCTTTACCCAAGCAGTAAAGGCACTTTATGTGAACATCTAATAGAGACACCTTATGTCCACATGAAACAAAATTTTGAAAAGGGAAGTGGAGGCCATAGAAGAAGAAAAAAAGAGGAGAGGGAGAAAACTGGGAAAAGATCAAAGCCAAGAAGTTCTCCCTCCCTCCCCCCATATATAGGAAAAAGAAAAAATACAAAAACTACACAGGAGAGAAAATAGAGAAGAAATACAAAAAAAAGAAGGTATTCCACAGAGGAACATGGGCAGCAGAAGTAAGTATTTCAGCAGACAGAGAGAAACTGAGGAGAAGGTGGCTTTGTGGGCTGGATCATATGTAGTAAGTGGGAGGAATGGGGTTTTCTCGCCTAGCTACTCAGCTCCAGAACATTACTGTACAGTCACAAAACCCATTGTGTGAGGCACAAAGGCCACAAAGAAGAAGAAAGGTTACCCCCTTAAAGTATGTTATTTATCTATACTGCCATTTTGAAACCTATCATGGAAGTGTACAAAGACTAAAATAAAAAAAAAGCAATAATGAGATAAGAATACAATAAAACAATAAAAACATTTAAACTTGTCAAAAGCTATGTTTTGAAACTTGCCTGGACCACTCCCTGAACACATGGAAATGGGAATGGCTGTCCATCTAGAAGGATCATACTCCAAACTTAAGAGAGTAACACAGGAAAACGTCCTTTCCCACGTGCCTAAGAAACAAGCGTCTAGAAACAGGGATCTGTTCAGAAGGGCCTCTCTTGCTGATTCAATAACCAAGAAGGTTAATATCTAGACGGACAATTCCACAGATTGCCAAGCCTTTGCTTGTTTAGATTATAGCTTAAAAAATGAAAGCCAACAAGTTGAACTGGACCCAAAACACAACTAACACCAAGCACAGATCTTTCAGTATTAATGGTGATGTGGTGGTGCTACCCAGCGTCAACAGCTTAGCTACACCATTTTGCACAGCTGAAGCTTTCAGGCATTCTTCGAAGGTAACTCCCCACAGAGCACGTTGCAGCAGTCTAATCACACAATGTATCCAAGGCATGACTATCCTACAACATACTGTGTCCCATTCTGGGCACTTAATTTCAAAAAGTATACTGACACACTGGAACACATCCAGAGGAGGACAACCAAAATGGTGAAGGGTCTGGAAGCTATGCCCTATGAGGAGCATCTCAGGGAGCTGGGAATGTTTAGTTTGCAGAAGAGAAGGCTAAGAGGGGACATGATAGCCATGTTTAAATTTTTGAAAGGATGTCATATTAAAGAGAGAGCAGCTTGTTTTCCACTGCTCCAGAGACTAGGACAAGGGGCAATGGATTCACACAACAGGAAAAGAGATTCCACTTAAACCTCAGCAGTGGAATATCTGCCTCAGAGTGTGGTAGAGTCTCCTTCTTTGGAGGTTTTTAAGCAGAGGCTGGATAGCCATCTGTTGGGAGTGCTGGGGTGTATGTTTCTGCATAGCAAAGAACTCGACTGGATGGCCTCTGTGGTCTCTTCCAATTCTATGATATCACACTGAGTCAGGGAAAGCTGCAGCTGGTACACAAGATGTAGTTGCACAAAAACACTCCTCACGTCCTCCTAAAAATCCAGCACCTGATTAAGGAGAAGCCACAAGCCTGTTCTTTCAAGGGCACTGTGGTCCCTTTCAGCTCAGATTAGATCCCAGTCCCTCAATCAGGCTTTCTACCAACCTGCAGCACCTCCATCCATCTTGTCTGGATTTAACCTGCTAGCTCACTTTCATCTAACCTACTGTCAAATTGAGATAATATTCAAAAATGGTGACCACTTCCTTGGAGTCAAGTAAGAAAGCAGTAGGACTAAATGCCACAAGCATACTGACGACATTTTACTCCCAAGCTCCACAGCACTTTTGTGTAGGTAGGAGGAGAAATAGGAGAAGAAACGGTTCTGAAGCGTTTGTGCGGTGAATTCCCGGCAAATGGAACAGGCCTTAACATTATGGGTTTCCCCATAATGAGCCCTGGTGGCGCAGTGGTTAAATGCCAGTACTGCAACCACAAGGTTGTGAGTTCGATCCTGTCAGGCTCCAAGGTTGACTCAGCCTTCCATCCTTTCACAGGTTGGTAAGAGTACCCAGCTTGTTGGGGGCAATTAGCTAAAATACATTGTAAACCACTTAGATAACACTAGTTGATAGGCGGTATAGAAATAAATGCTATTGCTATTTCCCCCAAACAGAAAAAGCAATCTCGATGCCTGTCGCTCAGAGCGACCTTCCAGTCACAGGTGGAACAACGTTTGAAGAGGGCCGACATATAATGAGAAGACGCTGAGAGAAGGACGACTAGAGACAAAACCAAGTCGAAGACGAGGAGGGAGATGGAGAGGAGAAGGGGGGGGGATCCAAATACCAAAACCCAAGTCCGTAATCCAAATACCGAGAACCAAGTCCGAAATCCAAAGCCAAAAGCCAAAAAGGTAATCGAAAGCAAGCCAAGAATTGCTACGAAGCAACAGAACCTTCCGTTCGCAAGGGCGGACAAGAAAGAACTAAGGAGTGATCGTTGCTCGGCGGGCGGAGCATGCTCAGTACAGGCATGGGGGAGGGTTTCCCGCCAAGCTACTAAGCTCTAGAATCTTCCGAACACTACTGTGCACACACAAAAGCTCCTAGTGCAGTGGTTCTCAACCTGTGGGTCCCCAGATGTTTGTGGACTTCAGCTCCCAGAAGCCCTGAGCATTGACCATAGTGGCTGGGGCTTCTGGGAGCTGAAGTCCACGAACATCTGGGGACCCACAGGTTGAGAACCACTGTCCTAGTGTGTGAGGCACAGAGACCACGAAGAAGAACAACAGAGCCACTGAAATACCATCTCCTTGAGCCCCTGCCCTGCTGAGCACTCCAGAAGGATACTACGTACCAATGATGGGGAAAGTGCTGCCTGCAGGCCACATGCAGCCTCCTACAGCTGTTTTTGAGCCCCCCGCCTCTCTAACACCCCAAAGATTTGAAATACTTTGAGGGAAAAATGCTCCCCCATGCTGAATTCAGCTATATTTAATGCCCCCTTTTGGAGCAAAATCTTTCTTCAGTAAAAGAAGTTTTGAAAAACTGGGAGTGGGGGCACAGTGAGGCATGTGTGACCCACCAAAGTCCCAAAACAACTCCCCAGTCCCTGATCATTGCCACTTCTGCCTTCAATCGTATAAAAGGCAGCAAAAAGGCCCAAGAGAACCAACTGAGCTATATTCCCTCCATCCAGCTTCCAGCATAGATCATCCACCAACAGCATCCCATATCCCAATCAGACTCCCAGATGAAATAGGATTACATAATCTGTATTATCTAAATTTCTGGACAAATTTTCTGCATTTCTCTCTGCCAGCACATTACAAGCAAAGTCAGCCTTTTTGTGCTGCAACATATTCCCTGCAATTGACTTGGCACTGAAGTCAGAATTTTTGGCTGGAAATTCTGCTTTCACTGTCACCTTGGTTAGACTATCATCAGAAAAGGAAGGAAGGATATTCCTTCCCACCTTACTTTCTCTCTAACAGTGAGGTTGAGCTCACCCACCATACTTGCATTGGTTAGTTGCAGCTTAAGTAGTCACTAACAGGATCATGTTATGTCCTCATTATTCAAGAAATATATCCTCAAGACTCACTAAAAAAACATGCAAATCACTTCTAAAATTCAAAATTTTAAAAACTGAGGCAATTCAACCATTCAATGAATAACAGTTTCCATGTCCTCACACAACCTGCAAAATAAACAGAAAATAGCTAGTGAGATTTCCTCAGCCTCTGTGTGTTTGTCATGTGCTCCCAACGAACAGAACTCTTTTTGTGTCAACCTCATCCCACTACAGATGGTGACTCTGCCCATGGTGAATCTGCTATCAAGCATCTTATACATCTCAGGCCAAGCATCATACATCTAACAGGTCCTCTACTCAGCAAAGATCCAATGAGAACTTTTTGAGTAGCAGATCACTTCAAACCCAGGAACAATCCAGTGACTCTGTAGCTCATTCATATGTAACTCTGGAGCTCTCTCCGGAAGCCTGATGTACCCAGTAATCATGGGTAGCTTAAAATCTGAAATGTCAAGGAATTTTGAGAAGTTTTCCGAGATTTGACCTTTAGCTACATTGTATGTGCCCTGAAGGTGTTTTTCAAGTTAAATGTTTTGAACGCCTTTTCAAGATTTCTAGGTCCAGAAACCAAAGAGGTGTCAGAGATATTAGATGCAAGCAGATTTTACCAGAAATTTAAAAAGACAAAGCCCCCAACATCTCTGTAGAACACGTATTTGATTTCATTGTTTGTCCAGAACTGACATGAAACACTAATTGTAGTTATCAAAGGGAGGCCAAAACTGAAAACCATAAACTTGACAAGAACTGGTCTGCCCCATACATATCTAACTGCACACATGCAGCACCATAAGAAAAAGCTTCAACCTACATAGGCAACAGTTCAAGACACTGCAGTATATATAAAGAAAAGAACACTAAAATCTCCTTCACAAAGCAAGATTTTGAATGTACAATCACAGGAACGGTCAGCCTAATTTCATTTGTTACAGCCTACTTCACAACATATGCCAAGAACAGATATAATAAGTAGACTAATTTGACACTGCTCTTTTCATTAAACAAAAGCCAAAAAATTGGCAGGATTCCCTGTGTTACAGACATATCCTAAATAACCAAAACTAATTTCAGATACCACTGTTGAATTTCTGGATTTCTGTTTAGATCCAGGTGAGGAAATGATCCAAGTTTTAGCCACTTCAGTCTCCAGTTATACTGAGCAGAAACTGGGCACGAAAAGAAAAATAACCTATTCGTATATGCTAATGTGTGCTGGAAGTAATTCTAGATAATGGATTTTATCTGTGACACAGCCTTTTCAGTTGTGGTGCTCTGGTGCTGAAATACAACCTCCAGAGAGGTTCAGTGTGCACTGCTTTGGGGGAAGGTGGTGCAAGATAAAAAGCTCTTCATTTTGCACAGATCTTTTAGTTATAGATTTAATTTTTTTTAAAGGATTGCATTAGCCATCTCTCTTTTGGATTACATCCTACAAGAGAGAGACGCATTATACATCTTCTTCAGAATCATAGCTTTTATTTAACATCACATTCTTGACAACCCTGAGAATCTGACACATTTTCTTGCACGCTGTATAGTATGGCCTAATGAATATGAGTACCTGTTCAGGTTGTGCATCAGCTTGCTTCTCCCCGCTGTCAACCAATAAACGATCTGGAACGCTCACAGGGTCTTGCTTCACTGCTGCTCTGTCAGTTACCAAAAGATTTCCTGGGCTTGAAATGCCACTGTCTTCCTGTCCATCATTGTTTGAAAAAACACTACCTGCATCATATTCTGTAACTGCGAGTGCCTGATCTTCCGTAACAGTTTTTTGACAATCCTCATTTTGGCTACTGGTTGTACTCTTTCCTCCAAGAGTTTCTAGTGAGGAGCAGGAAAGGTGGTTTTCTGACTGGGAGTCAGCCAGAACTACTCCCAAAGGGCAGCAGTGGCTATCCGAGATGATTACATGATCTTCTTTGTCAGTCATAGTAATCAGAAGCTGACTGCAATGATTGCATCTCTCTGGGACAGGTTTTACATCTTGGGTAGGGAGGCACTGGACAAGAGCCAGGCTGTGATAGGCCCCACAAGCAATCTGAAGTACAACCCGCCCTGCTAGGTACTCAACCTTTTGAGGTTTAGTCACTGGGAAGGTGTTGGTTATCAGGCCGAGCTGACAGCCACTTCCCCATGCCCATATCTCTCTGCTTAGTGAAAGAGCCAGAGTGTGGTCCTTTCCACATGCCAGCTGCAAAATCCGTATTGGCAAAAGGTGACTAGCTTCAGAATCTGAAATGCTAACTGGCTTTGGTTCTGACACAGTAGTCTGGTTGGGCACAGCACACTGCCCGGAAGAATTCTCCCCCCACATGTACACCACACCATCTTCAGTAACTGCTCCACTATGAAAGCTGCCAGCTGCCACCATAATGACATGTTGACCATTCAAAGTCTTTTCCAAAATAGGACAACTGATATAAGCATCTTCTAGCCCAGCCCTCCAAGGAAGTTTTCCAAAACTGTAAACCTCGCCACCTAAAATAGAGAAAAAATTATTCAGGCAATGTTCAACTCTATCACATTTATATAATATGCAAAAAAAACCCAACAAAAGAAAACACACACATTAACTGTAAAGTACTAGAGCTATAATCCAAAAAGATGCAATTAATCTCTAAATGGGCAACTAATGTACTACTATCACTGGTTTAGAATGCAACATTACAGAGAACTCATTTGCCCGAAAAGCAATATCCCACAGATAAGCCATAAAATATAGCTGTGGGAAAATTCTTTCGTTAAGAGTCCACAAACAATTTTAACTTTTAGGAATAATGTTGCATACCTTCTGACAGAAGCACACCATGGTTTACTCCAAGTGCTGCCTGCAAAACCGTCTTTGAATTCCAACCTAGAAGCCGCTCTGGGGCTGGAGAAGTGCAACCAGCCTGCCATATATAGGCCAGGCCTCTCTCACCTTCTTGGTCTGCAGAGCTATTTAGCAAAAGAAATAAAAATGTGTAAGTCAAGCCAAGTTCCCTACACTTCACTACTAAGAATGCAGATGTAATACATAAATAATACCTAGAAGAGTGCTCAGTCCCTACATACCAAACATCAGTTCAAGGAAATCTATGAGCATATTAAGATGATCTCAGCATTTGTCACAATGAGTGTCTATTCCCAGTACTCTTTATTAGCTATACATGTTATGGCAGCTTATGTGAGTAGCATCATTACAGGAATCATTGTTAGTACTGAATCCTAAGTTCACATACTCTCTCAGTCATGAGTGTGCTTTGGCCCTTCGCTCATTCTCAGCCTAATCTATCACAAAGAGTTCTTGTGTGTGGTGGGATGGCAGACAGAAGCAACTGCACCTGGTGTTCTTTGAAGAAGACTGAGATAAAAAGTAATTAATACATAATAAGAGAGGAAGCAGGCTGTAGTGGTTTGAGCATTGGACTAAAACTCTGGAGACCAGGGTTTGTATCCCTCTCTGCTCAGCCATGAAAACCCAGTGGGTGACCTTAGGCAAGTAATACTCTCTCAGCCTCAGAGGAAGACAGTGGCAAACCTCATCTGAATAAATCATGCTAAGAAAACCCTGTTATAGGGTCACTATAAGAGAGAAATCGTTTGAAGGCACACAACAACAAATACATAACAACAACAACAACAACAATAATGACACATTATGGGAAGCTATATTTTAATGTAGTTTTCTCTTCTAAAGAACCTTTGAACTCAATTTGGCCACTATTCTTCTTACCTTGCAAATTCCAAAGAGAAATTGTTGATTTTAACAGCTGTATTGCAGCAGTGACAATTGTTCTTTCCATGGCTTAAAATGCTGCACTAAAATGCAGCTCCAAAAGCATGTACCTTCATACATTAAATCAACTTTGTAAATTAGTTTACTAGTATGCAAAATGTTTTTACACACAAAATGCTTTTATATATACACAAGAATGCAAATTGTTTTTACCACATCAATTGTGTGAAAGTATTAACTTTTCCATTTTAGAAAAAACTGCATTCCTATTGTCTCAGAGATATTTGTCCCCTCCTGGAAGTGAAGAATCATTTACAAGTTGGAGCAAAGCACTGCACAGAGAGTTTGGAGATGTTAGTAAAACACAGCCTTACCTTTCTTCTTTTGAGTCCATCAGTTAACAAGAATATTCCATCACCACATCACTCCTTTCAGATAATAAAAGGGCAGTTCTGAAAACCACTATGTTGAAAGCAAAACACAAATTTAGTGGCTGTTGCTCATGCAGAACAGAACTGCTACAAGGTTCAGACAACAAGTAGCTACATAAGCCTGGAATGCTTTAAAAAGAAAAACAAATACTAACAAAAGGTCAGCAGAGAGACTTGCTCTGCCTACAGATCCTGTGAAAGGCCCATACACCAGTAAAACAAAACCTGTTTTCAAACAGATATGCATATGAGATAGCTGGACCTTTTGAGCTAGCATCACTCATAACTTATTGTCAAAGGACCCAACAAAGGCTGCTGTAAGATGCAAAAGAGAGTTATGCTTATTTGACACTTTCTTTTCCAAGGGAAAACACATTATTTTTAATATATACCCTCTCCATTTCATGAGAGCTCTCTTACAAAATTTTACAGCAAAGTAGTTAAGAGTGGCTTTTCAGTTTTATCTCCACATGAAGAACTATATTTGCAAAGTGAGAAAAAGCACTGTAAGAAGCAACGAAACTGTCAGCCCCCTTGCATGATATACCTAAGGAAAGTGTTAAAGTATAAGCTCTTTCCCACACTGGGGGGTGGTGATCTGAGGAGGGGGGTGCCTCACCAAACCATGGGCGGCAGAAGTATTCCCCTGCTTCCTCAAGATACCAATATACTAGTGCTGGGCAGCCATAACCTTATGCCATGTCCAGAGGCAACATGGTTTACCTGCAATTAATATTTAAGTTTCCCTCCTGTGAGAACAGTAATGATAAGATCAGTGATAGGAAATCTTTAGCCCTCCAGTTGTTTTGGATAGAAATTCCTGTTAGCCCAAACCTGTAGGGTCAATCGCAACAAATGTTGCAGTCCCAAGCCTCTGAAGGGGGAAGGGTTCCTATACCTTTTAAAGTGATGAGCAACTCCAACAGTTGGGTTTTTTTTAAAAAAAGAAACTCTCTTCATTAGGAAGTTCACACTAGTAATTACTCATGTATGTATTACCATAAAATGTCAAATAAAGATGTAAAAAGGTAAGGCAAGCGCCAGGACCTAGTTTGCTGCCATGCCACATCATCATTATCTGAGATTACTGAACGCACCTCCTAACATTTAAGTCCCATTTGAACTGGCTAATATCAACAGCATTTCCACTGCTTCACCACACTTATTCCGTTCGCTCGTCTTTCAGAAATGCTTACTCTATGCATCAAACACCAATTCTGGATAGCAAGGCCCAACAGAATCTGCCATTCGAAACAGCTCAAACAGCTACACCACACACTCTGGATAGCACACTCCACAATTACTTGCCATGTGTAGCAGTGGCAAAGATTGGTTTACCAACAATTTTATCAGCATCGCTTGAGACACACCAAGGAATTCAGAGGCAGATCTCTCAGGCAGCACAGAACTTTACTGGCATTCTTAGACATGCGCTCCCTCAACCAGCTATTTTGCACTGTTTGTACAATGAGGCTAGCCTTGCCAGTTTCCCAGTACTTCTGATCAAGTCACTTAGATAAACAGATGGCCATTTTATTCGTGAAATTATGTTTATTTCTCAGTCCTAAATAACTATAAAAACATTGAGAATGTTGGGCTAGGAGAACAGACTGCTGATCAATTCCTCGTTTACAGCTGCACTTGCTAGGAGAGTAAGATACACAGAACAACTACCTAGTCATTCCAAGTAATTATACCACAGTCCCCTAAGGGCTACTTTTAAAAATTTCCAATACCACAACAGAAAAGCACTCAATTGCCACAAGGAGGATTTGAGTGAAAGGCATGTGTTAATATAAACAAGAGACTGCAACATAAAAACAGAATTTATATTGAAGTGTTCAGTTATATTTTAAGACAACCATGTGTGTGTGTATATGTATATTTAAGTAATATATCTTATGCCCTATGTGTGATATAACCATTTTTCATCTACAAAATTCTGAATTTCACATTTAAAGAAAGAAAGTAAGTTACTATAGTCCTCACTTACTAGTTTGTCACATGATTGCCACTTCCATCTAAACCCCTCTACTGCACCATTCAAAAGACTCCCCCTCCCCCTCAAATTTTCTGTTATTTCCCCCTAAGACTTCACATCTCTAGTACTGAGAAAACTGGAAAATGAAAGCAGACAATCATCTTCTAGCCTTGGCTTCAATGAACCCGACATTCACGAAAGTTCCTTTTCTACTTAAAGTCAAAATATTTTTAGAGAAAGGCCCAAAAATAAAACGTGTGTGGGGAAAAATCAATGTGTCTGTTACAGTGACTACAGCATTGATTTCACTACAAATCAACAATCTGTACATGCACAAGAGCTAAAATGAAGGCTTTATTTAATAGGAGTAAATTTTACTTTTTATTGCACTTTCCTGGCTTGCTGAAAGGTGTCAATGTTCTCAGATCCCCAGGTGCCTATGTACTGGACATTTTGGCTGGAATCTCAGTGCCAAGTGACTAAATGTGACTTACACTTGTGTGTGTCTCTTTTTTGATGCAGTGCAAGGTGTCTTCTGTAGCCTTTTGCACAACACCCAGAGCTCTCCAAACCTTGCAGCTGTCAAGCCTCAGGAGGGACTGCTATTGCCTTCCAGTGGGGAAGGGAGACACCACGAAAGCACTTAAACTGATATACAGTAGCTTTGAAGGGAAAAGAAACTGGGTGCACTCATTCCATTTCCCCTCCAACCCCAACTGAGATTATTTGATTAATCAACATCTGAATTGCCTCCCTGTTCTCTCCTGTCTCTACCGGTAAGCAGCAGCAGGACTTGTAGCTACAGGGAAAGATAGTGGATGGGGCATAAAGCCCCCTTGTACCCTTTTCAAAAAAGACAGACACAGAGCCAGATATGGAATTGCACTGGCAGAGCATTATGCTCTGCCTGCTCAATGTAGGATCCTGGCCTTTATATCCCAAGCATCAAAACTGACACTGTAGGTTTACAAAACCCAGATGGCCATGAATGATGGGAAGATTCACCTCCCCTGTCAAACTCCATCCCTGATGGAATAATACTAAAAAGCAATTATTCTCCCTGAAAAATTGACATCTATCGAACATCTTGTGTGTTCCTGACTCCTCACAAGGTTGGGATTCTTCTTTCAAACTGTTTAGCTTAAGTTATTTCTAAACAGACCCTACATTCCTTTTTACTCTAAGTCTCACTGAGTTCAATATTTACTTTCAGATGAGTATTACTTTCAGTGAGTCAGATAAGCAAGGATTACGACCTTATACATTTGCAGGTTTAACATTCGCAAATCTGATTATTCACAAGTCATGCTCGTGCCTCTCCCTCCATTCTCCCCCACCCATTCCCTTGCCTTTTGCCTGGGTGCGCATGCCTTCCTTTTCTGCACATGGGCAAAAGGGAAGGTGATGGGAGGGGAACACTGCACGCAGACAAAGAAAGCACATGTGTGCCTTCCCCTCATTCTCTTGTCTTTTACCTGGCATGGAGAACGTGCACTGAGAATAAAGGCAAAGGAAGGGGAGGGGGAACATCATGCACAAAGAAAGAAAACATGCACTTTCCTCCCTCCCCCATTCCTTTGCCTTTTGCCTAGTGTGGAGAATGCATGTTGAGGCACAAGGCAAAAGGGGAGAACCACATGCACAAAAGGGAAGCATGCCCGTGCCTCCTACCCCACTGTCTTCCCCTTGCCTTTTGCCTGGACATGCATGCCTTCCTTCTCTGCACCTGGGAAAAAGGAAAGGGAATGGAAGGAGCACCAGGCATGGAGAAAGAAAGTGTGTATATGCTCTTTTCTTTGCCTTTTCCCCAATACGAAGAATGCGTGCTGAGGTAAAAGGCAAGGGATTGAACTGGGGGAGCACCACACATAGGGAAAGAAAGCACGCATGTGCCTTCCCCCCACTCCCTTGCATTTTGCCCAGTGTGGAGAATGCACACCGAGGAAAAAGGCAAGAGAATGGGAGAGCACCATGTGTGGAGAAAGAAGGCATGCGCATGCCTTCCCCTCCTACCCTTGCATTTTGCCCAGTGTCGCAAATGTGCACCAAGGAAAAAGTAAGGAAATGGGAGGGTAACATGTGCGGAGAAGAAGGGTGTGCTATTCCTTCGCCTTTGGCCAGGCTCACAGAATGCACACCAAGGCAAAAGGCAGGAAACAGGCAGGGTGAGGCATGGACACCTCCCTCCATTCTGTTGCCTTTTGTCCAGGTGCAAAGAATGCACGTCGAGGCAGAAGGCAAGGGAATGGGAGGGAGAGTGCAGGAGGGAATCATTCGTGCCTTTGCCACTTTTGTGAGGCTTCTGTGCCCTGAACCCTCACAAAAGTGGAGAGGCCACTGTATAATTTTTTTGAATGCTCCCTGGTTTCTTCTCTCAACTCTTCCACCTCCATCCTTAAACTCAAGAAATATTCTTAATTTGGAACCTGGCTTTAACTGTATGCTTTGGACAACTCAACATCCTTCCTCAGTACGCCAAACTGTATTTTCATACAGCATACTCAGATAAGTGTTTGGGATTCCACCTGCCAATAAGTGGTAGGGTAAAAACCATATAAATTTGCATGAGGGGACTGGAGGGCTTAGCTAGCAGTTGCCCCCTGCCAGGTTGAAAATTAGCCTGAAATTTAGACTTTTCCTTGCTCCAGAGTGTATTGAGAAATTTAGGCAGGTGTTCATTAGTGTGTTGCAGTCTTAAGGCTCTTGGGAAAGTCTCCGCAGTAGCTGGACACCACGTCCAACTCCTCATCAGGTAGAGCTGGTCAAATCACCAAAGTGAGGGACACGCAAGGTCTCAAATACAACATGGAAAGAACAGGATATGTTTCTGTACCATAAAAAAGAACAATTCAACAAGTTTCTGCAAACTTTTTATTCAAACTAGCAACTAGCAATGTGAAATGAAACAGGTCAGGTACAGCCTTGTATAACTGAACAAAAACATTTTGAACATTCTAGAGACCACTCGAAGATTTCTTCCTATTTTGGTGTCCAATGTCTAGATACATGCTTTTTCGAACATGCTGGGGGGACCCGGTGAGGCAGGTTTATCTGCTCTCCCCTTTTCTCCCCTTTGCTGTCAGAGGTTATGTTAACTGAGTTATGCCAATACTTGCCCTTAAGCTGTACACTAATGTACTACTGGAGCTGAATAGCCTGTCAAACAGCCACCTGGTGGCCAGTTTAAATGTCTTTCACCACTAATTAAATTAGTTCTGGAAAATAATTTTCCTGAAAGGAAGCCATGGTAGACAGCTACAGAAAAAAGTCTAGTGGCACATTAAGAATTAACATGTTATCTGGGATAACTTTTGTAAAGTGCAAGACAGAAAGAAGTCTCCTAGTGGCTATGCGGTATCTCCATTGTCTAGTATTTCTAAAAAAAACACTGAGATGACTGAGGCCAAGCTTCAAAGGTTGGTTCTGAAACCTAGACTAGAGTGAACTGTGAAAGGTGGTTGGCTATGCTGGCTGAGAGGTCCTGGGAACTGTGGTCCAGAAAAGTAACTTTTCCAAGCTCTTCTGACAGCCATATAAAGAGCTGTTATACTAGTGATTACTGGCAGAAAACAGAACATTGATAGCACATTTGCCTATTCCATCATTTTCATAAAGCGCCACCTGCACCCATTCCTTGGGACGTCAGATCTGGCTACAGTGACACATGCCTTGATTACATCTTGGTTGGACTGCCGTAACATATTCTATGTGGGGCTACCTTTGGAAACTTCAGTGGGTTCAGTGCTGCAGTCAGAATGCTGACTGGGGCCAATTATAGGGAGCGTATAACTCCCTTGTTGAAACAGCTTCATTGACTACCTGTTCACTTCCGGGCACAATTCAAGGTGCTGGCCATGACCTATAAAGCCCTATACAGCTTAGGTCTGGACTTTGAAAGACTGTATCTCCTTATGTGAGCCTGCTAGAGCCTTAAGATCTGCAGGGGAAGGCTTTCTTTCAGACCTACTACCATACCAGGCCCACCTAGTGAGGACATGGGAGACAGCCTTCTCAGTGGCTGCTCTCACCCTGTGGAACTCCTGGAAGAGAAGGCTAGATTGGTCCTCTCCCTGCTTTCCTTTCGAAGGCAGACAAAGACATTTCTTTTCAAACAGGCTTTTAATGAGTGAGCGGGGGAGCTTTTACTTATTTTTTAAAAATGAACTTAATGTTTTTAATTGTTTTAAACATTTCTAAAGTTTTTTTAACTTTTTGGAAGCCACCTTAGCTCCCACTTTGGGGGGAAAAGCAGTTTATAAATACAATAAATAAATAACCACTCAGATAAACAAGGGAAGCCTGTACTACTTTCCATTTGTCTCTCCAGCAGCCCATATCAGTCAGCAATTCACTGCCACTGAGCATAGTCAGCTTTCACCAGAGGATCAAATAAAGAAGCTTTTGATAGTTTGATAGTCTTGTGGTTTTCTAATGTTGCCACTATTTTCCTCTCATGTGCTAGGAATCTGTGCCATTGCATATACACAAAGATTCATATAGTTCTTGGAGAAATGAATTCATTATAATATCATCACCACCACCACCCTATTTTTCAATTTGACAGGTATTCCGATTTTACTGCTAAAATTCCTCCCTGCTGTTTATTCATGTTCCCTCCTCTAAATGAACAGATTTCTTGTCTCTGTCCTTTTAAATATATAATCCCCCTTGGCAGCAGGTGAATTATCTGCTCAGCGCACATCTCTGCAAAATATATTTGCAAACAGAATATCTCTCAACAGCAAGGCTAGTCCCATTCCACTTCAGGGCCAGAGATATCATCACTTGCTGTGACTAGTGAGAATAAAACAGTAGCAAACGCAAAAAGCATCCCCCAGCGTCAAGGGGAAACAAGGTCTACTTCCAAAGGCCAAATATGACACCTTGCCAGATCTTGGCCTTTCCATTAAAAAAGGGCACACACTAGACACAAACAGTATCTGGTCCATATAGTAAAAAGCATTCTTTATGATGAAGGTGAGAGGAGGGGAGGAGAGAGCAGGAGGGCAACAGGTAACACTTGTTACTTCTGTTTCCTTAAAAATTATGAGGTAAATGGAAATGGCCCCCTCACTTCAGGGCCAAGCGTTTATTCAGGCTGGGATGGATGCCCTTAAATATAGGCTCAATCTATACAAAGAAAGCCGAGGCGAATATTTTTCTTCCAGGCTAGGAAAGTAAAAGCGGTCTGCATTTACTGTTTTAAACCTGTATGACATCACCCTAGAAAGGACAAGGCTGTCAAAGAGAGAAAATATGACGACAGGCGAAAGAGGCTGTTCCAAAGAAGAGCTATTCAAACCGTCTCCCCTCCGCCCCGCCGCATCCCAACCATTCTAAGCACGTGACTGAAGTTTCGCTCCGCAGCTTAGCTCTAGCCCCACTCCGTGCCCAGTTAAGGCGGGGGGGGGCGGAATGCTACTTAGCCGTTGGAGCTCTGCTCGTTCGAATTCCAGCTGACGCACAGCTTTCTCCCCTTCCTTCCACCTTCCACCTTCCCCCCCTGCTCGGGTGCCCCCCCCTCACCTGGAACCACGCGCTCCCGCTTTAACCGTCAAGATCCCCGCCGGCTTCTAGGGACGCTCAAATCAGCTGATTCACGTAAACCGAAAACAGGCGGGGGCTACTAACTCCTGGGGGCGGAGCCAATCCGTGGGCCTCTGACTGACGCGATGGCAAAGAAAGCCGAAAAGGGTGGGGGGTGAGTAGCTCTGTGTGCGAGAGAGACCGACCCCGTGCGTACGGGACTTCGCGTGGGACAAACCAATGTGAAAGGCGTTGTGTCAGCAAAACGTTTCTGGAGTGGAGTAGACAATAAATAATGGGACTTTATGGGAGGGAATGAGCGCTTTTCTTTGAAGAGTGAAATGGGCAATTGCTTGGTTGCTGGATGGTATAACTGCACGTGGCAAGAGGACTCGAGGGACGTCATGACCACTTTATGTAACTGGTAGAATTATATTCTGCCTTTTCTTAACAATATACAAGAGGTTGTCCAGGCTATGACTGGATGGAGGAGGCCTGCCTAGTGGCGTTTCATTTATGCCTTTTTGGGTAGCTGCAGGAAACAACTGAATTTCCACTTGCTGAAACTGTTAAAATGTCAATTAAATGTCATTTTTTTATACAGTAACTGCAGAAACAAGAACGTATACCATATTTTGTGGCCAGGGATGTGTCTGTGTGAAAAGAAGAGGTTCTGTTTATATCCTGTGTCAAGACGACCACCTGTTCTTCCTGTTTCAGTCCAAAAGAAAGTGAAAAAGATACTTGTGTGATTTTTTTTAAATCGTGTGTTCCCATTATTGATCAAAACAAGTTGAACATTAAAACAAAATAACGTTAAAAACAGAAATGATGGTTCATCAAGTACACATGATGCTTGCTATACACTTTTGACACACACTTGCCAACAGTTTTTGCACATAGCAATGGGGTTGTAGGAAGAAAAAAAAAGACTACTCGTGAGGCCTCAGGTTTACTTAATTATGAACAACAAGCTTCAGCTTTTTGTTCGCCAGTTTTGGGCATGGCACCTTTCAAAATGATGTTTTTTAAAGCCAAGGGAGTTGCACAAAATTAATTTGAAATGTGGGACATTAGGAGGTTGAAAGAGGAGGCTTCTTGAGTCATGAGACCAATTGTAGCCGAGACCTCATGCAAGTCATATGAACATTCATGCATTTCTGGTTTCTGGCAAAGAAAAATACAAAAAAGGAAAGGGGAAAACTAAGCAGTCAGAGGACAGGGGAACATGGGAGACATCCTGTGTGGAAATGTGTTCAATCATAGATGTAAATGTTGCTGTGAAGAGATGGAAGCCTCATCACAGCAAGACAATATTCTGCCCGAAGGAGAGGAGCATGTTTTGAAAGTAAGTAACATTCTTACAAATGTCTGAGGCTTTACATTCTTATGGGACAAGGGACAAGGTTTTGCATGGAATGCATCCTGGAAATGGTCAGACTGGAATCTCAGGCAGAGTTATCATCCCCAGAAAACCTTAGAGTAAATTTTAGCTTTTTTGCTTTGGAAAAAGCAAGATGGTAGATTTTATCGGATTGATGTAAGTAAAACTAGGATGCTTGTTAAGAAAGACAGGATGGTATGTACTTTTATAGTGCATGGACTCTCCTTGCACAGAATGGTACGTATGCATCTGTGCACACTGCACATAGAGACAACAAAGATTTTTGTGACACCTTACAACCTTTTATTTAGCATAAAGTTTTGTGGACTGCAGCTTACTGCATCAGATGCCTGAACTGTAGCCTCAGATCACTGCATGCATTTGACGCGGTGGGCCATGAAAGTGAATGCCAAATAAAGCAGTAGTCCTTTAGATGTCTCAAGACTCTCTGCTGTTTTGTTTTACAGACTTCCATGCCCATTGCCCCCGCCCTAGTCTCTACAGAAAAATATTATGCCTTTCTACAAGGGCTGTCCATTGTCAGCAGTGGAGGGCATTAAGGTGTCTTCAAGAACAGTGCCACATGTATAGAGTGGTAAGGGGGCTTAAGAGGGGAGAAATGATAAATGAAAGATGGTGCTTAGTCTCACCCACACATACTAATTTTTGCTGCTATAATTATACTTGGCTTTTATTCCTGCCATCCAGGAAGTAGCTGGTGGTGTGGAGATGAAGTATGTCTCAGGGAAGATGAATCTGTGGGCCAAAGGAAGATTTAAGCACCATTTGGCTCTGCTACAAATAACCTCCATATAATAATAAATAATGATAATGAATTTTTATTTCTTTACCCATCTCTCTCCAAGGCTCAAGATGAAGTACAACACATATTAAAATACAACTAAAAGCATATAAAACCATTTAAAGTACATCAATTTAAAATTCATAGTTAAAAATTGACTGGGTATGCCTGGTGGAAGAGAAAGGTCTTTAATACTTTTTAAAATTCAGAAAGCATGTTTAGTTATCAAATCTCTTCTGTCAGGTCATTCCACAGTCTAAGGGTGGCCGATAAAAAGGTCCTCTGGGTGACCATTATCAGTCTAGTCCTGTCTGGTTTAATTAAATGGTCCCCAGAGGACCTGAGTGTACAGGGCAGATTGTATGGGAGGAGGTGACCCTGCAGATAACTTGGACTCAAACCACGTGTAACCAACACTTTGTACTTTGACCGGAAACTAATTGGCAGCCAGTAGAGTGATTTTAATGTGGGTGTGATATGCTCACTCCTTGATGTACCTGTAACCAATCTGCCTGCCATATTTTGGACTGTGGGAATTTCTGAACTTGGTACAAAGGTACCCCAATGTACAGTTCACAAGTCCAACCTTGAGGTTATCAGTGCATGCCCTACCATCTTTAGGTCTTCCAGTTCTAGGAAGGGGAAACAGTTGGCATATCAACCGAAGCTGATAATAAGCACTCCTGACTGTTGCATCTATCTGAACTGACATTTGGAGGGATGGATCCAGGGGTTCTCCCAAGCTGTGAACACAGTCGTTCAGGAGGAATGTGACACCATCCAAAACCTCCAACCCCTGGTTAGAATCCTTAATAGCAAGCACCTCTGTCTTCTCTGGATTCAGTTTCAATTTGTTTTTCTTCATCCAGCCCATTAGCTTCTCCGGGCATTTATTCTGAGAAGACATACTATCCTTAGCTAAGACTGTTTTTGAAGGCGTGGAGAAATATGGTTAGGTGTCACCAGCATACTGATAGCACCCCGCCCCACGCCTGCAGATGATCTCTTCCAACGGTTTCATGTAGATGTTAAAAAGCAATGGAGATAGAATGGCACCTTGTGGCGTGCCATATAATAGCTCCTTTTTTGAGCTTTACAAGGAAACATGGGAACATACTTTGTTTCCCTCATGTATAATTCTGTCTTGAATCAGGGCTAAAAATGAGAACTAGGGAGGAAAAGGGGGTGGTGGGAAAGGGCAATAATAGATATTTCTTTGTCTTGAAGCTGGTTGCCCTTTCTCTCTTCCAGCCCACAGATACTAGCAGAATGCCACAGCCAGTGAACTCATTACAGCCTCAATGGTTCCATACACTTCAGATACAAAAACCGAGAAGAACACGGCAACGCCGTTTCAGTGATCCTTTCCAAGAGCAGGATTTTGCTGTAGGATTCCAGTGGGTGAGTGTGCATCATATAGCATGATTCATGAAAGGCTTCATTTATATATTTGAATATTATTACATTCCGTCTTTCATTTTTCTTTCATCATGGAATGCAAGGTGGTGTCCATGGAAATTCCTCAATTGGTCTCTTTGGGTGTGTAGCTTCTAAAAATTGTTGCTTTCTGTTCTCTCAGAAACAAGACATGTCCCAAAGGCTTGATGAGGGAGGGTGAGAATCGATTTGAATAACAGATAATATCAACTTTCATTTGCTGCCAGTTACAATTTGCTATGATGGGTGCATTTTTTTCAGAGCTAAAAAACCTAAAATCTTAGCAAACCTTCTGTCTGTGTAGGAGCTTGAGAAGCCATTTTCCCCAACAAAAGGAAAAAAACAACCTAATCTTAGTTTCCATTCTATGCTAATGAAGTGGGAATTCCTAATGAGAGGAGCCCCTCCACCAAAGAGAGAATTCTTGCTCAGAGGACAAACACAGAGGCACAGAGGATCAGTAACCCAGGTTTTATTATACGTGTATGCAGGTAGAGTTTATAGCCAACAGCTACAAAGAGGGAGCAGCTACAGATCCCATTTATACATGTGATGTACAAGCTAACTCCCAGTTCAAGTAACTAGGCTTAGAGCTTTCAAAAGCTTTATTCAGGAACACTGAAGCAACAATAACACACCTGGGCAACTGCCAAAACTAAAGAACTATTAGATTTGCAGGACTATATAAGCATTTCAGAATTAGTGTGTGCTGCCATCCCGTTTGCTGGTTAAAGCAACACTTTTCCCAGGCTCACTGTCTCTTCCTCCTACATTCTCACTCGGTCTGCCAACAGCATGACATTGCAGCTGCAGCTGCTTGTTCTTATCACAGATCATTACCCAAACATTTCCAGGTTCACAGCTTCCCATCCATCACCTCATCCTATCCTTCTCCCCTCGCACAGCAAAGCATCTCGGCACTAATCTATGTCTATAAACATGGCAGGGAGGGCACAGCCAACCTGACGATACCCTTATATGGAACTTTCCACGACATTCCAACAGAACCTTTCAGTGGCTGTCAACTCCAAAGTAGTTACATTTGAAGCAGGGAGGGCTTCACTTCTGCTCAACAACATAAGGTTTCCTGCCCATTTCCAACTGACTTTCACCCTTTCAGACCTGTTCTACTTCAGCTTCCCCCTTTGATAGTTCTATGAACTATCACTCTGAATTCTTTTCAGCCTATCAATTCTTCTTCAAGAATGCTAAGCCCATCTCCTCCATCTGCTCTTTGCAGCATTTGATTTAATCTCATAGTTTAATTTTTATGCTTAATCCTAACCCAGCACAAAATGAATGACAGTAGTACAAAAAACATTGGATTATAATATAGCTAACACAAAACATCACGAGCACATACAACAGATGATGTACAATTGGTCTGGCTCTAGATCTCAAACAGATTCTGCAGTCAACCTCCAAGAGACCAAGTTTCAGGTTGGTGCATATTATTTCACTCTGGATTATTTCCATCTGCTCATTTATGCAACTTCATGTATCAGAAATCTTTGTGCAGCATTCCTTTTGCATCAAGGCAGAAATCTTTGTACAGCATCACTTTCTACACCAGCATTCCTTCTGCACCTTCAAAAGTGGCATTAGCAACCTTTTCCCAAGTGGCTGCCACCTTTTGATGCTCTGTTATCTGATGATTCGCTTTTTTGATGCTTCCAAATAAAGGACAAGTTCTATCAATCAGATGGTGGTTCTGCTCTTTCATTAGTTATTCTTGCCTACAGAGGTTCACTTGGAACTGTCTCACACACGTGCTGCTTGCAAAACGAGCAGAGAGTGGAAAAGGGCACTAAGCAGTACACATGCAGTTGGTCCCAAGTGAGCCCCCATAAGTCCATGCTCCCTACAGAACAGTACATGGATTCCACTTTTCAACCAATTCCATTTTCTGACAGTGCTCCAGTCCCTAACCTGTCAGATAAGTGAGGGAAGGCTGTAGCTTCCTTTACTGCCAGTGGTATGCCCCAGAATATCTTTGTTTCTGAGATCTCTCTGTAATTTGGAATCTTTCCTAGAGGCAGTTCTTGAACTGTTTTTATTGCTCAATATGGTGTTGCTACATAACAAGTGTTTCTCCAATGCTCAGGTAGAACTGTATATGCACAATCTTCACAGATGAAGAAGTGACCTGTTAAAGCAGAGACATTCTTTTTACAGTCTGAAGACATCATCCACTGTGTACTTCAACATTTATATTTTTTTGGCATCAATTCTGCTATTCACCTTCCATTGCTGCATTTTGCATAAAGTCATAATAACTACTCTGGCCCACATACAATCCAGTCTTATTACATTGCCAACAGGCATCTCCCACTTGCTTTATTGCTAAACATACAATCAATATTAGTTACATAACAATAGCAATAGCATGTGTATTTGTATACTGCTTATCAGCTAAGTGCTCTCTAAGTGGTTTACAATGTGTTAGCTAATGGCCCCCAACAAGCTGGATACTCATTTTACCGACCTGTGTAAGGATGTAAGGCTGAGTCAACCTGGAGCCTGGCAGGATCGAACTCACAACCCTGTGGCTGCAGTACCAGAATTTAACCACTGCACCACCAGGGCTCATTAGCTTAATATCTAAGTTCTTTCTCCCCACATGTCCTGAACTCTGTGGATGATACGGAGCATGAAATCTGAAGCCATCATAATATGGTTCAAAATCCTGGAAGTAAAGTGGGAGCCTTTGTCCAAGCCTATTGACCACATCAATCCAAACCTGGAATTATTTTAGTTAATAATTTCTTAGCAACTATAACAGCATCCACTCTATAGCATGGAAAACATTCCGTTCAACCACTGAAAAGATAAACAACAGTTAAACAATACTGAAAACCTGCAACTTTTGGTAACTCAATAAAATCATTCTGCAAATGAGTGAAAGGTCTTTCTGGCCATGGAGTGGCACTTTTCTGAATCTGTTGTTCCCCCTTAAGCCCAAACTGTTTACACATAGCACAATTTTGCTCCACTCTTGCTGCCTCTTGGTGCATTTCTGGAGTGCACCACGTTTTTTTTTAATTAATTGAGTGCACCATGTTTTTGAAATAAGTGTAACAATCCCCTCTTTGCTCAGATGAGTCAGGTCACTGGACTGGGTACTAACTGGGTACTTAGTACTAAGGTACTGAGTATCCATCTGGTAAGAAGACCCCAGAACCAGACATCTTGCATGAGGGAGCATCCAGCTAAATTGATTTGAAAGAAATAATATCAGTAGAGAAAGGAATAGCCAAGATCTGAAAGGATTCCTGAGGTCCTTGTGCAGCAGCTGTCTTGGCAGCAATATCCACTGCAGCATCACCCACAGAAACCTCCAGTATGAGCATAACAGTGGCAAATAGCAACAGAGAAGGAAGGAAGGTGAATTGCAGTTAACAAGGCATTAACTAAAGGGCCATGGGAAACTGGTGCCTCTGTTGAGGTCAGAAATCTTTGCTGTGCCCAAATTTGACCTGTTGCATGACATACATTACATGCATACTTTGAATTACACCAGAATACAAGCTCCAATAAGACCAATAAGCTCAGCTGCTTGGATGGTTTGAACATTAGGTAATGAATAAGTGTCAAGGGCAGTGTAGTTAGAAACCGCAGCATAACCAGTCATTAGAGTGTCCTGAGAGGGATGAAAAAAAGAGCCATCAACATAGAAAACAAGATCTGAGTGTGGTTTAGTACACTGGTCAACCAAATGAAGACAATCAGGAGGAATGACATCTGGGAGACCATCATCTGGAAGAGGAAAAAAGAGTAGCAGCATTAAGCACATTGAAATGAGTGGTGTGTACATTAGAATTAGTTAACAACTCCTATTTGTACTCGGTCTCTTGCCTAACCAAGAAGTGTTGAATGTGGTGGACTTGCAAAAGGGATGCAACAGAATGAGGAACTTTGAAAGAAACAGGGGAGTTTAAAGTAATATGTTGAACATTTTCTAATAGGTTTGCAGCAGCTCCCACAGCCTGAAGACAGGGATGGAGACCCCCAAGCCACTGAGTCAAGCACCAGTGAGAAATAAGCAACAGGACAGAAAGGGGTGCCAAAAGATTGACACAAATCATCTGCAGCCACCCATCTCATTTGTGACAGAATAGGGTGAATGTTTTAGTGTAATCAGAGATTCCAGGAGCAGGAAGGGAAGCTAAAAGGAGCCTGAGTTTATTGAAAGCATGGTCATACTCTTCTGTCTACTCTGGAAGGTTCAGAACAGAATCCTGTAGAAAATCAGTTAAAAGGCTAAGGGATGAGAATCATAGAATCATAGAGTTGGAAAAGACCACAGGGACCGTCTAGTCCAGTGGTTCTCAACCTGTGGGTCCCCAGATGTGTTTGGACTTCGGCTCCCAGAAGCCCTGAGCATTGACCATAGTGGCTGGGGCTTCTGGGAGCTGAAGTCCACAAACATCTGGGGACCCACAGGTTGAGAACCACTGATCTAGTCCAACCCCCTGCCATGCAGGATCAAAGCACTCCCAACAGGTGGCCATCCAGCCTCTGCATAAAAACTTCCAAAGAAGGAGACTCCACCACACTCTGAGGCAGCATATTCCACTGCTGAACAGCTCTGACCATCAGGAAGTTCTTCCTGAGGATTAAGTGGAATCTCTTTTCCTGCAGTTTGAATCCATTGCTCCTTGTCCTAGGCTCTGGAGCAGCAGAAAACAAGCCTGCTCCCTCATCAACATGATATACCTTCAAATATTTGAACATGGCTATCATGTCCCCTGTTAATCTTCTTTTCTCCAGACTAAACATACCCAGCTCCCTAAACAGTTCCTCGTAAGGCATGGCTTCCAGACCCTTCACCATTTTGGCGGCCCTCTCTGGACATGCTCCAGCTTGTCAATACCCTTCTTGAAACAAGGTGCCCAGAACAGAAATTAGAAATCTATTGTCGGCAATAGTCTGCTGTATCCAGGAATTTGTGAATGTCCATTTTAGTTACAGGTGGGGAATGGACAATATATGTACAACATGCTCTTGTGGGAGAGGGCACCCCTCTTAGAAATCAGTTGACCCAGATAACTAACCTGAGGCAGAGCAAATTGGAGCTTCCTTAGTGACACCTTGTGGCCTTTCTTTGCCAAGGCACAGAGGAGGTGAACAGGAACAGAGGAAGTCTTTGCATTCCTGTTCAGCAAGACAGCCATTGAGGTACCTGAGGGAAGTGTTTGTTGGTGTGGTAAGGAATAATAGGCTGTGCAGAGTGAAGCAGTCCCACCTGATTTGAGTGAGTGGCCCATACATTTTCAGGAACCACAGCCAGGTCTGAGGGAAGCCTTTCACAGGGTTTAATTGGATTGTCTGGAGGCATTAATTTAGGAGCGTTCTTTAGTGGCAAGTCCACATGAATGCCAGAACATTCCAGCAGAACCTTTCAGTGTATACATTCATGGCAGGCGCCAGCTTCAGTTCTCCCAACAAGAACATTATAAAGCTTCCCACCAATTTCCAACTGATATCAACCCTTTTAGGTTTGATCCTCACAAAGAAGGGCAGTTATTTATTTGTCACATCTGGATTTCTGCCTTTCTTCTAAGGCAGCAGGTTTCAAAAGTCCTCTCCTTCAGAAACTTTCTAAATTTATCTTTCTGCTGAGGAATCCTGTTGAGCCCACTTAGGAGAATGGTTCCTCATACATATGAAAGATCCTCCTGTACTCCACAGTAGGAAAAACAATCAGTAAAGACGTATGTTAGAAGAATTAAGTCTTGTGCAACTGGAGGTTGGTTGGCTGAAAACAATGAACAGTTCTGCATTTGCTAACAATTTATAATGTTTCATTATAGCATTATAACAGGTTGTAAACTTTTAAAAACTTGGAATCTCGGTTTCATTTCAAATAGTGGGGTTCAGGTCCAGATTCTGTTTCAGGGATTGAATTCAGTCTTGTGAAGAGAGCACTTGCAATTGTATACAGAGCAAAAAATTAACAGCTGTTTACAACCTAGCTGGTGACACACAAGAGAGGCAGACTCACTTCCAGGCAATCCTGAGTTCCTTACCTCTGTTTTTGGACATCCATAACCTGTAATTGTTTAGCATCTTATAATACGGTGCAAGTCAGCTTCATAATAGTTTGTGGGATGAAGCTTTTTGAAAACTGATTATTTTAAAGAATCAGATTAATTGGATAATGTCATCTCCCCTTTTGACTCCCTTGTCTTTTTTCGAAGCAATAGATAATACAGCTTGGTTTCTTCCTGGGTCCAAAGATGCATAATATATTTAACATTAAGACCATGCTTTCTCCCTTCTCTTTCCCCCTTCCCCAATCTAAGCAAAGAAAAACTCTCCCATTTGGAAATACCTCATCCTACTTAAATCTGGAGAAGCTGAGTGAGAGTTCTCATTCAATTGTGTACAAAGGGATCAGTAGGTAAGTTTTTTACATTGTGTGAACAGATGATTATGCAGTGTCCCAGAAATTAATGAAGCATAATTAATTTAAAATCATAGAACAGATAAAAACATAATAATATTCTGGAATTCAAAGAAGATGTTTAGAGAGAAGCAGATTGGTAAGATGAAAAGTCTGGACTTCTCAACTATACAGAGTAGCCTTAAATTTGTTGTGAAGGAGCATCCAAGGAGATTTACAACATGAAAGAAATTGCTGTACTGAAAAAATAATTAGATTGTAAGTTTAGGCATTAACTGCAGAGAATGTTGCCCAAATGCCTCTGTAGTAGCAGGTGCAGAGAATACCATTTCTACTGTTTAAGGGATCATGTACCTAGAGAAATGTTAAATTTCTGGAAATTTTAGATCCCTGGGAAAAATGATATTTCCCACTGTGTTTTTCTGGAAAGAAAGTATTTTTCAGGAAAAATTGAAAAATGCAATGTTAACACCCTTGACAGACTGAGAAGTTACTTTGTTACAATCAGAACATGAACTGCATTTTATGTAACTTGGTTTGACATAATATGATCCCATTTAATAAATGTAATGTATTCAGAATGTAATTACAGATGAAATTTTTAAAGATTTTTATTTCTTATTAGAAATGGAGATACAAGGTCCTGGACTATAAGCAAAAAAAGAACTATAAGGAACCTCTTTGTTTTTGCCAGTTTGAAGAAAAGGCAAAAACTCCCAATAAAAACAGAAACTATCTATATTAATAAAAACAGAAAATTACTTTATCTTCACTAGTTCTCCAAAGTCTCAAGCAGATATAAAACACTCATTCTTATGAAAAGAGCTGAAAGAAGACCAGGAATTAAAGTGATTGGCTACTGACCAAGACCATGGATTGTAATGACTGGATACTGCATACAGTCTTACATAAAAGGTTTTCTCTTGTTCCTTGTTTTAAATATTTTATTCATCATTCTAAATAATTATTTTTTATTTTTGTTTTCTAGAAAAAAAGGCTTTGGGGAAAAATGAGAAAGATTTCCTCTCATTTTTTTCCTTTTTCTTCCTGTGCCTTCACATCTCTGTGTATACAGGAATCTAGTTAGTTCATGCAAAATGGCATAATATCTTCTTTCAGAAGTCTTGGCTTTGTAGCTGCAGCAAAATGTGCATAATTGTGCTGCAGCCTAAGTGTGTCCTAGGATCAAGGTATGTTTCATTTCCTGATGAGAGAATGAATATCTTTCTAGGTCAGACCTAGTTTTCTAGGTCTGAAGAAAGCATTTGCACTTTGGGACCAAAGTATAGGATCTGAGAACCTATTAGAAAGGGGGGAAATCCCATGAGATGACTGTTGGTTGGTATCTTAGTGCCACACGCATGATGCAGAGAGTGGAAAACAGAATTCTTGTTATGAAAATTATCTGATCGGCCCCAATTGGTTTTGGAACCCGTGGGCTAGGATTAATATGGCATCCAATTTGTACTATATGCGTTGAAAGATGTCTACTCCATCTCCTATTATATATTTACCTTAACTTCCTACTCCCAAAGTTCTTTTCCTTAAAAAAGTACTACATTCTTGTCCTCTTCCCATAATCAAGGCATGTCCTACATATAACGGAGGGAGCATGTCATGGCAGCAAGCCCTTGCATTCTCCAGCTTTTTTTTTTATAATAGGTTACACAGTTCTCAGGGCACAACCTTCATGTGTACAATCAGGAGACCAGAATTTTTGATCTTCTGGAGAGATCTTGTGAAATACAGCTTCTGTGCTTAATGCCAACAAAAGGACATTACACTCTAGGGGAAATCAGCAGAAGCTGAGGAGTGTCCAGTTTTAGACGAATCTTCTGTACTCTATAAAGGTGAAAGTGGTTCCAATCATCAAAATAGGCACCAGTGTGGAAAATGACATGATAGATGGTCAAAAAAGCCAAAGGACCATGGAAAAATGTACCTGACCAATATATTTGGAGAGGAACGTTGTTACTGTATGTTAGGGGTGACAGACATAATCAAGAAAGCTATCTGAGGTAAAATGCATCTTTAACAAAACTGAAGTTTTGCTTTTATGAGTAGAACAAAGGAAACAAACATAAAGAACAGGAAGCAGAGATCAAGCATAAATGGACAGTTCTAAAAATGGGGGGATGCAAATAGTGCTCTTTTAAACTTTTAAACATATATGTACAGTAGATCATGGCTCAACTGTAATGTTATGCTTATGCATGGAGATTCATTAGTTAAATCATCATCAACACCACTACCACCACCATCATCGTCGTCGTCATCATCTCTCCATACAGCACCATCACCATACATGGTGCTTTACATATAGAAAAACAACAAAACAGTTCCCTGCCTTCAGGCTTACAGTGTGTCATGTAATATGCATCATACTCTCATTCTACTCTTTCTTATTAGAATATATGGACAGCTAGTAGCTATGAAAGTCATCAGCCTGAAGACTGAAGAAGGAGTCCCTTTTACAACCATAAGAGAAGGTAAGAGATTCAGGGTGAGCACAAAGCTTATCTCTCCTGGGGGTCAATCCCTGAATCTGTTTTCACTATAGGGACTATAGTCTATAAAAGAAATATAAAGAAAATAACTGCTGGGTACATACCGAGTGCCTTTTCCTTCTTTCCAACCTATATCACTTACCTAGATTATATACAGTTAAGAAGGGTCCTCAGCCCAGATGTCAGCACTGTTCTCACTGAAATGTGTGGCAGGGAAAGGATTGGGATTTCATGTACTGCCACTCTCCCAACATCCATATATTCAGTTTAATGTGTCCATAATCCCATGTAAGAGCCAGTGTGGTATAAGAGCTTGAGCGCTGGACTGTGACTCTGGAAATCAGGGTTCTAATCCCTATTCAGCCATGGAAGCCACTGGGTGACATTGGGCAAGTCACTCTTTCTCAGCCTCAGAGGGAGATAAAGGTAAACCCTCTCTTAATGAATCTTGCCAAGAAAACCCCATGATAGGTTTGCTTTAGTGTTACGAAAAGTTGGAAACAATTTGAAACAACAAATCTTGTGTGCATACAACTGCTTAAGTGGAGGCCTCTTGTCAAGAAGTCAGAAACTTGGAGCTGGATCTATGGGAGCAGCATGATAATAAAAGCTTACTTTTCACATAAGCTGGGCTGAGCCTTGGCAGCACAGATAGGGAAGAGTCTCTGGTGTTCACTGCTGAGGAATGACCCCCCCATAGTTAAAGTACCCTGACCCAGCAGGCTCAGTTGAAAAAAGGGAAATGATGTATGCACACCCTTCTGCACACTTTTTTTTTTCTTATTTTTGCACATACTGGGAGTAATTTCTACTACACATACACTTCTGCATACCATGTTTTTTTCCAGACATGGAAAAACCTCCAGTTTGATTCTTGCTGGCATGATTTTGCTTTCATATTGATCAGCAGAAGGTCAACAATTTTATTTTTAGAGGGGAATGTTATGCAGGTAGTAGGACATTCCACAACTGAAAAGTCGGTTTTTTTCATTATGCTAGATATTTCATTCACGTAGTGCACACTGGAGAATGTAGATCTTCAAAGCACAGGAGTTCAGTCTTCGGGGCCCTGAGGATCATATTTTATGTTGCTTTAGAGGCCAAGGACGGCACACAGAACACAGACACATACCTATAGATTCCTCCCCACCATGTGCGCGTGCGCGCACACACACACATACACACACACACTCCTCAATACATGAAGATGGAGTTAAACCTCCTCACCTTCTTGGTATCTAAAATTTATTGATTACAGGGGAGGCAGTGGAATTGAAAGCCTCCCTCAATAACTGTTGTTGCTATTAGCTTTGGAAAACTGCACTGTCAGTAGCAGAATTACCATATGTTGCAAGAAGCTTTCACTTCTCCCATTCGCACCCCCCAGTCACCAGTGGGTCCCAGATCTATTCATAGCCTTTCCCCCCTGCAAAAAAGAAGTCACTCTCCTCATAATCATGAGTTTTACTCTCTCACCAAAAAAGAAAAAAGAAAAAAAAAGAAGTTGTTTTGGTTTCATGGTCTGCACCAGGAGTACCCAAGGACCACAGCTCATGGACTCTTGCTTTACAATTACCATATTTTTACTGTATTATGTGGATTTAGAAAAATATTACCTATATATTCAGCATAAGCTGAGCTGATATTGTTGTTACTATTATTTAACACTTATAAGGCACCTACAATTTTCTGTATGCTGTACATGTATTCTAAGTTAGGACAATGAATCCCTGCTCTCTTCTCATAGCCTAATAAGAGACCATAAAAAGGGTGGGGGGATAAGGAGGAAAAATGAAAGCAAGCATTGGAACAGTAGCTCCTTCTTTGGCCAACGACAGGGCCAGGTTGATCTCCTCCTTGCCCTGGTATTTAAGCAGACAGGCAGGGGTACAGTTTCCCGGCTGGTATTCTTGCATCTTACTGAACTGGAAGTATTTAACCCGTGTTTAACTACATTGTACTTATTTATGATTTATCTGACAACCAATGTGGTATAGTGGTTTGAGCAAGGGATTATGACCCAGGAGACCAGGGTTTGATTCCCTGCTGGGGTATGGTAATCCACTGGGTGACCTTGGGCACATCAGACACTTTCAGGCCCAGGAAACCCCATGAAAGGTTCACCTTAGGGTTGTCATAAGTTAGAAACCACTTGAACAACATAACAACAATGATTTGTTTGTTAATTACAGGTGTTCTTTTTCTTGATGTGCTGCTATACATTTTTGAGAGTGAATTTTACTTGTGCTTTGTTTTGGTTGGTCTTGCTAGGAGAAATCACTGTACTAAGCAAAATGTTTTCAGTTTTCTTGATGTCTCTGATTTATGTATTTGCTTAAGATTTTATTTATTTTAGGCCTTTAAAGACTCCCACAGATATTACATCCAAAACACCTTGTTCAAGTTACCATTAAAACAGTCGCTTTCATCTGCTAGGAGGTCCCAATGGAACTGTAATTTTTTTCAGTGCTAAGGAGATAGTGAGGAAATAAACAACTTTGGGCTCACCTTTTGAGAGAGAATGGCCCACAGTAGAAATATGTTTGAATCAGCAACTTAGATTTCTTTTCCCCAGTCTTGTCTGCATTTTATGACTCCTCCTGAGCACCCACAGAACACACCCAGGGAATATCCAATAAAAAAGGTTGGAGAATTATCAAAATAAGCAGTTAACAATAGTGTTTATTTCATATTTATTTATGTTAAACCATTTATACCCCACTTTATCTCTAAAGAGTTCTAGGCAGCTTATGACATAGTCAATCCTTACCAATCAAAAAGTTTTCCCTGTCCTAGTTTACAACTTAATGTAAAATATGAAGAAGAATAATAGAAGCATAAAATCTGAAGAATAATAGTAGAAAATAACAATTCAGCAGCAATCAAAATATTTTAAATATTTTTTTAAAAAATAAAAAGACAGTGATTAATAGGAGCAACTGTTTATCTAATTAAACTTTGACCTGTCCTACTTCTGAGAGACCCCTGAGAGGGTGATTGGGTAAATTTTTTTCACTCTCTCTGAGGGATTGACCTGTACTTTATACCCCTAATGAGAAACACTAGCCAGGAGAATGTTAAGGTGGGACAGTGCTTGAAAATATGCTAGCCAGTATGACCGTGCTGGCTGTGTGATTCCAGGGGTTGTGATCCAAAAATAACATTTCCAAGGTCTGGGAGGTGGTTGTCATTTTCACTGCTCATTGACTTCTGAAGTGAATTTTTTTTTTTGTTAGGAAGAACAAAATTTTTGATAGACTCTTGTCTCAGATCAAATTTCCTGTTGGGGAAATTGTCCCAGGCAATTGATTTTTTAACAAAGTTTCCTTGCCATCCATGTTATTAAACTGTTATGTCCTTCCTTACTAGCAATCTGACTACTATTTTTGTGTCTTCTTAGCATCTCTCCTTAAGGGTTTGAAACACTCCAATATTGTGCTCCTTCATGACATTATCCAGACCAAGGAGAATCTGACACTAGTGTTTGAATATATGGTGAGTTGCTCTGCACTAGATTGGTTAGTTTAGTTAGTTAGGGATGGGTCGATTGATTGGTTTAAAGATTTGTTAGGGCTATCATAGGCCAGTAAATACATTATCCTTTTGCCTAGCAAAGGTAAGAAATGAGTCTATCCCAGTGATGGGTGCTTTGCACTCACCTGCTCTTCCTCTGCTTTGGTCCAAGAGCCCTTTGCTCTCCTTGTATCTTCTCTCAAACAACAGCCACATTTTAAAAATGTACTTCATTTGTACGTATAAATTTTGCAACTACCAGGACAACGGGCTCCCTAACAGTTGTAAAACCACAAAGGTTTTTGTATAAAATATATCTTCAAAATAAACCTTCCTCCCTCTTCCTCTTCATCACTTTGGCAGTACTTTCAAATAACACTACTGAGAAGTAAGAGGCTAACCTGGAGCACATGCAAACTTCAGACCAGTAAAAACAATTGCTAAAAACATCAAAGCAATATGATGTGGCTGGGGGAAAGGGCTAATGTGATTTTTAAGGTGTTTTAATTGAAAATAGGTCCACTTTATTCTTTATATGCAGTACTGTGTCCATTTCTGGGTGCCACTGTTTAAGAAGACTATAGGCAAAGTTCAGAGTAGGGTAGAAAAAAATGGTTAGCAGTATGGAAAACAAGTCCAGTGAGGAAAAATTAAAGGAACTGTGTAGGTTTACCCTGGAAAAGAGAAAAGAGAAGAATGGGGACGTGATAGCACTTTTTAAATGCCTGAAATGCTGTCACGCAAGAGGGCAACTTTTTCTTTTTTTGCTGCCCAAGAGGGCAAGACTAGACCTATTGAAAGTCCAGCTTTTCTCTTTTAGCTCCCACATCACGAGCTTTATGTTCAGGACATCTGCTGTCATATCTGAATTAAATTCAAGGAAATTGCGCAGCTGATACCCCCTCCCAAGTAACACTGAGAACCCTGGAGGAATGGTGGTATACTAGACTCTACAGTACTCTGCTAGCTATACCAGTTTGAATGTTCCTTACCAGATTACATATAAATGTGTAGTTTGCACTATACAACATACAGTGATGATGGCCAAACTATACCTTTTATTGAATATATCTTTGTATTTAAAGGACAAGTTTTCTTGGATGCAAACAGCATCAGCCACGATGGGGCTGCAGAAGACAGGGAGGCAGAACTTAGCCTTCCTGTTGTCCTTGGGAAAACTCCTCCTCTGAAGTTTGTATTGTGAGGAAATGCCACATTGGTTTCAGTAGGTTATTTCCTCCCAAGTCAAAGCTGGAGAGTCAAATTAGGGATTTTCTTCATAACTGCAATAGGAAAGGGTTAAATATTCTCCTTATGCACATTCTGATCTGCATTAATATCTTTGAATATTAACTTTGTGCCCAGTGGTATACTACCTTATCTGAGCATCTTATTAGAGGTGGTATAGCATGAGATGGTAACTCCACCTACACATCCAGTTATCAAACTCCTACATATGAGAATGTCTAGCTAATCTTACTGTTTCTAAAGAACAAGTGTTGGCAAGCCTGTCTTTGCTTTGTTCCCACAGCACTCTCTTCACCATTTAGCAATTCTCGTAAAATCTGCCCTTCTCCTGCACATATCTTGTTGGACTTTTTAAAAATAGAGTGGGGAAGGAGAACTGGATCATGGCTTACGCTTTCCACTGCCCATAGAAAGGCTAATTCCTGTTCCTAACTATTTTATACTATCATATATTGAACAGTGTAATCAAAAAATTATATTAACCTGTATTAACTTGAAAGTTATATTAAAACATTTAGAGCTGGGGACTGCAGAAGTTGCTTCCTCCTGATTTCTCAGTTAATACAATTTTTCGGTTAAATATTAGGCTTTGGGACATGATATGGGATTTAGGGAGAATGGCCTTGAGGTTGTCACTTTTAACCTCAGGGGAGCGTTTTGTTATTGGCTTCTTCAAAAGGGTAATTTTTTATCCTTTTTCCTTCCTCCAACCTAGAATTCCTCCCCGCCGCCCCGCAATATGGAACATGCAGCCCATAAAACGATTGGTGCCTAGGAATGATGGCAGTCTAACACATCTCACAACTATCAACTTGTGAAATGCTGTCCCAAAGCATAGAATCTCCTCTTACAATCTCCTTCCGTTCACTTTGTCATTCATTTGCAGTTCTCCTTTCTTTCCACATTACCAGCTTGTACTTTTTGTGGCTTGTCAGGCCTACAAAGCCTGAATTTTGAAAGGGCCCTAACTGCTTGAGGGTGTTGGTCTCCTGCTACGCAAACACCCCACTTGCCCCCATTCCCATGTCATTCCAAGATTCATTTATTTTCCTCTTTTCCATTGGTCCCCCTCTCCTTTCAAAAACTCAGCTCCTCTCCTGCTCCCACAATGCCAGCAATTCTACTCTGACCCAGGCTTCAGAAAGTTCTTCCCCTTCCCCTGCTGCCTCTCTGAAGAAATCGTATAGATTAGCCTGCCTAAAAATAGAGTGATGTGATCCATTTCTTCAGTTTCTGATTTTTCTTCTGAAGCAGCAGACCTTTTTGTTTTCCTGACGGGGGATGCTCCCCATGCTAATGAATTCTAATAAGCTAATTCACTAAAGCCTATTTTTAACTTTTTTGTTAATTGGGAAATATAATGAGTTACAGGAAAGTGCTAGAAAAATCCAGCTAATTAATAGCCTACTAAGTTAATGAGTTAATTCAAAGCCTTGTATATGAGAGGCTTTTCAAGGCCCTGTCATGAGAGATGGTAAGAAAATCATTTCCCATCCACCCCATCCCACTAGCAGTTCTCTGGATTCTCTTAGAATGAGGCATATCTTGGTGGATTCTGTAAAATGGATGTTCATGGACTGGTTTTCCTGGTCTCACTCCTATTTCTTTCTTCCTTCCTTCCATGACTATTTAGCACACAGACCTAGCACAGTACATGTCTCAGCATCCTGGAGGACTTCATCCTCATAATGTCATGGTAAGTTATTGAAGAAGCAAGTATACTTTATGTCCGTACAAGACCTATGTCATGGATAGATTGGAGAAAGAGAGAGAGAGAGTATATGAGTATGTAAAGCAAGCATATTTCCAACATGCTAATTGGCTACCTTTTGTGACCAGAAAGCGAAACCATCTTAGAGCACTGCTAGACACTATGAGGAGAAGCTCACTCAGAATGCTAATGCAAGAAGTGGGGGGGAGTGTAGAAAATCCAGTATTGCACTCACGATGCAAGCACACCTGCCTTTGTATAAAGCACCATGGTATCTATATGTTGATTTCCTCCATTCTGATAGCATTCCTTTGCATCTCTTGTAATATGGCTTCTGAAGGATTGTTCAATTCCAGTTGCCTTTTAAAGGGGAAAATCCCCCATGGGACTATTGTAGATCACATTTAGGAAATCATTTAGATCCTCGCATCTCTTTCTGCACAGCCAGGAAGAAAACTCAGGCTTTTGCCTACACTTAGGGTGTCAAGGGCTTTCAGGAATCAACTGCACATTATGTGAATTATGTAGTTAACATAATGCATCTTTTTTTTTAAATAGCAGTGGTGTGGGGCCTGATCCCAGTTCCTGCATGCCACAGTCACAGTCAGGCCTTCTCACATTTTCTACTTAATAAGAACAAAAAGGAAGCCCAGCATTCTCCTTTCGTCCCTCACTTACTAGTCTGAGACATACAGGTGGTAAACATACTGTGTCATACTGAATTCAGTTGAGTTTGAGGATATGTTGGCAAGGAGACATTTGTTTGGTTATGTCAGAAATATTCTTATCTGGCTTTCTCACATACCCAAACAGATATTTTAGAAGGGCACTGCATCTTTCTACTTGAATAAAATGGGCCCTCGTGATCTTTTTAGCCCATATACTTGGAAGCACGTCAGCAACCTGTGATGCTTGATTGTGCCTTCATATATCTACCTATCTTTTATTGAGGGTGTTACTTTTAAGTGAGATTGGCATTGGATGAAGACAATGACCATAAAAAAAATGCACATGCTTGTAGGCCTTTCCTTCTTTCTGTGGTCAGTTGGAAATGGTAAGAATAGACAGTAGGATGTGTAGATACTGGGGATTCTTTCCCAAGCTGGTGCCATGTTGGCTAGGAATGGTGAGCATTCGAATCTATCACATCTGGAGGACACTAAATCAGAGAAAGATGTATTAGGATGTATCTATGCAACTGATCCAGCTTTATTATACACATGTGCTTCCTCATTCCCAAATTGCATATCACACATTTCCTTTTTAAACACTGACGGAGAACTATTATAGGATACCCCCATACCCAGATTATAGATGGGACACGTGGAATGAAAGAGCATGTTTCTTAAATTCTGAAGTCTCAAAGCTAAGCTTCTGCAGAATAAGTAGAATGTATTTACCAAGGTAGCTAACTGTGTAAATGCAAGGATGGATTAGTATGGATGAAAAGCTTTAAATGTTTTAAAGAGTAGAATGCTGATAAATACAGAGAAGAGAGGAGAAGGGGAGTATGTTGAATTAGATCATCCACAGACATACACTCTTTGTTATATGGATTTCACTGTTGTATCATTTTTATAGTATGTGCTGTGGGGTACTTGTGAGCAGTGGGTAGCACTATTACATTCTAAAGTAATGTGAGATTTTGAAATGCTGTTTTGAACTCTGGCTGAGTATTCCCATCACTGCTAAATAAAATACTTCTGATTTGTTCTAATGCAAAGGAGCCCATAATAGTGTATTTCCTTAACTGTGCTATTGATTAGAAGTGGCTTTCAAGATTTTTCATCTTTCTTTCTCCTCTGGATTTACTCTTCCACATCAACGACTAATCAGAGATGTCTGGTTTCTCTTCCTTTTGCCCAGCTCTTCACGTTCCAACTTCTGCGAGCTTTGGCTTATATCCATGAATATCACATCCTTCATCGGGATCTGAAACCACAGAACTTGCTCCTCAGTTGCCATGGAGAGCTCAAGTTAGCTGATTTCAGTGAGTCATCACAGCACGCCCCCCATACATAGTTTCTGCAGATATCTAGATTTCCTATCCTTATGAATATAAATCCACCAGCTCTTCCTTTTGCTGAACTTGGGAGGAAAGAAATGTATATCTTTGGAATTCATTCTTCAGCTCCTCATAACAGAGAATAAGTGTAGACCTAAAATAAGGGCACATGGAGCTGGATGAAACCAATTGACTTGGAATGGTAATTCTAATCAGCTCCATAGGGAAAAATACAGAGAGAAAATGTTAGGAGGGTGGGCCCCAGTGTTCATTGATATTGCTCATGCTTTCCATATGTTGGGTCCTGAGCTCATTTCTTGGAATCTTTGTTCAAAGGGATCAGAGAGAAGGTGATGGAAAAAGCCTCTGTCTGAGTCCCACAAGAGTCACTGCCACTCAGAATAGACAGTGCTGGGCTGGACAGACCAATGATTTCACTCAGTAAAAGGCACTTTCTTTTATATATATATCTATATAAAATCTTTATTAAATTATTTTTCTTAGAGATAAAATTATACCATTAACAAAACATAAAAGAGAAAAAAGTCAACAAACGAAAGAAGTGAACAAACTAATTGATAACCATAAGTGCGATGTGTCCTTCATATCTAAAAGAACAAAACTGACTGATACCTAAACTAACATAGCTAATAGAACATAACCTATTGAATATGATCATCCCAGACTCGCTAAGAACACTACAAATACCTCCTGAATCTGAAGTAAATACTCATGATTATCTGTGTGCATTATCTTAGTAACAGAGAGAACCAAGTGCATTAATATATCATCAGATTATGTATTAATATCTTAAATTCAACTTATTTGTATTGTTGTATTTAACTGTCATCTCATAAGATTCGTATGAAACCCATCATTTTAAGACTTATCGTTTTGATTCTCTCTGTATCCCATTTTGGTTTTTCTCTTCATAGTACTTCCCTACATCCCCGTAGTTCAGTTTGTCATCATCATCCATATTAATCCTCACTTTATTTACTTAAATTGGTTCTGTTAAATTTATGTTAACATTATGATGTCTTCTGCTGTATGAATGTCTGCCATATAGTGCATCAGTTACCTTTTTAGTTATTCTTTATACTCTGATTCAAAACAATTGATCATTTCTTCTATGACTTAAAAAAAACAATATAGTGGTGGCATTTTGTCAAGAAAACTGATCTTTTTATCTTAAACAGCATTTATCATCAAATTAAGAACCT
This sequence comes from Iguana delicatissima, assembly GCA_948472985.1. Classification (NCBI taxonomy): domain Eukaryota; kingdom Metazoa; phylum Chordata; class Lepidosauria; order Squamata; family Iguanidae; genus Iguana; species Iguana delicatissima. Next base: position 102,947 of record CAOKZL010000753.1, read on the forward strand.
GTTAATTTATCAGTATCAAGTTTAAATATCTTGTTGGATCATTTTACCACTTAAAATATATTCCTCTACAGGATCCCACTCATCCTGTTTTCTAGTTTGTGATTTCCCTTTTAACATCCCAGTCATTTTGTCTAAGTCTTTGTATTTTATAAATTTTAATAGCCAATCTTCTATTTGTGGGGTCTGTTTGTTCTTCCATAATTTTGCATATATGACTCTTGCAGCGGTGATCATGTACAAAATTATTCTCCAGTATTTGAGGTTGGTTTTTTTAAATAAATTTTTACTGGTATTTTACACACATAAAATAGCTGGATATACACCACTGTTATGGATATATCCCACCCACCCCCACTTCCATATTTATTTTTCCCCAGTTGAATTATACCTTATCTTTCATTTTTACACAAAGGAATTTTTCTGCTTTATCATCTCATAATTTATATTTTTAACCAGTCCATTACCCCTTTCCATTCCCTTTCAAAGTTCTGGATAACTTTGTTTTTCAGAGAATTCAGTATTTGAGTTTTTCAGGTTTGTCCAATCTATGAAGCATATTTAGTAGGGAAATTTTGGGTATCAGTGGAATATTTATTTGCAGCATATCAGACATTGTTTCCTGAATCTTTTTCCAGTACTTTTTGGCTAACGAGCAAGACCACCACATGTGGTAAAATGTTCTGTTTTCTATTCCACATTTCCAGCAATTATTTTCTTTAGTTTTGTATATCTTACTCAGTTTCGCAGGATCCAGATACCATCATTGCAACATCTTTAGGTAGTTTTCTTTTCAGTGTTTGAGCCAATGTGAATTTCTGTATTTCCATCCAACTTTTTTCCCATTGATCAAGATGTAATTTATGACTCATGTTCTGAGCCCATCTGATCATGGTATCTTTAATTTGTTCGGTTTCTAATTCTCTTTCTAGTAATATTTTGTAAAATTTAGATGTTAGGTGTTTCAGTGATTCAAATACAGCTTTCTCAGATTCGTTTAGTTTTGAAACCCTCTCAATTTCAAGTCCATTTTTAATCTTTCTTTCAATTGTCTATAAAGGAACCACAGATATTTAAATCCCGCTGCTTCTAACGCCTCTCTCGATTTCATTTTGAAGTGTTGATTGTTTTCTTCAATTAGTATTTCTTCGTAGCAGATCCACTTCTCAGTAGGATCCTTCCATCGGCCATACAGTGCTTTGTGTGGAGATAGCCATTGTGGAATTTTTCTGTGGATTTTGTTCTTGAATTTTATCTATGTCAATAGTAGCAGTTTTCTTATATAGTGATTTTGGAATCCTTTGTCTATTTTGGCTTTACCGTACCACATATATGCATGCCAGCCAAGATAGAGGTGCGAGCCTTCTAAATTAAGTAGTCTTTCATCCTGAAGTGTCATCCATTGTCAAAGCCATGTCAGACCGTTAGCCTGATAGTAAAGTTTTAAATCCGGTAATCCAAAACCACCCTTTTCCTTTTTCTCGGTCAAAATCCTCCACTTGATTCTGGTTTTTTTCTGTTTCCAGATAAATTTGGAGAGGTCTTTCTACCATTCTCAAAAAGGCTTGTCCTTTGTTATAACTGGTAGATTTTGAAAGAGGTAATTCAGTTTTGGCAAAATATTCATTTTTATTGCAGCTAATCTTCCAAGTAATGATAGTTTTAAAGTTTTCCAATTTTGTAAGGATTGGTTTGTGAAAGGGAGACTACATCCCAAGGAAGGGAGAAGTGGGGATGAATTTAACTGGGACTTGCAAGCAAACTGAACGAAATCAAGTTGAATCTGCATGCATGTCTGAAAGAATAGTGATAAGGGTGTTAAAAACAAAGATGTTGTCCCAAGACTGTGATTCTAAAGTCACTTGTGAGGAGTGAGTTATTCTGTGAGATTGAAAGAGGTGGAAGGAAATATGGAGATAATATGTTTGGTACATTAATAAGGAAAAAATTTATATATTTTTTTCTTTCAGAAAGTATAAATTGGAGGAGGGGTAAGAAGAGAAGCAGAGAGAGAGAGAGGGAGGGAGAGAGAGAGAGAGAGAGAGAAGTTTGAAATAAATAGTAGGCTATAATCTGTCTAAAGGAATGGGAAGGTCAATTCTTTTCTGTTTGCTTTTTTCTCTTCCTTCCTTCCTTCCTTCCTTCCTTCCTTCCTTCCTTCCTCTCTCTTTCTTTCTTTCACTCTTTAACTTTTAATTCGTATGTTTTCATGTTTGCTTAGATGTTGCTTTTTCCCTTTCTCTTTTATGTATTCATTTATGTATTTGTAGTGTTTTTAGTGTTTCTTGGAAAATGTTAAATAATAATAATTTTTTAAAAAGTCAGCCACACTCGAACCCTGAAGCCAAAGGCAGATGCAAGTTTGACTCTATGGTTCATAAACCCTTTTCTACTGTGGTGCTCTCACTTTGTATCTCTATCAGGCTTGCATTGGGGGTGCACCAACAACACTTATAAGTGAAGGCATGACAATAGTGACAACAGATGGGTCTGTGTACAGTTGGGGAGCTTACATGGGCCATCAGGGGTGCTTGATCTCTGTGGAACCCCATAAGCTTTCTTGAACTACTCACTGTGATAAAGCTTTCAGAGCTTTTGAATCCCTCCCTGCCAGATGTCATGTTCAGGTCACAACTGACAATGTAAGAGCTGTTTTTTATTTGAACAAGGAAGGAGCATCCACTCCTGGATTCTTCTTAAGCTCACCATTGAGTTCTGGGATTGGAGCATCATGAGGGACACCACTTGTATTGCAGTTTACCTCTCAGGGAAAGAAAACGTTCTGGCTGATATTCTCAGCAGATCACAAACTCAGTCTCACAAGTGAAAGCTGCTTCCTTGACTCCTCCACAATGTATTTGACCATTGGGGCATCCAAAGGTGGACCTGTTTGCCATCATGGACAACCATCAGTGCCTTCACTACTGCGCCTAGGGACCTCCTCAGTCAGGCACATTAGGAAATGCATTTCTTTTCGACAGGAATGATCCTGTCCTTTACACCTTTCCTCCATGTGCACTCTTCAGGGTTCTGGTAAAGGTTAGGGACTGCATTCTAGTGACAAATCTTGGTGGCCTTGACAGTGTGGTTTACCACACTCCTGCACCTATCTCATCATAGCTTTCACAGACTCTCATTTTGTCATGATCTCCTTGTCCAGGCCAATGGTTGGATTTGACATCCAGACCTTTGTGCCCTTCATCTCATGGCTTGGAAGATATTCCCTCAAAGGCATTAGCCAGCCTTCACGCTGTACATAGAAAATTGACCAGGAAGTCATACTGCTATAAGTGGAGGTACTTCTTCTCTTTTCTCAGTGACATTCATGTGGATTGGCGCTAAGTTTCCATTAATCATATTTTCTGGTTCCTGCATTTCTTTACATTGCAGGGACTCTCTGTCTCTTCTGTCAGAGTTTACATGGCTATTCTCTTGGCCTTCATTTGACCTCAGAACTTCCCCTCTTAGATTGTGCACCCTTTGGTTAAGCTTTTCTTCAAAATTTTTGTTAAAACTTTTCTTTCTCGAACTCCCATCTCTCCTGCCTGGGACTCATAGCTGGTTCTCTCCCAGTTTGTGAGATGTCCTTTCAAACACCTTGCCTTGTGTCGCTCGCAGCTGCTCATAAGGAAGACTGTTCCTTGTGGCCACCACCTCTACCAGGAGGGCCAGTGAGCTAGCTCCTTTGAGTGTGGACTCTCCATTCTTCCAATTCCACAAAGACAAGGTAGTCCTGTTTTTCACATTGCTTTCCTTCTGAAAGTAGCTTCATCCTTTCATTTGTCTCAGCAGCTCTCACTTCTGACCTTCTTCCCAAAGTTGTCCATGGATGATAAACATGCCTGGCACACACTAGATGTCAAATGTGCCCTTGCCTTCCATATTGATCAGACAAAAGACTTCAGAAAACCCCCTAGACTTTTTGTCTGCTATAGAATTCATAAGCAAGGTTGTCAAGTTTCCTCACAGTAGGTGGCTGTTCCATCTCATTAGTTTACCAGACTGCCAGGAAGCCAGAGCGTTCCTCTATGCATTCTCATTCCATGAATGCTGTGTTCACTTCATCTGCATTCTTGGCTGATGTGCCCATTCAGATTCTCTGTCAAGTACCTACTTGAGCTCAGCCACTCACCTTTGTAAAACACTACAGACTTGATGTTCGGGCCAGAAATTCTACTTCTTTTCATTTGTCTGTGCTTCAGTTGTTGCAAGCATACTCTCTATCCAGGTGCATATAGCTTGCCAATCTCCCATATATGTGAGTCACAGAAACCATGAAGAAGCAGGTTGCTGACCTGTAACTTGTGGCCCTTCGAGTGGTCTTCTGTGAACTCATATAACCCACTCACCTCTTCCTATTGCTATGCTTGACCTCCTTTGTTGCTGGCCACCCTGGCAGACATGGAACTGAGAAGGTTTGAGTAGGAATCGTACTAAGCATGTGCTATATGCTCAAGAAGTTTCAGAAGATGATCTGCACAGGCACAGAGAATCCCATATTTATGAGTTCACAGATGACCACTCAAAGAACCATAGTGGCAGGTAAGCAAGGACAACCATGCTTTTCAGCCACATCCTCAGGACTGCATGATATCCTCCTCTGCAAAGTGTTGTTAAGAAATAATATGTTAATTTCAGCTAGAGGACAGTGCAAGTGCAGCAACAAGGGCTTGATTACAAAGAGCATTCACTGAATCAATGGCCAAGTCTCCAGGGCCAGATCAATTACATCCAAGGATATTAAAAGAACTGGCAGAAGTCATTTCTGAACCACTTGCAATAATGTCTCAGAACTCTTGGAGAACAGAGTCCCAGCAGATTGGAGGAGGGCAAATGTTATCCCCATATTCAAGAAGGGGAAAAAAGAGGGCCTAAATAATTAACGCCTGGTCAGCCTGACATCAATACCAGGAAAGATCCTAGAGCAGATCATTAAACAGTCAGTTTGTAATTACTTAGAAAGCAATGGCGTGATCACTAAAAGCCAGCATGGGTTTCTCAAAAATAAGTCATGCCAGACTAATCTTATCTCTTTTTATGATAGGGTTACAAGGTTGATAGATGAAGAGAATGCTGTAGACGTAGCATGTCTTGACCTCAGTAAGGCCTTTGACAAAGTTCCCCATGACATTCTTGCAAAGAAGCTAGTAAAATGCGGGCTGGACAGGGCTACTGGATTGGTAATTGGTTGACCAACCGAACCCAAAGGGTGATCACCAATGGCTACTTTTCGTCCTGGAGAGAAATGACAAGTGGGGTGCCACAGGGTTCTGTCCTGGGCCCACTGCTATTCAACATCTTCATCAATGACTTGGATGAAGGACCGAAAGGTTGGATGGCCATCTGTTGGGAATGCTTTGATGGGTATTCCTGCATAGCAGGGGGTTGGACTGGATGGCCCCTGTGGTCTCTTCCAACTCTATGATTCTATGAATCAAGAGTGGAGAATATTTAATCAGAAATGTTTTGAGTGCCTCTGAGCATGTGCAAAATATTGTTATGCACAATTGCATCACTGTATGCTGTCTGCCTCCTTGGTTCCTATTAAGAAGTGTGTCATTCAAAGATCAGTAGTATAGCATGCGTTTTGCTCATTTAGCTCAATCGGATTTACTTCTGAGTAGTTTTTTTTTAAGAAAGACATACAGATGGCAGGGTATGAATTTAGTTAGTTGTATCTTTTGTCTCCTTACTCCAGCCTTACCAAACCTTTCAAAGTGGGTGAACCCAATGAAGAATGGGTGTGTGCGAAAAAAAGAATTAAATATGTGTAGAAGGGGGAGATAGAAAGAAAATCAGGAGAGAAGAATGAGGGGGAATCATTGAGGAAAACTTGTTACTCAATTATCCAAATACCCAGCATTGTACGAGCAATAATAAACACATTGTAGGATTTCAAATGGCTTCTTTCCCGATTACTTCAAATAATAATAATAATATACAAAATTGTATATTATACAATAATATGCCATAGAAACTTCTTATTGGTATTGTTCTCTATCTTCAAATTGTTTTAACTAATGATACCCCTAAGGTGGGTCTATCACAGAGTTTTCTTGGCAAGAATTGTTCAGAGTTGCCAATGTCTTCCTCTGAGACTGACAGAGTGTGACTAGCCTGGGGTCACCCAGTAGATTTCCCTTACCCTCCAGCATTGCCCAGATAAAAACTGGGACCTGAGCAGCTGAACGACATCTGATTGTGACCAAAAAAGTGTGGCCAGACAACAAGAGGGCAAACATTATTAATGAGGAAGAACTCATTACTGAATTTAGGAAAGCCTGAAAAAAAGAAAAAAAAACCCAAATCAATACATACAATACCCTGTATGTGCATATGCACGTCTGCACACAGCATGATTAACAGCAACACTATATAATACAGTCAACCCTCCACTTGTACAGGGGTTAGGGGGGCAGGATTCCTGTAAAAGTGGAAAAACCATGAATATTATAAGCCCCCTGCAACCGTATTTAACACACAGAAAAAGTACCTGTACTGGCAGTCTGTTTGGGCCTGGTCATGCATGCGTACCCTTGCTTACTCTCTTGGAATGGGAAGAGGATAGGATGGGGGAGCAGGAAGAGGCAGAAAGAGGACACCCATCCCTCCTCCCACCTGCACAAGCAAATTAGTGAACGCGTGCACCCCTCCTTCCCTTCTTCTGTCCCATCCCCTTACTGCCCTCCCTCCCATCTCCTTCCCTCACCTACCCCCTTCCCTTACCCACACGAGCAAATAAGCATGCCCTCCCTCCTTTTGTCCACCCCCTTGTGCTCCTCCCATCTGAATGAGTGAGTGACCATGTGCGCCCTCCCTTCTCCTGTCCTCCCCCCATGTGAATGAGCCAGTGGTGGATTGAGACTCAACAACACCCAGGGCAACAGGTGAGTGAGCAGGGGAGAGGGGTGATCCACAGCAGGGGAAAGGGTGATCCACAGTGGTGAGGAGAGGGGTGATCTACAGTGGTGGGGAGAGGGGCGATCTACAGTGGTGAGGAGAGGGGCGATTGGCAGAGGGGGAGGGGTGATTGGCAGAGGGGGAAGCGGCGATCGGCAGAGAGGGGGAAAGGTGATTAACGGCAGCGAGGAGAGGGGTGATCGACAGCAGCGGGGAGAGGGGTGATCATCAGATGGGGAGGGATGATCAACGGCAGTGGGGAAAGGGTGATCGGTGGCTGGGAGACAGGCAATTACCAGAGGGAAGAGGGGTGATCAATGGCGGCAGGGAAAGGGGTGATTGGTGGCGGTGGTGGTGGTGGTGGGGAAGGGCGAGCAGCAGTGGTGGGGCAGATAGGGGGTTCTTTTTTGCCCCCCTTGACTTCGGCACCTGGGGCACAAGTCCTAGTCGCCCCACCCTAGATCTGCCTCTGGAATGAGCTAATGTGCCCATCCTCCTTCCTCCCATCGCATCTCCTTCCTCTCCCACCTGCACAAGTGAGAGAACATGTCCACTTTCCCTCCTCCCATCCCATCCTCACCCCACAGGAGTGAATGAATGCTGTCCACTCTGATGAATTCTAATTTTTTAAAATTACCGAACACATTACAGAGAATTAACTTCAGTGTTAATTGAGGAAATCTAGTGAGATAGTAAATCTAATGAGTTAATAGCATGATCAATTAATTAACTAGTTTTTTTCTAAATTCTGTTCCTTTGCGACAACCTTATTGTACATATTAGTGTAATTATTTATTTCATTGACATGTTGTGTGATTACTTTTTCACTGTTGGTCCATCATCTTGAATTTCTATCTTTACAAGAACATGCATTATTCTGAACCTATGTATGATTTAAAAATAAGTGTTTTCTCCCATCAATTTTGGTAGGTCTTGCTCGTGCCAAGACTCTTCCCAGGCAAACATATTCTGCTGAAGTGGTGACACTTGGGTACCGCCCACCTGATGTGCTGCTAGGAGCCACTGATTATTCTTCTGATGTTGATATCTGGTGAGAGTTACCTTTGGAGCATTTGAGATAAGATAAAACATCTGAGAGAAATGGAGCTGAGCATATTTTCCTTCTATTTTCAAACATGTACAGAACACAGAAAGAGACAGTGAGAGGTCTTCTGGAAAGCAACAACATAAATCAGTTGAATGATACCAAATTAAGTTTTGAATCATAGTATAAGAAACAGGTTTCATTGACAATTAATCAATTAACCAATTGACTGATTAAAAATCAATTAATCCAGTGTATAAATCCCATAGTCAATCCATTTCTTCCTTGGAAACGGCTATTTTACAACCTTCAAATTAAGATTATCCTGTAGAGTTAGGTTAGCATTGCTACATAGACAGAATTGTAATTGAAACAACTGTGCACACCAAGCCAGTTTTGCATCAGAGATCAACAAGATCCATTTCTTCCATAAATGAGCAGAATCTAAGGCAGTCCATTCAAAAAGAGGTTCCAAGTAAGTTGATTCTAAGATTGCATAAGGAAGCATTATCTGAATTAGGCAGTGTTTGCCAGTCAAGTACCTTTCGATACACCTCCGATCTGGAAAATTTAATCCATCTCCAGAAGTTCAGATGGCAAACTAAATTCCTTTACAGGCATAAATATAATCCACTGGTTAATTTGGTCAAACACTTTTTCACCATCACGTGAATTAAGGGCAGCAGGGTCAGGTCTTACGGTACCTGAAGCAATAACATTTGTGACTAATCTTCAGTTATCAGCTTCCTGCCTATAATGAATAAAACCTACCTGAGCCAGGTGAATTAACATTGTTGCTACATTTTGAAGCCTATTAGCCAATACTGCAGCTAGTGTTTTGACATGAATATTTATAAAAGACATTGGTCTATGGTTTTCACACCTGGATCTTTGCCTGGTTTGGTAATAACAGAAAGAAAGGCTTCAGAGAAAGAAATTGGAAAGGAGCCTAACTCAAAAATCTTTTGCCACGAACAAGTCTAGGAACCAACATGTCTGAGTGAGTTTCATATCATTCAGCTAGAACACCATCTGGCCCCAGTGTTTTTCAATTTCTCATAGATTTAGTAACTAGGTTAATCTCTTCCATTGGCAAGAGAGCTGACAGAGGTCCTTTATATTGCACATCCAGTTGTGGCAGGGTTAAGCCTGAAAAAAAAATCTTTAGGTGCAGAGCCTTAGGAGCCTCACTCTTTGCATACATTACTAAATAAAATTTTTGAAATTGTGAAATATGCTTTTCAGTATGGTAAAAAAATTGTTGTGTGATCCTGTAATTACTAGAATAAAATTATAATTTTGTAGGTGTTTTAATCTGTGAACTAACACATAGCCTAGTTTCTCCCAGTACCTGTGACACAAACATGTTAACACAGTTTTTGCTTTGGATGACAATAGCTTGTTCAAGTCATACTTGGCATGTTGCAATTTCCAATAAAAATTTAGGGTGTGGATTGGTTTAGTAAAGTCTTAATTACATTTAATTACATTTTTGTATTTTCTTTTTCTTTTAAGATGGTTGTGACTGGGCCCGCTTCTTCTCCTCACAAACTGGTATGGCGGATTCCCCAGTCTGCTAAAGTGCCCTGTCGCTTCACGCAGCTCTGCTTCCCCTTTAAAATACCGCTTTCATATGAAAAGGGTGAAGCCTTTGACAGTTATTTAGAACCCTTTTATAGTTCTGTGGTTCTGCTTGGTTGTATCCCAGTTGACACAGTACTGCCTAACATCAAAGTTCTTCGCCAGTGAAGTATCAATATCATCACACAGTAAAGGAACAGCTAACATTAAGGTCCTAGCTGTCCATCTCCATCTCAGATTTCTCTCTAGTCTTTACTTCATGACACTATGCCCAACCAACTCCCTTGCCATGCTTTTCAGCACCTCCAAAGTGCAATTTTTCCAATTGGTGCCATTTTCCTGAGCAACTGGATCTCTGATTCAGTCAGGCTCTGATGTTTCCCAGAAGGATTGAAATAATTTACCCGACCCAGGCTTTGTCCATAAATATTCAAAGTGACAGTTTTCTCTCAACCCTTTCAGAACCTGTCCCCAAACAGCTACATCAGACACGCATGCAACACAATAAAAACAGAAGACCTATCTTCTTCAGATATTAAGTAACTAAAAAAGCCAGGAACTGATTGAGACAGAAATGATCACCTCTAATCCTTCATAGGATTAAAATTTATCCTGTATGTATGTATGCATGTGTTTAAAATCAAGTGGGATACGTTTAATGTCTCAGTGTGTACTATTTCATGTTTTAAAAACATAAGCTTTTCAATAGAAAAATGTGATAGTGAACATATATGTCATTCTCTTCATTCTGGTTTGGACAAGACATATTTATCAGGGTATTTCAGGACTGTAATATATTTCTGACTGAACAAATACCCTCTTTTTTTCTCCAGGGGTGCAGGCTGCATATTTGTTGAAATGCTCCAGGGTCAACCACTGTTTCCAGGAGTTTGCAACACCTTTGAACAGTTGAAGAAGATCTGGTTGGTGAGTTTAATGATGCATTTGGGAAACTGCAATAAAAATGATCAAAGGGTCACTTTCTACCTACCCACCTACCTACCTACCTATGAATGCAACAGAAAAAAAAGAATTTGACTGATATTTTGAGCCCCAGCCTGTTAAGTTAGGATTGTATCCAGTAAACTAATCTATATTTGGCAATTTTCCTAGACACATTAAGATAAATCAAAGTGACTTCCTTTTGATGTCTTTCTCGTCTCATCAAACATTTAAAACCAATTAAACTGATAGCAGGCTGAAGGGTGCACACAAAAGTGTCTCTACACTTTGTGTTCCCTCTTATTAAACTTTTAAATTGTTTTTTAGAAAAAAAACCAAAATAAATGTATAGACTGCATTTGTGGCATATATCCCTCAAAGCAGCATGTTATTGTCATTAAAATAAATAATATTGAAGCCTTTTTAAACTGTAATAAAAGATGATAAAACAGTAGATCTAACATCCCAATCTGGATCCCATCCTCTCAAAACTCTTGGGTTTTATAAAAGCTTAGAAGAAAAGGTAAATCATCTTGACTTGAGTTCATCTGGACAGAGGTGCAATTGTGATACAGTTTTCAAAAATAAAATAGGAACAGCTTGTTGGGTTGTTGTTTTTAAAACAATTGTAGTGCATAGGTTAATTCTGTTACTGCTGGAATGGTGGTATCTTCCTTCCATTTGCCTCCCTTTTAGGGATACTGCATTTTAACATCATTTAGCCTGCCATTTGTGGGTGCTGAGAAAATGCAGTTCTTTCTTATAGCAATTACTGATATTTTATATTGTGTAAACAATCTGGGTGCATGACTGTCACAATGCTCCTATTGCAGGCAGGGGAATCTATGGCCTTCCAGATGTGTTGACCTATAAATCCCACAACTTTTTGCCACTGGTGAAGAGCTGATGGGAACTGTAAGCCAAAGGTTCTTTGACTTGTTGGCTTGTCCTTCACAAGACCAGAAATGATCAGTGATACAAGTTTTTTTCTCATGCTTGTACAACTGTTTTCAAGGAATGGTTTAAATTTCCATTACTTTACCAAGTGAGGGCTCCCATGATATGTACCATAAGTTAGAGCATTTTCATAGCCTTTTAAAAAGAGAGAGAGAAAAATAGTGTCAAAACACCAACAAATTTTGCCCCCGAGTTAGAAAGTTTTGCATGATATTGTTGAGTGGATAAGAGGAACTTGTTTCATTGAAATAATCGGCCTCATTCTCACTCATCTCCCTCTCTGTTATTCTTTTTGTAGTGATAACAAGCTGGCAGCAGGGAAGTGGGGATGTAAACAAGTTTAACCCCTCTGTTAAATCAACTGGAATTTAATCTCAGCTTGGGAATTTATTTGAAACAAGGCAATTCTCTTGAACTGCCTCACAAAAATTGGTTTTAAATTTGAAAAAACATTTCATCAAGAAAGAGAAAAAAAAATCCCTCAGTTTTTGTCCACTTTTCATTTCAAAAGCTGGGGAAAAAAAACGCTGCAAGAAGCAGAAGCTGAAAGAAGCAATTAGGTGGAGGTGAATAATGATCATTGCATTCAGAGTCTCCTAGCTTACTTTTAAAACAGAACCAAGCAATTGCCAAGGCAAACAGTACATAGCCTGGTAGTCTTGCATCTTTCATTCAGCTAGTAACCAAAAGGTTGCTTGTAGGCATCTCATCTTTATTCTCATGGATTTATTTGCTTGAAGACAGAGTCTCAAGGTGGACTCAGACCATCTAATCAAGATAGACCGTTCTTGAGGCACAGTCTGTCTTTGAATTGAGCCCTGGATTGTTTTTGAACACCTGTCAGAAGATCCGTTTACTACCTATTCCCTTTCATCTCAGAACAGCAGGGGTCTTTCTCACAGGCACAGTGTACAACTTCTGAATGCCTATCATTTGAGCAAGCTGCTGTCAAGAGTCACTCATCAATGCAGTCCTGGTTTCTAGGGGAGCGGCTTAGGTGTAAATAAGCCTGCGCAGTGATTTTGCCAACTGCTGATGCATTGGAAATGGCACTTGCTGGTGCAGTCACTCAGACACATTTGTATGCCCACCTCTCCTGTCAAGAGAACATTTCTGGGCCCCTTTTCAGGAACTTAACAGAGACTAGAAACTGATTTGCTGCATAAATGTATTAAGAGGAGACATTAATTTATGTCTTTTGCTTTGTACAGGTACTGGGAGTCCCAACAGAGGAAACATGGCCAGGAGTTTCCAAGCTTCAGCATTACAAACCAGGTGTGATCCTTCTGACTGTCTCTTCAAACAGTATGCATGCTAGGAAATGCTCCTTGGAGCTGCTTTTGACATAACTAAAATTCATGGTTGTACCCTAAAATTAACAATACGTGATAGAACTTAAGGGCAAAACCTGACATCTGGAAAGCAGTTCAATGTAGTGCAGAAGCAGGATGAGGATTGTAGTGCACTATGAATATTAAGAAGGCTGCTGGCAACCCAAGGCTTCAGATGCAGCTGATTTCTGAGTCTTTTCTCAGGCAAGTCTCCTTCAGGCCATTCTATGCTTCTCTTCTCTTCATTCCAATGCCATTTCTATTCCACCTAGGCCCCTAATTTCCTTCTCTTTCAGATATTCCACTCGGGCCTAGCCATCAGTCCTGCATTCAATGCTCTTTTCTATTTTAAGTCCACTGTTTTGTGTGATTCCATTTGGGCTCTTCTCCATCCTATTCCTTCCCTTTCCTTTGGAGAAATCTTCTATTTGTCCTTTCCAGAGCACATCTTGCATCTTGTGCTCCCTGCCATAAGCATCATTTTCTGAAGTCCACTCCCTCTGGCTGCTACTTTCTATTGCCTGCTGTAGCGTTTCCACTCTGAGCTGAATGTAGCCAAGTTCACTTTTGCTACTTTCTTCAGCTATCATTCCCTTTTCCTCTCAGAATGATAACCTTTTTTTTTTTTGAATTACCATATGGTGGTAGTGTGGGATTGACCAGGTCAGGGCAGTAGAAAGGGGAAACATCGCCTTCGTGTGTATGTTTTCTGCCCTTTCAATCAGCCACCTAGCTCTTGTGCTTAAACACTGTAACAAATACACAAAATCCTTACTTGCCGAATGAACAAGAAGTAGCAGATGGATATAACAAACTAAAAAGCAGCATAATCTCAGGGCCATAGCATGGACTTGGTATATTTGGTTTTTAGCATGTGTGTGTGTGAAAGAGAGAGAGAGAGAGAGTATGAGAGAGGCCCTTTCCGCATGTGGGAAAGGAACCGTGAAAAAACGCTACTCACCGGATTTCTTCAGCATCTGGGTGAGTCCGTTGGGACGCGGAGCAGTGCGAGCTTGTCGCTCCACACTGCTCTGGCATCCAAAATGGCGGCTTCCGGTTTGTGGAGGCTCTCCACCAACTGGAGAAGCTCACCAGCCTAAAGCCCACCCCCGGCAGATCTGCAGGCATGCACTTGTGCATGCCTGCAAATCTGCACTGGAACGCGGGGACGGAGCAACACGGAGTTGCGTGCTCCATGCTTTTTAAAAACCTCTAAAAAGAGGTTTTTAAAAGCACGCTGCGCGACCTGTTCCGGTTGCTCTGAACCGGACTGAGGTGCGGAACTACAAAAAGTAGTTCGCCCCAGTCCACTCTATGGTGCAGAAGACTTCCGTCAGAAGTCGCTCTGCACTGTTTTAATAGCCCGCTGTGGAAAGGGCCAGAGCTTCTGCTTTATTTTATAGTGCTTTACGCCACTAGTTCTCAGACTTTGGAGCACAACCTTAGCAGGGGGTGTGGTAGTTGCTTAATGGAGGCATAAGAAAATTCAGCCTACAAGTACAGCAGATGCAAAAAATTGATTCAGATTGCACAATATCCCTTCTTTCATGCAGGCAAAATTAAGGGCAAATAGCTTCAGGCAATGTAACTGGGCAGACCCACATTCAGCTAGCAATTCCACTGGGATGTTCAGTTTTGCAAGTGAGTACAAAAAAAAAAAAAAAAAAAAACTTTCAAGGGCCAGTGGCTTCAGTCACTGCTACTGTGTACATGAACAAGCACACTGCACGTGATCAGTAGCTGCATAGCCTGGGAAACTTGGTCAAAGAGCATTTTCCAACTGCCACACCAGCTACCGGTGGGACAAGATGATGTCACAGCAGTGGGATGCATGTAGGCAGAACAGCTCTGCAAGAAGGTGAGTGTAAGTCTTGTTGCTTGCTGTGCTCCGCTGTCGAAACAGGAGGGGGCAAGACTGGAGAGGATTAGGGGAACAAGAGGGCAGTGGGCCAGTTTCCTTCTTCTCCAGGGAAACCCTTGGAGGGCTGGGCCAAAGAGCCTCCTCAATTTCTTTAGACAGACAGATACAACTGATGGAGGCAGAGAGTGGGACACACATGTCAGCGATGGGAGGTGGCTCCCCAGGCTTCCTGGGCTCAGTTTACCCAGTGGATCTATTGACAGGAGTAAGATCTCCCCGTCTTATAGCTTTTTGACATGTTATTGCCCTGAGATTGGATTTATATGTGCCAACTGAAGCGTGTTTAGTGCTTCTGTCCATGTGTGTGAAGGACTTCTGAACATAGTTTGGGCAACAAATTCCAGAGAACTAATAGCAACAGGGTTATTTCATAGCAGTAAAAACCTACCCAGACTTTCTGTGGCACCTTAAAAAACATACTTATTAAAGTGGGGGTGGACAAAGGGCATCTTTTCTAATGGGGTTGGAATGTAACTCGCATCTTCCTATATCATTGGTTGTATTGGCTACTACAACCAGCGGGAGGTAGAGCATGACATCAGCATGAAGATGTAAAGGAGGTCACAGAGATAAAAAGCTTGAGAACCATTGATTTAGGCTATATTTCAGAATAAGGAACTGGCAAAACCACCTCTGAGTAATCCTTGCCTAAGAAAATCTTATTAAATTTATGGGGTCACCATAAGTTGACAGGCAACTTGAAGACATGTACACTCATACACCACACTGTTTTACACAGAACAGACAATGGTTATGTGGTTTAATCTTTCTGGAGAGAGAGTTGTAAGTTTCCTAAAACCTCCTTCCAGGGATTTTAATGTGGGGAAGGTGATGAGGTGTGTGTGTGTGTGTGTGCGCGCACACATGCATGGGTATGGGAGAGATTAAGAAAGAGAGAGCACACAGCCACACATGTGATTTATAAAGCACGTTTCTTTTATTCCCATGCAGACTGGGTGAGAATTCTGTGTCCTGAACTTCAAAGGGCCAGTTGTCTCTTATTTTGATGTGGGCAGATTGAGAAGTACGCTTTGAAAAGCAGCCTTTCTTTCCCCTTTCCTTCCCATTCCTTTCCTCTCCCCCCACCTTTTTGTTTAATGTTTTCTCAGGGGATATCTTTCAGAGCGGAATACCCAAGTGTCAGAAAGGGTGGGGTGGGGAAATGATCAACACCAATCCTCAACCTCTCAGCAGGATCATTCTCTAGGAATAAAAAAAATATAAAAGTGAAATATTAAAAACCTTGAAACGTGAAATTCATCCACCTGCTTATTAGTCGGTGAATCTTGCTTGCACTTGGAGAGGGGGCAAGATCTGTCTGAAAACCAGGAGAAGCAAGAAGATCGTGGGAGTGGGGAATGCTTTCAAGCCAAGGTTTACAGGTTTAGCAGAGCATAGTAACATCTCTTCAAAGAAGTGGGTGTTGCTCTGTGACTTGCTCCAAACTGCCCTCTTTTGGCTTCAGTGCTTGAAAACTAAACGTCTCTTATTTTCACATGTTGGTCATGATTGGCCAAACAATAACCTGAACTTGCTTTGTAAAGAGAAGGAATCTTTCACACAATTAGCTGAGACTCATTAATCAAACTGGCGTGAAATGAGAATGTGCCGCCTCATTCTGCAGATGAGGGGTGTGTATGCTATCCCACTGTAGCAGTGGGAGTTGTTGTGGGAGGATGCTGCCAGCTTGTTGGAGCACGTAGGCTTGCTGCTAGAGGTCGTTATACTCTATCCACTCTAAAAACAAAATGGGGCAGTGAAAGATAAGTATTCTGGTGATGGAATGAACATAGACTGAAAAAAAAATCCTCTTCCCTCCTTTTTGTAGGAAAAAGATATGTTTGGAAAGGCAACAGCCTTGCTGATAGAAGGGTTTCTTTCTGTTGATTACTTCTCAGAAAGAGGCTTCAATTGGTACCACAAGAAGACATTGATCAGAAAATAATCACATAGTTACATAAAATATTTTTTAAAACAATCACACACTGTTGGGCTGAGGAGGAATCATTTTGCTATTTGCTCATGGTGTCACAGGCACTATCCAGTAGATATCCATAACCCTTCCACAATCACTTTCTATGCACATCTTGTAGTGATATTATGCTGCATAGCCATGACATTTTTTTTTTAAAAAAAGCTATATCTCAGTTACAAAACACTGTATTTTTGACCACTTTGCAAAGGCCATATAGCATGATCTTGATGGAAGATCTCTGCATCTCTGTGCAGTAAAGGGGTGACAAACACCTAGCTCTTTACACTGATTCTCTGGAATGTTCTCATACACGCAGGCTGTTTGCTGACACTTGTCTCCTCCCATTTAGTTAGTTTGAGCAGCTAGCCTGGATCCTGGGTTGGTGCTCCTTTTATAGGGTCATTGTCGTTTGTTGTGCCTCCAAATTGTTTCCGACTTATGTTGACCCTAAGGCAACCCTATCACAGGGTTTTCTTGGCAAGATGTCTTCAAAGGGAGTTTGTCTTTCACTTCCTCTGAGGCTGAGAGAGCATGACTTGCGCAAAGTCACCCAGTGAGTTTCTCTGGCTGAGTGGGCATTTGAACCCTGGTTTCCAGAGTCATAATCCAGTGCTCAAACCACTACGCTACACTGGCTCTTATACCTAGATAAATTCTTGGTTTATGGATGGCTTATTTGTGAGTTTGCCAGGAGTCTGTCTGCTTCTTTTTAGAACTAGTATGAACTGCTTTGGAAGACAACGGGTTTCTGAAAAATAGATTAAAATGTATTATGCAATATCCCATCACAAATTTGTTTTACCAGACATTTCTAGGCAAACACATAGTAGCAGCCGAAGGTACTCTTTAGGCATTGATAATACACTAACCAAATAAACTCAGAGAGTGACGAAAAACAGAAAATGAATGAAAAAGTAATTTAAAGTTGGTGTATATTTGAGTTATAGTTCCAAAATGAAATTGTAAGAACATGTCCCCCAACATTTGGATATAAGCAGGCATCTTTTTTTTTCTTTTAGTATAGGGTTTTAAGTATGATCACATATAAGCTGCTTCCAAGAGGACTGATATCTTGCCCTAGTCAAGAATATTTGATGTGTTACCTTCAAAGTGCTATATCTTTTCACATTTCAGCGTTGCATTTGTCTCCTTTTATTGCCTCCTGAGTTCTCTACTAGTGTCAGTTTCAAAATGTAAGAAAATCAGTACCAATAAGCAAAACTGTAAGATCCATTTCCCATGGGTGACCAAATAGGTTGTTCCAACAATCAGAGAAAAATATGAATTGGGTACTTATGCAAGCACACACTAGTGGCCTTTACAAATAATGAGAAAAACATCTTTTAATTTAAAATTTACAGATACAGATATTATTGGGATATGAAACTGGCAAGTTCCACGCTGCAGTCCAAGGGTTATGTCCAAAAATGTCTGGCTGCTTGCATAATGGATCCCCCTTGCTTCAGTTGCCCCCCAGGCATGCTCCAGAGAGTTGGGGGATAGCCTTAATCGCTACACAGTCTGTGTACTACTAGATATCACCCCAAGTGTACAGTTGAGACTTTTATTGTTTTATCCTACCGCCAACATAAAACTTTATAGTGGGCCCAAATGACACTATTTTCTGTTTGTTACACTCCCATGTTTTTCTATTATTTCTATCTTTCTTCTTGTCAGAGACTCACAAATCTATTCAAGAAGAAAAGATGAAATAGTTTCATAACACCTTTAGATCACTAGTGCTAGCACTTTCAACAAGTGGTACCTGGCCCTTCAATATTATTATTGGAAAAACTAAGTTAGAAGTCACTGGGCAGGCAGGATCTGTCCCTCCCCACTATCACATAGACCATGTGGCATGTGACAGGAATTCCATAGGGTTATCCTGTACTAGGTTTTCACAATCCTCCTCTTTTTAAGGAACAATAATCCTCTTGTGAACTGGGCTTGATGTAGGGAGTGCACATGACGTTATCTGCATACTAGAGAGGGACCTATTACATTCTTGTATAAAGCCTTTTGGAGCTTTGATAAGTGCTCAGTCTTGGTCACTAATCATCAATCTTGGTTTATTTTACTCACCTTTCTGCATTTCTATATTCTGGAACTTAGAAATATTACTTTTCTGGACTATAACTCCTTGAGCTTTCCAGCCTGCACTGGCTACAGTCCCAAGAGGTTTCTGGGAGGTGTAGATTTTAAAAGTGATGTTTCCAAGCTTTGAGTTGCTTAATATCTGCATTCTTATGTGCTGTGTTCATAGTATGAGAAAAACTGGTTCTAAAAAGCTGACCTGTTCTGCTCCCTGAGATGTTGTGGGAATTCTACTTCCATCAGATCCAGTTATTATGGCCAATGGTCAGGAATGAGGAGAGCTGTAGTCTGACAGTATGTAATGGCTTACCCATAGATTACCACACCTGCTTTAAAGGATGCCAACAACAAAAAGTGGATAGCAACAGTAATGTAATGGATGGTTTAAAATTTGATTGTGATTTTACAATGTGATTTTACTCACATTGCTCCCATCAGCTGAGCACTTAAAATCTTCAAATTTATTGTCATTTATTTATTTAGTGGGTTAGAGTTTTTATACAGGCTCAACTACATCAAGGCTGAACTGCTGTGGGTTACAAAATATGGTTAGAGCAGAGGAGCTATAAACAGAGAAATTTTCGGGTTTGCTGCCCTGAAATACATTTGTTGGAAAGTAACAGACATGATACTGTGCTTTTGCTCGCTCTTGCCACAAAGGTTGGACCAGCCACAACCATAGAAAACAGCACACTGTCACATCTGCAAAGCCTTCTAGGTTCTCATTCTTCTTTGGAATGAATTAGGGTCAACAAAAGCTGCATTTTCCTTATAGATATTTAATAAACATGTCCTGCAGATTATATGTGTAATTCTATTTTTTTCCCAGGTTCTCCATATGATGCATGCAGGAACTAAAATATCTGATCTGAGCCTAATTTGAAACATTGGAGGAAAGCAGTAAATGTAGGAATACAGGGGGAAATTATTATTCTAAGTATTATAACTCTTCCCGATGGACAATTTGGAGTCAGGTCTTGCAAAGGGAAATGAAAATTATTTTCTGCATTATTTTCATATCTATTTTGATGAGGTGTGGAAGACAATTTCAGTTTCTCTTTATGGTGCAAAATCCAAGTTGCTCCCAGGAGAGAGTTAGAATATTCAAAATATGTTGAGCAGTAAAATATCTCCTATCCACATATCAAAATCATGGTGGCTGGTGAAATGAAACCCACAGAGGCAACTTTAGTCAGGAAATCATTTGTTTGAGATAGTTTAGCATACGACCCGGATTACTTTTTAATAGCCTTGCAACAGTATGATGAAAATAACAGGTAATAAGCCACGGATTACTTCAAAGCAAATGGCTTGTACATAAGGCTGGCTGCATGCATGACTTCAGACCAAGAATTCTTACAATACTCTTTGCCCATTCTTTTTCTAACATTTACAGGACAGATGGAGAACCACAGTTTTACCCACCCTTGAGCTGTTGGTAGGTTTACCCTAAGCAACTGGTTGGCCACTGTGTGAATAAAATGCTGGACTATATATGCCCTTTAATGCTGGTTTAGGTAGGCCTTAGAGTCTGGTAGGCCAGCTTGTTTTTAGATCCATCAGTACCTGCACAAGCACAAGCAATAGTTTTGCCTTGTGCTTGTTCATTTGTTGGGCAACCTTATTTTGCTGTTTCACAAAGCAGTTCTGAACTGTTAATGCCATTTTTTCAAAGCTCTCATGCTGAGTAAGCTTAAATCCTTGCATTAATCTACTGCTGTGTTTGTTTCACCATGCTGAAAAGTAAGACATTTAAATCCCCTCTCAGTTCCACTCTTGTTCCCAAAGGCTGGTATCTTGATCTTTTTCTGGATATGTTAGAAGCAAACAAGTTAGAATTCAGATACCTGTGGTCAAGGATATGAAAGGATTATGGAGAACAGAACACGGAACTAATTGCTGTTCCAGCAAAAATTAAATTACCTCCTACTGTGTTGAGCGGCTGGGTTGTTTGAGTTAA
Source organism: Iguana delicatissima (assembly GCA_948472985.1). Taxonomy (NCBI): domain Eukaryota; kingdom Metazoa; phylum Chordata; class Lepidosauria; order Squamata; family Iguanidae; genus Iguana; species Iguana delicatissima. The sequence continues at coordinate 123,650 of CAOKZL010000753.1, forward strand.
AGCACGTGTCACCTGCCCGAGTGTGATCCAGAGAAGTGGTATGATGTGGCTGCAAAGGCTCTCCAACTCGTTAAAGCTGCTTTATCCATTTGAATGGATGTGTGCGCCATGACACATGAGATACCTGTCCATTTTGAAGTGAACAGTGTGGCTTCCACAAAACTCACTCCATGGGGTCTCATGTAGACCTTTGTATTTAGGAGTTTATTCAAAGGATATAATCCTAAATTCTGAAGCAAATTAGTGGAGCTTCTTCCCAAGTAACTGCAGTTACAATCTGTTACAATCAGCTACAGTCTGTTGACAACAAAATCTGAAATATTCCCTTATAGATATTTTCTTCATGAGTCTAGTGGTATTAATTAATTAATAGTTCTTGTTTCTTATTGTATAAAATCACTTGAATACCTGAGGACTGAGATTTGAGGGCTCACTTTATGAAGACTGTCATCAGTGTTATTAGAGGGCCCCTTCAAAGGAATTTGGATGGATGGATGGATGGCTGGATGGATGGACGGATATCGGTTGGACAGACAGACAGACAGGGCAAATAGCCATTCATTTGAGTGGTGAGAACTGTTCATGTGACCAGTAGAGAACAAGACTAACTTGCCCTTAGTAACATATAGTCATATCAGATCTGTTAGACATCATTGTGATGCTGTTCAGTATGTGATCTTTGGCTGAGATTTCTCCCTCTCTTTTTAATTAGTTTTTATTAATTTACTTGCAATAAAAACACAAAGTACCAGCACAAAGAGATAAACACAAAACATAAAAGTAAACATGAATATACCACCATATGACAAAACAGATTACATTCCAAATAAATCCTCTCAAGGATAGAATCAGTCTTTCAGCAGAGTAAAAATATATATTTCCCTTTTTTTCTTTTCCATTGAATAATCCTGAACTTCATTTCCCAAAAAGCAGAGAAAGCCGGTGTGGTACAGTGGTTTGGGCATTGGAGACTAGAGTTTGAATCCCTGCTTGGCCATGGAAACCCACTGGAGGGCCTTGGGCAAGTCACATTCTCTCAGCCTCAGAGGAAGGCAAGGACAAACCCTTTCGGAACAAATTCTGCCAAGAAAATGCCATCATAGGTTCACCTTACAGTCACCATAATTCAGAAACAACTTGAAGACACACAATAACAATAATAAACCATCATTGGTAATATGCTAGGGTGTGAATTTACCTATTATATTCAATATATGTTCCCCAAAATCTCTTCATTGGGGCAGTTAGCCACATATGAATGAAAATTCATTTCTGTTCACATCCACTCCAACAGGAAAAAAAAATACACTTTCATTAATTAATAACAGCAAAAAGAGAGAGTAAAATCAAATCTATATATTGTTTTATATATATATATATTTCAAAGAGGTTGAAGTAGCTTTAAAGGAGGTACAGAACCAAATGCTATTCTAGTCTCAATTTGCAATGGGTTATCTGTTGTTTATCAAGAAGATCATTGCATATTTTGGATGCTAAACACCTTGTTTTATTTGCTGAGGCAATGCAGTAATCCTCAAAAAAGGTGCTAGTCCTTCAGGGGCTGCCAAAATATCTTTGCCTCTGATTTCTTAAGAAAGAGTAACACAGAGAAAAAGAAGATGCTGAAGCAGCAGTGGAGTGAGGATGGCTGCAAATTGTGAACAGCCCCTCAAAGCAGGATTAAATAATTCCTCCTCCTGTCCTCCTGGTACTTTATCAGACTACAACATTTCCCTGAGCCATAGCTGAGGATACAACCAAGATAACCTGATTCCTGTAGACTGAGTGCTATACACTGGAGAAGTGGTTTTCAAACTGTGTGCAGACTAACGTGAGTATTGCTAAATGGATTACTAAGGGCAAGACAAATTTCCACCAGGAAGCTTCCCCTCCAGTGTATAGCTCCAGGAATTTACAGATGTGCTCATATGTGGCAAAAATGAAGGAGACATTCCGTTAATTGGGGGAGGGACAAAAGCCAGTTTGCTGGGAGGCCTTCTGGGGAAATGGCAAGTGATTGCTGAGAAGGAGGCGCCCTCCCTCCCTCCCTCCCTCCCTCCCTCCTTGCTCCCCTGTGCTCCTTGCCAATGGCTCAGTAGGATCTGTAGCATCTTCCACAGGGAGATTCCCAGAATGGGCAAATAGTGGCCACCAGATGGCAGTACTGCAACAAGATTAACAACAGTGAAAAGGAGAAGCCAGCAAAAAGGATAAGCTGGTTTGGACTTTCAGCACTGGAGGAATTTCAAGAGAAAAATTCGCTCCTCACAACTTTTGGCTGAGTCCTGAAAGAATTGTTGAAAGCTCTGTCACCAGTTCCCTACCCCAGTTTCTAAGCATGAAACCTCTTAAGGGCTGGTGCCTTTTCTCTTTCTACCAGTAGAGGGGAGCAAGAAACAAGAAGCACAGTCTTGCCAAAAGCAGAAGTGTTTTAGCAGAAAGAATGTCTAACATAATGAATTTGAGCATTATTATTTTTAAAGCTTTTCCCTCTTCCTCAGTGTTGATGCTTCATTTAAAAAGAAATTCCTATGGGGAAGAAGGAGAGAGAATTCTAAAAGGAAGGAATCTAAAAGCAACCATATTGAATATGTGGATAAACAAGAGAAATTGCTATCTATCACTGCCTGGAGGAAGGCTTATTGACAGAATCATACTATAGAATCATAGAATCATAGAAATGTAGAGTTGGAAGAGACCACAAGGGCCATCCAGTCCAACCTCCTGCCATGCAGGAAAACCCTCAAAGCACTCCTGACAAGTGGCCATCCAGCCTCCGCTTAAAAACCTCCAAAGAAGGAGACTCCACCACACTCTGTGGCAGCACATTCCACTGTCGGACAGCCCTGACTGTCAGGAAATTCCTCCTGAGGTTCAGGCAGAATCTCCCCTCCTGCAGCTTGTATCCATTGCTCCTTGTCCTGGTCTCAAGAGCAGGAGAAAACAAGCCCACTCCCTCCTCGACATGACACCCCTTCAAATATTTAAACATGGCTATCATGTCCCCTCTCAACCTTCTCTTCTGCAGACTAAACATACCCAGCTCTCTAAGTCTGTCCTCATAGGGCTATGTGCTGGGAAACATAGAATGTCTTCTTTCCCTGTAAAACAATCAGCCATAAGTAGGTTGAAGCTTGAATATGAGGAATTCAGGTCATGTTCCTATTACACAAACCTGGTAGCAAGATCTATTCACTTCAGTGAGGCTTACTTCTGAGTAGACATGCCTAAGATTGTGCTGTCAGGGTCAGCAGAATTCCTTCCCCTTTCAGTCCCTTTTTGACTTTCTTTTTCCCTTTTCCTTTAAATGGGATCTAACTAGGAAAGTTCATTCAACCCGTGTTGGTTTATTGAATTTTTGTGGAGTTTGACATCTAGCACGGAAGCAGTTCTCTGAATAGCTGAATATGCATCTAACTCCTAAGTCAATTTAATGTCAAAACTTCCATTAACTTTGCAATGATTTAACAAATGGAGTAACTTTATGCTAACTTGAGCTCTTTGGTGCAATGCAACTGTAATTGAAACAAATGTCCATAAGGATGCATGTCCAGGTAACTGTATGATTACTACTGATCTGCCCGGTAATTTGGGGTGATCACCAATATTTAATAGCCATCTCTATACTTCTGAACATTGTCTTGCTGTTTAAATCCTGTTGTTTCAACAGAAGAACTTGGAAAAGGTGTTTTTGACCTATACTCCTAGAATCCCTTAGCTAGCATGCCAGCAGTCATCCTGGCTCAGGGATTCTAGGATTGTAGTCGCCAAAGTAACTTTATTCAACATTGACTATGAAGAAGCTCTGTTCAGCTTTATTTAAGAATCCTAACAGCAGGCCTGAAGACTTTAATATGGCTAACATATAAAGTTAGGACTTTTGTGTTAATGTAACCACTAAAGCTGTGTGATGTTTTAATATTGGTTTTGTTTATTTTTATGATTAAAACAAAACACTACATTTTTATTAGCTTGCTCATGTTAATGCATAATACTTCTAACATAGTTTCAAAATGCATTTATGTATACATGTTTCCCTGATACTACAGGTACAAAGACTTCAAGAGAAAAAGATCTATATGCCATAGGTGAGTTCTATATACTTTTGCCAAATAGATCTGTCCTGTTAAGTCAGTGAATAAGGGTAAGTAATTTGCAGGGCAGATGAAGACGCAAGTTTTCATGTCAAGATACCCAGACAGGAAGCAGATAAAAACTCGTATAGATGTCCATTCTATCAAACACCCTAGCAAAAATGTTCACCTGATGTATGGTAATACTTGGCATACCACTTAACAAGTCTATACAGAGAACTAAACTACCCAAGAAAGTTTAGTTATCAGCATGATTTCTGAGAGACTTAGACTATTAGCTTCAATACCTTATTTTTACTTCCAGCCCATGAACCACTGAAGATCTCCCCTGCCCATATCAAAGAGCTAGCTGTGTGTTGCCACCTCATTCCAGTTATTATTTACAAATGCCAGGGGTCTGATGTGCTTTTCATATAAGGAATTTATACTTAAGAGATGTAATTCATCTCATCCACCCACTCTGAGAACTTTTGAAATCACTTATCTCTAATCAGCAGTCACAGTGTCTTGTATTTTGGCAGTTATGAAAGAAAGACTTCATTACATTAGAAAGCTCCAAGGGAATCTTGTAGTCATTGCAATCAACACAGTGGCTGTCTCAGATTCCCAAACACGCACACAGCCCATACAGTGTAAGTCAACATTTTTATTGGCACCAAAATTATAGTGAAATATATTGTCGTGATGACAACTATTACTAACATCTCTGTAATTTAAGCAGCATCAAAATTTGATTTCAGTGAGAAACTAGAGTTGAAAAAAAAACACATATTTGAGGCTTTCAGGGCCAACCATGTCATTAGACAGCTGTGCAATGGTGATATTTGCCTGTTATGGATTGCCTTAGTGTCTTTTTCCAAGGTAGCATCAGTTGCAGAGACAGTATACTTTCCTAGCACTCAAATTGTCATATTTGGTATTCAGGAAATGCAGTTGTCTTCCAAAATGGCTCAGCTGTATTACATGTGAAAAAGACGTTGGGATTATTGTTGATCATAAACTGAACATGAGCCACAATGTAATGCTGAAGCAGAGAAGGCAAATGCTATTTTAGCCTTCATTAATAGAAGCATAGTTTCCAAGTCGAGGGAAGTAACAATCCCCCTATATTCTGCACTGGTCAGACCTCATCTAGAGTACTGCATTCAGTTCTAGGTGCCTCATTTTAGGAAGGGTATAGGCAGGTTGGAGTAGGTTTAGAGAACGGCAACAAGGATGATAAGAGGTATTTAGACAGTGGCGTAGCTAGGGGGCGGGGGGCGGTTCGACCTGGGTGGCACTTTTGGGGCCATGCAACCATGGTATCTGCAAATCAAACGGAACGTGTCTCCATAGTCTACCAACATTCCCCCCCACCTGACTTTTCCTTTTGGTATGCGCCAGCCAGCTGCTTTCATAAGAGGCACATGGCTTCTGGGGTGAACCAAGTTGGAACGCCTGGAGGGGGTGCATGGAGAGGGCAGAGGGAGGACCCACTCACCATTTTCCCCTTTACTGTTGGCAGCATAGCTGCTGAGGTAAGCCAAGAGGGTTCCCGTTACCACCGCAGCCAACGTCCCGGAGCAAAGGACAAAGTGTCCAGCTGCTAGTTCACTTTCCCCCTGCCTCCTCATTAGTATTAATGAGCTGGCTTCTTCCTCCGCCTCCTTAGTGCCATTCCCACTACCATGTGCCGTTGTTTTATTTTTAAAGCCACCTCAATTGTGCTGAGAGGGGCAGCAAACTCTGGGACCGTCCCTGGGTGGAAAAAGGTCTAGCTACGCCACAGTATAGAGAACAAAACATATGAAGAAAAGTTGAAAAGAGCTGGGCATATTCAGCTTGGTGAAGAGAAGACTGGGGGGGTGACATGAATGTACTTGTTAAATACCTCAAGGCTTGTCACAGAGAGGAGGGGCCAAGCTGTTCTCTGCTGCCCCCAAGGGTAGGACCAAATCTAATGGTTTGAAGTTACAGGGGAGTAGATTTTGACCGAACATTAAAAGGAACCTTTGACAGTTCAGTGGAACCAATTGCCTAGAGAGGTAGTGGGGTCTCCTTCTCTGGACCTCTTCAAAAAGAGGGTGGATAGCTACCTGCTGAGGATGCTTTAGCTGGAGATACTGCACTGAGAGGGCGGTTGGGCTGGATGGCCCAGGAGGCCCCTTCCAACTCTGTGATCCTATGACTCTAACAACCACATTTTTTGTGCTGCTATAGGCAAAGGAGTTGCGTGTGCTGCTGCAATCCAGAAGGCAACTGTGCACAAGCAGGACTCAAGAACTGCAGAGGGAAGGGTACTTTATCAGGAGCTGGTGAAGCAGTGGGTCACTTGGCCCAGGCTGCAGCCCCATCACCACGATGGACGGGAATGAAGCCAAGATCATGATTAAGAATATTGATAGAAACGCATTTAGGTTTTTGTTGTTCAGATCTTGTGAAGTTTGCTAGTGCCGTTCAAAAAGCAGTGTTAGAGCAGAGCAAGCAGCATTCTGCATAGAGAGTTACTGGCATTCTCAGGAATGCTCGCCCAGTATGCTTGCCCAGGGCGTCCCTAGGTAGCATGCTCTTTCAAGAATTGCTCGTTTTAGAATTCCTTGTACACAGACAGACAGGATGCAGGAAAGCGTCTTAATGATAAGGTCCTGGGAGGTAGCCATGACAGCTCCTTGTGGAAAAAATGGAACAACAAATGATAACAAGTCTGGTGACATCTCAAAAACTAACCAATTAACATGGCATAAGTTTCTATGGATTACAGTGCACTTCATCAAATGCATATAGTGTAATTCTCAGTTGGCAGGTATATAATGAGATTGACAGCTTACCAGTCCAGCTAAATCTCGTACAATTCATTGGCCAGGGAGGGTGTTCATGTTAGATCCCAAGAGTAGTAGGAGCTAGTGCTGCTGCTGTTAGGATTTACATCGGGGGGCAAGGGGGATGTTGAAAAGAGACAAAGTCTCAGGCTGCTAAAAAAGACAATGTTATTCTTCCAATTAGCCCAGCATGTATTAGGAAGCCCTGGGCAATATTTAATGGCCTTCTTCAGGGGCTGATAAAAGATTCTAAAAAAGAAAGGACAAAATGTATATTACTAGGCTGAAATATATTGCATTATGTGGAAGAATTAAACCCTCCTTTTAACAGTCTGAGACTTTCTCTCTTTTCCACATCCTTCTGTTGGGTGTTACCAGTCCTCTTTGCATTTATTTATTTATTTACTTACTTACTTACTTACTTACTTACTTACTTAAGGATTTATAAAATAAATATCTAGTTCACATGCAAGCACACACATACCATATTGCCATGTTTATAGCATAGCAGAAAATCCTCAATTTGGCTGTGGTGTAATTTCAGGACATAATTATAGAGAACATAATTGCAGAATTAAAACAGACACCTTTCTGTCATCGCTCATGATACTGTCTCTATCATGACATGCTTGGGCCTTGCACACGGGTTTCACAAGCCACTTCTGAGTAGATGTTACTGTCTGTGATATGTTTGTCCATCCCTTGCAGCATGTCTCATGTACTGTAATTTAGCAATTTGCCACTGTATACTGTTAAAACTCCACAAGTAATTCATTATAGCTTTATAGGATTTAAAACTCTTCCCATGGACTATCAGATGTTGGTTGGTTTTGTATACAGTCTTTAACTCTTGTATTACACAGCTGTGAAGCATGGACAAGAAATTTAGATGTTCTATCAATGTTAGAGAGCAGAAAAGAAATTTTCACAGAATATGGCCTTCCCCTCACTGATTTTAACAGTGGCTGGGTATATTTCTCTACGGTTATTATAGCTGGAACAATTGAGAAGTGCATGAGTACCATTTCTCACAGAGAATCACAGCTGCATGCTCTATCCCACTTAGATGTCCCCTTGCACCAACTAATACAATCTGCCAAAAGCAGAACATTTAATCTTGCTTTAATAAATGTTATTCTCATATTAATATTTGGTAAATCTACCAGATACCTTGGAAGTGACAAATATGGAGCAATGAAAGAGGCATAAAAAGTATTAGATTAGCAAATTTTAATCCCAGCTATCTAAGGTTGTTTCTCTGCATCTTTGAGCCTCTGCACTAGGATTAATTTAGGTCTATCATACCCTTGAATTAAAAGGAAAGAAATAGAAAATCCCAGTTCATGGCAACCGGCTGCATCTTTTACTTCTATGAGTTTGGGCCCGTGTCCTCTAATACCATCAAAATAAAACCTGCTTAAAGATAATTTTAACCCCAAAAGTAGAGCTATTCTAAGGGCTTCAACTTTGGTAGTTATTATACCCAGTTCTATGTGAACAAATTCTAATTAATGGATACAGGAACTGCCAAAACTCTATATAAAAATTTATTTTTAGCTTTTTGTAATGAGTCCAAATTAGCCATAGCTCAAAGTGGAGCCACTTTGGATAACTCTAACCCTGTACAGCTCTGAGACAAGTTGAACCCCCTTTTTTGTGATAGAACTGTAATAGTTTATTTAATATTCTGGTGGCTGACAGAGTACTTGACTGAAGTTGTCTGAACCAAGCACCAGTCCACTGCAAAACCACCCCAAGATACTTAAAGGAAGGCACTTGTTCAAGTACATTTCTACTGAGTGACCAATTAATGGTTTGTTTAGGTTTGCAAAATATCTTTTTTTTTTTTTGGTAGTTAATAGAAAGGAACTTATTTCTACAATACAAATTAAACTGTTTCAACAGTCTATGTAAGCCCAACTGAGTATAAGAGATCGAAATTGCATAATCTGCATAAAGGAGGTTTGAGTATTTCTGTTTTTCCACTTTAATTGGAAAATGTAACAGTTGCCTTTTAAGAACTCTACTGTGTCATTAATGAATATGTTAAACAGAAGTGGGCCAAGTGTAACACCATTGTCTCATTCTTTTTGTGGAGGGCAGATAAATGGCGAGTCTCAATTCTAACTTGGAGGAATGTCCTAGAATGTAGAGAGAGTCCTTATACATTTTTAAAGTTGTGGATCACAGGTGTTCTTCATGGGCAGAGTCAAAAGCGACTTTCAAATCTATACAAAACACATAGATATGATTTGCCGCTCCAGCCAAGTACTTATCAATAATATGTCTCAGCATTATGCAGTTTTCTAAAGTTAACCAGCCTGGATGGAACCAGCCCATTCTGGAATACTTGACCCAGCCCTCCAGTTTTTCAAGAAGATACCTAGCATAAGGTCTTCTCTGTTACCTCTAACAGGATGATTGGTCTGTACACTCAGCCCTCCATGTCTGTGGGTTTCACTTTTGCAGATTTGATTATTCACTGATTATTTGCTGTCACCTCTGTTGCCTCCCTGTGCCATTTTTAATAAGGACAGCAAGCCTCATGAGACTCAGAAACTGCAAATGAGGCTTGTAAGTCCCTCTTAAAAATGGTGTGGGGCAGCAGTGGAGGTGGCAGGAAGCCCCACCAGTCCCCCACTTCTGCCTTGTGAAGAAACCCTGAGGCCTCAAAGGAATGCATGGTGGGTTGAATATGGTGATCAGACTTTTTGTGTGTGTGTTAGAATATGGCTTGAGAGAGCCTAGAGTTATTCACGGTTTTTCTACTTTCACAGAAGTCCTGCGCCCCTAACCCCAGCGAATGTGGAGGGATGACTGTAGTTTGTAGGATCATACCTAGGTCCCTTTTTATAAATTGGAACTACAGTAGCTGTAGACCAGAAACTGTCTCGTGTGTGTATCCTTTGTGTGGGTCTTTGTGCGTATGCATGTCCTTTTGTGTATCTTGTAAGTGTATGTCCTTCTGGTCCTGCCTTCTCTGGCCCTTAGCCTTAAAAGGCTGCCTGCTCCTGCTGTATTTGTTGCTGCCTGTGAAATTGTGACCAGTAATACAATTCCTTCTGTGCCTGCAACATACTGAAATGTTTTTAAAAGGGAAGAATAAATAAATAAATGTAAGAGTTAAGTTCAGATAGCCTTTTAAAGAAGTCAGCACCAGACAATAACAAGACGACTATTTTGTGACTCTTTTCCAAAAGGGCTTTGAAGGCTGTGCGTCACTCCTCTCCAGTGCCCAAAGAAAATGGGGAAAACCAGAGTTTCAGCAATGTTGTATGGTGAAGCCCTCAATTCATGAAAGCAGGCAGTCTTGCTGCTGCAGTTGATAACCTGGCTGATATATTTATTCAGCACTTGTTGCAGTCAGGGCAGGCTTTCAGGTTAGCATTTGTGAACGTGTGTGCCCCCCTGAGGCCTGTTGACTTATGGTGACCCCATGAATTCCATAGGATTTTCTTAGGCAAGGAACACTCATTTCCTTCCTCTGAAATGCAGCCTACAGCACTGGTGTTTCTTGGTGGCCCCACATCCAAACACCAACTAGGCTTGGCCCTATTTAGCTTCCAAGGTCATGCCAGATCTGCTACTGTCAGAGTATTTAGGCGCTTAGCTTAAAGGGGAAATCATTTTTAAATTGACACTGCATGCTGCAAATTTCCCTGACCCTCATAGAAATTACCAGTGACATAGATTGCTGACAAGGAAATTTGCCTTGTGGTCCTTTGTTCAGAATTGAGGTATTCTGAACCCTGCGGAGGAGACAGTGAAGGAGGAAAGATACTGATTCCCATAGCAATGATATTGCCTAGCCTAGGTTAGCATCATGCCTAGTTCTGAGCGAATGGGTTTGTGGGTGCAGTGCCAAGAAGAGTGAATGGGGGAAAATGCTCCAGTTATTCAGGAGGAAAGGCAAAACAATGGCCAAGAAAAGAGGACAGCATATACCTTCTGTAAGGATTTGTTACAGGGCGGAAAGCAGGATCTCTGTAATGAGGTACTGTAAGATAACCAGGGAGTGACAGATTGCAGAATGTGGTGTGAGATGCACCACATCCTTGCACAATTCTGCCATCTCATATGGAAATCATATATTGCACCTGTGGTGTATGTGTCAGCTACTCTCCATGGTTCCCATTATACCTCCCTGTCTGCCCTGCACTGTTCAGTAAGTCCCTACCTTTCTTCTTCCAGGCTTTCATACATGTACGTACTCTAGAGAGTTTTCATCGTCTGTTTCATTTGCAGAATTTGGGAGTCCTAGGTGCTGAATTTTGACTTTTGTGTTAAAGATGAATTCAAGAGTTTGTTCCCTAGCAAGTGGCTAAAATACTCTCCAGAATCACATTATCATCACCATCTCTACTCATGATTTACAAAAGTAATGTATATTTATATGGAAAAGAAATTATAGATTCAAGAAAAGATCTGAAAATTCCAAGTACATGTTGTAGGCTGTTGCCTTGATTCTTGTTTAATCTGGTGATTGCATATTAACTTTCCAGAGAGGTTCTCTGCCAGTAAGCCTCGGAGGCTCCGAATGATCTGCGACAGGTAAACTATCTATGACAGTACTATCAAGTTCTCCCCTAGGAACTGTTTGTTTTTATATGCAAGCTTTTAACTGCAGACTTGGCTTGTTTGAGCTCAGCCTGAATAAGATAACTCCAAAGTAATAGTACTGAAACTTAACAAGATCAAAAAAACAACAGATTGCAAGAGCAATATCTGACATCCATGGATTTGTTATTATTATCAAGCTGTTTGTATAAACTGCCCAAGCATTTATAGATCAGCCATTTCACAGGTGGCACTTACGAAGCAAGATGAGTTTGAGATTCTGCAAAACTTCAAACTGTAATATAAAGTTGTTACCCTTTCCCAGTGATTACTAAACATATACTGCATAGCCTCAGTCCTGGGCAATGCCACTTGATATAACACCCACAGTGATGAGTTGTATTGTGCATATCATTAGATGTGAGGTTTCCTAAGATCTTTTATATAAACCAGGGATGGGGAATGTGTGACTTTCCAGATGCTCTTGGACAGCAACAAGCATCATTCCTCACTGTTGGCTATGCTGGGTGGGGATAATGGGATTCTCAGGATGGCAGGAGGATCAATCTATGTACTAATGGGGTTGGATCCCCTAGTGCCAGCCAGTGCAAGAGCCATTCTCTTCTGTTTTTTTTCATTAGACTCCCTCCCAGTTGTATAGGGATGGGGGGGCAATGGGGGCAGTTTGCCCTGGGTGGCAATGTTTTTGGGGCATGCTGGCCCATAGCCACACCCCTGTGTGCCCTGGCCATGCCCCCATGCACCACAGCCATGCTGCTACATACCACGGCCATGCCCCCACGCACAGTGGCCGCCCGCCCGCACCATGGCTCTGCCTCCTCCCACCCGCCACCCCACACACACTCTATGCTCTGCCACTGCTCCCTCCCTGTCTGGCCAGTTATATTCCCTAGTCTAATCTAGATTTCCTGTTTCCTGACTATCCATGTTTCTAGGGTTTTTTTTGACTTGGGGGTTTTTTTGGTTTGCTTTTGTTTTTTGCTTCTGGTAGTGGGTGTGGATTGCTCCTCCTTTCATCCCAGAATGAGCATTCATGTAAGTATCAACTTCTCGATCCCATGACATCTAGAAAGCCAACACATTTCCCACCCTGGTATAGATTCAATATTCTGTTGGAAGCCTTTGACATTGGCAACTCCTTTGGCACTGTGTGAGAAAAGCAAAGTATGTGAGGTAAGAACTAGCTACAGGAGAGAATCTACCCTTCAAAGCACCCCTGATGCATTACAGACCTTGCCTCTGCGTCTCTACTGTCTGTGCAGAAATGAGGCCTCCCTTTACCACTCTCCATGGTCCAAGCTGCTTAGGTAGGAACTATTCAAGCTCTGGGCCATTGATCTTCTTGTGGGCCCACCCACATATTCTAAACTATGTTTATGGTGATGTGTAGCTGTAATTTCCACCTCCATATCCCCCCAACCAGATTTCTGAGATGGAGATTGCCATGGAAGGTCTTGAACTGAGGCATATTGCCAGGTGGGAACATGTCTTGTCCAGACCAGCTGTAATGAATAGGTCTTAAATAACTTGACATCACCTACCATGTGTTTTGAAATCAGAGCTAAAAAAAAAATGGACTTCAAATGTCAAGAGCCCACCATGCTGCCTGCAGATTTTGAAGCTGCAGGTGGAAACAAATCCAAGCTCTGTTCTAAAAACAGTTGTACAGTTCAGCATCTTTCTAACTATTCATGTATTATACTGTAGTTAACATTTCATCTTTATGCATTTGGAGAATGCATAAATTATGATTTGCCACTTTATTTTTAATTTATTTTTCTTATTATTTTTATTTAAAAACTAGCATATTTACCCAGCATTGCCTGGGATTTTATTTTTCTCCTAAGAATTCACCAAACTGTCTTCTCCAGTATCTGTAACTTTTTCCCATATTTCCCAATGCAATTTGTATTCAGAGTTATTTACATATACAGTTTGGGTTCCTGAGGGACACTGTCCTCCTCCTTACTGCTAGGCCCTGTCTCCACAGCAACCGGCCTATTCCCGTACCTGTAACTTTCCCCATATTCCCCAATCCAATCTGTATCCAGAGTTAACATACAGAAGTTGGGCTACTGATGGAATACATTGTCCTCGTCCTTGCTGCTAGGCCTCGTCTCCATAGCAACTGGCCTGAGACCCAAGAGTACTCTGCCTGAGAATTCTAAAGGCCCCTCCCTAAACTGCCAACCCCAGTGTTCCATAGAATCTTCACAGCCAGCCAATCATATGAGGTCTTCTAACCTCAGACAGCCAATCGTATGAGGTCTTCGCCTGCCTGACGCAGATAAACGTGCAGACAAACATTGACTTTTATATAGTAGATTGCTTAATGTAATATTAATACATTTATCTCAAGATATCAACATACATAGACAAAAGAGAGATGTGAAGGAAAAAGAAACTTAACAACTACATTGAAATAAGCTTCTATGTCAGTTTTAGTAATCAATAAAATATTTAAAAAGTTAATCAAATTAACCAATCAAAAAAGGATTGATTGGAAAAAAAGTTATAACATTAAATAAATGGCTAGCAAACAAAGGAAATAACAAAGCAACAACAGCAGCAAAGAAAAAATGACTCCCTTTTCAAACAGTAGTAAGTTCTCCCTTATATTCATCTTCTCCTGAAACAGCCCATTAAGTTAAATGATGTCTCTACAGCAAAATTTACTTTAATCATTAAAGATCTACAATGATTTGCCACTTTAATATGCAACAGGATCACCAGTCCACTAACCCCAAAGAAAGGCCGTCCTTCATTGCTAGGCCTTAGGTTTTGCCTGCCAAAGGTTCTAGATTATCTCCCTGACATTTTCATATACAGCTGGGATGGGAAGGACCAGAACTGGGACTGGAACAGCGAAAGATTGGAACTCCATGAACTGAGCGAAGCAATGCTAGAAATTAAGACTGTATACATGTCTCTGTGCTAGACAGTGTTTACTTTTTTTTTTCTCTTCCCTTCTCTTCACACATGAGTCTTTGTGCCTGTGCAGACTGAATGTTCCAGAGCTGAGTAGCTTTTGGTGATAACCTCCCCGCTCTGGATGCATGCATAAATAGTGCCAAAAGTTACTCCCCTCAGTTCCGACATTCATTGACAAGAGCAGACCTGTGAAGAGAGGGCAGGAGGGCGGGTTGTGTCAGGGCACAGATAACCACTTGGAGAACTTCACTTACAGGTAGGCAGCCTGTCCTTCTTCTTCTTGGTCTCTGTGCCTCACACATGGGTAATTGGCTAGCTTATCACAGGTGGCAGGACTGGTCAGCTTAGGATGGAAGACAGCACTGCCTGTTGAAGGCCACATCCTCCTAAACTCTGCAATCAAGACAGTAGTGGCAGATGAAGGCGGACAGCTGCATCCAGGTAGCCGCTTTGCAGACCTCTGGAAAGGAGATACCTCAGAGCCAGGTGTAGGAGCTGGAGACAGCGGTCATGAAGTGGGAACAGACACACAGCAACACAGTCCATGCCAACTTGTAGGCTAGGTTAATCCACTACCCAGTGGGCAAGCCTTTGGGAGGAAGCCCATGTGATGACCTGTGTAGCAAATGAAAAATGTAGGTGAGTGTCTGATGGACGGCGGGCATAGTGAGTGCCTTGTGAATGTTGAGGGCATGGAGAGCCTTTTCCAGCTTCAATGAGGGATTTTGTTGAAAGTCTGGAAGGACAATATTCTGATTAAGATGGAATGGGGAGATGACCTTTGGGATGAAGATTGGGTCAAACCTGAGAACCCTGTGGAAGGCCAGGTATGGTTGATCAGAACAGCGGGCACACAGCTCACCAGTGTGTTTGGAGGGGGTAACCTCAATGAAGAAGACAGACAATGAAGTGTGAGGAGGCAAAGATTGGCAATGGCCATGGGTTCAAATGGCTTCTGCATTAAGTTAAGAAAGGAGGAATGAGAGAGACCATGGAGGTAAAGGATCGTGAAAGACCCCAGAGGAAACTCCTGGTGGTGGCATTATGGAACAGAACTGCTGAAAGGTGTCCCAGTAGATTGCGTGCCACAGTTGCTACCAAAAAGACTTAAAAGAGGGAGAGGTCATAGAAGCAATGGAGGGTTTTCAAGATGCCAATAAAACAGCTTGGATGTAGTCCTCTAGCAGTTGCAGATGTGTCATGCGGTGAGGTGGAGAGGCTTGAGCTCTGGATGTCATATCTTGTTGTTCTCTGGAGTCAGAAGAGCTAGAGTGAAAAAGAGACAGACATGGTCCTGACAAGGAGGAGGGTGGGGAACCACACTTGGTGCAGCCACCAGGGAGTGATTAGGATGTGGTTCGAGTGGTCTTCCTGGATCTTGATCAACACTGACATGACAGGAAAAGGAAAGAAGAGATAAAGGAGGGGTCTGATCCAGCATGGAGAAATGCATCCCCTAGAGAGTTCACACCAGAACCCTCTTTGCTTCAATAGAAGTTGCACTTCACATTTGTTTGAAAAGTGAGCAAATTGATTGTGGGATAGTCCCAATGGTGCCAAATTGCAGCAACTGCAGCGTCTGAGAGGGTCCACTTATGTAGGTTGAGAAGGGTCCTGCTGAGAGAGTCCACCAACATACTGGAATGGCCCAGGACATTGACCACTAGTTGAAGTATGGCCCAGTTAATATACCAGTCCCAAAGTAGTATAGTCAGTGCTGTCATTGTAACCAACCTGGTGCCCTCCTGCTTGTTGATGTAGAACATGGTACTCATGTTGTATGACAGGACCTGGAGTCAAGTTGTCTCTCAAGTCCACGACAGGACTTGAGAGAAGTCTCAAAAGCATAGAAGGCCTTGACGATTACACACAGTTCCAGGGCACTGATATCAAGGCAATGTTATGCCTGAAACCATGTGCTCTGGTTCCAGCAGTGTGCCCCTCAATCCTGCCTGGATGCATCCGAAATGACAAGGATGGTTGATTGGGATGGCAGAAGAGCATGTTCCTGGAGAGGCTGGAAGAGTGAAGCCGCTAGCAGAGGGAGGAGCAAATGTGGCACTATCAGTTACAAATTGAGGTGGTGGAGTTGCAGAGGGTGAAAACACAGCACAGGCAGTGTCCGTGGTTGTGGCTGCAAAGAGGCGTAGTAGCAGCATTATAATGTGGGCCTGCAGAATTGGTCTGAAGAGTACTCAACGGACCAGGGAGTGGGTTGTTTGAGCTCTGAGGGAGGGGAGGAAGACTCTGGCAAGCCTGGGGTTGAGAAGGACTCAGATAAATGGTAGGTGCTGGGGAAGGGGTAGGAGGGAGGACTTCTCAATGTTAACTTGTCCAAGGTTGAGGAGGAGAGTGAAAGTTCAGATCACTCGACACCACAGTCAGGGGAGTGACTGACCTAACTGGTGATGATGGGAGAGAAGTTTCAAGAAAGACAGCCTCTGAAGGAGCGAGGCCAACAGTTTTGTCTTAAAAATAGAAGAGGATGCCAAATGTAGCAGCTGCTTTTGTGTGGCTGCATCAGTGACTTTTAGAGATTGCTCTCAGACAAAAAGATATAGGCAGAAAAATTGGTTTTCAGATCCTGAGTCATGAACCCTTTGCAAACAGAGCAGGAATTCCCACAGTGGCCCTTCCCAAGGCAGAAGGGACACTTGAAATGCTTGCCGATGTGAGAATCTGTCCCCTCCGTGAGGAGCAATATGAAGGACTCATCACCAATGGAGTTGGGAGAAGAAGACATTCAAGATGAAGCTACTCAGATGGAATTCTGTTAGGAGAATCTGATGATGGAAAGGAAAAGGAACTGAGGAACTGATGAAAAGGAACTGAGGGAAGCAGCTCTTTGTGCTATTTATACATGTGCCTGGAGGGACAGGGTTATCGCCAAAAGCTATTCAGCTGTGGAACATTCCATGGATGGAGCTGCACAGACTTGAAGACTCTCTGTGTGAGGCAGAGAGACCATGAAGAAGAACAAGCTTGTTCCATTTTTTACATTTATGTATTATACTTATTAATATTCCACTTTTTCCCCAAAATTGGGACTCAAAGCAGCTTACAATTTAAAAGAACAATACAATTAAAACATACAAAAAGTGAATATTAAAACAGAATTAAACTATTTACAGTATTAAAATAATTATATTTTAGTAAAAAAATAAAATGCAGTTTTAAAACATAAAAACCTCTTAAAAACAAGTAAAGCAACACAGAACCCCTAGCCCATTCTTTAAAAACTTTATATTTTAAAATCCTGTCTGAATAAAAAAGTGTTTGCTAATGGAAGGACAACAAGGAGCGGGCCATTCTGGTCTTTCTGGAAAAGGAGTTCCAGAGTCTAGGGGCAGCCACTGAGAAGGCCCTCTCTCCCATCCCCACCAACTGTGCTTGCAATGACGGTGGGATTGAGGGAAGGGCTCTTCAGATATTTGAAGATGGCTATTATATGTCTCCTGTCTTATACATTCTAGGCTAAACATATCAAAGATAACTCATTTTGCTTGGTTTCCAGACCCTTTTGCATCTTTCTTGCCTTTCTCTGGGCTTGATTAATCTTGTCAAACTGTGGCGTTACTTCTGTTGATGTGGATACTGTACCTCTACTGATGCAACCTAAAATTTCATAATCTGTTTTTGTCTGTACATCACATTGTTGATTCATGTTCAGTTTGTGGTCTGCTAACAATTCTAAATCCTTTTCATATGTATTCTGCCAGGCCGTGTGTCACTTATCCTGTATTTATGAATTTGATATTTCCTGCCTTAATATGCATTTATCCCTGGTTGAAAGACATTTTGATTGTTTTGCCCAGTTCTCCGAACCTGTTAAGATCATCTTGAATCTTGATTTTGTCTTCAAAGGAATTAGCTACCCCTCGTAGTATGGTGTCATCTGCAAATTTGATAACTATCCTATCCTCCATTTATTAAAGATATTGAACAATAACAATTCCAAGACAGAACCCTCTTGCACCTCACTCTTCTTCAGAATGATAAGGCAGCATTGGTGAGCATTCTTTCAGTATAATCCATCAACCAGCTACAAATCCAGCTAGTAGTAGCAATCATCTAATGCACATTTACCAGTTTGTCTGCAAGAATATCTTGGGAGACCCTGCTGAAGGTTTTGCTGAAATAAAGATACACTACATTAATGGCATTCCTATGATCTACCAAGCTAGTAGCTATAAAAAAAAGAGAGATTAGTCTGGCATTACTTGTTATGTGAAATGCAAGCAGAGGAGATCCATTAATTCAATGATAACTTAAAGGATTGTAACTTATATAAATTGTTGTTACTTATTCATTTATATCTTGCTTTTCCCTCAATACTGAGACTCAAGTTGATTTACAAAAATTAAAACAATGAAGTTAAAAGCACTTATAAAGTCAAATTAAGAACATATAGTGTCTAAATGCAATTAATCTATCCATATAGTTGAAACCATTTAAAATTTGTCTGTTGAAAGACAAAAGATAAAAGCAAAACAGCAAACTGTTAAAAATCCTTTGTTAAATATCTGTCAGAACAGAAAAGTTTTCAGTTTTTGACAGAAGGACAGCAAGAAAAGAACCATCTAAGCCTCTCTAGGGAGGAAGTTCCAAAGTTTGGGAGCAACAACTAAGATTTTTCTCCTGTGTTCCTACTTTCAATGGGTCTACTCTAACTGGGACTAATAACTGGATTTAGGCCATCGGGTCTACTCTGTTTGCAACTAGCAATTGGATTTGAATTTACATTTCTTTTATTCCCTTGGATGTAGTGCATTTGGTCTTGAAAACATGAATTGATTTAAAGTAGCTAGGTGATCCTCTAATACATCTTCACCTATCTTGGGCTGCAACCCCCTCCCTAAAGCATTTATTTCTATTTCTATTAGATTGAGCACTGTTTTCCTTTTGGAAGAAAATAAATGCAAAGTAGAAATTAAAAAGTTTCCCCTTCTTCCTGTCATCCATTAGCTTATCAATAGCTTTTCCTCAGGGTGGACCAACAACTTCCTGTTTTCATTTCTTGCTCCAAACATAGCCCCAAACCGCTTTTTATATTGTGTAACATGTCATGTAAGCCTGAACTCATTCTGATGTAATCTGTTTCCTAATTTCACAATCTCACTCAATGGAAAAGAAACAGATTTCTGGAAAATAGTTTATATTAGTCAAACTCAATCCTAAATGAGCTAAGGGGAGTTCACCTATTACTAGTCTTCCTTTTCACTTTCAGATAGCTTAGCACAATATATTCCTAGCTGCATATGACACTTTATCAAGCATCAAAATCATAATCTCATAGCATTGACTGAATCCTTCTTTCGTATCTAGTAGTAGAAATACATGGAGCTTGGAAAGAAGCTTAGCTTTTCAGTCCAAAGTATACATTTACACACAGCTTTGAAAAATAAACAGTTCATGGTATATTGGAGTTGGCCTGTGATGCAATCATAATAATTTAAAGTCAAAGTTTGATTATAATAAGAAAAATATGGATTACATTAGCTTGTGCTTAGTTTTTTCTTCACATATAAGCCTTTTACTTGCAAAGTAGTAATTTCACTTTGGAACTGGTGGTTTTGATTTTTTTAAAAAAATGTAATCACTCTTTAGTACTTAACATTACACTGGTTCCCAATGTGAAAGCTGGGAGCCAAGACTGGGGGGAAACAAGGAGAAACATCTTGATCCATGTGTATATCTGTAATTGATATAATTCTGAGGCCCTGTTGTTAGCACACCCCATTTTTCAGGTGTCTGTCTGTCTGTCTATCTCTCTGCCTGCCTGCCTGCCTGCCTGCCTCCCTCTCTCTCTCTCTCTCTCTCTCTCCATCCATCCATGCATCCATCCGTCTATCGTGTAAGCATGTGGCTTAAGGATTTGCATTGGCTGATACTGATTATTTCTCTTATTTTCTAGGTTGGTCAGGGCCTCTGAAACTGAAGATCTGGCAGCAAGGATGTTAAAAGTTTGTCCCCAAGACAGGATCTCTGCAGAGGAAGCACTTAAACATCACTACTTCAGC
This sequence comes from Iguana delicatissima, assembly GCA_948472985.1. Lineage (NCBI taxonomy): Eukaryota > Metazoa > Chordata > Lepidosauria > Squamata > Iguanidae > Iguana > Iguana delicatissima. The sequence goes on from CAOKZL010000753.1 coordinate 144,071, forward strand.
CCTTTGCCCTCTCAGTTGTACCAACTTTCTGATGGTATGTTATTCCATCTTCTAGTTTTCACTGCAAAGGTACCAGAACAAATTTAGTAGCTTCTTTTATTTATTATTTACTTAAAATTATTTACAAATTTACTTGTTAGTCAATGAGACTCTCAGAGTGGCTTGCAAAATTAGATAGCGTGACAGTATCCACTGTCAGGCATACAATCTAAATTTAAGACATGACACTCAAGTTTAATAAGGGAAGAGGAGGGATGAGCAAAGAAACAGGTTCCAGTTACAGTTCTCATAATGAGCAGCTAGATGAAAAATGTTCAGGCAGCCTGTTGAAATGATTGTTGTTAGGTGCCAACTGAAGGAAGTCCAGAAGCAATTGGTCCTCCAACAGAGATGATGAGATAGTCCTGCTTTTCTTGTCTCCCTGTGTTTTGTGGGAATGGCTGCCACTAGGTTGTGGTTAAATCACTGTAAAAAACCCCACACGCACTTGTGATAAGCTACTAACTGTAGCTTCTAGAAAACTCTGGTGGGAAAAAAAAGGCTGTACAGGCTCCTAGAAGCTACAGGCTTTAGCCACTAGATATTGATCTATAGACAATGTCCAAATAATTTCTATCTTTGACACTTGTAACACTGCTGCTGCTAATGAAGGAGAGTTTGCAGTTGATCTCTCACTCTCAGAATATATTATAAAACTGTGAACCTATGCAGATACATAACATGTGATACTGTTCTCTGTTTAACTATACCATGATAGACTGTACCTGGTGCAAATCTGCATAGTGCAAATACTGTTGTGTCAGGAAGAAGGTGGCTGGCTTCTGAGATTTCACCAGACATTCCTTTTGTCTTGTTAAAGGTATCCTTATCATGAGAATTAGAAATGCCCCAAAACAAATTAAGCCTGGACTTTACCAATGGGGATGTGATATTCTTGGCATGGGAAAACAGGTTCTTATTCATTTTCATTTCCCATGTCACCATAACTGGTTGGGGGCAATGAGCAATAATCCTTTTTGGATATGAACTGGACCCCTGTTGCTGCACTGCACAGGAGGAGCTACATTGACACAGGTAGTGACAGCAAAAGTAAAAAGGGTGTGGGCACTCTGGTTGCTAAGGAAGAAAGGCATTTAAAAAAATCAGCTGCTTGGAGACGGTAGATTTTATCTGCCTTCCTTCATCACCTTTCTGTGACCTCTGAAAAGTGCAAGCTCTATTGTACTGCACCATCAGGTTTTGGGTCTTTGATTCCAAACGATTTTCAAACTTCACCTTGGATTTGTAGGCCTGTCACAAGCACAAAGACCATCTTTGTCCAAGAGGTGCTCCTTGCTAAATGAGGTGGTGGCAGATCTACGTGTTGAAACCAGGGCTAGTGTTACAGTTAGGGCTGTGGTCGTGTGGCGCTCTAGACGTTGGTCTGTAACTCCGAGCATCCCCCACCATGGGTTGTACCAGCTATGGATGACAGGATAGGTCTTAGTCCAACAACATCTGGAGGACTGCAAGTTTCCCACCTTTTGTTTAAAGCTAGGCCTGGGTCACCTGTCTAGAAGGGGGAATAGGGGTAAGAGTTCAGTTTCAAGAGCAAAATAGCCTGTGGCAAAGGTATGATAACCGTGGCCCCACTAGTCTGTCTCCCACACAGTCTGACCTTCCAGGTGTTTTTCAAATAACCTTCTTTAAGAGGAAAGTGCTTAGGGATGGAAACTTCAGAGGAGAAGTGTTTTTTTTTCCGTACCTCTCTACCACAATCCCCCTTTTCTCATTTACTAGCCCCCAAGCACCTGCTCTCTGCAGGATTGGAGCAGAGCTGGAGTTTTAAACACCTGAATGTGCTGCTGTCGCTGGATAGTTTGGCCTTCAGTATGTGCATGTGGGATGTACGTATGAATATGTGAGAGAAAGAGTGAGAGAGAGAGAGAGGGGCAGAGAAAGCAAAGGGGAAACTTCTGCATTCCTTCTCAGTCCAACCAGCCACAGAGCGCAAATCTACTCTGACATTTTTAGAAAATTGAGAAAGATGGAATCTCGCAGGAGCCTGCCTTTGCTGGGAGATGCGAAGGCTAAGGAGGAGGAGGGGAAGACTCACAGCAGGAGGGAAGTTGACTTTTCTTTATACATATAGGTTTTTTTCCATGCAGAGTTTAAATTATGCCTGATAAAAGGAGTTTCATGGATGTTTCAGTTCTTTCAAACCCTCCTGGCTTCCTCCCAATTAAATGAGGTTTGTCAAAGCCACAGGGCTCTGCTGCTGCCTGAGAGGCAGACAAGCACTTCCTGCAGTGACATCTTGAATCCCCGAGGGAGGAGATGAAAGTGCCCATGCCAAAAAGACAGGAAAAGAAGGAGTGAGAAAGTGTGGGAAAAAAATAGGTACAGAGACAGAAAGGCAGAAGGAGAAAGGTAGGGAATGAACAGAGGAAGATGTAACAGATTGGCATCCAACATGTCTCGCTCTCCAGGACAAGATTGATAATTTCCATATGAGGCATGTATTCCCAGTCCCCTGGGTTAGTATACCAGTGTATTTTTATGATGGCTGATATTTCACCCTATTGCAGCCAATGGGGCTTTGGTGGGCAGGAAATGACATTATGTTATCATGGCAACCAAAGAGCTGGGAAACAAATCAAAGTTTTTCAGATTGAAATTGCAAGGTTTTTTCCCCCCACAGCAAGCGCATATTCATGAGTGGTTTTCTAGAGGGCTGTGGTGGGTGGTAGTAGCAGTAAAAAATAATAGTAATAGTAATATAATAATATGACAATGATGATAGTGGCAATGATGTTTCAAGATAATTTCCAGCATATTCAACTCCACTTTTCACATAAAACATATAGGCTGTAGTGTTCCTGGAGTTGATTTAATCCTAGCAGTTTAGAATTCTGAATGCAGCAAGAGGAACACTGATGATTCTGTCCTAGCTATCTCTGAGAGGATGCTAGTGATTAGCTTCTGTATACTCAAGAACTATTTTGAAGCAGTAGAGGATGAAAGAATTAGATTGTTATCTCCATCTAAAAGCGTATGTTGAACTGGAAGGAGAGAAGAGGAGAGAAATAAAAATATAAAAAGCAGCTCAATAAAGAGATTTTCCTCCTCCTGTTGTTATGAAGTCATTATAGCATAGACCACTCTTTCTGGTAAATTGCTGCTTTGCACTTGCAGCCATATTTATTTTAGGCGCACCAATAGCAGAAGTTCCCAGAGCAGGGTGCAAAACATTATGAAAAAATATCATACATCATACAAAATATGAACAGTAAAACAATAATTATTGGCAGCATATAATAAAAGCAAGATACAACCAACAACAAAGAATAAAAAGATGTCAGCATGTAAAACCCAAGTAAAACTACAAGCACAAGCCAACCGGAAGAGTGCTATGATTTAAAAGCATGAAAAATACTTTTTAAAAGTGTGTTCGTTAAACACACTAAAATGAACCTAACACAAGGTTTTCTTAGCAACTTGTGTTCAGAATGGATTGCCTACTTCTGAGGCTGAGAGAGTGAGATTTGCCCAAGGTCAGCCAATGGGTTTCTTTTTTAAAAAAATGTTTTTTAAAATATCCATGGCCAAGTAGGGATTCAACCCCTTACCTCCAGAGCCCAGTGCTCAAACCACTACACCATGCTGGCTCCTAAAATGCCTGGGAAATGTTTTTAAATGTCTTAATCTGACAGCAAAGGTACTATAATACATCTGCCAGATAAGCTACTCTAAGGAAGGAACACCAAAAGATGGGCTTTCCTACTGAAAGAGGCCCTCACTTGTGACCACCTGTTTCACCTCATTTTGTGGGAGGACCTGAAAGGAAGAGGGACCTTAGAGCAGGAGTGGGCAACTGTAAAATTATGGGGAGACAACATTGCTGTTCTCAGGATCTTGGGGAACTGCATCCCACTGCACCCCCAAGGGATCATCCTGGCCATTTCACAATGATTTTGGACTCTCCTGGGGTGTTTTAAGTCAACTTCTACTTTACTTCCTCTTTGAAGAAAAGTCCTCTCCTGGGTCTAAAACAGCTGGGGGAGGGAGCATAGTTATATTGCTCCTGTAGCCACTAGAGAGCATGGGACCTCTTTCAGTTAAAAAAAAAGTTTTTTTAAAAAATAAAAATTGCTCCCCATGGTGGCAGGGGAGTGCAGCTCCAAAGTCACATGAGGGGGAAACAGTCTCTTGTAGTCCATCCCTGCGGCTCTGAGGCTCTTCTAGGGCATTTGTTTATTTTAAACAGTCCCCCCTCTTTTTTCCCCTTTAGAGCTCAAAAACAGCACAGAGGGACTGCAAGCAACCTGCAGGCCACACTTTCCCTACCCTGACTTAAGGGTACAAGTAAGGAGGAAAACATGGAAGGAGATATTTCAGGTGTCCTTGTCCATAGCTTAGAAGTAACAAATCTAACATAGTTGCCTATTAAAAATGTCTTTCCTTAGTAAAAAACAAAAAACAAACGGTTACATTTAAAAGTTTTTTTTAACCCTCATCCAAGTGAGTTATAAAAATCTGATTGAGTTTCAGGGCATTTTCTAATCTCGTAGTCATTACAGTGCATTGAGCATCAAGGGTGGGGTTAGAAGTTAGCAGAAAGGTTAATATCCCACATTGTATGTATTCTGAATACATTAAGAATTCCATTGCCTGCTCATCCCAACTGTGAATGAGGCCAGATGCTGGTATCCAGATGATATCACTTCTGCCTCTCAGCATTGTTATGTATTTTTTTAAAAGCACAGGATTTTTGTGTCTCAGTATATTACATATCAAGGCAAAGAAAAACATTCCAGTGGCAAAAAAGCATTAGATTAAGGTAAGCCAGAATAAGGTGTTTGGGACCATGGAGCAGTTCCAAAAACAGGCCACCTTTGTGCACATGTGTGAGCTATAATAGGGGTGATGGCCTAGAAATTAAATAAGCAAATGAATAAATAATAGATAAAGTACAACAGGCAGACAAACATAAATCATCATAAGTGAGCCCATTTTCAGCCCTGTAACGTCAGTGAGACTAGCAGCCTCATACCATGCTTTTTAGCTTTTACCGAAGTACCAAATGAAAGGTCAGTAACAAAACAACAAATCTACTGCAACTAATTGCAAAAAGGGACACAGAGAGCATACCAGCAAAGCTGGTTGTCTAGAGGTGGAGGTAGCGATAAAGATGAAGACAGTGACCAAGATGATGATATCCTTCAAAGTCAACTAGAAATATCAGTCCTTTGGAATTCAACAGCAAGTTCCAGGGGAAGCTAAAATCTCATCTCTTACATGTAACCTGTACATCATCCCCCAAATCATCCATTTGCATGTCAGTACTCTACAGTATAAAAATCCTGCTTATACCTATTTGTACAGAAGCAAGAAGGACTAGACTATTTAGGACAGTGGTTCTCAACCTGTGGATCCCCAGATGTCTGTGGACTTCAGCTCCCAGAAGCCCTGAGCATTGACCATAGTGGCTGGGGTTTCTGGGAGCTGAAGTCCACGAACATCTGGGGACCCACAGGTAGAGAACCACTGATTTAGGAGGAACATGGGCAGCACAGCATGTTGAGAAGGCATCCACACTCTATGCCTTTGCATGTGATAATTATGATAACAGCCCATAAAGCTACACAAAAGCACTCCTTCGAGACCATATTTTTCTCTTGCACTCACATTCAGTATTGCACAGTGAAGGAAATAAAATGAAGTGTGACCTTAACATATGATGACCCTATGAATGAATTCCAAGAGAGGCCTTAATCATACGAATGAAGCACATTTGAAAAGCAGCAACCCACTCACCCTACACTCACCACAGAGAAGCTGACTGACCCCACATTGATTCATCCATTCTCAGGCAGAAATCCATTAATTCCAGGAAGAAATTAACACACACCACACACACACAGACACATGCACGCCCTCCCCCTCCCCCCACTGACATGCACACTCTCAGCTCCCTGAAAGACACACAAAACACACACAAGCACACACACATTCCACAGAAAATACACACCTGCAAGCCTTCCCCTTCCACTTCAGGTTCCACAAACCTTCCCTGTCTTCCCAATTCTCTCTCAACCTACTGGGGAAACTGCCTCCTTCCCCACCCTTCCTCTGTTGTTTTCCAACATAAGTAAGGCACTAGAGAAATGAATGTGACTTTAAAAATATTTTTTGGTCAGGATTGACTACAGTCATGCAAAGCAGCTGTCCATTTTGCACAAGAAGCTCTTGAGTCATGCAGATCTACAGGAGACCTCAATATAGTACATCTATTCATAGAAAGTAGAGAAAGTAGTTCTTCTCAGGGTTCTCTCGTTCCTGACCCCTTCTCAGTCTTCTGTATTTGGCCGCTAAACTGGGAGAATGTTCTCAGTAGGCTCAGTCACTGGGCATGCCCTGTAATCACCTAATCAGGGACAGAGAGATGCTCTGAGCATACCCAGTCCCAGACATGCTGTGCCATTTCCCAGCCTACTAAGGAGATACAGGGATTGACTAAAGAACCAAAGAAATCAAGCTGTGCTTTTTTTTTCTTCAGCACTGAGCACCAAGCCAATCTGGGTTTTGAAGCAATTGCACCAATTGAATAATTGATCATCTGGCCCTGGATAAAGGGCATTTTTAGTCATTTTAAATGGATTTTGATATGGATTTTTCAAGTTTTATGCCATTCTCTTATCAATCCTAAGACATTTTACAATAACAGAAAGTAAGAGTAGCAAGTCACATGATTTGTCTTTTAAAAAAATTAAAGAGTAATGGCAACAGATCACCTTTTAAACACCGTGAGATGTCACAGGAACAAATTAATTTAGAAAAGTCACTTCGCAGGTGCTAACCTGACCCTAAGCCATTTAGAATTTGAAAGACTAAATCCAGCATTTTAAGTTGGGCCTGGAAACAGACTGCCAGCTAGTGCAGTTGGCAAAGCACAGGCCTAATAATGATTGTTATCAGTGAGCTCTGTAGTCATCAAAATTTGCTTCCCTGAGAAAAAGTGTACTTGGGGGTGAGCAATTCAAAGAAGTTGAACAAGAGGACCCTGAGACAGGAACAGCAAACCTTCTTGGTCCCAGGGGCCAAATTTCTCCCCATGACCAATCTTGCAGGCTAGATGGTTTAAGCCGGTGGTTTTATGTCCATTTTACTCTTCTCCCAACCATTCTCTCTGCATGAAGAAAGGGACTCAGCCAGTGCTTGTAGGAGTTTCTCTTCTTAGCAGCCGTTCAGCAGTGTGCCTGAATATTACATTGCTCTACTTCCTTATTGGGGCAGAGCTTACTCATTTGTATGGTGCAGAGAGAAAGAACTGAAGGCTCCTATAGGAAAATGCCGAATCCCTTTCCTATAGTGTACTGTATTGTGCCAGGCCATGCTGATGCTAGTGTGTAAATAGTTCAGAATGATGAAAATCCCTTCTGACCCTTTCTAGCTAGTTTTATAGACTAATAGTTAAAGCCTTGTCCTGTCAGAATTTAAATCAGCCTCAAATGATATGCTCACTAGAGAAAATGACTTTGATGTAACACTTCCTCAAGCCTGGAAGTATAGTAAATTGTAGCTATAAGCTACAGCTGTTGGTAGCATATAGGTAAGAATCCTCTGGAAGAAAGTTTCCAAAATACTGAGTTGGGTGGTTATAGCTTTAATTTGCAGCATTAATTTGTCTATTAAAGCTTCTTGAGTTTTAGGACTGTAGTTGGATATGAAAGGGCAGCTCCATTTACCAGTGTGTGAGCCTCAGCCCAGGTATAACACTCATTGTGGAGATCAGCCTCTCTGTACAAAGTTTTGCAAATCTATTATTTAACACCACTGTGTGACCCCAGCTTTCAACAAGTGTACTTCCTTGTCCCTGCTTCATGTCCCAGTAGCTACTGGAAAGGCAGAGAAATCATGCAGTTTGTAGGTGGGGACTCCTTCCCCAAAAGGCAAAGGCAGTTGTTAGAGAGGAGATGAACACTGCCTGTGTTCTTTAATACTCAAGCAAGACATTCAGCTGATCTACATGGGCTGTCTTTTATTTTGATCTGTCCACTGTTTCACTGGGACAAGAATGCTCACCAACAGCTCCTCTTCATCCTGGAGAGAAATGACTAGTGGGGTGCCACAGGGTTCTGTCCTGGGCCCAGTGCTGTTCAACATCTTTATCAATGACTTGGATGAAAGAGGGCATGCTCATCAAATCTGCAGGTGATACCAAATTGGCAGGGGTTGCTAATACCCCAGAGGACAGGATCAAAATTCAAAATGACCTTAACAGACTGGAGAGCTGGGCCAAAGCTAACAAAATAGATTTCAACAGAGAGAAATGTAAGGTCTTTCACTTACGCAGAAAAAATGAAACGCACAAATATAGGATGGGAGACACCTGGCTGGATAACAGTAAATGTGAAAGGGATCTAGGAGTCTTAGTAGACCACAGACTGAACGTCAGTCAACACTGTGATGCGGCAGCCAAGAAAGCCAATGTGATTCCTGGTTGCATCAATAGGAGTATGGTGTCTAGACTGAGGAAAGTAATGGTGTCACTCTATTCTGCTTTGGTCAGGCCTCAGCTGGAATACTGTGTCAGTTCTGAGCATCTCATTTCAAGAAGGATATTGATAAGCTGGAACATGTCCAGAGGAGGGTGACCAAAATAGTGACAGGTCTGGAAGCCATGCCCTATGAGGAGTGTCTTAGGGAGCTGGGTATGTTTAGTCTGCAGAAGAGGTTAAGAGGGGACATGACAGCCATTTAAAATATTTCAAGGGATGTCATATTGAGGAGGGAATGGACTTGTTTACCACTGCTCCAGAGACTAGTACAAGGAGCAATGGATTCAAACTACAGAAAAAGAGATTCCCCCTGAATCTCAGGAAGAACTTCCTGATGGTCAGAGCTGTCCAGCGTGGAATATGCTGCCTCAGAGTGTGGTGGAGTCTGGAGGCTTTTAAACAGGGGCTGGACGGCCATCTGTTGGGAGTGCTTTGATATGTGTTCCTGCATGGCAGGGGGTTGGACTGGATGGCCCCTGTGGTCTCTTCCAACTCCATGATTATGGTTACATCCATATGTTACAGATCTGGGAACTGAGTTGACTTTCTCTAATGATGGATCCCTTCTTTACAAGGGTTCCCCATCCCTGGACACATAAAATAAATTATTGATAAATTACCACTAGTGAGTTTGAAATCCTGAAATATCCTTCTTATCCAGCTGAGGAGTCCTAAGCCTTTTTGCTTTCAGCCTAGTATTGGAGAGGGGAGGGCTGAGAAAGACACTCGGGATATTCTAGCCTCAAAGGCCAAAAGACATAGAATTTAATAAAAACTAAATGTTAGCATTTATACTAAGAGGCTAATGTAAAGTCATGAAAGAAGCCTAATTAATTAATGTTAGATGCTGAGAAAAAAATTACAGGCTGAGATCCTGCATTAGGGAATGTAGCTACGATGATGTAGCTATGACAACATAGTGACATCTCCCACAGCTACACCCACCAAAAACTGCTTTTAAGCCACACAGTCCTCCCCACAGAGGTATTTCCTCTGGATAGCATGATGGTAAATGATGATGCATTGAGCCCTCTCCTGTTAAGTGGGGCACAAGGGACAGGCAATGACAGGGATATCTGCAGGGGTTAAACTAGGTTTTGGAGGGAATTTGTGTCATTGCAGTGGTGCAACAACCATAAAAATGAATTCATACAATTACAATGTCAATGTCGGGCTTAGGGCATTGTAATTGCTGATGTGCCTTCAAGTCGCCTTTGGACTTATAGCCACCTCATGAATATCATGGGGTTTTCTCACGCAAGAAATATTCAGACATAGTTTTGCCAGTTTCTTCCTCTGAAATATAACCTTCAGCACCTGGTATTCACTAGCAGTCTCCCATCCAAGTACTGACCAGAGCCAAACCTGTTTAGCTTCCAAGATCAGATGGGATCTGGTGCCTTTAGAGTATTTTAAGTTCCAGCCATAAAATCATTCAGTTAGATTTATCATTGCTCAAACATTAGTTTTACATTTTAAAATATAAATTTAAATTAAAATAGTTCCAAATGGCCAGCACCCCAAATTACAAAATTAATGAATGCCAACTGTTAATTGCTATTCCAAAACTTAACTTTGTTGGTGTTTAATGATTAAGATAGGAAATATTAAAGTTGTTGTTGAAAATGTGAATGAATTGGGGCAACACATTAATTTTTAATAATTTATTTCCAAGCTCTGACAAAACTTCGTGAAAATCCCAAAGAACACAAACAGTAGATTTATAACTATGCCATCAGTCCTTTTCCAAGGGAGAAGATTTCATGAGGAATTTCCTTTTATAAAACATTGCAGCCAAATGTCCAAATATAAAAAATAAGCTCACTTGATAGGGGGAAAGAAATGGAGGAAAACCCAGTTGAAAGCAACAATCATACATGCTCGCTTCGGCAGAACATATACTAAAATTGGAACGATATAGAGAAGATTAGCATGGCCCCTGCGCAAGGATGACACGCAAATTCGTGAAGCCTTCCATAAAAAAAGAAAAGAAAAGAAAGCAACAATCATACATATGAAATTCCCTAAATAAATAAATAAAAATAAGAAATTGTTCAGTCTAATTTAGCTAGTTATATTTTACCTAACTAAATAAGAGTTTTGGGTTTCAGAAAAAATAGTGAGTTCATTCCTGAATAATTTCATTTCAAAATCCTGGTCTTTAATTAGATGTTATTATGCCGGCACTGAGGAAAGAACAAACTTTCACTTTTATTGGAATCTGAGTCCAGTATAGCCTGACCTCTGAGTGGAGGCTGACCCTTGTTTTGTCCTGGAGTCTGGTATTCTCAGTTTCTGACAGTAGCAGAGCTAGCAAATCAGAAAATTAGTGCATGGTCCCAGGTAAACCTGTACTTGAAATACAGAAAGAGATGTCCAGATCTAACTAGAGACACCACTGTACAAAATAGCTTAAGTTTAGAGTGTATGTTGAAAAACAAAATATTGAGATAACCCTACTCAGATTTCCTAGCATGGCATCAACTTTCTTTTCCTAGGGGGCACAGTGGAGCTACAAGGATTTATCACACCATGTTACAGTGAAGGAGGCTGAGGCCAATAGCAGAGGATTATCTGAAGCCACTAAATGAAGGGCAGTGGTTATTGCTGCTATTTGAAAAGGAAGATCAATACAGAGGTAGAGGAGCTTCTTATTCCTTCCTCTTTTCACTTTTCTTTCACTAAAGGTCCCACCCAAGTTGCTTTTACTCATCTGGTTTCCCCACTGAGGATAAAAGGAAGGATGGAGGGATTTGCAGAAAAGGAAAAAGCACAAAGGGAAATAGCTGGTCTTCAGACTACTTGTCTCAAAAGCAGCTTCAATTAATAAATGCAAAATCACCCCCAAAACACTCCATAAAGTACACAGACTGTGTCATTCCACCTGAGCCTATGGCACAGAGGCAAGTGGGGCTTTCGTGGTTCACAGATGAGCCTTTAACATTATGCTCTATGTCCCTACAAACAAACAGAAAACACTGCAATAATTGGAAGTCCAGATATGTCCTGCTCTCTGGACTGAACTGGCTGGACTGCTTGCTGGCAGGGATGCTGGCAGTGAGCACAAGAAAGTTGATTTTTGGAATTCTTGAAGTGGTAGCCCAAAAAGGTTACCTTCCTGACTTCTGGAAATGACATATAGAGCTCAGTTATGAATCACTGTGCAAAACTGAATCCTCCTGCCACCATCTGTGGAGCGGGGGAGGAATAAAGCTGATACAGAGAACTGGTTTCACAGGGAAGAAAAGTTTAAAATTTAACACTGGAGTCGGTGACAAGGGAACATCCACAAACTGAGGAACTCAATTAGCCTGAAAGACAACTATCTCATTATCTTTCCCAAAATGCTCTAAATATCTTCGGATATAAAAATTTAAAACAAACTCTCTCTCTCTTTCTCTCCCCCCTGTCTGGATGACGGCATTCCCATTTTCTTTAAACATCCACTTTCATATTTATTTATTCTAAGCGCAAAGCAGCTGCGATAATTAGACTGTCAGATTCGGTAAGTTAATGAGGAGTCAGTGGAGTGGAAGCTTTTGCATTTGTTAAGATTGTGGAGAAGAAGAGAAGCTCCATGCCTTCAGTTCCCTCGTCTTTTTGTCTCTTTCTCCCTCCCTCTCTCCCCCTCCACTGGGTGGGAAGAAGAGAGCTTGGCAGCACATAGAAAGATTTGAATCCTTTTGATTAGCAGGCTGCATTCCCACTACTGTTATGCCAAATTATTTTTTTTTCTGGGGCTCCTGGCATTTTATAAAGAGAATTTCCAGATAAGAATTCTATAAGGATAGGAAGCTATGTTAGAGAATCCCAACTTTACTCCTTATTTATAAACATACACAGAGGGGAAAAAGGAAACTTTTGAAAGTTTGTGAACTATTTTCCATCACGATATAATGGACGTACTAACGGAAGGACTGAAACCAACATTACACAGGCAATCTTCCATGCATTCATTCCCCTCCTCCTCACAGCAGGCCCTACCCACATCTTCTCTGGAGGGTCACCCACCCCTCCAGAGCACTTTCTGGGGGCGCACAAAGGGCTGTAGGAGGAAGGTTGTTACGTCCACAGCATGTATTCTCCTGGAGGAAGGACACTGATGGATGCAGCATAGGCCTCCTCTTCATGCTATTTTTTAGAAAGCATTAGCCTTGCAGGTTCACTGTTAATGAAACTGACAGAAATGTTTCAGTACTGCAACCAGGATCCTCTCTCTCTGCAGCCTCACATGTTGCAGTTACAGGTAGTGCTCAGAAGAAGCAGCACAAGGATCCAGGATTTTGAAAAGCCCTTTGAAGGGTCACAGCTGAAGAGGCTGAAAGATGAATCAGCCAACAGTAAATACAAGCTTAGTCAGCCGTGGAAGAGGAACTCACGAGAGTATATAAGGTTATATTCACAAACTAGGACTGCAAGCCAATTAAAGCTTGAAGCGTATAGCCAAAGTGTAGTTAGCGTGGATGAGTAGTAGTTGTTGGGCTCATAGGTAGGTTGGTAATCGAAGGAGAAAAACAAGAGCCAGAGGTAACCCGGCGTGGAGGTAAAAAGACAGAAACCCAGGCTGGGAAGCATGAGCTGAAAGAGGGGTGCAGTGCTAAGCCAAGTATGTTGCCTGGACAAAAGTCTGAACTTGCACATTTTTATCGCTAGGATTGCCAACAATGTCCTACTAGGAATCCAGTGAACAGAGGTGACCAAGAAGATCTGTAAAGAAAAACAAAGATCTCTGCTGCTGAAAACCTGACAGTTTAGTCTGATAAGCAGTTGACTGCTGGAGCCAAGGATAATGATTCAACAATTCTCCCTACTCTGGGGAGATAGCAAGTCACTGACTCCTTTTTAATACATGTCTTTAGGCTTACATGATAACAGGGAACTCATATCAGCTGTACCAACAATTACATCTTGCACATCTCACTGTGAGGATGATGCATCAATCCCCGCACCATACATTACCTTGAGAGTACAAAATCACAGGTTTATGAGTAACACAGGGAGTTTTTGGCACTTCTTGTGACATGCAGTGAGCCTCTTTGTCTACTTGTCGGTTTCTGAGGATTTGTGATAATTAAAGATGCGTGCACACAGGGGTCAATCTATTGCTGGTCTAGGACTAGACTACAGAATTTTAGGACAATAACTCCCAGAATCCCAAATCAGCATCACTACTGGCTACTACTACTGCATGATTTAGCAATTAGCAATTAGGAATTACAAGGAAAAAATCCAGGAATGATTGTTTGGGTGAAACAATGAATACATTTTCAGCATAAATTGTCTAAGCAGAAACAGTTGGGTAGACTGCCCAGTCTTAAAAGTACAGTCACCCTCCACATTTGCAGGTTTTACTTTTGCGGACCTGATTATTCACAGATTATTTGCTGTCACCTCTGCTGCCTATGCCATTTTTAATAGGCACTGCAAGGCTCATGAGACTGAGAAACTGCGAATGAGGTTTGTAAGTCCCTATTAAAAATGGTGTGGGGCAGCAGTGGAGGTGGCAGTAACCCCCCCCAGCCACCCACTTCTGCCTTATGAAGGAACCCTCATGCCTCAAAAGAATTCACGGTAGGCTGAATATGGTGATCATACTTTTTTGTGTGTGTTAAAAGTATGGTTTGGGAGGACCTAGAGTTATTCACATTTTTTTCACTTTCACAGGGGTCCTGTACCCCTAACCCTAGCGAATGTGGAGGGATGACTGTAGTTTCCTCTGTTTTTTTATCCAATAGAAGAGACTACCTCCATTTTATTCCCTTAGCTGTTTTCTCATGGTACAACAAATATTACTGAAATAATGGTTTCCTGTAAAACTTACTTCTGTTGGTGCCTGTTCATGCAATTTGGGCAAATATACGCAGGTGGAGTAGCACTGCACTGGAGTGTTTTTATTCCAAAACAGCAGAGGTTGCTCACCAGCAAGTATAGCTTTGTTCTGCAATACCCTCTTGTCTGAGAAGCCAAACTTCTACTAATATTTTTCCCTTTGTTTTCTTCATAGTTCAGTCCATCTTCACAGTTCCTGGAGTGAAGCTGAAACCAGAAATGTGTGACCTCTGTGCTCCATATGAGAAGAGCCACCATCAAATCAGCTCTAGCAAGTTTTGGTGAAGAAGAACAAAATAATGAATGGGGGTGGGTGATAAGGAGGACAATTAATGCTAATTATTGTCACTGCTTGAGAGAACTGTTGATACCTACTAACCAAGGGAGGTCGAACTTTTCCTTATGATATAGCAGCACTGCAGGTCTTTTATTTGGAGACTCCAAAACAACACCCATTTCAAGTGGTGCTTGAACCTCATGTTCACTAAGAGTTGTAACAAGGGTAGTTTCCTGTGCTTTCAGGAGGCATGTGGGGCAATATCTGAGTGGTAGTGGGTGCTGCAGCAGCATTTGTGGTAGAACCCACACTGAACTGTGCTGCTGGGCTGCAGTTGGGTTGCATGTTAATTCAGGTTGAGTAAAACCAAGATACATAATCGTTTAAAGAAAAAATATTTTCCAAGAGAAAAATAATTGAACATAATTCTATACGCTGAGCCTTCAGACTGCTCTTACACGTTTGCTTTGATCTGTAATTAGTGAATCTCAGATGTTTCAAGTCAACAGATCACTGACACATTTATGTCCATGTAGCAGAAAGAATCTGGTGAAGGGGAAGGCCTTCCCTTCCCTGAATGCAGATTTGTCAGTGAAAGTGGAAATTGTACAAATGTCCAGAGTTGCCTGTTATCTTGAGAAAGCCATGTCGAAAAGATTGACTTGGCAACCAAGATGTTAACAGTGCATATCTGATGACTGGACCTCTAGAGTAAATCCAATTGTATCTTAATAGAGATATCCCTGGACCAGATCATGGCTGTACAAACAGAACAGATGGGGGCTGATAATTTTAAGAATGCAGCAACTGATCCGAGGCTTAGAGACAGGCTTGTCATTCCTGGGGTTTGTTTCCGATCTTTCCCAACAAAAGGACTCCTGGGGGAAGGAGAGGATTAATCTAAAGTTGAGCAGAGCCTCCAGGGAAGATGGCTCCTTGGATAAAGTCAACAAAAGGAATTGTTTAATATTTGTTATAGTGTCCTAAAGGGACCTTCTGCTGTCGCTAAGGGGATTATCATTATACTGGTTCCACACCAGTGGAGCATTAGAAATGTGCCTAGTGGGCAGATGATTTTACGACATTCAGTTTACTTCTCTGGTCCCCTCCAAAATACATGCTCTATTGAAAAGAAAAGAGGATTTGCCTGGTTCCAGTGAAGGATTTTGGACCACAGAAATCATCTATATAGGCCAACAGTATATCCATGAGTCAGAACTATGTGTTTAATCTCCTTGATCTCTGCAGTCATGACAGAATATCGATAAAAAGGTGCTGTTAAGTGACTTCTGATGTGTATAGTTGGGAGTAAGGGGTGCTACTAGTTACAACCCTTTTGACTTCTTTCATTTCACAGATAGTACATCTTCACAGAATTACACATCAGAATTTATCCTGAGAAAACAAGAAAAATCAAAATTGCTGTTCGCTGCACTAACCTGTTTTCATCCAGTAGTCCAAAATGATATGTGCTTCTCTCCAGTTACTAAATGCCACAAACTGAAAGAAACAAACACATGGAGGACAAATATAATTAGCAAATGTATATACAAGAAAATCACATGCTTTGTGAATTTTCCTTGAGTTACATGTATTGAATCTTAAGTTGCACATGCCAGGTATCTTGTTATTTACAGAAATTAGCAGCTTTGTTATTTTTTTTTCAAAAGTGTGTGCATATTTAAAAATAAATAAATCATTCTTCCATCTGTCACTTTTTTTTTCTTTAGCACAGACCACATTTCATGGCCAAATTAAGCAATCCAAAAGGAAAGCTAAGCCTCAGATCTCCAGCATAAATGCTGACACAACTCTAGCCATAATGGCGCAAGATGGGCAATATTCTTTCCAAAGAAGAAGAAGCAGCCCACAGACAACCTGTGACTGCATTTGGGAAACACAGATAAAAAACCCTGACTTGGATCATGTGAAGGTGTCACCTCAGTAATGATACGAGGGACAGAGATAAAAGTCCTCTCATTCTGGTCATGAGACACAGCTTCATTACTCTCACAGCGGGTGGTCTGTGGCTCTCGATGGTTGCATTTTTTATTTTTTTATTTTTATTTTTTTATTCTCTGATAATGAGAAAATGTTTAAACTCCCATCCCTATGTTTAAACACTTCTTCCTGCTGACAGCAGTGGGGAGAGCCCTTGATCAGCTGTCAGACTGAAAAGTGCAATTTTTTTCAGGAAAGTAAACAGCATGTTTGCCAGTGGGAAATAATTTTCTATTTGTTTGGCACTGTTAGTGCTGAGAGTGATGGAACCATGTCAAAGTCACTGATTGACTCAGAGACAGGAAATAGCAAATAGGCTAGTGGGGTGGGGTGGGTGTCCTTTATTGTATGGCTTCAGTAGTAAGAGCCTGCAGTTCCTGATATTTCACTACGTAACATTTTAAGACTCCATTTTAGCACATTCCTCACTGTGAGCTTTTGAATAGGGGAATACAGAAAGTATAATGGGGTGTCATTCTGTAGTTCAATATATATATAAACACTTGTATGAAGACCATGCTACAAATCAGATGTTCCTTCATATACAATATCCCAGACAAAGCAGAACTGACACCTATCTACAAGCAGGCTGCAGTGAACCCAACTGTGCAACTTGAGAAAGGAAGCATAGTACACTTCCCACCAGGTCATCTTTTAAAAATTGTATAAGCTGCCTTTTTCCAAGGAGCTCAAGATAACGTACATGGTTCTCCTCTTCACTTTTATCTCCTGTCTCTCAATCTCACCTTGGGAAGTAAGTGAGGCTGAGAGATAGCAGCTGGCTTAGGTGTTCCCAGCCCTAGTCCAGTAATAGCTTTTATGTTTTGTGTTAGGTCTTGCATATTCAGGGCCATTGCTTCCTTGACTAAGTCTATCTATCTGAAGTCTTCCTCTTTTCCTACTGCCCTCCACCCGTCCAAGCATTACTGTCTTTTCTAGTGGGTCATGTCTTCTCATGATATGTCCAAAGTATGACAGCCTTAGTTTAGTACATCTTGGCTTCTAGGGCATGTTCAAGCTTGATTTGCTCTGGAACCAATTTATTTTAGCAGTTCATGGTATCTGTAGAACTCTTTGAATGAGTTATTTTTCTTCCTATCAGCTTTCTTCACCATCTGGCTTTCACAACTATACATAAAAATTGGGAATACGATGGCCTGGGCAATCCTAACTTTAGTATTCAATTATATATCCTTACACATATCTTGTCCAGTTTCTTCATATCTACTTTTCCAAGTCCTAGTCTTTTTCTGATTTCTTGACTGAAGTCTCCATTCTGATTAATGGAAAATCTTGAATTATTGCAATATCTTCATCGTCTAGTTTAAAGATATTTAAATAATCTGTGCTCACTGTTTTTGTTTTCTTAATGTTTAACTGAAAATCTACCTTTCACTTTCTTTGACTTTTTTCAGTAATTATTCCAAGACTTTGCTATTTTCTACTTGTAGCATAGTGTCATCTGCATATCTTAAATTGTTGACGTTCTTTCTTCCAACTTTCATTCCTTCTTCTTCCAAGTCTAATCCTGCTTTATGCATGATATGTTCAGCATAAAAGTTAAACAGTTTGATAAAATGCAGCCTTTCCTGACCACATAACCAATTGGAAACCATTTCTATTCTCCGTAACCTCTCGTCTTGAATACAGGTTATGCATCAGGAGAGTCAAATGTTGTGGCACATCCATTTCTTGTAGAGTGATCCAAAGTTTTTAATGATTAACACAATCAAAGGCTTTGCTATAATCTATTTAAAAAAAAACAGGCTAATTTTGTTCTGAAATTCTTTGGTGTACTCCATTATCCAACATACGTTTGCAATTGGATCCCTGATGCCTCTTCCCTGTCCTGAACTGCTTGGACATCTGGCGTTTCTCACTCCTTATATGGTAAAAGTCTTTGTTGTAGAATTTTGAGCATGACTTTGCTTCCATGGGAAATTAATGCAGTGATCCTGTGGTTACTACAATCCCTGGTGTCCTCTTTTTGGGGGATTGGAATGTATACTAGGCTTTTCCAATCTGTGGGCCATTCTTTTGTTTTCCATATTTGTTGACAGATTTTAGTTAGAACTAGAGTAAGTTCTGTCTCTGTAGCTTGAAACAGCTCTACTGGTATGCCATCTGTTCCTGGTGATTTATTTCTCCCAAGTGGTCTGAGTGTACCTTCCACTTCACTTTCTAAAATCATAGGTTCATTTTTAAATGGTTCTTCCTTCAATTAATCTGTTGTCTTTTCATCTCTTTTACATAGTTCTTCAGTGTATTCTTTCCGTCATCTTTTTATTTGTATCTGGTCATGTAATGTGTTCCTGTGCTGTTCATAGAGCATCCCCACTCTTGGTTTAAATTTCCCTTTGATTTCTTGGGTTTTGTGAAAGAGATCTCTTGTTCTTCTCTTTTTCTTGTCATCTTCTGTTTCTCTGTATTGACTATTATTGTAGTTCTCTTTGTTCCTGCACATAAATCAATGTACAGTTGCACTCAGCCTTCTGACCCTATTTCTGTCCCCTTTTACTTTTGCTTCATGTCATTAACCATGGTGTTAGTTTGTTGAGTGCCATCCAACCTGGGAATGTCATCTTCTGGCACTATCTCCTGTTTCATTTTGGATTGTCTCATTGGACTGCCTTTCATGGGAAAAGACATTAAAAGGGGCTTACCTTGCCTCTTTTGTGGAGTACAAACAAGTGCTAGCTTTGGTGTCACTGCTGTTGTCTCTGACACATCCCCTGCCAGTGTCCCTCCCCCATACTGCAGCTGCCCAGTAAATGTTTAGCATGTTTAGCCTGGCTCCTCAGCAAGAGGAGACCCTACCAGCAGCACTGCTATCATCAGCACAGCTTCTTAAGTCACAGGAGCATGCAATCCCACTACCATGGAAAGGTAGTGCCATGGCAGCTGATCTAGGATACCAGTTCTTCTATTAACAGCAACTACCTGCCACTGGTCATAGGAGTATCATTCTGTAGGATTACTGACAAAGGGTGCCAGGAACACGTTTGTGCAATGCACTCACAAATCAGTTTGCCTCATTCAATCGTATTTTGTTTTGAATTTATTTAGACATATAGTGCCATTCTGGAATTGCACTACAGGGAAGCACACAGCTTCTAAAGAATTAATATGAATAAGTAAATCTAAATAAAAGATTCACAAAATGGCATGGGCAAGGGAGATGAGAGAACTGTATTACTTATCTCTGAGCACCCAAAATATATCATGCAATCAGCTTCCCTGAAACAGCCACAGTTTCAGCGAATACTCTATCTGAGGATGTGTCACCTTTTCGAAGGTATGAAATGTGGTTTGGGCATTCACAAATTCTCTTTCCTTGCAACAAAAGAGCTATCTTTAGAAAAGATTCATAGAGTGTGTGCATGAAAGAGAGAGACAAATGGTTGTGGAACCAAAGCTTAAGGGTACATGCTTTGCATACAGATATCTCAGTCCCTGATATTACAGGGAGGAAACCATCTTCTGCTGAAGGACCAATACATTTATGATAAAATGCTAATGATAGCGCTGTCTAGGGATGATGGGAGCACTAGTTTGACACACAGAGAAGGTTCTAGGTTGGGGAAGGCTGACATAAACATATGAAGGGCTATACTGAACAGGTCACTGAATATGGCACTTTTAGCATCTTTCAAAATTGCTAATAGCACACGTGGAGGAGATTTTCACTGGAACCATACTGAACAGGGAAGGGTATTAACTCTTTTCTTCCAAGCAAAATTGCCTCCTCCACAGCTACTGTTAGACTGAGGTGGAACATTTCCACTGTTAAAAGCAGCCCTGCTGTGTTTAATATTGATAAATATTTTTGTAATTCCTCCCAGTTGTCTTGATTTCATGATGTTTATATGTACCGATTATGCAGTCATACCATTTTCCACATATAAAATATCTCTTATTTATGGCACTGTAACTGCAATCCTGCTGATGAACTCCTTACTAGAGTAGACCCATTGAATTTATTGCAGCATGGTGACTCAACATATAGGTAAATCCAACTGATTTAGTGCCTCTACTCTAGTCAGGACTAACAGTAGCATTTAAGTTTCTGTGTGCTTTGATGTGATGCGATCTAGCTTTTAAAAAAACAGGTAAAATTCATTTAACCATTGTTGTTGTTGCTGCTGTGTGTTGTCAAATCATCTGTGACTTATGGCAATCCCAAGGAGAACCTATCATAGGGTTTTCTAGGGGTGAGAGTGTGTGACATGCCAGAGGTCACCTAATGGGTTTCCATGGCTGAGCAGGGAATCAAATGACTACCCCATGCTGGCTTTCATTTCACCTATATTAGGGATATTTACCACACACAATATTGCAGATGATGGCTTAGATTCTGAATTTCCATGTGTATGACTCCACCTATTGCCGTTGTCACCTGAGGAAGGGGGAGGCAGTTTTTACCAGTTCCCCCTTCCTCTTTAGCCCTTTTTGTCCCCCTGAAACCCTGCTCCAGGGATTGAGACACCCTCCAACACTGGGTGAGAGGAGGCATGAAGAACTGTAGAATCAGCTAAAATTGTTTCCATGCTGCTTCTTCATGATTTCTGTGTCTCTTACGGACGGGGTTTACTGTGCTTGCACAGTGCGTTGTTCAGAACCTTCTAGAACTGTTGTGTAAGCATTTTGTCCGTAGCCCCTGTTCACCAGTCCATGTGACCACCCTAATTTCCACTCGAACTGTCAGTTCCTTTTCTTCTGCTGTGGCTGCAGCATCAAAAGAACTGTCAGTGAGCTTGTTACCCTGTTAACTGGGGATCCCAGGAGCGGCGCCCAAATAACCAAAACACAATTAACACAAGATGGGGAAATTAACTGGAGCACTCGCTTTAAGCTAACGAGAGGCAGGGTAACTTAGCGGGGATCTTGTAACCTAATGTCTACGGGGTCAGATCAGATAAGCAGTCAGACAGTTTTAAAATAGCAAAATTGATGTTTTATTAACAACAGATAAACACTTAAGACAACACACCCGCACAGCTAACTAGGAAGTAAGAAATAAGAGTTTTCGGGGGAAATGGGTGATATGACACCTTTCTCGTAGTCCTGAAGAAGTTGCAGATGGAGTGAAGAAGCTCAGCGTGGTTCGCTGAGGGGAGCTCGACGGGCAAAGCAGCAGCAGGGCGATCTGGAACTCGGGAGCAATCCGAGGAAGCTCTCGGAACTGGGGGTTTTTATAGGGAAAGTATGACAGTAGGCTAGTCTGGACTTGGGAGAGAACAATGAGGTTTGGGCGCGAGACAATGTCTCCAAAAAGTCAGAATTTAACATGATGGGATTAAGTCCGAATTGACAATGGAGTGGCCAGTATGCAGATGTAGCTCGCTTGGGCGATTATGCGTGTAGCTCGTCAAGTTACCTGCTCGGAGCAGGGGTTTTTTGTAGTAGCGTGCATCTGTAAGGAGGTGTTTGTCTAGGGAGGTCTCCTAAAGCAAGATCTGGCTGAGTCTGGCTTGCCTAGGTGGACAAAGGAATGTTCAGCAATTAAGGGCCATGCCTAGCTCTGTGCTTGTTCGGGGGCCTCACAAACACTCGGCCAAGGGTGGCAAAAAGAGATCGAATTGTGATATCAAACGATATCTAATATCTTCCGAAGCCAGGCGAGTTCATGGTGATAACAAGCTGATCGCTTCTCCTTTCAGGCCTTTTTTTGGCTTTTGACTTCTTGGACTGCATTTTGGCTCTACTTCTCAGTTTACAATTTGTCTTGTTCTGGACTGTGTTCTTTAGCTTGACTTGGACTGTCTCACTTCAGTAACTTTCTTCAGTTTAGTAGTTTGCCTATCGTGACCTACTATGGCTTGATTCAGCTTGTTTAAAAAATTTACCTTTTGGGGGCTAAATTTCCTGAGAGAGATAGTCATTCACACTATTTGTTGTGCCTTGGCAAAGACCATAATGTGGGGACATATGTTCACTATGAGGCTTTCACCCCACAAGCATGCCAAAATCCTTCCTCCAGGCTCAAGGCTCTCTTGTGTGAGCGAGCCTTATTGGCTTCTGATGAGCCCTCTGACTCAGGCCATGGGTCCTTACCACCTCGATCCTCTTTAACTCCTGACTACCTCTGGTTCCTCAGTCTGTGTAGCAGGCTAGAGATCCTGACAAGATTCTGGAGTTCAACCGGAGAAAGCTAAGGATGGGTTGAAGAACGTTTATCTGACTCTGCCATTAGATCAAAAGAGTCTTTAGTACTGATTCAATCTGTCAGCATAGACACTCAGTCTCATATACCCTCAACACTGGGTTGGTCTATCAATCTGGAGGCCTCCACCTCCACTTCCAAATACCGGTCTGAGGAGAGGCAGCATAAGAAGAAAAGAGAGTGAAGAATCCAGAAGGTGGTCAACCAGGTTACTGTCTTCTCTGCTGCATGCCTCCAACTGGTCTGTCCAACCTCTTCATCTTGAATCGCTACAGGAGAGAGACGTGTCAGTACTGATCTTTCTGGATTTACAACACTCATCCTCCCTTCTCCCCCTCCAGTCAGAAGGAACAAGCAAGATTTTCTAGAGACAAATCTCCACAGGTCGTGCAAGTTGGTACTGCTTCTGAGAGGGAAATAGTTGAATCTTCTTCTTCATCATTGCAGAGATCTCCTGAACCATCACGTTTGGATCCCACAGTCCACTGTCCTTTGCTACTGCCTGCTTCAGAAAAAGATCCTTCTCCTCCTTTTCCTCTTCCTCCTCTTCCTTGATCAGTTTGGCAAATCACTCAACTTATCTGTTGGCTTCTGATACATCTCAGGGAATGGGATCATCTCAGTCTGAGTCTGGTAGTCCCTATTGTGCTGCGAAGCCTCCTCCTGCACAAGCTGAATCTCTGGCTCAGCCTTTACCTTCAATCCAGCCTTCTGGTTCTACAGATCACCAGTTACCTCTGCCAGGGCCTCCTAAATGAGTTCAGTCTTTGGTGTCAAGGACTCCTTCTCATGCCTTTCCTTCCACATCCCAAGTAGGTGGGCATCTTCTTCAGAGATCATTGACATCGAAGGATTTAGCTGACTTTTCACCTATTTCCTCAGGCATGTCATCAATGTGTTCTTCTACCATCTTGGGAGAGCATGAGTCTGTTTCACTGACAGACTCATATTTGTACCTTTGCAGAACAAATGCTACAGATAGCGCAGGCCTCAGAAGTAGAGATTAAGAAATCAGAGATAGTACCATCTGAACCACTTTACAGATAGATTCAGACTAAAGCGCTGACACCACCATCAATTCCACTGCTGTCCTCCCTTCTAAAGATGGCTTGCAGATCTTGGACTACAGCCTCCACTATTCAGTCCACCTCTAAAAAAATTTAGAGCATGTGTTGTGTCATGGAGTCAGGTTCAGATTGGCTTCTGCACCACCCAAAGCCAACTTCCATCATTGTAGAAGCCACCCAATCCAAGTTGGTACAGGAGATACATACTACTCCTTCAAATAATGAAGGGAAGAAACTAGACTTGATGGCCAAATAATTTTACTGAACTGCCACCCTCTCCAGAATCATGAATTATGAGACTGGTACAGCCACATATCAACAACATCTCTGGGAGAGGACCAAACAATTTTTGGCCAAATTGTCCGAACACAACAGGCGGTTTGCAGGAGCACTGCAAGTGGAGGCTCCCACTGAGTGGCCCAACAAATGAATTATGAATGGCATGTAGCAGATTGTAGTGGGAAGGTGCTGACAGGAGTTATTGCACCACAAAGGCATGTGTGGTTGCATTTTCCTGCTTTGTCTCATCAAATGGGAGCAATAGACATGGAGACAGACAATAAACTGGAGCACACAGGTAAAATGGGAACTACTTCCCATAATTTCAGCTGCCAGCCACGTGCCCAGCTGTCATCCTAACCTTTTATGAATGATCGAGACAATCCTCCAACGCCATATGGTCCTTCCTCAACATGCAGATGCTCTTGCTCCTCAGCTCTTCCAGTGGCATCTTTCTGGAAGACTTCTTCATCTACCAAATACCACCTCCAGTTGTATAGGAAAAAGTCTCATGAGCAGGGCAAGCAGCATCTTTCACTCCTCTGTCAGCTCTCTTCTCACCACTACTCTTCTCTCCCACAGGCTTCAGGATTACCACCATGCCTGGGCTGCTATAACATCAGACCTTTGGTACTAGATATAGTGTAGTAGAGGAGTTTGGGGATGACCGCTCCAGGGGGTAATCTGCATCACTCTCCCATCCAACATGCTTGTCTTGGAGGTCAACCCTCTTTTCTTCAAAGGCACTGTTGAACCTGTTCCCATGGCATAAATCCCATGGGGGTGCTTCTCCTGCTACCTCATCATGTCCAAGAAAGATGGAGGTCTTCATCCCATCTTGGACCTTCAAGATATCAATTTTTACATATAGCCCATATGATTCAGGATGGTCGCTCTTGGATCCATCCTGCCCCCGTTGCAGAAAGGAGATTGATTTGTAACACTGGAGTTGAAAGACACATATTTTCATATCACAATCTGAGGTCATTTCCACACGGGGGTAAAACCCCGCAGTGCGACCACCGGACACGGAGGTCGTCCTCACCGCGGGGTGCGCTAGCGCGGTTGGAAAAGGTGAGGCTCTACACCTCAAAGCGCTGTAGCGCAGCTGCAGGGGTGGCACTGCGAGTTTTATAAAAACTACCTTCCCAAGTGGTTTTTATGAAACTCGCCCACGCTGCTCCGTGGCAGCTCCTGGTGAAGAACTGCAGAGACACGGTAGCGTGTCTCTGCAGATCTGCCCGGGGGTGGGCTTCCGGCTGGCGCGCTGCGCTGATTGGCAGAGTGCTGCCGGAAGCCGCCGGCCGCCATTTTGGGCGCCACCAAGTGCCGCCAAAATTTGGCGGCGTGTAGAGCAGCAGAACTGCACTCCCTGCAGGCTACCAGGTAATCTCCGCCCCCGCGTGCGCTGCCCCGTTTTGCCCCCCGTGAGGAAAGGGCCAGAGTCTTGCATATGCATTTCTTCTGTTTTGCTGTAAGAAAAAGGACCTATCATTTTTGTGTCCTTCTGTTCAGACTTTCCACTGCTCCTTGTTTCTTTGTGAAGTGCTTGCCAGTGACGGCAGCTTGCCTCAGATAACAAGGCATCACTGTGTTTCCTTACATTGATGACTGGCTTCTTGTTGCCCATTTCAGAGCCCACCTCCTTGACAAGATTGATTTCATGCTCCTTCTGCTCAACTCTTCGGGTTGGATCATGCACCATGAAAAGTCTCATCTGGAACCATCCCAGACTGTCAAATTCATTGTCATTGTTCTGGATTCTTACAGCTCAACTGCTTACCTGCCAGACAAGAGGTAGCTCATGCTTCTAAAAGCTGCTTTGAGATACCAGTGCAGTCACAGCGTATACTCCAAGTGCTGCTTGGGTTCATGGATTCCACAATGTTTGTGACATACTATGCGAGGCTCAGAATGAGTCCTCTGCAGGCCTGGTTCCTATCCTGCTTCACCCACTCGTCAACTCCCCTTGTCCACAACTCACCATATGGAAGGCTGTACATCACTCATTGGGATGGTGGCAGAATCCCAGGAATGTTCAGGCTGGCACACTTTTCCTTTCTCAACAGCCCACAACAATGGTGACAATGGATGCCTCCATGGAAGGATGACAAACTCACATGGAATGATTCTTAGTGAAGGGGCACTGGACAACTGAGGACAGCAGTCTCTACATCACTGTGGCAATATCATCCTATTTCATTGGGGAGGCCCCACTGTATATGCTTTTCCTCTATTTCCCTTCATCATCAAGGTGATAACCAAAATTTGAAGGGACAATGTGAACTGCATCCTGTTCATTCCATGGTGGCCCAGACGCCTTGGTTTGCTCCACTCCAACAGCTCACTCAAGGCTCTTACCTCAGGCTACTGGATCAACTGGACCTTGTAGTATTACACAATGAGCAACTGAGACATCAAGATCTAGACACCCTCAGGCTGATGGCTTGAAGGGTGTTTCTCTAGACTCTCTTTCTAAACCTATTTGATGCATTGTTGCTGCTGTGCATAGGCCTGACACTCATCATTCCTATGTGTATCAATGGAACAAATCCTTGTCATTTCCATTGCCTAAGGGCATCTTGGAGGAGCAGGCATAAATTGATCACGTGCTGGAGTTTCTCCTATCATTGTCTGACAGAGTTCTCTCTCTCTCTCTCTCTTTCTTCCATCAAGTGTTACCTGGTAGCAATTTCCTCCTACTTCCAGATCATCAAACAAGCCTTCCTGTTTCCAGAAGCCATTCATTAAACAATTTCTGAAGCGCTGCAAGAATCTTCACCCACTGGTGTTGGGGCCTGCACTTCAGTAGAGCCTAAGGTTGGTTCTTTAAGAAGCCTTTTGAGTCAATGGAGTTTTGTGACATTCATCTACTTACCTGTAGAAGACTGTCTTCTTGGTGACAATAACATCTGCCAGAAGAGCAGAATTGCTGTGTACTCTTTGTGTGGATCCACCTTATCTGAGGTTCCAGAAGGACAAAGTAGTCTTTAAACCAGACATTTCCTTTTTGTCAAAGTTGATAACAACTTTTTATTTGAACCAGGATATTGTATTACCTGCATTTATACAGAATTCCACATTGGAATTGGACTGTGCTCTCCACTGCTTTAACAGTCAGCAAGTGCTTTTTTTCTATGTTGACAGGACTGTTGCTTTCCGCCAGTCCTAGAGACTCTTTGTATGTTACTCCTTGAACAAAAAGGGTCTGTCAGTTTCATCTCAGCATCTCTCCAAGGAAGTCATTTCCACCATCCATCTGACCTACTAACTAGCAAAGAAAGACACTCCTGTTCATGTACGCAGCCACTCTACCAGAGCTGTTGGCCTTTCTAAAAGGCGAGTTGCTGGAGGACATTTGTAAGGCAGCTACATAGTCACAGCCATTCATTACAGGTTAGATGCCAGGTCCAAGTCCAGGGAATTGAGGGTCTGAGCAGGAATCAGGCTGGCCACTTGGAACAGGGAGGAGGGGCTACTACGAAAATGCTAATATAACAGCTCTAGAAGGTTCTGAATAACGCATTGCACAAGTGCAGTAAATCCATTTGTGTGAGTTCACAGATGATTACTTGAAGAACTACATTTACAGGTAAGCAATCTTTCTACCAGTGAGAGCATCCATTGGATCAGACTCCCTCTTTTTAATGGAACAAGCCCTCGCATTTGCAGAAGGGCCACAGTGGAGCCAGGCCTACAGAAGTAAGTAGTTACTCCAATATAAGCTGACCAATCCAGCATCATAAGGTTATTTTAATCTACTGCCTCCTGTACTCCACATTCTGAAGATCTTTACCTTTCACCAAGAACCACACAAGCCATTCACTGCTTCAGTGTGAAAGACTTCGAATGATCCTGCATGTGAATATTCAACTGTTAATGTTTTCACTCATTTTGAACCCTCAGCTTTTCCACTATAGGTCATACTATACCACTTTATGTGTATTTAGATATAGAAAACTTAGCCAAGATATTACTTCATTGACATGTGGAATCCTTTTTCACTTATAATGGAAAAAGCTTGCCAGCAAATTAATCTACTCACAACAGAACAAACATGAATAGTCCAATGGCAGAAAAGGTTATTTAAGAAACTGAGTCCCTGCCTCCTCCTATTACTTCCCTCCCCACACACCCCACAAGGGTGACAGCTTAAAAGAACGCCGTACACAAATGTTTGAAAGAACCGACTGAATCGGGACATGGAACTGGGGCAGCAGCCCCCAGCGGGAGAATCTCCTGATCTCTCATGCATACTATCATTTGGCAGCTTGATAAATTTTCACTATGCTAAAAGCAGCATCACAGTTATGCCATCTCTATGAAATGAATTCACAACCTCAAGTCTGCAGTTTACCACCACAATCCATGTTCATACTCCAAACAGAATTTATGCCAGAGATTTCATACATAAGACCTGAAGGACAGAAAAACCCCCAATGCAGGCTCTCCTGGTAAAACAAACTATAACTGGCCTTTGCAGATTGGATGCATTCTGTACAGCAAAACTACGTAAAACTTAGGAACTGACTGAAATAAGACAGAATGAAATACGATGCTAAGGTATTTGAATTTCATCAATTGATCCATGTAAAATCCATCTGCTTTTTATTACACATTTATTGCATTTTTATTGCCTCGTATTAAACTTTGGGAAATGACCATGATCTTCATTGGATCATAACTGATATTTTAATCATTCTTTATTGAGATTTAGTAAAGAAAAAAAAATACTCAAGAGCAAGGCTGAGCTCTAGCTTAGTTGATGAACTGGCTCCAGCTACATTGCTGCCTGAGATAAAACGCAAGATGGTACCTCCTCCCATCTCTTGTACAAATGCTGGTGAGACTGGCCACTGAATCTTACTTCCACATAGGTGACAGAGCAGCATCCTTCCTTGCACACAAGGGCAGCTGTCTCACTTAGGCAGTACAGAGCAAGCAAGCAGCATAGCACACACAGCTCCATTTTCCAAAACCTGTAGGTGTCTCCAAGTCTGTAGGGGCCTTCAAGTCAACTTATACCAACGTCATGAATTTCTCAGAGTATTCTTAGGCAACGAATACTCAAAGGTAGTTTGTCCACACTATCCTCTGAAACATGACCTACAGCACCTGGTATTCCTTGGCAATCCCCATCCAAGTACTAATCAGGGCTGACCCTGCTTAGCTTCCAATATCAGATGGGAATCTGGTGCCTTTGGGACCTCACTCTGCCTACTGGCAGGGCTAGGACAGCGTTACCTGCATAAGAAAGAACCAGGGCCTAGCTCCTGCTTTTATTGAACGATGCAGTTCCTCGGTCATATAACAGACAAAGAAAGTAAACTCAGAGTAAACACTGTTGCTACAAGAACATACCTCTTGCTGATCTCCTTCGCCTTCTGCCTACATATCATCTTTTCTGCCTTTCTGTTCCAAAAGATGCACCTATATTCATGGCAAATTTTACACTGTAGCACTAAGCGTAAAGACCACCTAAAAGCATTCCAAGGGAGAGACAGTGTCCCTTCCCCCACCTTCAGCATTCAAAAATTTCCCAAGATCAACAATTAAATTGGGATATACAGTATCAAGCAAATAATTAAACGAATTCTACTGACATTTTAAAAATATGCACTATATTACATCGCCACAAAAAAGAAAATGAAGCAGATTGAGTAAATAACTATGTTGTTGTTGTGGTTGTTAATTCATTTTATTTGTTTACCTCATATAGGACTTCCTTTAGACTACTAATGGGGTATATTTGCTATATTGTGGAGAGTTTCAGTAAGGCTATCTATTGCTGTTGCAGAATTTGGAGATGATTCATCATGCCTTTGTTATTCTTAACACATTATTTTTATTTCTGTTTTATTTTTCAGTTACATTTATGCTCTACTTTTCTTTCAAAGAACTCAAGGCTTACTGCCTGATGTGACTCTCTCCCTCCCTCACAACAACCCTCTGAAGTAGGTCAGGCTGAGGAAGAGTCACTGATCCCTATCCCGTTACACCAGTGGTTCTCAACCTGTGGGTCCCCAGATGTTCGTGGACTTCAGCTCCCAGAAGCCCTGAGCATTGACCATAGTGGCTGGGGCTTCTGGGAGCTGAAGTCCACGAACATCTGGGGACCCACAGGTTGAGAACCACTGTGTTACACTGTTACAGTGCTATATTCCACTTTAACTGCCATGGCAACATCCTATGGAATTCTGGGATTTACAGTTTATGGAGGGGCATTTTGAATTTTCAGTCAGGGGATGTCTCTGGGGCCTTCCCAAACTACAAATCCCAGAATTCCAGAGGGTGTTACCATGGCAGTTAACATGGAATCTACCACTACAACAGTGCAGCGCAGTAGGGCCCACTGGCCAAAGGTCAACTGGTGAGTTTTATAGCTCAGTAGGGACCCCTCAAGTTATACGCTGATGCTGTAACTACTGTGCCACACTGGTTCTCAGTGCTTCCCCAACTGTCTGCCTTCTCACTTGTTTTTTCAGATACCTTCTTGAATTCAGAATGCAACACGAACAGTATGGCTTAAATATTTATTGCTGTAGAAGAAAATGTTGTTATTAATGATGGAAAGCAGCTTCCCAGTTTGAAAAGCAGGTTAAAATTTAGAGCAGGCTATTTACATTGCGGACAAAGCACACCATTCTCCAAAAAGATGCAGATATGATAAATACTTGCTAATGAAGCTTGTGGAGTCTGGGGCTGGCCCTTTGATAGGGATCCTGCTCTTGAAGAAGAAGGGCTCAGGGAAGATCCTGCCCAGACTGAATCCCAGCAAGTAAGGAAATAAATGGACTACCCCCATCTCCCTCAAGGTGAAAGAAATTATCTTGCTAGTAGTTGGCATTTTCTCTGTCCCTGGCCAGATGCCTCTGACGGGGTAGTTGAATTCCCTGTGTGCTTTCACCCTTGTAATAAAAGCAAAAGCCACCCCAAGGTTTGGAGGAACATCCACAGCACAGAGTATTCAGATCCTTCATCTTCTGAACACTTTGTTTTTGGCAACTGAAACATCTGCAGGTTTGCAAACAGATTTCTTTTTTTCAGGAAGCCCTTTCTCATGGGAAACATCCCTCAACGCATGCTTAAGCTGATCCATAATGTGAGCGTTGACTGGGACCGCCACTAAGTGGGGAGCTGCCTCACCCCACCAGAGGCTGCCAGCAGCTGGAACAGTCATCGTACATTCCACATTCTACAGCTCATTGTGCACAAACACAGACCCAGATAATACAAGAAGTACTTCTGTCTGTGTCTGAGTTTCTTCCAAACACAGCCACAACTGTGTTTGGCCAACTGACAAAACACAAGTGGGACAAAGACCCAGGAAGGCTGCATAGCTTTGGCCTTACTGAAAAAGGGCACTATATCACTGGGCTTCATTGCATCATGTCTCCTGAGGCTGATTTACTCAGCTTGGTCATTCAAAGGACCCTAAACCATCGCCTTTTGCCACGACTCTTATCTCACCAGGAATCTCAGAGGCACAGCACTGGAGTTGCTCAGAATCCTTGTCTTAGTGGCAAAAAGAATGCGAGTACCCCTGTGAACTTAAGTGACCACCTGCAGAGATAATTTAATCCCAATCAACAGAAGGAAATGAACGCACCAGCTGTGCATAAAGCAGTTGTTGCTTCTCCATCTCAGGCAAGTGGGCAGGACCGCATTAAGATCTTCGCAGGCCCTAGGCACTCTTGTATTTGACTCCCTGCCTTGCCTTGATGTACCACTAGGGATGTTTTCATAGGCTCGAAAATCCTTTTTTTGTAAACCCTAAAATTTTCACAGGCCCTAGGCTCTATGCCTAAAGTGCTTGATGTATAAGGCAGCCATGGAAGTGGAGGAAGTATGTGCAAGGCCAGCACCAAATTCATCATCATAATCAACAATAATAACAAACACATTACTAGAATCAAAGCACTGATTTGGAATAAGATGGTAGCATTTGCACATGACATTCTTGTCCCTTTGACTCATGGCTTCAGGTTGTGGAGCAATCATATTATTTTCTACTTTCTTCATAACCACACAGATTAAAAACTTTCAAAAGTGAAAACCTGATGTTGTCACAGTTTTGTCAAGGGACTTTTGGGTTGATGAATCCATGAACAGTTCTAAATGGCTGAAGGTCTGCATTCAGTGGTGCCACTCGGGCAGGTTTTGGGGATGGAGGTCTGGGCCCCAACTCAGCAGAATGAGGAGCAGTGCCTACAACAGAGCTAGGTCCCAACACTTGTGAGTGAGTGAAATAATACACATTACTGTCTAAAGACAGTACCCAATGCATCATTCCACAGCATCCCTTGTGCTAAACAGGTTCACAGCCAGTTCCCGACATGTTGCTGTCTGAGACATTGGACAAGACGGCACCCACTTCCCTGAGTCAAGTTGCATAGTATCCCAAACCAGCCATGTCATCTGGGTGCATGAGGCAGAGAGTCCCTGTAAGGAAAAAAATCAACAGTACCAAATTAAATGTCTAACTATTTTTCATCCTTTTATGACGCTGAATATATGCGGCCTGAGGTGACCACCTCACTCTCTGCCCAGTGCCCACTGGAGAGGCCTCCTAGCAGCCACCGCTCCATATGCTGAAGGGATTCTTTAAGTTTTGGTTTTATTGAAGTGCTTGATTACTAGCCAAGAGAACCAGTCTTTGCTGTTTTTCTTTTCCTTTCAAACTAGACACTGTAGTGGGATGACAGACAGAGCTAAGCAAAAAGAGACAAGAGGTGAGATGCATACCTTTTTAGTTTTGTAGCATGGAGGGAAGATGAGGAATCCAGCTGTGAGCCTCCTTCAATATGCATTCTGACAGTATGGCATGTGAAGTTTCATCCTGTTCCAGGCACGCTTCATAGGGAATACTCTGTTCAAAGTAATTATCCTCTTGAACAGCCTAAGTACTAATTTATATGGGGAAAAAAAAATACCACAGTGGATGGCTCCTAGCAGCAGATTACAAAACTAATTTCCCACAGTTCTTGTGCCCATAGTTTTCTGGAAATGCTTGTGAAAATGGAGTTTTTAGTGAGTACGCTTTGTAAAGTTACTCAGAATTAATTTCTTTTCCCGATAATGAAGCAATAACTCAGTTACATTATGAGTTTAATGTAAGCAGGTGCTATAGGTCCACCTTTTAGTTACGTTTATAATTATGCAGGAAGGCCTAAATAAATGGTGGTGGAAGAATATCCCCATGTTTCAAATGTTGGCTCGTGCTGTACCTCATGTGGTCACTGTTAAGGGTCATGTGGACAAGTGAAGAATATGTTTTGTACCACAGACCAGTGGCTTATAACATTCAGCTTTAAGTAAAAAACAGCTAGTTAAATACCTTTGGAGAAACGGGGAGAAAAGAGTTGCTTTCAAAATGGTAAGTTGCTTTTCAAGCTTTGACACAGGCAAGCAGACAGACAAAGAAGCATATAAAAAGGTCCAAGAGAGGAAAGTAGTGATTGTATGATAAATACCAAAGTTGTTTCACTTTCCCTCCTACAGATTCTGTTGCTCTCAACGCATTTTGTAAACAAAGTGGTAGTGCTGCCAAGGGGAAACAGCGGGTGCTTCGCTCCAGCTCCCTTTCCAGTCCTCCCACTCACAGATCTTTTTCTCTCTTTTTTGAACATGCAACTATCAGCCCAAACAACAGGGAATCTAACTGGTTCAGTGTTTCTCCACCAAAAGACAAGTCAGCTTTTCTGGCACTGTCTTCCAAGTGGGAAAATCTTGTGGAGATGCTCAAAGTTTACCTGCTCCTACCTAAAACAACAAACAACAGCAGCAGCAGCAACAACAGAAGGAATTGCATTGCAGCAATAGGGAATTATCATGGAAGTGCAAAGCATTTTCTCACATGCTTTAGTCAAACGACAGTGTTTTTGCGAGCTTGCAGATTTAATCCTACGCAAACTAAAAAGCATATGAATATTTTTCAAATTAAATTACTTGACATCCAGTACAGAAGTGGTCCCAGTGCAGCAGAGGAGGTGGCAGCAAGGCCTGGGTGCTAGACACATATTCTTACGCCTTGCAGACCGGGCATCTTGCATGCTCCCTGGAGGTGGGGCTTCAAAAAAGAGAGCTTGCTGCTCTTTTGCCTCAACTATTGTAGTTGGCTAGCAGCTTTGTCAGGAACATGGCACTGGGGGGAGGGGAGGGTGTGTGTGCTTGCTCATTTGTGAACAAGTGAGCAGGATTGGCACTGCTAGCATTGTGGTGTCGCTGATGAAGCTCCTCACCACCCTGTAATTGTTGGCAGAAGTAGTGCCAATCCTGCTCGTTTGTTCGCAAATGAGCAAACAGGAACAGCACCTCCTGCTGCTGTGTCCCCGCTGAAACTTCTGGCTGTCCTAGGATTGTTAATGGTGGCAGTGCTGGTCTTCCTTGCTCATCTGCAAACAACTGAATAGGATCAGCAAACCCACCCTCTCACCCAGCCCTGCTGCCTGTCCCTGATGAAGCTGATGGCTGCCCTGGGATTGTTGATGGTGGCAGTGCCAAACCTGCTTCTTCATTCACGTTAAACAAGCAAGCAGGATTTGCTGCCACAGATCACAGGGTGGTGAGGAGCTTTAGCAGGGACATGACAGCAGCAATTGGTGCACCTTTGTTGCAGCCACAGCTTGTGTCACCAACTCTGCTGCTGCCCTGTGATATTTTTTTCAACCCATATGGCAGGTCCACTGAATATGGTATATGCTTTACTTAAGCCTTTTGAACTTACACCTTTTGGACACTGTTGCTGTTGTTATGTGTATTCAGGTCAACTCTGACTTACAGTGACTCTTTGGTCTTTATGGAAAGATTTGTTCAGAGGGGGTTGGCCTTTATCTTTCTCTGAAGCTGAGAGAGAAGCTGAGGCCAAGGTCACCAGTAGGTTTCCATGGCTGAGAGGGGATTTGAACTCTTGTCTCCCACAGTCCTCAAACCACTATACCTCACTGTCCACCAAGCTAAAAGCTATATACATCCATAGGAGTGATACAAGTTAAATTCTGAAGAGCAGATTCTCTTAAAGACAACTCTTATAGTGACACACCCAAGGAGAGATTAAAAAAAAACCCATGTGTCTATCTTAATAAGTATTGGTTGATTGGTATATGGTTTTTATCCTTAACCAGAAACAGGACTTTCATGAAGCTAATGGGCCTTGCTCATTCAAAGAGCAACCCAGTCCAAAACACTCTGGAGTACAACAGGGAGAGCCCATAACAATACAAGGTCTCTGGGAAAATCGAGCTCCCCTCTAGCTGTGGGGAGAGGAGGCGGGACTAATATTAAAACTGGGGGAACAGAGAAGTCCAAGTGGGGTTATAGGTAATATCCTTGCCAATCAAAAAGTTCCGGGGTTTTCAGCCTGCAAGGCATTGTTTCTCTCCACCTCTGTTCCTCAGTGAACAGATTTGTGAGTGGAGCAATTCCCTGTTTGCCATCATTTACAGTTCAACTCACCCAGCTCTTGCTCTCTCTACAGAGCAAAAAAGGAGGAAGAAGGAGGAGAAAAAATGAAGCATGACCTTTCATGGATATAAGCTCACAAGGAAGTGAGTTTATATCCACAAAAGCTCATGTGAAAATAAAAACCAGATAGTCTTAAAGGTTCATTCCAGCAGCCCTGCATACAGCCAGACCTCAGGAAGCCCGGGAAGGGACGTAATACTAACATGCATTTTATATTACTCTTATTATTCTCTATGTATATGATATTTGTAAGCAATGCTCAAGGGGTTGAAGAGATAGCATCCCCACGTTTGGCTGATAACTATTGGTTACACCTAGCTAATATAACCAGGGTAGATCATTTCTGTTTGCCACGGGGAGTTCCTGCCAATAGACTCATTAATTCATGTCTGATACCGGTGTGTAGGCAGCCAAGCTAAATCCAGGATAGTACCCACTACCAGAGTTCGATCTTTAGCTACTTAGATATGTCATATGCTCACAGCGCAGATTGGGGGGTCACTTCAAATTCTCTACCCCTAACTGAGTTCACTTTACGAACTCCTATAGTAGCAGGAGCCAATGCTACCTGCGCGTGCATGATAAATTGTTGGAGTAAGAATAGCCAATGCAAGGTTGCTCCAGGACCTCCAACTGCTTGCAAGGAGATCCAAAATATATCTTATTACCAAGGTCATGTTCTTTTACCTCATGGCTGGTTCTGGACCTGTGGGTCTTGAACCTGGTCATACATACCAGCCTGTCTGTCTGACGCTCAACCTTGCTGCCTTAGCCGTCTGGTAACAGTCCTTCCTCCATGGCCTCAGAAGCGAGACCGTAGAGCTAGAACCGCCCCTCTAGATGAAAACTGTGACGGCCAATCATACTTATGGTCGGACGAGGGGAAAATAGCGTTAGCATTCTCCCTGGTTGGAATAACAGGATTGGCTTTGGAGGACGGACTAGAAATAAATAGATTAGCCTGTACGCTAGTCAAAAGTATAAACGCTACTTCCAAAGCATTATCCTTGCTTAACAAAGAACAGCGCGAAATAAGGAATGCTGTATTGGAAAATCGGGCAGGCGTTGACTATCTCTTCCTTCTCCATCATGTAGGATGTGAAAAGCATCAGAAATTGTGCTGTTTCAATTTGTCTGATAACAGCAACGCGATAGAAGCACAAATTAACAAACTGCACGAAGTAGTAAAGGATATAAATGAAGGGGATGATAGCTGGTGGAAGTGGCTCACATCTTGGTTACCAAACCTGAATTGGCTAAAAGCACTGTTTGTAATTTTGTTGCCAGTAGTGCTAATATGCCTGTTTCTGTGTATATGCTTTCCTTGTTTTATACAAAGTATAAGTAATATGCTTCAAATTACTTCCAGTAAGACAGCAGCTCTGTACACTTTGATGGCTCAGCCTGACGCTGTTTTATGATATAACGTCACGAAATGCTATAATTGTTTAGAAATTATGCATTTAAGGGGGGAAATGATATAGGTATGAATTAGAAATAATAAATTAGAAATAAAGTAGAAGCTGGGGGCTTAGGTCAGAGGAACGGAGAAAGATTTAAGAAGGGTAAAAAGGTCACGAGAGCCAATGTATCACGTAGCTAGGATGTTGATCACGTAGCCAAGGTGTTGTTTGTTTATTGACTGGCTGCGGTAATTGCAGATTGTAGATAAGCACTTTCCGGGGTCTGAGTGTGGGGGTAATTAGCTAGTAACAGCATGAGGTATTTGTGACCCCGGAGGGGCGGACCGAGACATGCCTGTGATCTTTGCCTGTGATCTTTGTGTATGCTGTGAACTTTGTCTATAAAAGAGCTGTGAAACTTGAATTCAGGGCTTTTGGTCTTTTAGAGACATCCAGCCAAAAGCCCGCGCATAATAAATTACTCTTTTTCTTGCTCTGTGGTCTCTGTGTTCTCTGGGCTCCTGCAACACTGCTACATTTTTTTTCTTTCTCTCCGTTACTTTCCTTCCTCCTTTTTATTCTACAAGAGACTAAGATGGCCACTTTTTTGAAAAGGACCTCTATGGAGCAAGGTGGATTGGTCTTGACCATCTCACTTACAAGCACTGACCCTACTCCATTGATTTTGGTGATACTGCAGTACATGCAGAAGGAAAGTTTAAGCCTTTCCTTTCTCCTTTAGGGTCTCAATGAAAAAAGCCAACACCATCACATCACCAATGTTTTTTAATCTCATACGATTGCAAGAGATGCATTTGGCATCACATCTAGCTTGCCCTGATTATTCATTAATTACTACATCAAGAAATCCTGAGCTTTAGTTAAATTGCTTCCATTAGGCCTTTATCACAATCTTATAGAATCACGTAGTACATGTGTATGGTACATGTGTGTCTCCTCCAGTAATTTCCAGGAGGCATATGTGGCTTTCCTTTTCCCCACACTGTCCTCTCAAAAAAAACCTAAGTCAGGCTGAGAGAGAGAGATTGACCCAAGGCCACCCAGTGAGTTTCATGAAGTCTCAGTCCAAACTCTAACCACTACATCAAACTGGAAGTAGCATGGCTTAAGTGTTACCACCGTGAACTGGCCTGGCCTTTGGCAACCTAGACATCATTTTGATATCACAATTCAGCCCTGCTCTGCCACCAGCCAAGTGTTTGTGAGGCCACCGAACAAGCATGAAGCTAGGCTAGGCAAGCCAGAAACTGCCAGATCTGCTTTGGGAGACCTCCCAAAACAAACACCTTCATTACAAATGCGTGTTAAAACAAAGAGATCCTGTGCCCTGAGAGGGCACCCTGGCAAGCTGAGTGCTTAACTGCCAAACTAGCCGCATCTACATACTGGCCATACTATTGTCAATTCGGACCTTAACTCAATCATGTAAATCCTGACCTTTCGGAGACATTGTCTCCAGCCCAAAACTCATTGTTTTCACCCAAGACCAGACTAGCCCATAGTCATACCTTCCCTAATAAAAACCCCAAGCTCTGAGAGCTTCCTCGGACCACTCCAGAGTGCTATCCAGCCTTGCTGTCGCTTCGTTTTGCGAGCTCCCCTCGGCCGCTACGCCGGGTTTCCTTCTCTCCAGTTGGACTTCTTCAGGACTACGAGAAAGGTGGCGTATCACCCATTTCCCCCAAAATCTCTTTTCCATTTCTTAGTTAGCTGTGAGGTTGTGTCTTCTTAATAACTGCTATCTGCTTAATAAATATCATTCTTGCCATCTCAACTGCCTGACTGCTCACTGACCCGATGCTGTATACATTGGGTAAAAGATTCCCGCTAAGTTACCCTGCCTCTCGCTAGCTTAAGAGAGTGCTCCAGCTAATTTCCCCATCTTGGTTGTGTTTGGTTGTTTGGGTGCCCCTCCCGGGACCCCCAATTCACAGGGTAACATAAGCACATGGTACAACTGAAATAAAAACATATGCTTTCCCAAACATAGCTATAGGACTATGGCATGGTGGCATTATGTCTAATTAGCATTTGCTTAAGATATTATGGATCAATCTAAATTTGGCAGCTGAACAAAAGTCACCATTTCTGCTATGCCATGAGAGTACTGTCCAATATTATCTCACTCTCCAGATGTGCTGGACTACAACTCCATCATCCCCAGGCAGCATATCTAAAATTGACTGTGTGCTATCCAGAGGAGAAGAATCATACAAATGATTCTAGTTATGGAATGGAAATTCCTCCAGCTCAAGCATTCAGAAAATGAATGTTGCTGTGCAATACAGCTTTCTCAAGCTAGACCATGACATAGTTGATTGCTGTGCTGTTGTATATAAAAAGGCAAGTAGTGAAAGTGAAGTGAGAGGGAGTTTCCAGTCATGTCCTGTTACATTGCTGTCAAAGCAAACCAAGCATTTGAACACCTTGTAGTTTGGTTTTACAAGGGATATAAATAGGGTTGGCATTTCCTGCTGGCTATACAACAATAATCTCTTCCTCTGTTCACTTTCTATTTTATGGAAGACTAGAAATCCACTAGGCCATGATTGTGCTGTGAATGAATCGCAGACAGGGAATTCTGGCCCAGCAGTCCTAGGGATTGTAAAAAGACAATTTCTCCCTTTTGAAAAATCTGCGTAAAGTGAAATTAAGTGGTTCATATTTGAAAACACTTACAGAACAAACTAGAATGCAGAAAGAGCTGAAAAGCGTGCATCTATATTCATACTGTCCTTCCATTTTCCGAAGTTCAAACCAGTCAAAGTGAACACTGAAAATCAGATGATCCGAATACAATTGCTTCTATCTGGAGAAACAAAGTTGAGTTATGCTAGTATCAGAGCAGGCCCTACTGTTAAGCAGAGAGAGAAGCGCCTGTTTCATGTAGAAAATGTCTGAGGGCTTCAGTGGCAACATGCTGGCTGAAAGATTCCAGGAAATGTAGTTCAAAAAAGGTAATTTTTCTATGTTGCAGGTATGATTTATTTCATTTTGAAATAATACTTATACTTGGGAATGAGCCCTGCTGAACTCAGTGAGACTTGCTTCTGAATTGTCCAAATGGGTTGTAGATATTGTAGGAAATCCAGGCAAAAGGATTTTATTCATATCCCATTCTCACTCAATGGAGAGAGGTTCAAATGAAAATACATTTCTAGAACGTATTTTGAAAACAAATGAAAATAAATGTTTGATTTGATATATCCATCCATCCATTCATCCATCCATGTTCCATGGAGAAGAATCTATGGAGGCATTACTCTGAAAAGGGGAAGTCTAGCACACAACAAAGGCTGTAACCCTGCGGCCACTTACATGGCAGCAAGCTCTACCAAACTCACAGTCATATACTTCTGAGTAGACACGGAAAGCACTGTCTTGTGGCATTGTGCAAATACTATGCCACGAGTCATCTCAAACTCTCACCTTCACTGTCCTACTTCTTTGGACACTGGAAATAGTTGCAGGCCAGATAATTAAGTCTAATCTGTACAGTCACCAAATATTGAGCCTTCCACATGGGTGTAGATAAATTTCTATCATTCACAGCCAGCTAAATCATGGCTGTCTAGGGATACTGGGTGTGGCAGTCCACTACATCTGGAGGACACCAACTTGGGAACTGGGGGTGAGCTGGTATAGGAGAAACATTTTTCTAGTCCTGACTGCAATTACTACTATTTTCTTCCACCAGTTATATAATTGTTTGTATAACATTGCTTGTCACCTTTTAAATTAAAAAAAAAAGAAAAAAGGAAACGCCCTTAAAGTGAGTTAGGCTACTGATTTATCCAACTCAGTATTGTGTGCTTTGACCGGGACAGTTCTTCAGGGTTTCAGACCTGGAGATGGCAGAA
Organism: Iguana delicatissima; assembly: GCA_948472985.1. Classification (NCBI taxonomy): domain Eukaryota; kingdom Metazoa; phylum Chordata; class Lepidosauria; order Squamata; family Iguanidae; genus Iguana; species Iguana delicatissima. The sequence continues at coordinate 184,974 of CAOKZL010000753.1, forward strand.
ACTGAACAAAGGACCTGCTGCATCTGAACACACCTTCTGTCAGCCACTAAACTTCTCATGACAAAAGTGTGAGTTAAATTTGGCTGAGAAGAAGTACCCAAGATATTTCACTGGCTAAGGCAATGAGCAAGATGGCTGCTCTCAGAAATTGTCTGGACTGAGAGCTGAACTCCTGCATTGTCACTGTGACTTTCACCACACCTAAGGGCAATAAGACAGACGGTGTAGCACATACAACTCTCTTTTGCAAGAGGGAAATGTTCGGGGATATAAGCAAATGTTAAAACAGAGTTATGATTGCTGCCCCTCACCTTCTTCCTGAGGCAGTTACCTCATTGTGCCAATCCTGGGTGCAGGAACAGACAAGCATTGAGTTTTACAATCCAATGAGGACTGGAATCCCAGTGATAGCCAGTGGCTTCCATATCTGGGAATCCAGTACCTCAAAATAACTCCTTTAAAGTCTAAAATAAAATCCAGAATGAATTCGCCACCACCTGGACATGGAAACTATCAGCAGCCATTGAGTTAGTTCCCCTTTGTCCAAAGGAAGTCCTCCCAATGACTACTCCACACTGGATTCAACAAATTTTGCAGTTCAATTACGGCAGTTCCTCTGTAGAGTGTTCCTCTATAAACCCTGCCCACAGCAGGATGGCTGAAACACAGCCTATGCCTTTGGCTGAATGAGAGCTGAGGGACATTCCCCAGCAGTGAAATGGCAGTCATGTTCCAGGATAGACACAGTTTTAGGTACACTCAACGGCTATGTGAATTGGCCACAAGTGACGTGATGCCATCTTTTCATACAGAGAGCCTACTGATGTAGAAGTTATCGCAAAGCTTGGAGAAGGCACTTTTGGAGTATGGCTCCCAGAATCCCCCAGCCAGCATGAACACAATGGCTCAGGGATTCTGGAAATTGTAATCCAGAAGAGCAACATTTCCAAACTTGGAATTCACATCAGACTGGGATATGGAAGATCTAGGTTCTAGTTCCCACACATCTATGAAAATTCACTGGTGACCTTGGGCACTTTCTCTCTGCTTGATCTTCTTTACAGGGTTGTTGTAAGGACAGCATGGGGAGGGGAGAGATCTATTTGTGGGTTGAGCTGATAGAAGGAAATGCAGGGTATAAATGGGATTAAGAAAAAATAAAGATAGCCAAGAGATGGAGGTTTTAAAAGGAAAGTGAAACCTTTTATAGCCAAAGTCCAGATCCCGTGTGGGATTATGCACTTTCAGGATCACAGGAGACAAACAGCTTCTGCCTGTCTCACTGATAACAAGGTGACAAAACGTATTTGCCCCATCGTTTTTGATGGTTCAGACAGCCAGAGAAAAGGAAGTTCCACACACAAGTGACCTTGAGCACTGGCAGCACAGTAGGAAGCTGATGCCTTGATGTAAAAAGTTAAAAAAAAAAAAGGGCAGGATGCACCCTTTGTGTCCCCTGTCCAGTTTAGAAAGAGGTAAGCATGACAAACACAGTCTAGGGTGGGCATTACCAAGAAGACTGGAAGGAGTTAATAGGATTCTGCCTGTCTTCTCCATTGAACTCATTGATTCAGGTTCCCCCCACCACACACACCCCTCTCTGCTCCTATTTCTTTTACTTTCTTCTTCTTTCTCTTGCAGCTGATTAAAAACTCTTTTGAGTTTGAAGCTTTTTTTCCCTTTTTTTTGTATCAAAACAGCTCAGCTGCCAGCTGGGTGCCAGGCAGTGAATATTCATGGTATTTAAATGCGACACTGTAGTGGGGGGCTAGTTTCAGGGAGGTGGGGGAGAGAATGGACTAGTTAGCTCTTTTTAGATGGAGATTAGCTGCCACTTTGCTCCTTATGTTCTTAATCATGACTGTTGTTGAAATATTAGGGCTTCTGTTACAACTACTAATGCCCTTAAATGAGGAACAGGCTCCTCTGAATAACATCAAACATGAAATGGTCACTTCCAATTTCCAGACTGCATTTCTTTTCACTTTGGGAGGGTGGGGTTTTCATTTTTGAAGTAAAGAGCTGGCTTGGTATCAGTTTCAAAACCAGGAGGTACAGAGAGAAACTTTAAAGGCTAGGAGAAGGGAAGTCAGAAGCAATTGTTTGTGTGTGAGGGGGCAGTTTCCGGGTTAAACATACTCAAAATTTACAATCCTCCCTCAACGTCCCTCCCTCCACAAGTGGTTTGGATTACAACTCCCATCATCCACTTGATGAGGGAAACAGGAAGAAGTACCACAAACTAGCAGTGCAATACCACTAGATGTTTTTCTCCAAGGAGTAATTAACTGTTCCTAGTTACTTTTTTGAAACAGGAACTTATATAGTCACAACAGTTCTAACAAGAACTAAGTACTGGAACTTAGAACTACAACTGTAATTATAAGGGCATTTTAAAAGTAACATCCAGTTACTCCAGTTACTGTCCAGTCTCCTAGAAGGTACGTCTTCACTGCACTTACCCTCAAGACTCAGTGAAGGGCAGCGGCAGCTACCCTGTCAGGTGAGTGGTGAATCTGTTCTGTCTGGGTTTCAGTCCAAAAGCCACCCAAAGTGTTAAACCCTATCCCCCAAGCAGGGTCAGCCCCTTGGATAGATTCTTTACAGTCTGAATTAGAGCCTTGGGTAGATTTGTTAGCACACTGACCTGGAAGCCAACAGCTATCACAGGGTCAGTGTGCCTTAAAAGAGAGTTGTTTACCATTGGGTGCTTCAGTATCACTTGTCATAAGAGGGCCAGATTATTTATTTGTTTGTTTGTTTGTTTGTTTATCCATCCATCCATCCATCCATCCATCCATCCATTAGAGTTGTTTCTCATATTGTACCTGACATAGCTACAGCCAGACCCAGAGTGGTGTAATGGTTTGAATGCCGGATTCTGGGAGATCAGGATTAGAGTCTCTGCTCAGCCACAGAAACTCACCAAAGAGTGACTTTGGGCAAGCCTCACTCTCATAGCTCAAGAGGAAGGCAAAGCGAAGCTCCTCTGAATCAATCTTGCCAAGAAAATCCTACAACAGGGTTGTGATAAGCCAGAGTTGACTTAAAGGCACATAACAACAACAGCTACAGTATTGCACTCATACTGGAACAATGCAATCTTTCTCCAAAGATTGCTCACCTTAGTAATTCTTGTCTTTGTACCAGGAGCCAAAAGTAAAAGTAAAAGAGGAGCCCTGTCCATAACGAGCAGAAAACCTATCCTTCACAGCCAGGGCTGACCCAAGTTATTTTGCTGCAGAGGCAAAGCAACAAGTGGCACATTCCCTGCTCACGCAACCCCATGTGCAAAGTGCAGAAAGCCAGAACAGTCATGTTGACTTATGAAGCTTCTCGCTATTCCTAGCAGCAAAAACGCAACAATTAATTAAATTCAATGATAAATTACAGAATTAACCATTGCTGTCCTTTCATGATACCCCAAACTTGCGGCCTGAGACAGTGGTCTCAATCTTTCCAAAGACAGGACCAAACCTGCTCCTGTAGATGAAGTTTTTCCATAGCCTTCTTGCTCCAATATTTTTTTTCCTCTATTAGAAATAAAATTTCAGTGAATAACTATGTGTTTCACCAGTGGTAAAGGCCGCATTTGCCACTTTGTTCTATCAAATACAACAACACATTTATTAATACATTGCATATGAAGAAATGGATTGTACCTTATGGAAGGTTATGTTGAAATCAACCAGTTAGGTTTAAAGGTGCTGCAAGACTTTTTATATTGAAGAGCTTATAAACAAACCTGATACTGTATCCATGACAGTGTAATCTACATTGGCTTCCTTTCATCTGGATTCAATAAACCAAATAAGGAAATAAGTGACATTGTATGAGAGGCAATCCTATAAGCTCAACAGAACTTAACTTAGACAGACACGCATAGTACGATTGCAGTGTAAATAACTCAAATTGATTAAAACAATGTGGTTTAGCTACCCAAAATTATTTTATGGTCTTAATAAACTTATTTTCACCCACTGACAGTAGTGAATGGCTGCTTGACAATTATTAACCAAGCTAAAGGATAGAAAAGGAAACTGTGGTAGACATCTGCATGTCAGATGTAAGTAAGATTAATCCATTGACATTTAAATATTATCTCCTTTTTTGTGTTGAAGTCCTGAATCTTATTGACAGTCTCAACGAAAGAGAGAAAAAATAGTTAAACACGACCCCTCTGGGGTCTGTTCCAACTCTATGATTCTATGATTCTATGAGATTATATTTATCTAAATCCCATTGATTTAATGAGCCTGTTTTAGTTGGGATGACTAATAGGACTACCGCCAAAATGTCTTCATATTTTTCCCTAAATGACCCTTTTCTGAACTTTATAGATATTGCTTTATGTCTTCAGATGTTAAGCACCCACATAAACACAACAACATATGCCTAGTCATCTATATTGTAGTCTCTCTGCCAGCAAACAGAAACAGAACACCTACACAAGTGTTTAAACTAAAAATACATTTTACATATAAAACTTAATGGGACATGCATCATCATTAAGATCTCAAAAGCTGTTATACACAGCATCAGAGTAATATTGTCTATATAATTATGATTTCTGGACTAGCAAATTCTAATATTTTTACTTTCTGACAAAGAAAAATATTTTTACTTGAAAGGTAGCCAACAGCTACTTTCCAAATTCTGTGCCTTGTACTTGAATGACCAGATTGCCATAGCTACTAGGGATTGGCGGGAGGTAAGGCGCCAGATAGAGCCAGCATGGTTTGAGCACTGGATTATGATCCTGGAAACAGTGGTTTGATTTCCCCGCTTAGCCATGGAAACCCACTGGGTGACCTTGGGTGTGTCACACACTCTGAGCCCCAGAAAACCCTGTTGCCATAAGGCCATAAGGGTCGCCATAAGTCAGAAACAACTTGAAGACACACAACAACAACAAAGGCTTCAGATCCTACCTGATCTTGGAAGCTAAGCAGGGTCAGCCCTTGTTAGCACTTGGGTGGGTGGGAGACCAGCAACAAATACTAGGTATTATATTTCAGAGGGACAAACTGGCAAAATCACCCTTGAGTAATTCTTGCCTAAGAAAACCCTATAAAATTCATGGGCTTGGCCTCAGCCTACAGGTGACTTTAAAGGTGTTGCCCAAGGTCAGTCAGTGAGTTTCTGTGGCCACACAGGGAATTGAACCCTGATGTCCAGGTTCATAGTCCAATGCTCAAATTGCTACACCATGCTGGCATTATGACCCTCCAACTCAGTCTCTCCTAAGGGGCATACTTGGAAGGAAGGTCTCAAGATGCTGATCTCAGGGTACAGGCAGGTTTGTGATTTTTGATATCCAGTCTCATAATAACCAACAGTATGGAAAACTATTATGTGATCTGCATGTCTCTCACTTCACTACTTCCTTTAATGTGCTTCTTAGGGTTTTTTACTCTTGCAGTAAATTTTTAGCAGGCACCAAAGGCTGGATTTGTAACTTGAAATATTTTATTAATTAGTTCATTTGGCCTACAGTACGGGCCTTCAGCCCTGCTGATGTTTTTTGACTACAGCTTCCATTATCCCTGAATATTGGTCATGCTGGCTGAGACTGATGGGAGCTGGCAGTCTAACAATGCTTGGAGAGCTACACATTTCCTATCCTGGATTTAGCCTATTCTATTCCACTGTTCTTCATAAATAAATTCAAAATAACATACAACCCTTTTAAAAGACATCAAAACAATGAATACAATCATAATCCAAGCACTTAAGAACAGTATCACATTAATAAAAGAGCAGGTTAAACTAGTTTAAAAGGAAGGAGATAAAAACTTTAAATAACAGGAAGATGCTTAGTAGAGTAAAAACATAATCAGCAAGTCTGAAACTTAAAGGAGAGGGAGCCAACCACACCTCTTAGGGAATTCCATAAAATGGTCTCCATAGTAGAGAACCTTGGCCCCAGGTCCCAACTGAATGTTTCTGGAGCAGTGGGATGCTGGGTAGAGTTTCAGATGCTGAGTGTGGTGGCCAGGCAGGATTACATGAGAGGGGGCAGTTCTTTAGCTATTCTGCTTCCAAACCATTTAGAGATGGGTAACTTTCTCATCTTGGGGTCACACTGCCCACCACCAAAATTAAGGGAAGCACTCTCCCACTACCAGTCATGTTTCTGCTGTTGCTACCACCCAAATCCCACAGAATCACTGAGATTTCAGTGGCAGCAGAATTAGTAGGGACCAGAGAGTGTAACAATGATCAGAAGTGCCGGCATATGTTGTCCAAGGATTCTGTATAGTCCATTCTCTAGGAAATGAAAGCCGTTGCAGAGTTTTATGATCAGTAAACCCAGCAGGATGTAGTGGTTTGAGCTCTGGATTACCACCCTGGAGTTCACTTGGCCATGGAAACCCACTAGGTGATCGTAGGTGCATCACATAGTCTCAGACCCAGAAAACCCAATGATAGGTTTGCCTTAGATGGAAATGATTTGAAGGCACAAAGGCGCATACAACAACAACAAAGCTGGCACTAGAAATCAATCAGATCTCAATATTTAGCACCAACTAAAGTTCCTGAAAGCTTTTTGGTGGCAGTAAAATTTCCAAAATAACAAACTTAACAGTGAACAATTTGATGCCCTCTTGTGACATCCCAGCTCTGCTTGGGAGGCAGCTACCTCTGCATAATGATAGGGCTAGGTATTGTTGTTCTGTCAAAACTATAAAAGTCATATTTAATTTTGCATCTGTACACAAAAATAAGCAAATGCAGTTTTATGCAAATCTTTGTCCCCTTTTAGAGAGATGGATACACAGACATTCTGCAAAAATGCATGGGTCCCATAATAACAGAGAGACACATTTCACCAGTCCAACTCTAGGCAAAGGTCTTCTGCCAAGACAAACAGAACATTATGCAGGGCCACCTGTACAGTTCTTTACCCAAGCAAAAACTGTGTTCCCCACCCCTGGAGCAAAAGGTTTCCACAGATCCACTCCTTTTCCTGTCTCCTCCACTGACGACACACTGTCTCCACTATGCAATTTTGTTTTCAGCTCATTATTTCCATTTCCTTGCCAAAGGTTCATTAAGGCTCATTAGGCTTCTCTTCATTATAACAATGTGTATTTGCATACTATTAGGGACTTTTTAAAAACAAAACAAAACAAAACAAAACATCTTGCAGCATGGTTACACCACTTGTCTGTCACATGGCATCAAGTATGGGGTGCAAAGTGGATTTTGGGGTTCCAGATGCCTTAGTCACATCCCAATTTCCATGTATAAAATAATGCACGTGTTTCCCGCACACAAAAACCTCTGCACACATCGGCTCGCCGTCTGGTACCACACTGGGATTCTTCAAGGCAGACCTTCACCTCTGAGCTTCACAGAGAAGCACTGTGTGAAGGAGCGTGCCCTTAAACCAGCCTCAGCTTCAGGAATCTGAAGTCTCGGATTGGATTAATTACCCAGAAAGTGGCTTGTCAGAAGCTGTGTTGGCAAGCAGATAAGGGGAACTATAATAGAAGCAGCCAATTAAGCAGCCAATGGTGCTGAACTAAATGTGACCTCATCACTAATTGTGGAAGTTGTTTCTCAGCAGTTTTTTCATCATATGGAGGTTTGGGGTGAGCAGCAAGGCAAAAAGGAGAAGGGACAGCCAGGAGAGAAGGGAGGCAAGGGTGGGGAAGGGTTCATCTCATTTATTTATGTGCAGGCAACAAGGATTTTGTGCCAAAATATTTGTGAAAAGTATTGCATATGTGTGTGTATGGGTTTGTTAGTTTTTTAAAGAAGGAAAACTAGAGGCATGTCTTTGTTGAAGGAAAAGAATCACATTAACAAAAACCTACCAAAGGTCCCCCCCATAATCTCGAGCAGAGTGAATTCTGGATAGATACAGCTCATTACACAGAGATAAGAAAAGATGCACCTGCTGAAATCCCCTCATCTACAGAACTTTTTAAAGTCACAGAATCTTCTGTATTAAAGACAAAGGCGCACGGGGCAGCCCTCAGTGAACAGCTTTGTATATGGCCAGCATCTTATTTCACCAGCCATATGTGACTGTATTCATATCAGCAGCACGCTCATGATCAAGCTTTCTTGAATACTTTCTCTTTTGTTCTGTCCTTGCAGTTATTCCACATCACTCTAAGCCCACGTTAGGCTAACTCCTTCTCCAAGCACCATCCCAAGGCACGTACAGCAATGGGAAGACTGATTTCTATTTTCTAATGCTCCATCCCTACAGCAATGAGTAACAGCTAGTTACATAACAACTATTTCCTAGAATCCGAGAGCATTTTCAAATAACAAGGATGCCTACATTGTGACAGCACCTGAACACCCACCAATGACACTACCTTTGCATGGTGGTAGGACTGCATGCTCCTGCGAGGGAGGGACTATGCTGACAGCAGCAGTGCTGCTGGGACGGTTTCCCATATCAGACAAGCTTATGTGGCGGAGACAGATTAAATGGCCCGTTACTGGATAGCAGCAGTACTGGCAGAAGATCTCTCAGAGACAACAACAGGGGCACCATAGCTAACACTTTTTAGTACTGCACAGAAGAAGGCATGGTAAACCCCTTGTGAATGTCTTCTACTGTGGGAACCTATGATGAGACAATCAAAAATGAAACAAGAGATAGTGGTAGAAGAAAAGACTCTTAGGTCAGATGATGTTCTATGAGCTACTGAAATACAGCAGAGGACAATTATGAATAGTGCTGTGGTGAATGACGCAACTGGACTCAAGCCAAAAGAACATTCAACTCATTCAGAAATCAAATAGATTACATAATTGGAAGAAAATGATGAAGAAGGTCCATTCTCTCTGCAAAAGCAAGACGAGGAGCAGATTGTGCCACAGAGTATGAACTACTAATAGTAAAAGTTAGAATAAAGCAAAAGAAGAACAATAAACCAACCATCATGCCAAAATACAACCGGACGAACACCTGCATAGAATTTAAAGATAATGTGAAAAATAGAGTTGCACTATTAAGCCTAATTGACCAGGAGCCAGAAAACTCTGGCCTGAAGCAAGGGACATTGTCAGGGAGGTATGCAAAAGGACACTATCGGTAGCCAAAAAGGAAAGAGAAGCCTCAACGGATGGCAGAGGAAACTCTTCAAGTAGTTAAGGACAGATGAGAAGAAAAAGTAAAAGAAGCCTAGAATTTGGAAGGGCAACTAGGAAGGGACTGGACAAGTTCTTCAAGTGAAGATACAGTAGAGTCTCGATTATCCGACATAGATGGGCGGGCTGATAGTCGGATAGCCAAAAATGTTGGATAATCCAGAGGCCCGTAGCAGCCGCCATGTTTGGGGGTGTGTCTGGGCGTGTCTGGGGGCATGGAAATGCCTACAGCCATGCCCCCAAGCAGCCGCGACGTCAGATAATCCGGAATGTCGGATGACCGAAGGACGGATAATCGAGATTCTACTGTATATCATTGAAAACAAAAATTAGGATTGCCCATGTCATCATATCTCCAATTTCTATGTATGGTTCTGAAAGCTGGACAGTAAAGAAAGTCAATGAGAAGAAAATCAACTCATCTGAAATGCGATGCTGGAGAAAAATTCTACAGATTGCTAGACTGCTGAAAAGACAAATTAATGGGTCCTAGAGCAAATCAAAGCTGAACTCTTCCTAGAAGCCAAGATGACTAAACTGGGGCTGTCATAGTTTGGCCATATCACAAGAAGACAGAACTCATTAGAAAAGACAATAATGCTTGGTAAGGTAGAGGCAGTGGGAAAAGAGGAAGACCACATTACAGATGGATGAACTCAATCAAGGAAGACACATCTCTGAATCTGCAAGACCTGAGCAGGGCAGGTGCTGACAGAGTGATTTAGAGATCTCTGATCCATAGAGTTGCTGTGAGTTGAAGTCGACTTGACAGTAGTTAGCAACCCAACAACAAGCACCTGAACAACAAATAAATAACTTTATCCTTTTCGCTGTGTAACTGTAAATTTTTGGTGGCAGGAATGTGGCCTCAGGATGAATATCACATGGTTCAGATGTTACGGCCCCACGCACCACCAAGATTGATATAGTTTAATTGGCAATATTATTTGACGGGCACTACCTTAATTGGCATTGATATAAAATGAAACCTGAGATGACTGGAAGGTCAAACTGGAAAGAGGAAAATTACTGAATGTAAACGTGAGATGGCAAGGCAGGTCAGCCACACCCCCTTCCAGGCAAAACTGAAGCCATTGTCAGGCAGATTGCAAAGCAAATCTAGAGACAATAGGTTTATGCTAAGAGCTGGATGTCTCAGAATGGAAAAGAGGAGTTATCACCAAACTACGATTGTTCTAACCCTGATCCCTCACACCTGGATGTTTCCCTGCTTTGTATTCCCAACCTCCCCACAATACAGAACTATTACAACAGCCATCACCCCTTTTGTCACTAGGAGAAATAAACTTCCATAAGACACTGTGCTTTATTTCATCTGGCAGAGAGTTAAAGATACTGTAATACAGAAAAGTTACATTGAAAGACTTGTGATTGAGGGTGAGGAAATTCAAATCTATACAGATATTCCCGCAACAGTTCTGCAAAGAAGAAGAGATTATATGCCCTTAACCCAACAATCAAGAAGGGTGGGAATGAATCACAAGTGGGAGAATCCTGAAGGAGTGTCTTTTTTCTTCAAGCAAAAGAGATATAATTTAACCTTGAAAAAGCAAGCAGATGAATTTTTAAAGCAACATGTAGATGATCTTAGAAAACACTTGGGAAAACAAGAGGAAGAAGAAGCTTTGGAAGAAGAGGAGCTAGAAGAAGAGGCGCTTGAGGAATCCTCTAAAAACTCTAAAGTCTAAAGAAAACCGCTAGATTTCAAGCAGTCTCTTGCAGTCTCTCAACTCCCTGAATGCCACGCTGTCCATTTGATTCCCAAATGAGAACTGTCCTTAGGTGCCTACCTAAGCCACATTGCAGCCTTCTTTACATCTCTCTGGAACAGTAATTATCACCCAGACTCTAAATGTCCTCTATCCACAACTTTCCTCCCTTTAGCTTCAGTTAATCCTTGTGTGAGTGCATGAGTGTTTGGATCTTTTGCATGCGTGAGTGATTTTCTCAATAAAATACAGTTTTAGTTTACATTTTGAACTCTCTGGATGGTTCTTTCTTGCGTGACCCCATAAACATTGGTGGAAAGATTTTGTTAAGTACTCATCTCTCACAGGCCTCTTAATTTTGAGTTAATTAATTCTCCTCTGTCCCATGGAGGTACTGGCATTGCGGGTGGACCCCTGAGTCACCCACTTTTGGGGGTAACACAAATGCTGGCTTGTTCTGCCCATTTTGGGAGAAAGGTGGCTTAGAAATACAATGAAATTAGTTAATTAATTAATTCTGGGCATCGTGCTGCAGCCTCCTGCTGTGCTATTGGTGTTGAAACAAGGTGGATAGGAGAAAAGGAGTGTTTTGTACCACAAACTAGAGTCTTGTGACAGTCACAGTGTTTTTTAAAAAAAGTTATCTAGAAACAACTGATTTAGTTACTTTGGGAACATGGTAAAGTAAAGAGTTGTTTTTTTAAAAAGTTGTAGCTATAATGGTAAGTAAATTTTGCAGGCATTGGAATAGGTAATGTGTTAGTTTTTAGAATAGTTTACCAAGTTCTGTATCTCTCACTAGCTGTAGAGGGAAAGATCCCAGCCATACTAGGTACAGAAGGAAGACAGGAAAAACAACAAGCACAGGAGTCAGAGTTCCAGGCTAGGTCTGGGAAGCCCTGGATTAAAATTTCTGTTCAACAATGAAGCTGAGTGGGTGACCTTAGGCCACTCACAACCTCTTACTTTACTATACTGTGGAATGTTATTGTGAAAATAAAAGGGATGGGAGGAAGGATCCTATTTGGGATGTCAAGCTCAGTGCAGAAATGAACACACAGAAATGCAAAAAATGCATGGAGCACTTTATCATTAAAAAATTCAAAGACAAGCTGTCCATTCCCACAGATTGTTGTTGTGTGCCTTCAAGTCATTTCTGACTTATGATGATCCTAAAGTGAACCTATCATACCATTTTCTGGGGGCAGAGAGTGTGTGATATGCCCAAGACCACTCAGTGGGTTTCCATGGCCAAGCAGGGAGTCAAACCTTGGTCTCCAGGATGGTAGTCCAAGGCTCAAACCACTACACCATGCTGACTCTCTGTTCCCAAGGGACAACCCAGCAAATGTGCAGGTAGGATATATCCTGGGCTGAAGGTCACAGATTGAGGTAGTTTTTAGCTTGTAGGAGTCCATGTATGTTGGAAAGTATGGAGCTTCCAATATTGTATTAAAGAGAATGCTAAAATGTAAACCACATCTTTAAACACATTATCGAAAAATAGACAGATGGATATTATTTCTTGATTAATGAGAGACAGCAGAAACGTAAATCATCATACCATGGACAATAAATGAAAGTTTTGGGCAAAACCTAAGAGTTTTCCCAGAACATAACTTCCACCACCCTAGAGATTAAAAAAAAAAAGTAAGCATTTAATTGTGCAATTGCCATTGCCTAATTTACATAATTTTAGAGGAGATTCAGACACCAGACTTCTTCAGTTTGTTTAACATTTTGAAGATCAATATTCAGAACATACGCAGAACATGCAGAACATTTTGAAGGTCAATATTCAATTCAGATCTGACCTGTTTTCGTGGACGAACAAATGGAACTGATGGACAAGCATACGGAAAAGAAATATGGAAGACTGACTATATGACCATGGCAGCAAGACTGGTATACACACGAGAATGGAAGAGTGAATTAATACCAATAAGAGGGCTGGCTGTTAGAAATTGAATGGCTTAGCTGAAATAGACAAATCAACTGCTTTGATCAGAGAAAAATTATTGGTGACATTTTTGAAAAACTGGGAACTCTTGATTGCCTTTTTGAAAAAAGAGAGAGAGAGAATAATAACTAGGTTTTGATAACTAGTAGGAAGAAGTATGGGAACTATCTATTAATTATTGGAGAAGTAACATTTATATATTAAGACTTATAACCACTATAGAGAATGTTGGAAGTCATCGTATTTTTCCTTTTTATCTTTAACTGTTCCTTTATTTCTTGGTCCTTCTTTCTATTTGTTTTTCTTTTCTCTTTCTCTTTCCTTTTTATATGTATTTTTAAAAATGTAGATATAAACTTTTAACAAAAAGTATTTTTAACAAAGTCTTTTTCAGTTTGTAACTCACCTATGTTTTCCCATCTTATTTTTTAACCACAGATAATTCATTAAGAAAAGAAACATGGAATAGCTGCATGAAAAGAGCTTTCATCTCTTTTTGCCTTTATACCCTTGTAACAGTAGCATAGAAGGACCTGTGCCAAGGCACAGGTCGTAACATTATCTACTCTTGACACACACACACACACACACACACATGCGCGTGTGCACCACCACTACCACCAACAGTGTTTCAGCTGAAGGCACAGATCCAGTGCAAAACTGTAAAAGTATTATTCTGCTATTCTGGCCTGCCGCTCCTCTACCTAAGGAAAGCAATATTTGCCTGCTCTTCTGGCAATCTGAAAGTATTTCTAAGTATTCTAACTAGAAATAAAGCACTGTACTGTATCCTTTAACACAAGGGTGGAGGAACTTTGGTCTTCCAGATGTTGATGAATTAGTGTTCCCATCATACTTCACCACAGGCCAGAAAGACTGTGGCAGGAGTTCAGCAATATTTAGAGGGTAGCAGGTTACCCCCAGCTGTATTAACATAATTTTAACCACTTGTAAATACTGCAAAATAATTTTTGAAATCTATTTTGGGACATTTCCAGATTATATCTTGGATATGTTCCTCCATTCTGCACTCTACCATCTCTCCATCGTTCCCCAGTTATGTTACTGGGGTGCATAATTCAAGGTAGACATACGCTCGGCCTAAACTGTTTTGCAGACTGCGTGTACACAATAGCAAGTTCTTTCTTCCCACCACCTTTAGGCTTCTTCATTTGCCAGTTGATTAGGTTTATTAACTGCGAGCTGATCACATTTGTGCTCTTTCACCCCTCCCTGAGTCCCCCTCCTGTGGATCAGTGGAATGTATTTTCATGTCCCTCTTGGGAGCTCACCCAAACTCTCTGTTTACACAGGAGATTTGTGACTTGGCTTTACATTTGAAGCCAGGATTTAAGCTGTTCCTTCTAATTACAGAAAGGCTTTGAAAGCAGAGAGACCTCAGCCATAGCAAACTGGTGGTGGGGTGAGGGGGGAACTGATGAAACAGTTGCTTTAGCCAAACCTAAGTGTTCCTTTTTAAAAAAAAGTAAGGAGATGGGAGTTCTGCTTATAACAAAATATGATGTATCTTCATTTTTTCCCATCAGTAATTCTTAGCGTTTACCGGAAATGAAAGTTGGAGAAAAGTTCCAGTATTTTGGATTTACGGTAAAAATAAAACAACACTGGAACTGGAACATGAACTATATTTACATTGGGGAAAGGTTATTTATTTTAATTCTGTTAATTCTAGCCTTTTAAAAACAATTTGAAGATTTTACTGCAGTAAAAACTTACCTGAATATAGGTGAAAAACCCCACTCATGAATTTGCTCCTCCTCCTCATGATTTTAATCCCCTGTCCTTCTGATCTTTCTTTCTCTGAGTGTCTGTCCAGGCTTCCTGTCTCATCACCTTTTCACACATTCCCCTCCACACTTTGCAGTTTACTTTCTTCCCACATGGCTTCGCATTTTGAGGCAGCACAACGGCTTCCTCTGCCTGCTCCTCCCTTCCCTCCAATAGTAGGGACAAGAGAAGGGAGAGAAATATGGTAGCCAAGAAAGCAACAGAAGTCCAATTTCATTCCCTTGAAAATGCCCTCAGAATTATCCTACATTTCAGCTGGAAGAAAGATCATGTACGTTCCAGCTCAAATTATGCTTCCCCAAAAAACATAATTCAATGTGATTAGTTTTAATGTAGGGATTCCAGTCTCTGGTGTCTACTAATTTTTAATTCATAGCCACTGTTCAAGATTCACATACTTACTACTATTATTCTGTATTTATCTGAAATTGAAGTGAGGTGATACACAGAATGAGGAGTGGAATAATCTAATTTATTAATTACTAGCTGAAATGTATGCAGCACTGCCTGGATCCATACCTAACACCACCAAAAGGGTGTATGGGACCACCTCTTTCCCCATACCTCTCCCCCTCCCCTTTTCACCTTGGGAATCTTACCAAAAGTATCTCAGAGAACCCTCCTATTTTCCAAACCCCCTTTTACCCTGAGGATTTTTATCAGGTGTGTCACAGCTGCCTTCTTCTTTCTTGCGTTTTTTCTTTCTTCAAGCACCCTAATAATTTTAATGCCTGAGAGAGCCCTCTCCTATTTCCTAGGGACTTGCACTCAGATCGCTGCTGATGCCCAAAAAGAGATCAATGGGACCTCCTATTTTCTGCCCCCCCCCGCCATTTATTTCAGGAAGCTGATCAGCAGTACTTCAGGTTGTGTTGTTGTTGTTGTTGTTGTGTGCCTTCAAGTCATTTCCATCTTATGGCAACCCCATAATGAGGTTTTCTTGGCAAGATTTGTTCAGAGGGGGTTTCCCTTTGCCTTTCTGTGAGGCTGACACCAATGCGACTTGCCCAAAGTCGCCCTGTGGGTTTCCATGGCCAAGCATGGATTTGAATCCTGGTCTCTAGAGTTGCAGCCCAGTGCTCAACCCGCTACGTCATGCTGGCCCTCACTTCAGAAAGCCCTCTCCCATTTTCATGCTCTTTCATTAACCCAGGAATCTTAGCATCAGTGCTTTAACCTTCTGTTTTTCTGCCTTTTTGTTCCTGCCTCAGAAATCTTACAATCACTTCTTCAGTGAATCTTCTCTGTTTTCTAGACCTTTGAAAAGGATTTCCTAATGAGTCCCACCCCACCCCATTTTTGCTACTCAGAGGGTCCCCATTCAGACCAGAAGCTTGTCATTGCAACCTGGCCACAGCAACTTGGGCAGCAGCCAAAATTAGTCTGTCAAATTTTAAAACATCAATGATGATGTCTGGATAAGTTAAGGTAGCCCATATTTTTGCTTCCAGAAAGCTTTCTCTTTGGCATTACCACTTGAAGCTGAGAGTTGCAATGTGGACGACAACAACAACAACAAAAATACTGTCACTTTTTGAGGCGTAGAGCACACTGTTCTGATGACTTATGGGTGCCACAGAGACATATCTTTCATGATTTTTTAGAAAGCTTGTAACCTGGCTCTTTGGTCCAGAAACTCAATGCAGCTAATAGAGAATTCCCAGGCAGTTTTACATTCAGATACCAATTAAGCCATAACTTGCTTAGTCTTTACACTGTAAAAGCATTATGTGCCATGCTGCTAGGTGGGGTGTTCTGGAAAATAGAACTCAAAAAAGTAACTTTTCCAGAGTTACAGAAGCAACATATTATCTCAGACTGGACACAATGGCTATTTCCACACTACACTGTTATAGTGCTATTATTCCACTTTCAACCTCCCATGGAATCCTGGGGTTTGCAATTTAGGGAGGGGCATTTAGAATCCTCAGCCAGAGAGCTCTTTGGCCTCAGGAAACTACAAACCCCAGAATTCTACATGATGTTAAAAGTGGAATAATAGCACTATAACAGTGTAGTGCGGAAATGGCCAATAACTGGGCTGATATAGTTGTCAACTGCCAGTTCATGTACCTCCTTCCCATCTCCAGTGCAACTGTAACTGAAGAAATGAGGAAATAAGAAGTTTTTGCTTGTTTTTAACTAGTCTTGATCTGTTAGTATGTTTGAAAAGGAAACTGCGGTTAATCTTAACAGTGGTTTAGGAATCAGAGTCAGAAACCACAATTTGAAATGGACCCCCCCTCTAGAGCTGTCTGGGAATGATGGGAGTTGTAGTATACCTGGAGCCCAGAAGAGGGGAGTCTGAGAGAGTCCAGATCAGAGGAAAGCTACCATAATTAACATGAACCACAGTTTGGTTGGTTTTGGACAGAACAACAAAACATGGGTGAAAACTTGGTGAATATGATTGGCATTATTGCAGCTGCTGCCAACACCAGCTTTTGATCTGGACAAGCAAAAGAGCAAAGAGAAGCAGCAAGGCTTACTGCCCACACAGAGAGGATTTCCTGCCTCCTCATGAGCTTGCCTGTATTCCGAGAGCATCAGTGAGAAGTCCTTCTCCATATTTCCTCACCACCTAAGATGGAGCAGATGTTTATCAAGAAAGAGCCTTTTCAGCGGTGGCACCCCAACTTTGGAATATTCCTCCCAGAGAATCTCACCTGCTGCCCATTCTGATGTCTTTCTAGCACCAGGCAAAAATAGTATTCCACCTCCTGGGCTTTTAAACTTTTGCTGACTGGCTTTATTCTGGTTCATGATCATTCTTATTTTACTTTCATATGCCACCTTGACCCTATTTTAAGTTATTTTATTGCATTTAAAATATTTTATTTTAAATTGTCCTGCAAAAGTGACTGACAGACAGAGTCTTTATCCAACTACATGCAGGCAAAGAATATTTACTGCTCAGAACTACCAATAGGTAGCATTCCTACTTTGGAGTAAGTCCTGCTGAATAAACATGCATAGGACTATACTGCAAGGCCATCTGAAAACCAGAATGTTGTAGTTGTATGTGAGTTGTTTCAACATGTTGCTATGCAAGTTTAGTCAGAACAAGGCCTACTACGTTCAGTGAGAATTCCACCTATTAATTGGATTCAGCGCTGTAGCCTCAATAACTTGAGCTGGACTGGAACTGAAAGCTAACATCATGCCCACTTGGAAGTATGCCCCACTGAAACCAACAGGATTTTTCAGCAAATAACAAACTGAACTGGTTTCTCTAGCTGCAATTGTGCACACACCCACCTAGGAAAACATCTCACTGAACTGAGTGGTTCTGGGACTTGTTTCTCAGTCAACATGCACTGGATACAGCTGTGTGTTTGGGAAATATCTTTGAAGTTTGCTGCCAGCAATGGCAAAGTAAGATTAAGATTCTCCTTGCAAATGCTCCCAAGCAAGAATACAAAAACTGTAAGACATAATGTCTTGGTCACTTATTTCCTTCTCTTTTGCTCTGTTGAACACTTTTGCGATCAGATTAAAGATCTCAAGCAGCAGCTATATTTTTACTATATAATTATTCCATTTGATAAAGTAAAGGATTGTCTCCTTTCCAATTAAGGAGACTAGATGTTTCTTTGCCTTCTGTCGCTCAATTTGTTCCTCAGTATGTATGGCCCTATCATTTGCAACAGCACATCGTTGCTGTTTGAATCACACTGACCCAAGCAAACTCCACAACAACTATAGTATCTAATCTGGCAATGACTTGAGGGAAAAGAAGGGACCAGAAATCCCACCAAGATAGAATTCCTTCCAGCATTATCCCCTACTCTAATGGATATAGATGGAATCTATATCAATTAAGAGCTGAATGGTAGCTAAGGTTAAATTTTGCATGTGTGTGGTGGATGGGTGAGTTTATTCCTAGCACTAAATAACTCAGCCAGAGGATGCTTAAGGCTTCCAAGCCAGGAAAAGGGTGAATCTGTCCTAGGATTTATTGCAGATTTTGGAGGAACTACTAAAGGTGCTGAACCCTATCCCCCAAATAGGTTCAAAACACTAGACAGAGCAGATTCAGGGGCTCCCTGGGCCCAGGCATAAAAAAGAGAATGGACAGTCCTCTTGTATGTAGATTCCTCCTCCATGTATTTCAGTAAGCAGCCTGAATGCCTATTTGCCCAGCAGAAAGAAGATCAAAGTTGGCAGAAATAGTTACAAGAAATACTTGTGCCACTGGTGGATTAAATAACATAGTGGGGTCTAGATGGGACTATATCTCAGTTTAGAACTTGCATTACCATTGGGCAGAGTGAAGGAACCACCTGTGATTGCACATTATGGGAGTCAGCAGCAGCAGCACCCCAAAGCTGTTTCTCTTCATCCATCCATCCACCCCACCCCCCAGGACTGAGCTGTGTGCATTAGCCTCTTCTGCACCCCCTGTGGTGTTCCTAGAGCTAGAGTGGTGGAGGACCTTAGCATATTTACAGCATTCCAGAAAGGTTACACTAAGAGCCTAGTCAGTGTCTACATGTGGACTGAAAAATGAGTATTGTTCTTTTCCTCAGGAAGCACCCAGCCTTGTCCAAGACCTTTAAACTCATACCTCCCTCTGGAAAAGTCACATGTGGCTGCCCAAAGGGGACCAGGCAACTCTAGAGCAATTTCTGCACTACACTTTTATAGTGCGATTATTCCACTTTCAACATCCTATGGAATCCTGGAGTTTGCAGTTTTGGGAGGGGCCAGCCGCCCGCTCCCTAAACTGCAAACCCCAGGATTCCATAGGATGTTGAAAGCAGAATAATCATGCTATAAGAGTGTAGTGCGGAAATGGCCTAGAGCAAGCAAACTGGTTGTGTGTTTCCTCTCTTTAAGTCTCTAAATTATGAACATATATGGGATCATGTAAGAACAAAAGTTATGAGACTTTTGAAGAGAGGCACCCATGGTTTCTTTTTTTCTTTTATTGTTTTTTTTTCTTCCTTTTATTTTTTTGTAATTTTTCCCCTCATTCATTGTGGTTTTCTTTTTCTCCTCCTTTTTCAATTCATATGGTGAAAAGCAAAGAATCTTGAGGCATACATTCCATGGCCTGCAACCAACGATTTTACAAAAGCTCACGCCAAACGAAGCTGGTTTATCTTTAACAAGATGCTTTGTCACCTTTGCTGTGACATGGCTCTCCACTTGGAAATTTTATTATTACAGCATGAGCTTTTGTGTGTCTACTCATGCAGTCATGTGTCAGTCCATGCAAGCTTATGCCTCACTATTGTTTGTTGGTCTTTAATGTGACAGAAGATTCCTTAATGTACTAATTAATTGCTCCTGTTCACTGAACTATTATGAAGAAATACTGTTCAGCTAAATTAAGTGTACATGGTTCTCAATTACAGGTGAAGAACAACTCAGCCAGCAGTCAGTCTTTACTCAGATGCATGCTTAAACAAAATGTAAAAAAAAATAATGAGGATTATTTAATGTTTCACTCATTGATTAATATAAGCAATAAGAAAATGAAACCTCAAGGGAACCCTAACCCCAGAGTACATTTGATTAGATGACAATCATTCACTGGAGACAAATATAGCCTGTCTCTCTGAGACAGGAAGTTCCTGTCAGTTTATTAGTTTCATGTCTGCTTTTATTGGCAAGTCTTTCTGTGAGATGCTGTGACTACCGCCTGATTCTGCTTCACACTCCTACAGGAGACACAGCCATGTCTCAAGCTAGCTGGAAAGGTTCTGATATTCTCAAGATGGGAAAGATAGGCACTTTGGTACAAGCCTTTGGTCCAGCAAGGGAGACCTGCAGGGAAACCACTAGGCTCCCTCCCTATCCCTTGCTGAACTGAGGGGTATCCACCTCCACATCCTGATGTTCTCCCAAGCCTCACTGAATTGGCTAGGGGTATTCCATAATGCGATATGGGTATGTATATTCCCACCCACAACTTAAGGAACCCACAGATATTGTAGGTACAAAAGAGCTAAATGAAACAACAGCATGAAAATATAAGGAAATTGCTCTTTAAATTAATTATATAGTTAGAATCACAGAATTGTAGAGTTGGAAGGTACCTCATAGGTCATGAAGTGTAATCCCTTACCTGCAGGATCTCCACCTAAAGCATCCCCCACAGGTACCGTCCAGTCTCTTTTTGAAGATGTTCAGAGGAGACCCTATCACCTCTCTAGGCAAGAATCATAGAAATTTATATTCTGCTTCTCTCCTGCAGTGACTTCAAGATAGCAAATCAGGCTATTCTCCTCCCCATTTTATCTTCATAACGACCCTGTGGGGTAGGGCAAGCGAGAGAGAGAGAGAGAGACTGAGAGACAGGAACAGTATATGAGTGAGTAACTGGCCCAAGTATGCCAGGTATGTTTTATGGTTCAATGGTAATTTGAACAGGAAATTTCAAAGTCTTTTTCAGATTCTCTAACCACTATACTACACTGATGCCTCACTGAAGCTCGGGGATGATGCTCAGTCACTCGCTTTCAACAGTAAGGCTGTAGTACTTCAGCCTGCAAGAATATTACTGCATAATTATTTTTTTTAAAAAATCTGCATGTTGGCATTGTACATGGGACTAAAATAGGTCTCCCTCTCCCTCTCCCTCTCTCTCTCTCACACACACCAGGGAAGACAAGCTGAGAAGCACCATGGGAATCAAAGGTGAAATTAGTCACTTTAGGAGTCATGCTAAAAAATGAAAATGGGTTTCACCAGGTAGATTTGATCAGTGAAATCTTACAGAAAGGAGAGAGGAAGCAAGCCCATTGCTATTCACTGTGTTCAGTTTGGCCACACTGGAGTTTCCTTTACAAAGAATTCCTGCAGCTTCTTGTGTGACGTCAGTTATTCCTCTGAGGTGCAGACCAGTGAATGGGTAGCACGGTGCCAGCTAATGTGTTCTAGTACAATTTGAAATTCCATGCCAATGTGAATCTGCCCCCTGCTTGTTGAAAAAGCTCATCTTCTTGTTAAGAGCGTTCCTATTTCTTTCCTCCTCCATCCCACCCAACCTGACCTTTCCAGGCAGATTTACTTTGAAAAGTCAGCTGTCATTTCTGGTCACTCTTTTACAGAAAACAATAAGGGAATTGTCACCAGCTTGCCTTTTTGACAAGAGTGAAAGAAAGAGGGAGAAAGGCATGTCAGAGAAAGAGAAAAATATGTCCTTACTATAGCTACAACTCTAGTCTTGTTACTGAACAGTGGTGCCCTGACCATTAATACTTTAGGGAATCTGCCTCCCGCAAAAGGTTCCCTGATCATATTATAGCTGGGCTAGAGGTGCCAATGGCTCCCCGGATATTTTGGACTACAACTCCCCTGAAGATACAAGTGGATGAGTGGGGATTTGTCATACTCAATGAAAACACACTTCTCCCATCTTAGAAATATTTCTGACATAAATCTTAAAATTTATTCCCTCCTTCTATTAGTATTTTTGGATATTTTATGAGAATTTTTTCTCCTATTAGTAGTATTTTATATTTTACAAGTACTATGTGTAGGTAGGTAGGTAGGTAGGTAGGTAGGTAGGTAGGTAGGGGTGTGTGTGTGTGTGTGTGTGTGTGTATAACTCATTCCCTAACTTCATTACTTTTAACAATTCATTATCTTTAAATGAATCCTGTTGTTACCCTGATTTCTGTGGTCCCGGGAGGGACACCTCAATGTGCTCACAATGCGGCATGGGAATTAGCAGAGCAAAAGCTAGCAATACAAGAGGCAGGGCAGCCTAGCGAGATCTTGAACCCAATGTCTACAGGGTCAGGCCAAGTCAATGAGCAAATAGAAGTAAAATTAAATTGTTTTCTCTATTGATGTACAACACAGTCAAACACATGTATGCAAACACACTCACACAGACCTATTGAAAGAAAGGTAGGAGTTGGATAGAGAGTTTTAAGAGGAGGTTTTGCATGGGAAATACTACACCTGTCCTGAAGCCCAGATAGTCTGAAGAAAAGTCTGCAGAAGTGGAGATTCTCAGCACGTGGAGCTGAGGGGAAGGCTCATCGAAGCAACAGCAAGGCGGGATGGAAATCAGGAGTGATTCAAGGAAGTGCTCCAAATCAGGAGGTCTTATAAGGGAAAATGTGCCTGTAGGCTAGTCCGTTCCTAGGGAATACAATGGGTTTCAGGCTGGAGACAAAGCCTCCAAAAGGTCAGTACTTTGCATGATTGAATTGTGACAGTGTTGTCAATAGAGTGGCCGGTATGCAAACGTGGAGTGCTTGACAGTTGAGTATTCGGCTCATCAAGCTGCCTGCTTGGGGCAGGGAGTCTTTTGTAAACAGCGTGCATACATAATATGATCTTAAGAAGGTACTTGCCTTGAGGTCTCCTGCAGCTGCAGTCTGGCAAATACTGGCCAGCCTGGAGTGGTTTTGAATAGTTCAGCTATTTTTGGCCGTGCCCGCATGCGTGCTTGTCCGGGGACCTCGAAGCACATGGAGAGGAATGGGTAATGAAGGCCAAATTATTGATATCAAATGATATCTAATATACCACAGGCCTGGGCTAGAAATTACAGCAACACGGTCATTTCATTTTATCCTGCTATGGTCTAAGGACTAACGCAACAAACATTTTGCTACAACCCCTACTGTGTCTTCCTCCTAATTAATCATCCTCACCTCCACCTGTCAAGACTGTCTTAGCTCTGAAGTACCTGCTTGTCTACAGTCAACGACAATATGGAAAAGCTCACTGCTATGATTGTGACTGACTCCAGTTCCTATTTATTTTATTTATTAACATTTCTAAATCTCTAGTTTATTTAGAATGGATGCTTTTAGAATTGTTGTTGTTGTGTGCCTGCAAGTTGTTTCCGACTTGTGGTGACCCTAAGGCAAATCTATGATGGAGTTTTCTGGGGCTGAGAGTGTGTGATGTCGCCACTGTCACCCAGTGGGTTTGCGTGACTGAGGAGGGAATTAGACCCTTATCCCCAGGGGTCGTAGTCCAATGCTTAGACCACTACACCATAGGTTAATTACAGGATATTCTGTTCCAGGATTTATACTAGAGTAGAAGGGCAAGAAAGAATAAAAAAGATTCTGAAAGGAAGGACAGGAGTCTGCTTGTAGCTTCATGCAGAGGAGGAACCAGAATATTTATTACCACATCTTGTTAAAAGTCTGGTTCAGAGCTTGTAATTTATAAGTACCACATTAGATATTATTCAAAAATTTTTTCACAGTAACTTGTCAGCCATTACTTGTTGCTTTAAGAGTGGCAATGCTCGTAATGCATTCAAAGACCTAGGCCATTTCCGCTCTACACTTTTATAATGCTATTATTTCACTTTCAACATCCTGTGGAATTCTGGGGTTTGTAGTTTACTGAGCTAAATAGGAAAAGAAACCCCAGGATTCCACAGGATGTTGAAAATGGAATAATAGCAATATAACAGTGTAATGTGGAAATGGCCCTACCCATGAAAGTGTCCATCAGTATGGAAGGGATCATGGAGCACTTTTGAGACTTAATAAGAGAAAGAAGGTTGTAGCATATGCTTTCATAGATTCAGTTTACTTCATCAGATGCATGGAGTGAGAAATCCATGCATCTCCATCTCCCTTTGCATACTGGTAATGTGTTACTACATCATCATTATATTATCATTATTTATATATAAACATTATTATTAATTACATATAATAAAATATATTATACAATATAATATATTATTATTTTATAGAAATAGATTAAAAAAACAAAAATACTATCAAAATGTCTCCAAATAATTATACCATCTAAACAGTGTTTTAAGAGTTGAGTTTTTTAGTCATAATAAGTAAATATTGCTTATTATAGTAAAATATAATGACATTACCAGATGTTCTCCAGAATGAATGTTGTTATGCTCTCCTTACCCCACCCTGCCCCTAAAGTATTAACCTTATAAAGCAGGCGAGGCTGAAGGAGAAGGGGGTCTTCCTCAAACTCACTCAGTGAGTTTCATTGCTAATTAGAGATTTGAAGCTATATCTCCCAAGTCCCAGTCTTGCATTCTAACTGTTATGCCAGCATGACTCTCATCGAGCAGTTAATACTTTGGGGAGCTGGACTAGAGCCACTGTAGGAACAGGCAGGAAGCCATTCTTCTTGCTCAAAAGCACTAAGCGACTGTCTTTGGTGTAGTTCAGCAGGGTTTTTATGCTGCTACTGGCCATCACCACATCTTGTGGATGAGAATTTTATAGTTTAACAATGTGCTGTGTAAAGGACTACTTCCTCTTTTCTGACTCACCCACCATTAAGCTTTACTGGAACTTAATGGCATTGTACTAAAATGTAGCACACCACAACTATATATTATATAAAAATAAAAAACCACTAGGCTTAGAGAGGCAACAGACCAAGTTTCTCTTCAGCTGCTTATAACAGAGGGCCTCTGAAATTTGACATTCTGAGAGGGAAGCATGTCAGAAAAACTAAGAGAGGGCATCGAGAGGTGAAGTTCTTTTACGGTTAACCAAGGAAAGCTTGTGTTCTTCACAGTCACTCTGCCCTATCAAACCACTTCTGAGCATGTATTTTTGCTGGGAGGAATGAAGACATTCTGAGACATGCCAAAACCAGCAAGAGTGGCAGGGCCCCTGGAACTAATTTTTAAGATGCTGTTACCACCGTGTCCTGGCCTGGCCTTTGGTGAACCAATGATATCATTTTGATATCGCAATTCGGCCCTACTCTGCCACCAGCCAAGTGTTTGTGAGGCCCGCTGAACAAGCACGAAGCTAGGCATGGCTACTACTTGCTACTCCCACCAAACCAAGCCAGATATTGCCAAATCTGGTTTAGGGGACCTCCCGAAACAAACACCTTCATTACAAATCCACGCTACCACAAAGAGATCCTCTGCCCTGAGAGGACACCCTGGCGAGCTGAGTGCTTAACTGCCAAGCTAGCCACATCTACATACCAGCCATACTACTGTCAACTCGGACTTTAACTCAATCATGCAAATTCTGACCTTTCGGAGGCTTTGTCTTCAACCCAAAACTTATTGTTTTCACCCGAGACCAGAGTAGCCTGTGGTCGTTCTTTCCCCAATAAAAATCCTCCGCTCTGAGAGCTCTTCGGAACTCTCGCCGGATTGTTGTGGACTTCTACTCTGCCTTGCTGCCGCTCGGTTCAGCAGATTCCCCTCGGCTGCCTCGCCGGGTTTCCTCTTCTTCAAATTGGCTTTCTCAGGACTGCAGGACAGGTGACGTATCGCCCATCCCCCCTTGCACTCTATTTTCCTTTTCTAGTTAGGGGTGTGTTTGTGCTTTTCTTTAATAACTGTTTAATAAATCTTAATTGTTGTTTGAACTATTTGCCTCCTCACTGACCTGACCCTGTAGACATAGGGTAAAAGATCCTGCTGCGTTGCCCTGCCTCTCGTTAGCCAAGAGAGTGCTCCAGCTAATTTTCCCCATCTTGCTAGGTTTGTTTGGTTATTTGGGCACCCCTCCCGGGACCCCCAATTCACAGGGCAACAATGCAGGATTGAGTCCAAGACTAGCAGGTAGATCATTATGAATTTTGCCTACTTGCATGTGGTTGTTGTTTTTTTTACAAAACAATGAAAACAGAGAATATTGTGCATCCTTGTCATCTGAACTGAAGCTGTTCACAGTGTGTCTATCATGAAGACAATGACAAATAAACTGATTAAAGTATAGGGTTAGTATACCAACAAAGGGAAAAATATGTAAGATCCTCCAGCAGTATCCTCTTTTAAGAGAAAAAGCTGTGGAAATATGTTGCAATATACAGGACTACACACAAATGAAAATGCAAAACAAATCTGTCTATGGAGCTTGAGATATAAAGGATCTCCTGATGCAAGTCCAGGAGCTATGGATGAATAATGTGAAACTACCTTTCCATGTGAGACAAGACGCAATACTGATGGTAGCACTGCTGATGTCTCCGACATTACACAAATTTTAGCTGAGAAGCCAGACTAAACGTACCAAACAGCTAATGGACAACAGATGTAGTGGAGGGTGACACTGCTGGGGGATCTCTCAGAGATAATGACAGTGGCATTTTAGCTAACTCTTGATAATACTACACAGACCATTTCTGCACTAGACTGTTATAGCACTATTATTCCACTTTCAACATCCTATGGAATCCTGGGGTTCGCAGATTAGGAAAGGGCCAGCCGGCTCCTCCCTAAACTGCAAACTCCAGGATTTCACAGGATGTTGAAAGTGGAATAATAGCCCTATAACAGTCTAGTGCGGAAATGGCCAGAGAAAGAGATATCTAGAAACCACTCCTGAATGTCTTTTACCATAAAAACCCTATTATGTCAGACTCCAAAAGGAAGGAAGAGGTACTCTGTAATGCATTCTGAAGAAGTGAGTTTATATCCACAAAAGCTCATGCAAAAATAAAAACAAGTTAATATTAAAAGAGCTGCTACATTTCTTTTTCTTTCTTTCTTTCTTTCTTTCTTTCTTTCTTTCTTTCTTTCTTTCTTTCTTTTTTTCTTCTCTTCCCATTCCTTCCTCCTTTTTATACTGGAAGATAAGGCTTCCAGCTCAGAAGGCACTCAACCAGCTACCATGTTACCATATACTACCGCCCCTCCTGTGAGATATATTATTTTCATAAACTGGACTTAGTAATGACTGGAGAATATGATCAAAGTTATACTGACTGGAGGGCGTGTTTTGAGGTCAAGCTGACCTGAGACATATTCAGAATCATAAGTCTAGGGAAGGTTAGGTGGGAAAACCCAACACTGATGGGTTTGTGCTAATCCTTTTACCACTCCAAGCTCTTTGTATTTCCCAGTACAATGAGAAACAGACTGTCCAGATTGATGAGCAGATCAGAGACCATCCCTTGATCTTATCCTACGGAGATCTTCCCTATACATCCTATGTGATTGAACATTAAGAGATCATCATGCATCTCATCAATGTTTTGTCACTCTGGAGTTATGCAATCAGCCTATTCCAGACCCCTTTGTCAATCCCGTGGGAAAGCCATGACGGCTTTGTCAAGGAACCTCTTCAGCTAAGGAAATAGGGTATAAAAGCCCTAGCTTTGATCCCAGCCATTTGTAATATGTTGGATGCAGTACGTTGTACATAATGCCCCAGACTGCTGTTCCTCTGTGCTACCCTCAGATGCTGTCTGAGCCACTCTGATGCGACCCTTCTTCAGGACTTGTAACTTTCCATTTCCACCCATTCTCTTTCTATCTAACCTTTCTTGCCTCACTTTCTGATAGCCTTGTATGGTTCTTAAGAGTGCCTGATTTCTCATAGGTTTGTCAATCCAAATAAAATACTTTGTTTAATTTTAACTGAAATGCTCTCCAGAGTTAGTACTGGTATACATAGGTGGGTATACATAGGTGAAAAGTTCCTGCCGTTACTCTCCTCTAGCAGGCATCCTTTGACCTATAATTCCCCCAAATTCTAAGGAGATGCTGTGGTTGTGGGTGGACCCCAATGTCCCCCACCTCTTGGGGTAACAACTGGGGAAGAGCAAAGGACAAGTATGAGTAGCATTATTTCTGATGAGGGAACTGGACTCAAGCTGAAAGCATGTTCAGCTGCTCAAATGCTCAGATGTGAAAGAAAGCTCTGAAGCTGCACAACGTATATGGTGGGACCATGGAATGTGAGAAGCATGAATGAAGAAAGTTCAACATTGTTTAAACAAGAAATGAAGTATATTGACATTACAATATCTGGGGTGAGTGAGCTAAAGTGGACAGGAATGGGATATTTTCAATCAGATAATTACGAAATGTTTTACTCAGGAAATTAAAATCTAAGAAGAAATGAGTGGCATTAATATTTAGGAGAGATATAGCAATAATGTGAGGAAGATGCCCTGGAAAACATATCAACTTAAAAATAATTCAAGTTTATGCTCTATCTGCAGAAGCAGAAGAAGAAAAAAAAATATTATATGCTGAAGTTCAGAAGAACAATTGATCACACAGCAAAACTGTTTGGGAAAGTCAAGGGAAAAAGTGCAAAAATGATATAAACTATTCACATAATTTTAAAGTAGATGATAAAGACATCAAAAGACTTTCTATACTTTGGTTCAGTGGTCATAAATTAAAATGAAGACTGTAATCAAGAAATCAGAAGAAGACTAGGACTTGGAGGGGCAATTATGAAATAACTAAATATGATCCTCAAGTGTAAAGATGTATCATTGAACACCAGAGGCAGAATCATCCATGCCATAGTATTTTTTTATTTTTATGTATGGTTGAGAGAGCTGGACAATGCAGAAAATTAACAGCTCATTTGAAATGTGATGCTGGAGAATGCTGTGGATACCATAGACTGCTAGAGGATAGAATCATAGAATCATAGAAATGTAGAGTTGGAAGAGACCACAAGGGCCATCCAGTCCAACCCCCTGCCATGCAGGAAAACCCTCAAAGCCCTCCGGACAAGTGGCCATCCAGCCTCCGCTTAAAAACCTCCAACGAAGGAGACTCCACCACACTCTGTGGCAGCACATTCCACTGCCGGACAGCCCTGACCGTCAGGAAATTCTTCCTGAGGTTCAGGTGGAATCTCCCCTCCTGCAGCTTATATCCATTGCTCCTTGTCCTGGTCTCAAGAGCAGGAGAAAACAAGCCCACTCCCTCCTCGACATGACATCCCTTCAAATATTAAACATGGCTATCATGTCAAATCAAGCTTGAATTTTTCCTGGAAGTCAAAATGACCAAACTCAGGCTATCATAATTTGCCCATATAATGAGATGACAAGACTCATTAGAAAGGATGATAACGCCTGGTTGAGTGGGAAGCAGTGAGAAGAGAAAGATTGCAGTACAGATGGATAGACTCAGTCAAGGAAGCTATAGCCCTGAGTTTTCAGGACTTGAGCAGGGCTATTGATGACAGAGTGTCTTGAAGCCAACTTGGTGGCAGTTAACAACACTAAGGTGGCTACATTGTATTGATGACACTGCATAATTTAGGGTGAGAAGAATAAAAACAGATTACGAAGAACTGCAGAAGGATGTCTCTAAACTTAGGGAACGGACATTAAAATAGAAAATTAAGATTCGGATTCAAGAAGTATAAATGCTGACTCAATGTGCAACTATATATTAAAAAAAAGCAAGTTCCATATTAGATACACTTAGGAAAGGAATCAGAAATAAAACTGCCAGTATCATATTGTCCTTTGCAAATCCATGTTGTGATGATACATGAAGTGGTGTGTAGTACACCCTCCAAAATTTCACAGATGAAAATCAGGACGCATGTGGCCAAGCAACATCAGAGTCTAGTCAAGATAGCAAAATTTCTAAATGGGGAACAACACACAAGCTACGAAGCTAAGAGAGGCTGCAACACTTTGCTTTTGTGTGAGACTCCTGGGAAGGACAAGATTCTACTCCCTCTCCTCTTCTTTCCTCTCCTCTCCTCCCCACTGAATTAATCGAGTACAACTACTTTTTCAGTTAGAACTCAGTTTGAAGGAACTGGAACAAACAGAGGATAAAGGGGGAAAGTGGGAGGAGGAGAAAGAAACTTTGACATTTTAAAAGCAGCTGAAAAAGTGGAATGATAGAGGATTAATCAGGACTGTCCCTGCCAAACTGGGACAGCTGGAGGGTATGGCAATTGGTCTGATCAAACATGGCTGTTCTTTATGTTGTTATATCATTCAAAAGACTGAAGAATCAAGAAAATTTCCTTGAGGTTTAAAAAGAACCTCAAAACTAAACAGAAGAATCAAGAATACAGGGGGAAAATGTAACTTACGAAAAAGCACAGCTTTGGGAAGAGTGAAAGGCTCTTTCTAGCCTAGACAAAGAACCACAAAAGATAGACTTCTGCCTCCTTTCTAAAGCTAACTAATCCTAACTAAAAACTGAAGAAAATCTGTAACCAGGCCAAAAAAGGAAGAGAAAAAACACTCCCGCATTTCAGGTTTTTTTTATACAGTGCTTCTATATCGTTTGAACATTTTCTGCAATAATTTTGGTGCTATTTTACTGATATTGTTAAGAATCTATCCCAGTAAAATGCTCTTTCTGTGTTGATCATGCTTTGAATTCTTCTGTAGTTGCAATTTTTCTCCTGAGGGGTGGTTTAGCTGCATATTTCTGTTCTGGGAGGGGGTCGGACTAGACGCCCTCAGTTTCCTTCCAACACAACAATTCTACGACCCTTTCCACACCCCACTCCCAACCTGCAATGGTGACGGGATTGCAACGGGACCACAACAATGGTTCTGCATGATATTGTTGCGATCCCATCACAATCCCGTCATGATCCTGTCGCCGCCTGTTGCAATCGCAGAACAAATTATTGACAGGTTTCTCCCATCATGAACTGCAATTGCACAGTCCTCCCACCTCCCTCCCATACTTACCTGCTGTGCACAGGGTCAGGAAGCTCAATGGCTGTGCTTCCTCCCACAGCACAGCCTGGGAAAGTGCTGGGTTGTGCTGTGGAAGGAGCCATCTTGCTTTCTCCCTTCCAGCAGGCAGTTGGTGCAGAGGGGGGCACTGCACTTCAGTCGCGCTCCCCTCCCGGGAGAGCCAGCCTCGAGATCCCCATGGAATGGACTCAGCAGCAGGTGAGCTGCAGAAAGGGCCTGTGACTAAGATCTGAGCCATCAATGTCCCAAAGCCCGAAGTATTAAGTGAAAGTATATCTGAACCAGATGCTGAGTTTTAAAAAAAAAATTGTAAAGGAAGAAGATACTTCATGGATGCTGCTCAGGCGATTTCTGCACTACACTCTTATAGTGCTATTATTCTATTTTCAACATCCTATGGAATCCTGGGGTTTGAAGTTTAGGGAGGGGCCTTTAAGGCCCCTCCCTAAACTGCAAACCCCAGGATTCCATAAGATGTTGAAAGTGGAATAATAGCCCTATAACAGGCTAGTGTGGAAATGGCTTCACTCAAAGATGAGTGTGTCACAATGTTGCAGTAGGCCTTACTTCTTTGTCTTTGGCACTCACATTCCACTGCTCCGGAATGTTAATTCCACATTTGCTCCAGTGAAACAAGTAAAAGGGCGTAGATGTTTCCTTGAGGTTAATGAGAACAGGATAGTTTGTCTCCTACTGTGATTTGGAATCACCAGACAGTTCCCCTATTAGACCCTTTATTCTGCATCTAAGTCTCATGAAAAGTCGAGAATCTGATACTGAAATGACAACAGCATAAGCTGGCTGGTCTAACAGGAGGAAGAACAGGCTTGTGGGTGGTAGCGCTCAGACTCAGAGCGGAGCCTCCAAGAATGAACTGGGCAGGAACATAAAGGACAAAGGTGGGCAAAGCTGGGTCCATGGGCTGCATGTGGCCCCCAAACTCCCTTTCTTGGCCTTCTAGTGTCCCACGGCTCCTCAGAATTTTTATTTTTCTAAGTTGATAACTGTGATTTGCTGAAAACATGCAACAGCAAATCACCAAATGCCCTGTAGTCAAGAGGAAAAGGGAAGGAATTGCTATAGTCAATATTATATTCATTAGTTAGTATTGTAGTTAATATTGTAGACTGGAATCCTGTATGGCAATTATGTCTTTGTAAACGGACATGCACATGGGAATTAGAACTGAGCAGTTTCATAATATCCATGTTCAGTAGAAAGTTGCTGTTATGTCACTATGTAGCAGAGCCGGCAAAGTGACCATTGGGCAATGGGACTGATGCATAAAGGGAACAATGCATATTAGGCACCAATGCATGACAGGTATCTCACCATTGTCCTGATACACATCTTCACAATTCATTAACAAAGTTTCTTAGCACCTCTGCTTCTTAGCTAAGTATATGAAAAGTTATATTAAGTAAAAGGTGATATAGTTTTCCAGTAACAGTAAATATATTCAAGTTAGGTACATTTGAAGTTTATTTGTATATTGATATAGATTTAATCATAATTAATCCAGTATGAGTATGGGAATATCATTTGTTAGTAATGAGTGAGGGAATTTTATTTCTTCGAGTAATAATCAGGTGTTAGTACTAATTAATCAATTTCCAAGTACTAATTAATCAAGCATGTGTAGTGGTGATTTTATTTAATAATGGCTGGAGAGGAAATTTGTTTGTTAATAATTAAATTTAAATACAAAAATAAAATCTACATGAAAAAATATTATATTTTAATCTGCCTTATGTATTTTTATTAAAAAAAATTCACTGAGCTCCATCCATTCCCTAACCACAATTATCTGAGAATAAAGCACTTGTAATGGATAAGCAAATGATATAAAACTTGAAGGTTTCCTGACACAAGGCAGCAAAAGTACCCTTTAAAAAAACTCCTGAAAGTAATTTTACTTGTGCTTGTTACTACCCCAAAATTACTGGTTACAGTTAACAACATTACTTCCAGAAACTGGTGTTTTATATTTGGGAGAAGCTGAAATCTCAGTTCACTTTTGGTTTTGGGGCTAGACCGCAAAAAAAAAGGACTTCAAGTGCTAAGGGCAGGAAGGGCAACTGGGAAAGGGAAGAGTGTCCTTCTTGCCATTTTAGAAGACCATCCTGGAAGTAAGTTAAAAATGTGTGAGGTTGTCTTGGCTTAGTTTGGCTCCCACACAGAAAAAGCCTTCTGGAAAATAAACCAGTTCCAAGGCCAGACCACTGAGTCTCACGAAGAAGCCTGCCTGAAGATTATAATTATATGTGTTGGAGAAGAGACAGGATCCAAGCTGGCTTGGAGAGGACCCATAATCATCTTTTGCTCTGCTGTGCTCTTGAGGAACATCCCTCCTCTGGAGCTGCTATTTGCTCTAGGAGAAGGAAAATCCCCAGTTGGTACCATATAACATCATGTCTAGTTTGGCCCAGGGAAAGGTGGGTTGGAGCGGTTTTTAAGTGCTCCAGTCTTGTTGATTTTGTGACTCGCTCCGGTTGTGCATGGGAACCAGACACTTCTTTCCAGTCTTCAAGATACAGTTGAATCAACAAATGGATTTTCATCACAAGGCTGAAGTACTGGGCTGACCTTCCTGCCACTGAAGGGTAAAAGCGGCAGAACAAAAGATGAACATGTAAAAGAACTATGCAACTTTACATTTTCCAAATACACTAGCTACTATGTATATTTTCTGTTTTATTCTGGGGTAAGTACAGAATCCCCAGTATAGATGTACTGGGCAGGAGGGCTTTTTTTTTTTTTTTTACCATTCTTCTTGTTATGGTTTTGATCCAGCCTGGGTCCACCGTGCAAGTAACTTACATTGGCCCTTTCTGCACGAGGCAAGTGAATCGCTCCGTGCCGTTACTTACCAGTTCTTCTTGGCTCGAAGCAACGTGGACTTTCCCTTAAGCCCTTCTGCAGGGCTCCTCTGTTTGTTCCAGGGTGATGCGGAGCAGTGCGAGGTCTTTAGATCCGCATTGGTAAGGCTTACAAAATGGCGGCTTCCGGTTCTTTGTGGCTCTGGACCAACCGCTGAAGCTGGCCACACCCACAGCCTGCCCTCTGCTGATTGCAGGTTCGCATTGGTGTGAATCTGTGCATCTGCACAACTGAGCAGGAACAAAATGGCGTGCTCCAGAAAAATGAAAGACCGTTTTTTTCTGGTCTTCAAATAGGGCGCTGGAGGACCACTTGGGGGCGTTTGGATCAGACTTAGGTGCAGAACTAAGGTAAATAGTCCGAACCTAGTCCGATCCAAGGTGTGGACGACCTCCGTTACAGGAGGTCTTGGCCCGCCTTAACTTCCTCGTGTGGAAAGGGCCATTGCAACAGAATGATATTTTCCTGTAATATATTGCTATTTTGCAATATACACTGCAGTCCTCGTGAGCTGAAATGGGTAGGAATCACAGTGGGGAACAGATTAAATAGTGGTATTTGGATGGGGTCTGTGCACTTACCCTCAAGCAGGGCTTGAAAGGGAAGTCCTTTAGGTGCAAAGAGTGATTTTTACAGGCCTGTGGCATCATCACTTTATAAGTGATGTGAGTATGATCAATATTATGATTTTCTCAGAGGCACAAAAGGCAATGAGAGTGGCCATCAGTATCTGGGATCTCTTGGCTCCACAAGAAGAACACTTTTTAAATGATCCTGATGGCACAGTCAAGAAGTACCATAGCTGAGGGCAACAAAGTGAGAAAAGGCTGATAAGAGTGAGTCAAACCATAGGAAAGAGCTGAAAGAGAAGGAGGCAGTCCAAACCAAAATCAACAAAGATACCGAGCCAAATCACAGTAGAAAGCTGAGAGAGGAGTACACAGTCCAAGTCAAACCCAACGATCAAAGCCAAAAGGCACAGCCAAACTTCCTTCAAAGCTGTTGTGGCACCGGACAAAAAGGAACTGAAGTGGGAAAATGGCATATCATAGGTAGCAGCAGAGGAGGGGCTACCACAAAAACACTTGCATAACAGCCCTAGAAAGTTCTGAACAATGAACTGCACAGGTGCAGTGAACCCATCTGTGTGACTCAGAGACCATGAAGAAGAATCACTATGCCTTGCACAGAAAATTTTGTGCCTAATAAAGGAATATCATAAGATGGACTTTGGAATTTGTCTCATAATCATAAAGTTATAGAATCATAGAGTTGGAAGGGGACTCATGGACCACTGAGTCCAACCCCCTCTCAGTTCAAGATTTCCAGCTAAAGCATCCCCAGAAGGTAGCTATCAAGACACTTTTTGAAGACCTCACCAGCACTCTAGGCAATTGGTTCTATTGCCAAACCAGTCTCACTGTTAAGAAGTTCCTCTAATGTTTTAATCCAAATTTACCCTCCTGTAACTTCAAAAAATTAGACTTGGTCCTATCCCCTGGGGCAGCAGAGAAGATGCCTGCCCCCTCCTCTCTGTGACAGTCCTTGAGGTATTTAAAGAGTGCAAGTGTGTCACCCTTCAGTCTTCTGTTCTCCAAGAAGTGTTGTCCATAATAGAAATTCCAAAATCCATACTATGATAATATTTTTTTAGGTCAATAGAAGAACTGTGTCTTTTTTTAGGCCTAAGTACCTAAAGGCACCAGATCCTGTCTAATCTTGGAAGCTAAGCAGGGTTACTACTTGAATGGGAGACTACCAGTGAATATCAGATGCTGTAGGCTATATTTCAGAGGAAGGAACTGGCAAGAACACCTCTGAATATTTGCTGCCTAAGAACACCCTAGGAAATTCATGGGGGTCACCATAAGTACACGGGCAACTTGAAGGCATGTACAAACATACAACCATATTATATTTTAGAATTCTTTAAGGTCCATGTTGACAAGAGGTCCTATCAGGGGATGAGGAAAGACAACACACCACTATGCTTCCTGGATCTTGTTCAGTCAGGCACAGCTCTACTTCTGCATGTCAGTCACTCAGGGTACTTGCCCTTAACAATTGGCATTGGCAGGGATTCATGGCAGGGCAGCTTGTTACTGCTCAAACACCAGCAGCATCTGCTGTAAGAAACAGAAACTGGGAGAAATTAGGTTTCTCTCATCCAGCACCTGCAGATGATTGTATCAGCTATTTTTTGTTTCAGGGATGCTATTAGTCAGGCTATAGTACAGAGGTGTCAATCCACATTTGGAGAGGAGATATTATTATGTTTCCTCCATCCCCACTAATTAAGAATGTTGCTTCCAAAGGGATTATGCATACAATGTCATCTACCATCTTCTTCTGGAAAGTGTCTGGCAGAAAACACCAGGCCGATTAACAGAGCCACTCTCAAGAAATTGTCCCTAAAATAAATACTTTGCTTAGACTAAAGTGTTGCAGGCATCTCCTTGGGTTAAAAGAAGATGTAAAAGATAAGGAGACCACTAGAACAGAAAGACCAAGAAGAAAAATATGTGCATCTCTCTCGCGCGCATGTGCGGTTTCTAAGCGTTCAAAACCATTCACACACTTTATTAGGAGTAGAAAAAGTAAAGATCCTGATGTTTTATTAAGCTTGTAATTATATAAATGGATTATCTTTCAGCTGTCTGTTCCTTTCCAATATATATAATATATTTCTTGGTTTGTGACTGCAATAAACATTTTACTACATTATCTCTCAAATAATTCTGCCTCATTTCCTAATCTGTCCTGTTTCTGCATAGTGGATACCCACCCAAAGGAAACTCACACTGCAGGAGTCAACCAGGGGGTGAGCTGAAGCCTGTCCAGGGACAAGCATGGGGAGTTGCAAGGCATCAGAGCTTAAAGGGAGAAGGCACAGAGGCTGGTCAAGAAACAGGCTGAGGCCACATACAGAGAGCAATCCTACCCGTTTCTGAAAGTCAAGAAGTCCGCCAAGAAGACAAAGTAGTTCGCCAATCAGGAACATGAGAGAGTTAGAAACAAGAAGTATGACTGGTTCACCACCCACATTCACCTTAGATAAAGATGTTATAGTTTTCCATAGATATATTTGACATGGCAGTTATTTATTATATAGCATAAAATAATTTGATGAGTAAACCCAACAAACTTTGCTTGACCCCAGAATTGGTAGGAGGAAAGGACAATCCAGGTCTTTATCGTGCAAAAAAACCCTGTATTCATAGGACCTTTCCGCACTAGACTGTTATAGTGCTATTATTCCACTTTCACCATTCTGTGGAATTCTGGGGTTTGTAGTTTAAGGAGGATTATTTAGAATTCTCAGCCAGAGAGTTCTTTGGCTTCAGTAAAATACAAACACCAGAATTCCACAGGATGTTGAACGTGAAATAATAGCACTATAACAGCCTAGTGCAGAAATGTCCATATTGCCAAAAGCTGCCTGATTTTCTTTTAAATGTACCAGATTTGAAAAGATCACATCAGGAAGAAAGAGTAACATTCAAAAGGTTGTGCAATATTTAGTGAAAAGAGAACTTTAGCAAATAGTAAGTACATATTGAGTCTGGAGAATATGATATACTATGCACATCTCTAGTATATAAGAAGAGAGGCTGAAGGCCTCTACAGATGTCATAAAATCTAATCTGTTGGCAAGCTGTGTAACTTCTCCATTTACAACATAGCAAAATATGTTCCTTCCTCTCTTGCTCCTTTGGCAGAAATGTGGTTCACAGCCTGGTCACCTCAGTTACCTTGACTACTTAAAAGCTTTCCCTAGCCTATAGTCTCGCCTCAGTCACCTCATTCCATCGAGTACTGTGCTGCCAAAACCATTTACTCCTTATTTTGCTTTTTGCTTTGATCATGTGGCATACTTTTTAAAACCTCTACACTAATTTCTTGTCTGCTCTCTGATCCTGCATTCATTTCTCAACCTCACCTCAGAGTCTTCTATGGCCCTGTCTCCTCCTTATCTCTTTTCCCTTATACACCAACACATTTACTCCACCAGATTTATGGTCCCTGCCCCACTGAAGGTCTCTTTCACCCTCCGATAGGGAAGAGACTCAGGGCAATCTTTTACAGAAGACAGTCCTATATTTGAAAGGTGGTGAGGCCTCTTTTTGAAGTTGTCCTCTGTTTGAAGGTCTGTCCAGTCCAAGGGTGATTTAATGAACCACTAGGAGGATAGATCAAAGACCTGGAGGTTGTCCATCCATAGCTGGAACCTGGACAGACAGGTCCAGGCAGGGGTACAAGTCCTAGTCTTCCCCACTCAAGTCAGATATATTATAATTCTTTTTGTGTTAGAAAATGTATTTCTAACTGGTCTGTTTTGTCATTGTTGTACTGTAAAAAAAAAAATCCAAATCCAAAAAATATTTCCTGACTTTGTAACTGTACATATAAATTAGCATACGAGTGATATATTAGTGGCCCCTTGTCCTCAAATGGTGTTGCTCTTTCCCTTTTGCTGTTTCTCGTGCTTGAACAAACGCCCGCCTCAACATCTCTGTGATGCTATTTTTCTTCCTTAATTCAAATCCTTCTCCCTTTTCCTCCAGTGGGGACAACCCCTTCTTACCCATCCCTGAACAATGCTTTAAAGATTACAGTGGAGCTACATGGATTTTAAATTCTTCTTTCCTGCTCTAGAATAGGTTCCCAGATTTGGATCCTAGCATAGAGAGGGGAGCTTTAACCCACTGCCTCTGCTGTGGTCCTGAAATGGACCAGGAAAGACTCTTTGTCTGAAAACTGTTATAAATTGGTGTAATAAAAGAAATAGAATGGTTTTGGCTATGAAAAAATCACAGGTGCAAGTGGGCAAAGGGCTAAAGTCTCCTTTCCCTCTTCTCAAGTCTTAGATCCATATTGGTTCCACTGTACTTGTGTCTTTGAGGAACTGTCTTGATTATGTCTGAAATTCTGGGCCCCTCTGCACTATACCGTTATAGTGCTATTATTCCACTTTCATCATCCTGTGGAGTTCTGGGGTTTGTAGTTTACTGAGGCCAAAGAGCTCTCTGGCTGAGAGTTCTAAAAGCCCCTCCCTAAACTGCAAACCCCAGGATTCCATAGGATGTTGAAAGTGGAATAATAGCACTATAACAGTGTAGTGTGGAAAGGCCCTAAGTGTAAGTACAAGTAAAGGCAAGAAATGCCTATTCTTTTCTTATTTAGTTCTTCTTTCCTTCTGCTCCTCTTCTGTTGACTTTCATTCTGAATTTTAGACTGTAAGCTCCTTTGGGCAGGGAGCTGTCCCAAAGTATTCTGTAGCACCATGCATATTGGTAGCAAACAAACTGCAATAATGTGTTTCCCAGACCAACATGCTGTGTAAAACTATTAACAAGGAACAGCTGGAGCCCAGAATATGGGCTAAATGAGGGATGGGGATTATGCAGTCCTACAGATGTTGTTGGCATGAAGTTCCTCATCATTAGCAACATCGGGCAGGGAGTTAACAGTGGAATGGGATCTGGACAACTACATGATCTCCCCCCTACTGCTGGGCTAAGTGGATAGCTATTAATCATAAATAAAGTATGGTATGAAGACTGAACAGAATTTGCCTTCGAAACATCACTCCGTACAGTTTGCTAACATAAAGCCAGTCCATCCATTCTAAACCCAGCAGTTTTCCTCACCCCTACTCTGTTTATGTAACCTTATCTTGGTCAATTGGCAAACCATCAGATTCAGCCTTCGAAAAATCCTAACACATCTGACACTGGAAAGCCCTTTTCAGCAACAATCTTAGAAGGCACACAGTTCCTCCCCACCCTCTCCTAAACTGCCAAAATTATGTAAATGACAAACCAAAGAGTCAATCTTTGAAGGAGATGGCTCTTTTACCAGGAAGGGCTGTTTCTTGTTGGCATCACCCACCACCACTGCCTTTTTAATTCCTCTTTCTGCTTGTGAGCACATCCTTTTAACATCAAGACAATTAGAACTATTCATACAACTCCTAGGGCCACCTGCTGCTGGTCCATTCTCATTCACATGCTGCAAAGGAGGAGACACTCTATACAGAGAGGAGCCAATGCGGACAGTTGGAGACAAAGTTCTGGCAGAGGAAGCCTCACTCTGCCCCCCCCCATGCACCTCATTCAGGTTATGACAAGGACCACTTCATTCTGAATTCCATGGCTTTCCTACAAGATCTATAAGAGGCATGGTGACTAATGCAGCTTTTCCAGATCAGATGAACTGAACAGCAAAAATAGTAAGGCTGCTGATGAAGGATCTGTAAACAAGAACTCTGCCTTGAATGACTTCCCTCGCAGCCAGAGAGGAAATACCACAGCAATGCCACTGACAAATGGTGCATGCTTTGCCTCCTTTTATAAGCACAGACCCTCCTCATTAGCAAGCATTGTGTAGAGTTGGACTAGGACTCTGGAGTTCAGTCATGGAAACCCACTGGGTGACTTTGGCCAGGTCACACTGTCTCAGAGGAAGGCAACTGCAAATCCCCTCTGAACAAATCTTGCCAAGAAAACACTGTGATAGGTTTGCCTTAGGGCTGCTGTAAGCTGGAAGTGACTTGAAGATAGAATAATTGCCACATCCCAGAATTGTGTTTGCACGACTGTTGCCCTCAGGAAAAAACTGACCTATTTCTGTGCAGCTAGTACCAACATACACCCACTGAAGAAACTGATGCTAGTTTTGCTTCAGTACAAAATTCTCCACTCTTGTACCTTCTGGATGTGATGTACTAAAAGGTACATCATGGCCAGCAGGCTGGCCAACAATATGGAATTAGAAGAGTTCTAATCCAAAATACAAGGAGAGCACCAGGTTGCTTACCCATCCCTTTACTGATTCATTGTTTTCTACCTTATCCTTCTGCCAAAAAATGATACTCAAGGTGGAGGTAAAATAAACAAAATAGCAGAATACAGTGTAAACATTAGAAAAATCAAAACACCTCAAGAAAATGTCAAACTCCAACCAGCGTCTTGCATTAAGAAAAAATAAGTATGCCACAATCATACATAGCCATAGTGTGACCTTCTCAAACTAGTGTCCTCCAGGTGTTTTGGAATTGCCATTCCCAGCATTCCTGACCACTGGTTATGCTTGCTGGTAACAATGAGAATTGCACAGTTCATATATGTATAATCAGAGAAGTGTTTTGAAGTTTTAATTGGAGGATCAAACTGATTTTCCATTTGAAATGATAGGGGTTGGTTTTGTTGGGTGATCAGATTCAGACCATTTTTCAGAACCTGTTTGGTTGCATGTAGTGTAGGTTTCCTCAGTGCATGTACAATGGTTGAATAGGACTGGGGCTAATGCTTCCAGCTGCTGTGCCTTCAGAATTAAGGTTGAAAATATAATAATATAAAAAGGATAGCTGCTTTGATCCTGAGGTTCACAGCAGATTTAGCAGCCCTGGACTGACATCTCATGGCGCGCCAAATCCAGTTTAAAAAGAGAAAAAAGTCAACTTGGAGAGGCACACTATGGATTCAGGGTGCACAAAAGGCTCAAAATAAACCTTCACATGCAATCTCTGCTATAGTTACTCAGAGTAACAAAGCCACTTCAAAGTGCAAACCTATGTATACTTACTCAGGACTAAATTCCACATGCTCAATGCATCTTGACAGCCAGTGTGATAAAATAGTTTGAGAACTGGACTACAATCTTGGAGACCAGGGTTCGATTCCCTGCTCAGCCATGGAAACCCATTGATTGAGCTTGGGTGCCTCATACACTCTTAGCTCCAGAAAACCTCACAAAAGGTTTGCCTTGGGGTCACAATAGATTGGAAATGACCTGAAGCCAACAAAAATGCATCTTAATCCCAGGTATACATGCATACCCCTACTGTTTCCAAGGGAGATGGTAAACATGTGTTTAAATCTCTCCACAGGAATCAGTGGGGTGGAGGGACAGCCAATGGCTCCTTCACTGCAGGGTTGATGAGTCTACACTGGATTTTAAAGCCATTTCCCCAAAAGTGGTGCTCAGCACTAAGAGACCTCCCATTCAACACAAAGTAGCTGCAACTGGATCAGCAGTAAAATCGAGAGTACATTCATGATCCACTGAGTGGCCCTGGTGGGATGCCAAAGGACTCACCTTTATCTGGACTGAGCCCCTTCATGTCCCTTCAAATAACTTTGGAGTGGTACCTTACTATGACCAGAGTTTGGGAAGGTTACTTTCAGGATTGCAGTTCCCAGAAGCCCCCAGCCAGCATGATGTACAAAGTCACAGGTACTCTCACACATGGTTTATTCAAACAATACAGTACACCCCTCACTTACACCTTTTGGACATTGCTGCCTGTTGTTATTGTTGTATACACGGAAGTCACCTCCAACTTATTGTGAACCTCTTATAGAGTTTTCTTGGCAAGATTTGTTCAGAGGAAGTTTGCCACTGCCTTGCTTTCAAACTGAGTGTGAGTTGCCCAAGGCCACCTAATGAGATTCTATAGGTGATTAAGAATTCAGATCTTGACCTCCTAGAGTCCTAGGCCATTTCTGCACTACATTGTTATAGTGCTATTATTTTATTTTCAACATCCTATGGAATCCTAGGGTTTGCAGTTTAGGAAGGGGCTGTTGAGACCCTTCCCTAAACTACAAACCCCAGGATTCCATAGGATGTTGAAAGTGGAATAATAGCACTATAACAGTTTAGTGAGGAAATGGCCCTAGTCCAGCATTCAAACCACAGTGCCATGCTCGCAGTCCTATCCTTTCCTTACATTGCAGAATGAGACCCACTCAGCACTTTTATGAAATCTCTGCATCTGGAACCATGCCTCACAAAAGGATGTAGCTATTTAAAAACATTTTACCAAAGGGTTGCTGAATCAGATAACGCAAGACTACACAGCTTCAAAGCCTGTCTTTTGCATGAAGATGGCATGACAGTAGCTTGAATATTGCTTCCTTTGAGATAATTTTGGCCTAAGATGGTCTCACAGGAACATTCAGGAAGAACCAAGAAGATCAGAAGAGCAGAATGTTAGCAAGATGACACATCAAACTAAAGAAGCCGAACAGGCAGGATGGAGAAGAGACGACTGTACCGCTTGCCAGCCCAAACCAGCTGCTTTGTCAGCTGGAGAGAAAGCTTCCCATCTTGGTTTGCTTGCCCAAGAACAGATGTGCACTTTTTGTGCTGAAAGACACAGTAGGCACATTCACTAAGAGACAGGCACTGCTCTGCTAGGTGCACATGCCAAAGGGCCACCAGCCTCCCTTAAGTTGCCATCTTATAATAAGATACTTAAGAGTGAGCACCACTGCACCCAGCGGGACTTGTGCTGACACATCAATAAGATTATACCAGTAATGTTATTTTCTCATCTTCTGAAAATTCCTCCTAACGGAAGAGCAAATTTAAAAGCAAAAGTGTTGTTCTCTGCTGTTTCTGATTTGACCAATCCTTCCCAGAGATTTTTTTAAAAACATTTTTTTAGGGATGACAGCACAAT
Source organism: Iguana delicatissima (assembly GCA_948472985.1). Classification (NCBI taxonomy): domain Eukaryota; kingdom Metazoa; phylum Chordata; class Lepidosauria; order Squamata; family Iguanidae; genus Iguana; species Iguana delicatissima. The sequence continues at coordinate 228,307 of CAOKZL010000753.1, forward strand.
ATGAGAGATTCTAGGAGCTGTAACTTTTCCAAGCTCTGCCCCTTCCTACCGTCACTGAACATTCAGGAATTTTCGCATATACTGGCAAGCCTTGCAAGAATAGCTATATAAGGAAACTTACACAATATTTGCCACATTTGTTCCCAGTGATTCAGCTAGGCTAGCTGCTTTTATTTTACTCTTCTCTCTGGAGTAAAAATAGCAGAGAGAGACATGAACCTGTCCCTCTTAACTAGGGAGACTTGAACAGAGGAAGCAAGGATCCCCATGGTATGCACAGAGTGGAGTGAATCAATTTCTCTCTTGGTATAAGTTGCCCTCAGGCCTTGGATTGTATAAATACCTCACAGCACCATTCTAGCCTGTATGCAGTAGCTGCAGGGAATGAGGGAACAATTTGAAACACAGAAGGGGTAGAAGTCAAAAAGGGCCGTGCTTATGACAGTGTGCATAACCGAAAGCAGTGCTGCAGTGGGTTTGTAATTGCACGACAGACATGGGAGAAGAGAAAGGGAATGCAAAGCAGAGAACTAATAGATCATACCTACACCAAGACATGTGCGGCCAAAGAATATCAAAATGTGGTCAAGATGGCAAATGTTATTAATAAGGAAGAACACACAAGCTAGGAGAGGCTACAGAAGTTTACTATTGCCTGAGTCTGCTGGAAAATCCAAGATTCTGACCCTCTTCTCCACCCCTGCAGAATTAACTGAGTTCACATTTCTTTTGTACTTTTAACTCAGGCCCTTTCCGCACAGGGTAAGTAGTACAGTGTGGTGCGACCTCTGACGGAGGTCTTCCGCACTATGGGAGCGGACTGAGTTGGACTACTTGTCGCAGTTCCGCACCTCAGTCCACTCTGGAGCGACCCGAAGTGGCCGCACAGCGTGCTTTTTAAAAACCTGTTTTTATAGGTTTTTCAAAAGCACGGAGCATGCCACTCCATGCCACTCCGTTCCTGCGCTCCGGTGCAGAATTGCAGGTGCGCACCAGTGCATGCCTGCAGATCTGCCGGGGCGGGCTTCCGGCTGGCGAGCTTCTCCGGATGGTGGAGAGCCTCCACCAACTGGAAGCCGCCATTTTGGATGCCGGAGCTGCCATTTTGGATACCAGGGACTGCGGAACAGCGAGCTCGCACTGCTCCGCATGGGGACGGACTTACCCGGCTGCTGGTAAGCTCTGTTTCAGCGCGGTTTCCCCCATTTCGCCCTCCATGTGTGGAAAAGGCCTCAGTTTGCAACAACTGAAGTAAGCTGAGGCCAAATGGGGAAACTGGAAGGAGGAAAGAGAAAGGGGGACATTTTAAAAGCAGCTGAAAAAGTGAGACAAACCAAGATAAATCAGGACTATCCCTGCCAAACAGGGAGAGTTGGAGGGTGTGGTAGGAAGAGAAAGCGTTCACCTCTTCTCCTATGTCACACTTTATATTCTTCCTTCCTGATGTGGTTCTCTTAAAATAAAAACTGTCTAACAACTCTGGTATACGCATTCACACGCAATGGTGCACTGTTTGCTATGCTCATGGATCACCATTATCTGAGGGCAACAAAGATGGTTCTTAAACTACAAACACCATTAACTTGAACTGGCAATGATAGCAAGAGTTTCCGCTCATAATTTGATACTTTGATTATTCTTTTGAAAATTACTTTTCCAAAGAGAAGGAGGAGGACAAATGATAATACTTTTTGCTTTATTTTCCTTACCTGTTGAAAAAAAAAATCACAAAAACGAATTGTGTTGATTATCTCTAGCTCAATCACAATGTAACACATGAGTACACATCAGTTTTTTCTAATCCCACATCAGGCAGCTGATGATGTCAGACAGCTTTCCCAACATGGTGCCCCCCAGATGCATTGGTCTGTACCCACTATGCCCAGACACAGTAGCTGTAAATGGTGGAAACTCAATTTTAACACATCTAGGTAGCACCATATTTGCGAAGGCTGCTGTTGTCTATAAAAGCTCACATCACTGTACCTCAATTAGGCTGCGGTCCTCTGCATAAGTACCCAAGAATAATAAGTCTCATTAAATTTAGTGGGATTTATTTCTGTTTGTGCATGCATAGTGTTGCTCTGCACATCTCTATGGTAATGCAGCAGTTTGGGTCAATCTGATCGTTTGGTGTTTTGTGGGGCTGTGTTTCCATAACAGACTCTATTGGCTGTTCTGCAATATATCTCTGAAATAAACAATCTTTGTGGAATATAATATTGTAATATACAGTTTCTAGTGGGCTTGGTCCACATCCCCATTACATTTATGTGTGTATGTGTGTGTGTGCACCTTCAAGTTACCTGTTGATATATAGCAACCTCATACATTTCATAGCGTTCTCATAGGCAAGGAATCCTCAGAGGTGGTTTTGCCAGTTTCTTCCTCTGAAATATAGCCTACAGCACCTACAGCAGTCTCCCATCTAAGTACTGAAGAGGGCTACCCCTGCTTAGTTTTCAAGATTAGATGGGCTTACTCAGCCCCCCCACCCCGCAAAAGTGCCAGCTGGAGTCTTCCGCCTAGTAACAGCAGTATCATAGCATTCTTCAAAATGAATATAGTAGCAGTGTTCTTGTCACTTTTAGCCTGATTATAATTCCACAAAACAAGTGTAAGAATGCCTGGATCTGGGCAAGCTGTTCTAGAAGTAGGACTCTGAGTTCAGAAAGATTTCTAGTTCTTCCAGCTTTCTAGCATAAGATAGCATAATTTTGATATTTTACTTATAGGTGAGTTCTTCATACATAGTTCAGCCTTCTGCCTTACAAACCTACAATAGCTATGGGTGGGAGTCATCAGAGAGCATAGGCCAACATGTCTAAAAGGGGGAAAAAAACAAACCTGAAAATTCTTTAACTCAACATTCCCCTAAACACTATTCAAACAAACATTGGTTTTGACTACAAATAGCTGTCTATGAGTGATTTGCCCTGAAAAGCCAACAATGCATTCCATCTCACCATTGTTTACATTTCAGTGGAAATGATCTCTCTCTCTCCCTCTCTTTCTCCCCCTCTCTCTCTCTCTCTCTCTACACACACACACACACACACACACAAAATACATACAGAGGATAAGGTACTTGGGAAAGCATATCTGCTGTAAAAATGTAAACATAAATAAGGCATAATGTTAACTATCTATATACAAACTTATTAGTCAGAGACATAATGTTCTTATGTGTTATCTGAGGAAGCAGACACGACTCCATAAAGATTAATTGTTTACAGACATTTGCCTCTGGTGCCAACATTTCTAAAATCTATATAATTATTCTTATAGAGACCCATGAAAATATGTATGTTATCATTTAAACATTCTGTGTCAGACAAATAAGATGAGGCAACAGAAATACATAAGAAATTGCTGTATTATAACTCTAAGGACTAGTCAAAGAACATATATAATGTTGCTCCTTAAGGTAAATTTCTCCATTTCTCCATTTGTTTAACCTGGCACATTCCAGTCAACAGTTTAGCATTTTAAGACTCATTGTTTTCAAAGGAACAGATTTCAGCATATCCTAAAATCTTTCATTGAACTCAGTAATGTAACTTGACAATGCTTAAATTTGTCTGTATTGCCTCCTAACATAGTAAGTTGTAGAATCTAATATTAGAGTCAAATAGACAACATTTCTAAAGGAAATGATTATTTTTTTCCCCAAGGCATAACAGATTTATTCAGGAAAGTATAGCGAGGGAGAACTATTTCAGCTATTTCAAAAATTCCAGATAAAGCATCAAGTGAAATATAATTTCCAGGGTTGTTCAAAGAACTAGAAATATTTGGACACTTTGGCTCATTAGCATGCTGTCCAATTAGTGGAGGGCCACAGATGTTTAGCCCTTTGTAAAAGTTGGATTCTGACAAGAAGTAAAAACTGTGACCTGCATGCATGTGGATCCATGTGAGCCCAGTCCTCTACTCAAAATATACAAATAAGTGCTGTTAGGTCAGGACCCGACTGAATTGTGTTCCTTCAGTTAAGCTTTCCTGTTATATACAATAGCTTTCTCCAGAGTTTACATAATTAAGAACTTTGACAGACAGATTATAAAATTTAAAGACTATCCCTTAATGACATTTTAGCCTTTGCAGTATTGTTCGTCCAAGTCCTGATTAAAAGTAAATAGTGCTCTACCAATTAAAAGACAATCTAACTTTGCTCCAGCCCTTGCAGATAAGGTGGAGACATAATGTATATTGTGCTGAGCATATCATTATTGCTGTACCCTCCCTTAAAATTTATTTCATATTTACCTATTCATTAAATCTATATCCTGCCTTTCTTCTAATGAGTTCAAGTAAATATTTACTTGGCTCTCCTGCTTTCCAGTGGAGCCTCACAGCAATGCTATATGCTAGGTCAGGCTGAGAGAGAATGACTGAGCCACAGTAACCCAGTGAGTTTCATGGCTCATGAGGGTCTTGGAGCTGGACCTCCCATATTCCACTCCAACATTAATCACAACTCCACACTGGCCAATATGTACTCTCATACAAAATAAGCAACTTCAAAAAGTAATAGTTCGGACTACAGTTCCCAGAATCCCCCAGCCATGTTGACTGAAAGTGGCTATGTTCACTGGAAATGTTCGATTTGTAGTCTAAAAATGTATCTGCTGCTGAATGAGTCTCGTTTTCCTCAGGCTGAGTACCTCTGTTAAGATCACATTATAGTACAAGCAAAGGAAAGGAATTTGAGCATTTATGGCCACTGATGTCATGTGCACCACCAGCTTGGAAACTAAAGATTGGACAAGCCTTGTCAATGTCACGTCAGTCCTTATCAGTTTCACCTCTGAGTGCCATGGCATTCCTGCAGCCACTTTCCAAATAGAGCTCCAAACACAGATTCCTTCCCCGCTTCAGAGGGGAAAAGTCACATTCACCAGAAATGACATCTTGGAGACTGAGAACTGGCAGAATGTGGTCTCTTTGATATTGTGAGAATTTCCTTACAGGAAGATACCTTGACCAAGGACAAGGGACAAGCAACAATTGTTCTGTCTGATGCTCTACTAATCACAGAGAAGCCTTTAGGGAAATTGATAGTATTCATACCATTCTCCAGACAGGATGTTTTAGGAGCACCAGCCATTTCATGCCCAAAGGGACAGTGGCACCATACTGAATCTGACTGAGGTCATCTCAGATTGTCCCAGTTGCCAATAATTAAAGCAGAACGGAAGACTTCCAGACATTTTGGACCTACAACTAGCACAATCCCTGACCACTGGTCATCTTGGGTGGGACAGATGGAAATTGTGGGTCAAGCATCTTAAGTGCCAAAACATTCTTAAAGACTGACCCCCAAATACTACTGATATGCAGAAAGCCCTGTATTCTAATGATGGTCAATCAACTCTTGAGTTTTAGTCTGAGCTTTAAAGGAGCTGTCCAAGGCGCTGAATCCTATCCTCAACATAGGTTTGAGCGCCTTGGATAATGCCATTAAAGTTCAGGCTAAGACTTGGAGCAGATTCAATATTCTCATCCCAACATGAAAGCCACCAGCTGCCATTGAGTGAGACTTGTTTGCTAAATGAATGAAAAACTCTCTGAGGAACAATATTTGTTTGTTTATCATGGCAACTAAGCAGTCGGAATGGGAACTTCTCATGTAGAGGATATGATACAGAAGAATACAATACGTAGAGACATAAGCAGTTTCCCTAGAGCAGTGGTTCTCAACCTGTGGGTCCCTAGATGTTTGTGGACTTCAGCTCCCAGAAGCCCTGAGCATTGACCATAGTGGCTGGGGCTTCTGGGAGCTGAAGTCCATGAACATCTGGTGACCCACAGGTTGAGAACCACTGCCCTAGAGCTAAAAGGTTTTCCATTATCTGTGTCTCTATACTTGAGTTCTTGAGGTTCCTTCTGAAACTGTGTTAGAACCACTTTGTAATTCTTATCCAGCACATGGATCCAAACAGCCATTCGAATACGCCTCAATATCCAGTTCAGGAAGTTTTCCAAAACCAGCTGTTTCTGTGCTTAATTACCAACCCATGTAATTACAGAGAAAAGGCCAGTGTTCCAGGGCTGCCCTTTACCAGTGTTTTAGCAGTCCCATAATACTGTCCAGTTTGTTGTTATTTTGCTGGTCAGTCTGTAAAACTGCAAAACAGACTGCTTTGTTGTATAGCCCTTGGATTTCCTCCAAACCACCAGATTTTTCTACACTTGACTGAGCTTTGTCCCCTTGCCACTTCTAAGCAAACACTGGCCCTCTGAAAATCCCACCCATAAGAAGATGAAGAGGCTTAATGCATCTTTCCCAACAACCATTCCATAACTCAAATAGGCAAAATAGATATTTCATGCAAGATCCAGTGAGATCACATGGCTTACCAAACAACAGAAAGAGAGGGCTTGGCTTGTTCTTCTTCCTCGAGCAGATCCCCAAATCTTGGGAGCTGAACATTTGTTTTCACAGCTGTAAAAGGGGTGCATAAAATATACAATGTATGTAGCCAAAAAAAAATTAAAAAAAAAATATAAAGGAATCCTGTAGCACCTTTGAGACTCAGAGAACAATATTCCTGGCATGAGCTTTTGTGGACTCCAGAGACAGGAATTCCAGGTTCAAGTTACCACTGAGCCAGGAGAATCACTAGCTAACCTACAGCCAGACATTCATGCTTCCTTGGCCTCACCTAGGATAGTTGCGAAGATAAAGTGACAAGGAGGAGAGCATGTACACCCTTTGCACTCGTTGGAGAAAAGACAGGAAATAAATGTAACTTACAAACAATGGGTGAAGGTATTCTGGTTTGTTGTCATTTAATTTTGCATCATCACACAATATTTTTGAAATTATGTAGGCTATTTTGAGTGAGTGAATGAATGAACGAATGAACGAAGGCTCCACAATATCTGCTATATAAAAGTCAATGTTTGTCTGCGCGTTTGTCTGCGTCAGGCAGGTGAAAACCTCATACGATTGGCTGGGTAAGGCGAGGAGACCTCATATGATTGGCTGGCTGTGAAGATTCTATGGAATCCTGGGGCTGGCAATTTAGGGAGGGGCCTTTAGAATCCTCAGCCAGAGAGCTCTTGGGCCTCAAGCCAGTTGCTATGGAGATGAGGCCTACCATCAGTAAGGATGCCAGAAAACTTTTGGGAGGCATATGTGAGAAAAATTAAAGTGACATACACAACATAGTTACAAGGTCTTCTTACCTCACACAGTAGATTGTATGGGTTCCATATGTGAGGAATCTTAAAGTTGAAATTCAAAACAAAAAACGCTTCCAGAAAAATGTAAAGCCATTGCACAAATTCAACAGAAAGCAAAAAAAATCAAAAGCCAGTACATCAACAACACAAGAGAACACAGACTGGATTGGGGACTATGGAGAAAAGTTACAGGTACTAGAATAGGCCGGTTGCTATGGGAACGATGCCTAGCAGCAAGGAGGAGGACAGTATATTCCCGCAGGAACCCAACCTCTCTATGTTAACAACTACAAATACAGATTGGATTGGGGAATATGGGTATAAATTACAGGTACTGGAATAGGCTGGTTGCTATGGAGATGAGGCCTAGCAGCAAGGAAGAGGACAGTGTATTCCCTCAGGATCACAACCTCTGAATGTTAACAACTTTGAATAAAGATTGGATTGGGGACTATGGGGAAAATTTACAGCTACAGGAATAGGCTGGTTGCTATGGACACAAAGCCCAGCAGCAAGGAGGAGGACAGTGTCTTCCCTCAGGAACCCGAACTGTGTATGTCAATAACTCTGAATACAGATTGCATTGGGAAATATGGAGCAAAGTTACAGGAAATGGAGAAGACAGTTTGGCGGGTTCTTAAGAGGAAAATAAAAACTCTGGGCAACGCTGGATCAATACGCCAGTATATTATAATTGTTATACATTTTTGCTCCTGTTCAACAGTGATGAAAACATTATAGCCAATGTGCCTCTGAATATTTGACATAATAAGTCATGCAATTTTTTCCAGTCCTCTGTTTAGTTTAATGGACCAGTTGGTTTTGTTTGATTTTCTGGCAGGCATGACATTAGTACTGCCATGCATTTTCCTGGGGTAACACGACTGATGTCCCAAAAGACTGGTGCAAAAGTGGTCTCATCTTTACTTTCCACATGCGTGGTCATAGTTTAAATTGAAACATTCAGCAGTTGGTTCAGATATTGATAATGTGATGTTTTCTGACTTTCCCATCATTACGTTTATGAGAGAAGAAATGATTGCCCATCTTCCACTGGTAGAAATTTCATCCCCTCCCCACTGCCCCCTTGTCATCTTGGGCCCTTTCACACTGCACAGTTAGAATAGTTTGATCCCACTTTAACTACCATGGTTGCAACCTATGGAATCCTTCTTGGGTCTGTAGCTTGGTCAGAGGCACCAGAGGAGAATTCGCTGGATGAGAGTTCCAAAGACCCCTCCTTAAATTGCCAATGCCAGTTCCACAGGATGTTGCCATAGTAGTTAAGGTGGAATCATAGCACCCGGACTGTGGAGGGAGGACTGTAAACTATTTGCTGCTCTTCATCAGACGGAATTTCAGGATAGGGCACAACAATATGTCAGTAAAGTCCTATCTATCTGTCTGTCTGTCTGTCTGTCTGTCTGTCTATCATCTATCTATCTATCATCCATCCATTTATTTGTATAATTTTTATTGAAAGTTTGTCTCAAAAATACCCCCTCCTCGCACTTCCATGCTTAAATCTTCCAGTTGAAATTGCTTATTTCCATTCCATTACAAACATAATTTCCATCTTACAGAGAGAAGAACAGTTACATTATTTCTACTTTGATTTCCTATACATTTATATCCTTACTCAATCCAATACTTTTTTCCATTCTTTCTCAAAGTTCTGGATAGATTTATTCTTCAAAGAAAATGCTAACTTTTCCATCTCTATCATGTCCAGAACTTTTAACTTCCATTCTTCTATATCAATATCTTTCTTTTCTTTCCAGTGCTGCACATATGTCAACCTTGCTGCAGTTATTAGCTGCTCTTCATCAGACTGAATTTTAGGATAGGACACAACAATATGTCAGTAAAGTCCTATTATAATAAACCAACACCATTTCCAAATTTGATAAAAGATTTAAAAATTCAAGCCAGGCTAAGAGATTATGCAAATTAAATTTTCGTGGTAAATGAATAGGCCTGAACTTGCCACTGAGATGGCAATGTTGTTTAAAAGTTACTTTTTTCTTAGACTATAGCTCCCAAAACAATCAGCATGGCCATGCTAGCTAGGAGATTTGGGAAGTTGCGGCTCAAAAAATAACACCACCAAACTCTTGTTTCTTAAATGGTTATATATTTTAAGCAGATGGGCTTCTTAGTAGCAGTCTCTATGAGCATTTACCTCAGCTTTGTATGGTATTCATCTTTACACCACCACCCTGGTCACAAAGTGCTGGCAGACCTCAAACCGCAGGGATCCACTGTGCTTTTGCTCTTCAGCCCTCAGCTTCACCAACTATAGCCAAGACAGTGGCTTAGGACATTTCTATCTGGGTGTTCAAATGCCAGTTACTTTACCACATGAGTGGGAGCCTGTCACATTCTCACCCTCTAAAAGAGCTGCCAGACTGGAAAATAGAAACAATTCTTGTACTGTGCTGAAGAGAGAATTTCAGCAGATGTTGCTTGTTACCTGGTTGTGGGATGGGCAACACCTGCTGAAATTCCCTCTTCTGCACAACCATTAAAGGGACAGGAGTCTACTCTCGCTTTCAGGCTGGCAACCCACCTCCTTAATGTCTTATGCATGAAACACTACTCCCCTAAGCACCCATGCATAACGTACAAATGTTGGTAGAAAGGAAGCCTACACGTACATAACTGTACAGGTATCCCCCTCCACACAGCCAAAATGTGCATTTCCAGGTTTCCAAACTCAGTGGAGGTCAAGACACGTAAAGCATATCAGCTTTCCTTTTATAAATGTTTGGATATACTCATAGATGATTCATGTGACACTGGGAGTTGGGCTAAAAAAAGGGGCAGAAGTCTGAATAAGGCCACTGAAGGGTGGATATAAAGTTAAAGTAACTTTTTTGGACTATAACTGTCAGAATCTGCCAGTCAGCCTGGATGTTCAGGTGTAGTTTTGGAAGCAGACTGGCTGCTGAGAAAGGGGTGGTCCATGCATGGGTAGTATGTTTCTTTTAATAAATTTGTTATTTGTTTCAGCACATTTTAACATTATATTTGGATTCTTGTATTTTAATATTATAACTTTTGCCTTTTTATTCATATTTTCTTTTTAATATCTCAGTCTTGAGTCTCAGTTTCTGGAGAAAGTTGGAGATATCATTCAAATAAATAAATAAATTGTAGTCTAAGAACAGAAGTAATTTTTTCCAAGAAAACATTCTAGAGATCATCTCAGCTCAGGATTTACTTTTTTCCAGTACTAAAACACAGTTCAGCCTCAGGGTCCCTTCACATAAAACCCCATTCCTGCCCCCTGAGCTTTCTTTCAGCTTCCTAATTTGGAGTGAATGTGTGGCTGAGCAGTGGAAGGTTGCTGCTCTTTTTCAACAAGGGGAGATCAAAGATCCTTTAAGATCTACTAGCACAAGTCACCCAGAGATCTACCAGTAGATCTCAGTCTCCACCATAGAGCTAAGCAGCCCTTACTGCTCCTTGTGAGAGGCAAATGGAAGCTAAGGCGGCCTACCCAGGCAAGCGGCTTAGTGACGGAAGTTCCCTTCATATGTCACTGCTGTCAGTTTGGGACAACAAAAAAACCTTGATGCAGGGGAGTGTGTGTGTGTGTGTGTGTATGTCTGTGTGTGTGTGTCTTGGGGGATGGGGGAGAGAATAAGTAAGTCTTTTGTTTCCAGGGTTAAATAGCCCAAAATGCAGCTCCAAATGTTCCAGAAAGGTTTAGCTTTCAGCGACACACAGCGGAAACAAAGCCGGTTCCTCTTCTTTCTCTTGCCCCTGACCCCAGAGTTTTATATGTCACTGCCTGGAAGCCTCTTAAGTCAGGGCAGCCTCTCTTGGGTATGGCTTTCCCAGGACATCTCAGGTTTTCCTCCTCTCCATCAAGCCTGGAAAGGGAGGGCCAGGGTTGGAGCCTCCAATTTAAAAATACCAAGGGGAGTTCACTGATTAATATTCATGAACAAGGAACAGTCTGCTTTTTGTTACCCTTGGCTTTTCCCATGCAAGGTGGGTTTAGAGGGAGGAATACATTAACGCACGCATCCTACTGTCAGAGGGAACCATCTCTCCAGTTACCAAAAGGCAATGAGGCTAAGAACACAAATGGTAAATATTTAACAGGGAAAGAGCTCGCTTCCTTTTCCCTTCTACTTCCCCCACCCTGCCCCCACCCGCTCCAATTCTCCTTGCTTTCGTCTTATTTGCTGTATATATTAATCTCATTACTTCATTTTTAAACAAGAGGACTGTGTTTTCCAAAATACTCAACATCACAGAAGCTGGGGTATAAGAAGAATGGTTTTCTCTCTCTCTCTCTCTCTCTCTCTCTCCACACACACACACACACACATCTTTTCACCTAGTAACACAATCGATTGCAGCTTCTTTGTTTGGATTGTTTGGGGATGGCTGTTGTTTTAAGTCACTATTGAACATTCTCTGTCGTAACTTAGGAAACAAGAGACTTGCATTTGCCCAGAGACAAAAACCTGAGGCGTGATTTCTATCCAGGGGTATAAATCAGGAGTTTTCTTTCTGTCTTTAGTTCACAACAGCTTAAAACGGAGTATAAAATATGAGTGGCAGCTGAAAGAATAAAAGCAATAGTTTTCCAAAAGTGACAGCTTACAGCTAGAGACTTTGTTGCATCTTGATATTCAGAGATCGGAGCTTGTATATTTTTCTTTAACTCTACAGGTATTGATAAGTGCTTAGTGTCTCTGAAGTAGAAGTCAGATCAGGATTTTAAAACTCTGATGTTCAGAAAGCAGGATGTACGACTAATTTTAACCACTGAAGTTGTTTGAATGTGTTATAATGAGATACTCTCTTTCCTTGGAGGGGCATGTTTTGATTGTTACTGTTTTGTGCCTTCAAGTAATTCCTGACTTACGTGAACCCGAAGGCAAACCTGTCATAGGGTTTTTTTGGGAGAATTTGTTCAGAATCAGTTTGCTTTCACCTTCCTCTAAGGCTGAGAGAGTGTGACTTGCCCAAGGTCATCCAGTGGATTTCTGTAGCCAAGCAGGGATTCAAACCCTGGTCTCCAGAGTCATAGGCCAACCCTCTAACCATTACACCACACTGGCACTCCATATTTTGGGTATCTAATACAAGTTAGCTTGTACTCCACCACACTTGGGGCCATTCCGCACTACACTGTTACAGTGCTATTATTCCACTTTCAACATCCTATGGAATCCTCGGGTTTGCAGTTTGGAAGAGAGCATTTAGAATTCTCAGCCAGAGAGTTCTTTAGCCTCAGTAAACTACAAACCCCAAAATTCCACAGGATATTGAATGTGGAATAATAGCGCTATAAGAGTGTAGGGCAGAAAGGCCCTTGATGTTTGCCAAAGGGCCAAGAAATGGTAACCATGCATTCTCATAAGTACACTCAAAATGTCACACAGTCCTCTCTTTGCAGTGCTATAGAGGCAGAAAGTTTCAAAGAATAAAGGGTCAAACTAAAGATTTAGAAACATCACATAGTACAGTCCTGTTTAGACTCTGCACTTTGGCCTGCAAATGGGTGGGGGAAGAAGTATTCAGATATATAAATATCAAACCCCGACCCCTCCCATACAACAGAAATGTAGCATGTGAGGTGAAAAGGATTCTAGCTTAGGCTTCTTCGATGCAGGTTTCTTACATACAGTGAGCTTTTGATAAAGTTATCAACCACGCAAACAGAAATGAAAAAATCCCCAGCAGCAGTCTTAACTTGCACATCTTGGAAAAGCTGATCTGTTAGTGATCCTTCCACAAACTGCCATCTCAAAGGGAAATAGCTAAGCTAAGACAGATGACTCTCAGTCATTATAGCTGAGCATCCATAGGAATTTCCTTCACTGCAAAACTCTCTGTTATAGGGAATTTTGAATGGTGTGGGGTGCCCTGTTGTTCAAAGCTTGTTTAACCCACCTTCAGTTTTTTTTACTTCCGTGCTCTATAGGAGGATAGTCACACAGGTCAGGCTTTATTTAACAGGAAAGTACAACAACCAGTTTTATCATCCACATGGGAAAACGGATGGAGAATGTCCTCTGTTCACATCAAAGCACTGTGGGCTGTATTGACTGGCATCAGTCCAAAGTTTACACTGCTTGTGGAGGCCCTTTCTCATACCCGTGCAAGTTGCAGATCTAGATATTTCATGTTGCCAGCACAAGGCAAGGCACAATCGCTTTCATGATTCATTACCACTGTTTTGCTCTGGATGTTTGCTTTTGCTAGTTGCAGCACCAATGGTTACACAACTGCTAGGATAGGGTGGACACACTCTGTCCCCAGGACCTCTGGAAGATTTTACCTCAATTTTGCGCAGCCCTCAGCCTGATTTCAAAAGCCCCCTGCAAGCAGTTGCTTCAGACTAGAAAGAGCAAGCTATCACCTTTGCCAAGACAGCTCACTGGGCTGGAGCAGAGAAAGAGAGAGGTGGTGGTGGTGGTCCACTCCTCTTGGCCCCACATCTGATGTGCAACCCCCTAGAGAAAAAAAAAGCTTGCTTGCCCTTGTACTGAGGGAGCAACGCAACCACAAATAAATGAATACCACTTCTGGTACTTTCCCAGAAGTATTACATTGTGACTACTACTCCTAGTTTCATAAAATTCCTGGGCAAGTTATATTCAGAATTCAGGATGTGAGGTAAGAGAACCAGCTCATTCATAGGATCACTGCTTGTTTTAACCAAGGCCAACTTAGCCATTATCTCAGTGGCCATCTTTTCCAGCAAGACAAACCTCTTTCAGGCCACTATTGCCCAAGTATTTATTTCATCCAAATTGCCTCTTCCTCGGCAACTCCCTGTCCCTTCAGCATTTTAAACACTAGGTGCCATTGCAAAACCAGTAAAAAGCACAGCTGGAAAAGTTACATTTTGGACCATAATTCCCAGAATCCCTCAGCCAGCAGGACCATTGAGGACCCCTCAAAAGTAACTTTTCCATGCTCTCAGGGGGTAGGACAACAGCAGATTACAGCAGCTGTGGGAAGGCTCAGTCACTTATGGTTTGCCTTCTCTTCTAGCCACATTTGGGACAAATGTCCCATGAATTCGATGGTCAGAACATACCTACCAACCAAGTGCCTTACTGAGAAGACCGTGGCCAACCCAGCATTTTTAAAGATACGTTTTCATGAGCTAGGCATGAACCTGATCTGATTGTGAATGCAAACTATAGGCCTTTTTTTAAGCTGGTAAGCCAAGAAAGTTATATCTTTCTGCCTTTAGGGACCAGTTTCCAAATATAGAGGGCTCACCTTGAAAATGTTTTCCATACTGTTTGATGTTGTGGAACCATCACTGAGAATACTGGGAGCATTAGTTCCTGGGTGGTTCATTGATTTGTTCTAGTTTTTCTAAATTGAGTAACTTCAATTCATTCGGAAAGTTCCCTTTCCAGGCCGAAACGCTCCTTCTGAATACCATTTTGAGAAAGGGTATATGAAAGAAGACTTAAAAGAGGGGGTATGTGTGTGTATTTTGAAGAACATATTTTTATATATAAATGAATAACTAACATAGGTAGCAGAGGGTACAATACCTTCCAGCTATTTAAGTTCTGTAATAATGGATGCCTATGTGCAAAGGATTTTTAATGAGAGTGTGTCTGTACATACATATTTATAAACTCATTCTGGAACATGAAAACAGAAAAATGTCCCAAGAGCCCAGAAGAGTAAAAGGAGAACTGAGGCTCCATTGGTATTACTTTTTGTTCATATAGATATATAATTAACTTCTAATAACTTCTAATAAGCAAAAGAATGAAATTAATGACAAATGACCAATCAAGGTGGTTTTCGCCCCATCCCAAGCCAGGATAAAACCTCAAAAATATTATTTCAGAAATACATGGTTGCAGGTGGAGGAGTCTTCTTTTGGATTTTGAGAAATTTAATGCAAGATCCAGTGTCTGTTCACACACTATAAAAGGACTCCGTCTGATGCACCCTGACTTTTACTGGGGATATTTTAACACAGAAACCCATAACATGTTAACAGAGTCCTCTCTCGATACACTATAGTTTCCCAATGGGAATTCCAGTGATTCCACCAATACTTGGATTGATGGGGACCAATGCCACTCCATCAGTTCTGCTGAGAGATCAGCTCCATATGGCTCCTATCCTCCCTGAATTGTTAGAATTCCAGATATTCATGATAAGAGGTACTATGCAACATTCAGTACTGGAGCCTGGGTTTGCTTATTTTCCTCTTCACTCCTCATGCTTTGTTCCTTTTGTGCTATATCTTTCTAGATTGCAACCCTCCAAACAGGGGCTGTCTTCTCTTTATTGATCTTAGGTATGCTGATCACACACAAGGACTAGGTACTAAATAAAATGTAGCATTTTTTCTGTCCCCTGAAAGCACACAGCACAAATAAATAGGTTTCCAAGTGGCATCTAAATGCAGGGCTTGGCCAAATCTCTACTAGGAAGGAGTTCCATATCACTTGAGCAGCTTCATGAGGCAGCTTCTCATGTTACAGGTTTATGGCCTCCTTTGCAAAGGATGGGAATTATGCTTAATGAAGCATGTAAGGTGGGAAGCAGCTAGATCAGTTCACACACTAGTGCCTAGAAATGTGCCTATTTAATTCCAGTGACTTGGTGGATCTATTGACATGAAAAAGAAGAAACAATTTTCCCTGCACACTCACACATTTGTACTTTATGCAGCTGCATCCTTTCCCCTTAGTAGAAAATGCTGCAGGGCAGATAACAAAAGTTGTTAGAAGAATTTAAAAGTGAGTGTGTGCCAAAAGTTAGAATGTGAATTCAAAAAGTTGACAGATGTGACAGATGTTACAGAAAGAAGAAAAATATAAAATTACTAATCAAATGGACCCTCATGAAGGCTGACCATACAGTTAACAGGATGATATTCTGATCAGTTTGTTTGATTTCTTAATTTCCCAGGGACAATATTTCGTAATCTGAACCATTTCAATCTCAATCTCTCTCTCTCCCCCTTCCTTCTCTCCCTTTATCTATCAAGACTTTTATCACACCATCACTGACTCTGCCTCCTTTACTTAATGTTATGTACAGCTTGGAAAGATTATTTTTTGAACTACTACAACTCCTCTTCAACCAGAATGGCCACTGTTAAGAAGAAAAGGCCAGAAGACCAGTGTTGTGATTTTAATTCTAGCATTAGAACTGAGGAGCCCTCCCTCTGGAAACACTCTGCAGGTAAACTAAATAAAATTTTAGTGATCAATGGTTTCCTCGTACAATAGCTTAACTTTTTAAAAGAGAGTATATATTTCAGGGCAAGGAACTGGCAAAACCATCTCTGAATATTCCTTGCTCAGGAAACCCTAAGAAATTTCATGAGGGCTAAATTGCAAAGTACATATGATTCGAATTGAGGTGCACATCCTAAAATAGGAGGCACTTGCATTTAAATTTTTTGTACATTTTTGGATTTAACTGAAGTTGAGAGCCACCCCTGGTTTCCAAACAGTTCTCTGAAATTTAAAAAATAAAGTGGGAAAAGGTCTGGTTAGGATTCTCTTCTTTTTGAATGTTCCCTTTACAGGGAATCCTTATGGTGAAAACTAATTCTTATGTAACTTCTTTTAATTTTAATTTTTAAAAAATTCTCCTTAAAAAATATAATTTTTTTAAAAAATTCAGCAATAACTGCCAGTGTGATTCCTTTAAGTGTCGTAGCTGATGCAAATATTCTGAGTAACAAACGACATTACCTGTTACTTTAACATGGTATGGGAAATTTGTAGGCTTTTTAATTTTTACTGATTTGAAAATAATGTAAAGGCACAAATAACATTAAACAAACACAATGCTGACAAATTACTTTTTAAAAAAAAACCCCTAGCATTTCTGAACTCTCCTTTAGATGTAATCCATAGCGGAGTCTCATAAAAGACCTTCTTTAATCACAACCTGTGTCACTCAGAAACACTTCCCTGCCTCAGGCAAATGGAATAATGGCACCACTCACCCACTTTCATTCACAAACAGGATAACATTCTCCGTCATATCTAAGGGCAACAGGGTATCTTTGAGAGTGTGGGGGAGGCTAATTTCATAACTTTAGCAAGAAAGTCAGGAGAGGGGCCACTGCCATTACCCCCCCCATCTGCCACCTGTGGCCACTGTCTTTTTCTCGCTATTGATAGAGTAGGACCTAACCTGCAATATCAGCTTCAACATATAAAGTTTCTGTTTTCTGTCTTGAAGTGGATAGATTTTGAATTGAAACTACGCACACCCGGACAGTGTCTCCTCTCTACTCAAATGAATCAGGAAATTGTAACGCAAGAATCTAACGAAACCAGTTTCTAAACCAAACACCATTTCATAAACAAAGGACTCTTTGAAAATGGCTGGCCTCTAGATCCTTGTGATGGTGAGGAAAGCTGAGGGAGAGTGCCTTTTTTGAAAACAAAACAAAACATAAAATCCTGGAATTCATCTAGCCCCCTCAAATACTGTCACATGTAGAGTATTTGTGGTGTAAAATTAAAGAAACTCTCCCTGCTGAAAGAACCTAGGTCAAGCCATTTCCTGCCAATTAACTGCCTTTTATCATTACTGATAACATTACTCTTAAGAATGGAACTCTAGATAATGAGGAATGTCATGCCAACCAAATTCAAGATTACTGACAATGTTTGCCCTTTGGTAGTCTAAAATATTCTGAGCAGTTACAAGGGTCTTAATCAAGACATGTTTTGACTGCTAAAGGAAGCCATCAACAGACACATTCAGTTTTATTACAAGCATAACAAATCAAACATTATTTTAAGAGCAACTTTGAAAACTGTATTTCCAAAATGCATTCACACGCAGTTAGCTTTCATATTGTCCATACAAACTTACGTTCCTCAGCATCAAATTTAACTGTTTTTCTAGCTTTTTTAAAAAGAGACGGTCATGCTGCAATCTCTTGACCTAGGAGTAAGTTCCACTGCATGAAATGGGATATATTTATGGTAAATATAAATATGGTTGTACTGTGAGTTGATTAATATTTACATAACTACCATAAATAGCATCACCATTGTGACGTTACAGGGGAGGGAGTTTCCCATTCTAGTCCCCCTTTGAATTTCTGTTTCTGCAAACTCGAGTACACTGGGTTGTGGAGATAGTACTGGTAACACAATTTGTTGCTTTTTCTAAAGCTAAGGAAAGCAACATAAAGCTTAGGAATCAGAAGAAGTGCCACTTTTGTAAGGATAAGTGTGTCCAACATTTTGTATACTGACAGTGTTCTCTTTTTCCACATCTGAATCTTGTTGCTTCTTTCAAGAGGCTGGTGGGAACAGGTTAAAGGTCACCCCTGAACTGCCAGCAAATGGGGTGAAAAATTGTGGATAGTTCCCCTTTGCTTAGATTAAGGGTTCTATTCTTTCCTTTTGTGATGGCAATACCTTCTCTTGGAAGGCTTCCATGTAGCAAATTAGTGTTCTGACCTCTCTTTCTAATTACTTCTTCAGGTGTAACAGCAAGCCAGCTGTCGGGAAGGAGACCAGAGACAGTTGGGTGGTGTCCTGTTCCCATTATGGCATCCTGTCATGGATTTCTTCGTCAGTGTGACAAAAAGGGGCCTTTGTTTTTATAAAAATAAATATTGGCCTCAGTCCTCGAAGAAATAAAGCTTGAAGAGCCTTTGTTTAATGTTTTTTTCCCAAATACAAAATTAAAGCAATAAACAGAAAATAAACAGAAAAGATAATGTGGAAAAAACTAAAAGATGAAATGCACGAAATTAAATTCTAATCAACGATGGGGTAGAATATTTAACACATTTTCCCCTTTTTCCTTTAGAATTCAAAAATAAGATAAGTCCATTCATGGCTCGGGCTTTTTCATATATAAGTCTTCACATTGCATTTTGTATCTAATCTCTTTTCTGTAGTCTAAGGAAGGAATGTGAGGGATGTTGCTGAATACCGTTTTGATTTGTATGTAAAATAATTTTCATTTTGTACTTTGGGTTTAATGTTTAAATAAAGTATTTTCATTTTGTACTTTGGGTTTAATGTTTAAATAAAGTATTTTTTAAAATAATTAGTACATAGCCCTGCCACTGGTCTGTGTTCATGGATCTCTTTCATCACTTCTGGCAAAGCTTCTGTTAGGTTTGTGGTTGTTATCACCACATTGCCAGCAAACATTGATTTCTATGTATTTGACAATTTATTGAGGATGATGATGATTTGCTTGAAGTTCTAGAGCGACCATAAAGTGCAGTGACAAAGGGCAAACTAACTTTGTTCATCTACCCACAAAAGAACTTCTCAAATCAAATCCATTCATCTTCATTACAATAACATTTGATTTTTGCTAGAATGATTTTGTATTGTTCAATCCCATTCCAAGTGGTCAAATGCTTTCTAAGCTGCTATGGCTAAGACTGCTAATGGTCCCTCTTATTACAAATATGAGTGGCACTAAATAGTATTTATATTGGATCTATTATTTACCTTTTGGCTATAAATGCTGATTGAACTTACTCTAGTTCTCAGTAGAGATGCAAAGACAGTAGTGAGTATGCTTCTTGATTTAACAATGATATCAGCCAATATGAAGTTAGTACTTGTTTGATTTACGTCCTTGATTTTAAGATCACTGCAGTCCTTACATCTACTTGCTCTTCTTTGAATATTTAGTTATTATAGTAGTAATAAATGTTCACAATTTAAAAATCTCTTATTTTTTGGTAAAATTTTGGACTGTGTCAGTGGCATAGTCTTTATTTCCTTATCACATCATTTATGTGTTTGGTTTCAGATGGCATATCTTTATGCCCATGCTTGAGTATTACAATGTTTCATTTTCTATCACATGTTCTATCTGAAGAACATAATTTTTCAAAATATTTAGGAAACTGTTCTCCTGTTTATTCTATGCTGTTTATTCTGAAGGTTAAATTGCCCTCGTGATGGTAGCTCGTATTTACTTCACTTCTCATATGTTGTAGCCCCCACAGCCAATGACTAGGAATGCTGTGAGTTGCAGTACAATACCATGTGGACAACCCCAAGATTCCAACCCCTGCTGCAGCAGATGTGACACACTAGTACAGTCTATGATTCCTCAGAGGATCTTGGGAACTGTATTTCTGTGAGGGATCTTCCTAGCAGCACTTCCGCTGAACTTTGAAGCCCAGAATTCTTTGGGGTGGAGCCATGACCATCTGTAACTCCCTGAACCACACATCCATACTGCCCATGCTGGCTGGGGGCTTCTGGAAATTCTTGACCAGTGGTTCTCAACCTGTGGGTCCCCAGATGTTTGTAGACTTCAGCTCCCAGCCACTATGGCTCAGGGCTTCTGGGAGCTGAAATCCATGAACATCTGGGGACCCACAGGTTGAGAACCACTGTTCTAGACTAAAGAGTAACATTTTGAAACACTGATTTACTGTAGGAAATCTTTCTCAGAGAGAAAGGGTGTAATTTCTGACCGGAACTTGACTAACCCATTGCATTGTCTGAAAGGTGACTGTCAGTTTGACAGGGGAGGTGACAATTCCTTCTCTCTGCTTCACTCTTGCAACTCTTGAGACACTCTCAAAAACAGTTCCATATATTTGGGAGAAAAATATTGGCTGTGCAGCAAAATACAACAAAACCCAAAATCCATAAGCAGCAATACCGTTCCCACCCCACAAAGTATAAAATACATAATGCAAGTTTTCGAAGCTTCACCACTTCTTCATCAGGCAAAGATGTTAAAAATCATACAGGTTGCTAATGGGAGCTGAATTTTATTTACCCCGCTTCTGTTGCTCTTTGTCTCTAGTCATCACATGGCCAATAAAGGGGAGTGACTTCTGCCTGTTTGAAATTCCTTCGTACCATCCTAACTGATTACGTCTCAGACAGAATATAGGCCTGTGACTTTGACATCATCGCTATTTTTCTCCTGTATTATTTTTAACATCTTTGCCTAATGAAGAAGCCGGTGAAGCTTCAAAAGCTTGTATAATGTATTTTCTGCTTTGAAGTTGGCCCAAAAAAGATATTGCTGTTTGTGAGTTTTGGATATATTTGGGAGATCCTTCAGAACAGACTGGGAATGCACAGGAGGAGAAAAGATAGGGGGAAATCCTGTTGCACAAGCAGATGCCCCCTTGCAAAGTGCTAGATTTTGCTATATGGGTAGGATTCTGTCATAAGCAATAAAGACATCATCATCATCATCATCATCAGTAAACTGTGTTAATCGTTACACCAAAGTTTTTATTAAAACAGCATGTGTGCAAGTGTGCAGATGTACCTATGCAAGATAATATAGGAGGAAAACTTGTAGAATGGCTAGAGCGTTAGACTGGATCAACCACACTGGTTTCAGTGGGCCTAGGCACACTGAAGTGGTGTAGTGCTTAGAATGCTAGATATGTACTTGGGAGGTCCATGTTCTTGTTCCTGCTGATCCACAGGTTGTGCTGGGTGAACTTGGATCAGTCATTTTCTCTTTTGCACCCACGACCTGACCTACCTAACATGGCTGTTATAAAGTGTGGAGGAAGAGATTCACATAAGATGCCTTGAGCTTACTGGATGAAAAATGGGAGGAGATATAGGTAACAAATAGATAAATATCAGATTTTTCATTTCAATTTTAGAGAGCTTGTGCCAGCTAAAATATTTTAAAGACGATTAGAGTAAATAATGCAATCACGAGTGTAATTACTATTCAAGCCAAACCTCCATTGTTAACTGGCCTTGCCAGCAGTCACAGTCATTCCAAAGGATACTGTCCAGTCATTGTGAGTCAAAAACTATTCAAACTGAGCCCCTGCCACAGGCAGAGAAGCAGAAGTTTGATAAAGGAAATGTTTGCCTTAGGATTTTACCCTAGCAAACACTGTGTGAGCAAATCCAAAAGCCGCCAACCCCTAGTGTGGGCAATTAAGATACAACAAGAAAATTGATTAGCAAGCAGCACCTACAAAAACAGGCTTTAGGGATTGCAGCACATCCTTAACTCCTACTGTTTTTCTTGCCACCAAATGTAATTAAGATAATTATTTGTTATCTATCCAATATGTGGTAGTGATGAGGAAAAAGAGCCAGGCTCTGTCTTCCTGATAGACTGAAAATACACACAAATACACACATAGATCGAGTGTGGGTGATATTTAAGTTGCATGCTTTTGCTTTCTGACTGGTAGAGAACGACTCCAATAACCCCTGGCCCTGTTTCAGATGACATCTTCATCAATTTGCTCAGAAGACAACATGGCAAGCAAAAAGCCCCCTATTCCATAATCATTAGACAAACAGCAGTTTCTCTGAAAGAGCTAGAATGGATGGCTGATTGCAGAGGAAGCAGGAAAAGAAATTCAAATAAGGATGAGTGCAGGAGACTGAGCAGGAAGGAACTAGCTAGTTTCTTTCTAAACATCCTTTTGAGGAGCTTATGCAAGTTTAGATCTCCCTTAGGACAGTAGGATATCACTACTTTGCACATCTGTCTTTAATATAGTGATTCCCAAGCAGTACTAACACCTTATCTGCAGCAGTGCTGTGCTATTTTAGAACAGTTTATGCATTTTACGTCTTGTTTTCCCCTTTGTAAGGTTTATGGTTTGACTTGCATACTCTCTACCAACTTCTACAGCAGCTTGTCACCACTGGCATTCTGAAAAGTTCCCTGCCATGGTTCAATCCTCCAAGGTCTGGGCCTAAAAGTCATTATTATCTGGAACCCCAAAGCTACTCACAGTCAGAGGTATTATATCTCTCTTAGTCACTGAAAGCAAATATGTGAAAATACACACACATACACTTAAAGAAATCTGATTAAATTCACCTGAGCTTGCAAACATTACTGCCTACATGCTGGCTGGGGGATTCTGGGAGTTGTAGTCACTCAAAAAAAAAACTCCAA
Source organism: Iguana delicatissima (assembly GCA_948472985.1). Lineage (NCBI taxonomy): Eukaryota > Metazoa > Chordata > Lepidosauria > Squamata > Iguanidae > Iguana > Iguana delicatissima. The sequence continues at coordinate 251,377 of CAOKZL010000753.1, forward strand.
CAACCTCTCCTAGCTCCATAGTTCACCTGTAGTCTCCTAACGTTTTCAGTCATGTGTAAGAGCCAATCTGCATGTCTTGTTAAAGCATACACTGAGACAATGCACCAATAAAGTGCTCACACTAACTCCCATCATTCCCATTATTGGAAGCTATAATCCAAAATTTTAGCTACCAGTCAAATTTAGATCCCTCCATTTCCTCCAGTGAGATCAAAGTGGTGTATGAGGCTCTCCTTCTCCCCTCTTTCTCTTCACAACAACCTTGCGGAGTAAGTCAGATACACAAAGAGATAGTGAATGGCCTGAGGTCAACAAACCAGTATTGTGCTTCAAGGAGAACTTGAATCTTGATTTTTAATATTTTTTAGACTCACTCTAGAACTCTAACCACCATCTAGAAGGCATCAGGATGGGGAAGGCTGCTCTATGTCCATTGGGAAGGAGAGGTATAGAGGCAGAACTAGGCACTGTAGCCCTATTCCCTATAGGTGCTAGTGAGGTATAACAGAGGCCATTTCTGCCCTATACTGTTATAGTGCTATTATTCCCCTTTCAACATCTTGTGGCATTCTGGGGTTTGTAGTTTACTGAGACCAAACTGCTCTCTGGCTGAGAATTCTAAATGCCCCTCCCTAAACAAATCCCAAAATTCCATAGAATGTTGAAAGTGGAACAATAGTACTATAACAGTGTAGTGCAGAAATGGCCATAGAGTATTGGAGGCCCACACAGAAATTCGTTGCTGAAGCTGCTGGTTGTGTGTGAAGGGAATCACTGCAGAGTCTGTGTTGCTGTTGTGTGCCATCCTCTCAAGAGGGGATTTCTTGATGTGATTTATTTAGAGGAGCTTTGCCATGGACTTCCTCTGGCAGAGGGATAATGCAATTTGCTCAAGGTTGCTCAATATGGCTGAAAGGGGATTTGAACTCTGATCCCCTGGACTATCAGTGCAACACTCAAACCACCACACTTCACTCACTGTGTAAAGCTACTGGTTTTGTGTATGTGAAGAGAATCACTGCAGGGTCACCAGGACATAAATATACTAAGGTATTTAATAGGTTTAATATCGTTTGAATTATCAAAACAAAAACAAAACAGAGCAACTGGCTAGAACACTGCTATATGTTAGATTAAAGTTGAGAGTTTTTATTTAAAAAATTTAATTTCCAGAGTCTGCCAGCCAGCAGATATGGGAGCTACAGTCCAGCAAGTAACTTTTCCAAGTTGTGGCACATAGTAACTACACAAATACAAAATATAATAATGAAATATTAACATTCAAAGAGGGTTTTTTAAAATTATTTTCACAGTGCAATGTTTCCCTTGAGAAAGGTTTTGCAAAACACGTTTGGAGCTGCTAATCTGTGCAGCAATTTGTAAAATTTCCTTAGGAGTGCCTTATTAATAACTGTATTTGATCCTTGAATTTTATGACCAGGCTTCAAGTGTTAGGCTTTACCTGAGGAAGGGGTACCAGTGCCTCTCTCCCATATTGCCTGTGGTTACCTGAACAAAAAACACATTCCGGAAGCAATTATAACCAAAACATAAACTAGCATAACCTAACCTAACCTAACCTAACCTAACCTAACCTAACCTAACCTAACCTAACCTAACCTAGCAGGTAGAAGAAGGCAGCAGCCCGAAGCAAGCTGACTTGAGCAGTGACTCCAAGATCAATAGGAAATTGGAAAAATATAATTCGTATGGGAGTACTTGGATAGGAGTGACAACAAATACTGATTGCTGCAGGCTATATTTCAGAGGAAGGAACTTGCAAAACCATCTCTGAGTATTTCTTAACTAAGAAAACCCTATAAAATTAATGGGGTTGTCTTAAATCAACAGGCAACTTGAATGCACATGCACACACCCAGGGGAATGTTGCTGTGAAATACAGTTATTTCAGAAATCTTAGAGCAGGGTCAAAGCTCAGTTTGCTCTTAAAGCACTTTGACCCTTCTGTCCCTTCTCCTTATTTTTGTTCTGCTTCAAATCCCTGTTCTACCAGGAAGGTCAGTGGAGTGAGCTTTATGGGGTTATTGATAAAATGAGGAGAGAGTGCAAAAATCAGAGAAACAGAACTTTGCAATAAGGGGAGGTGGGTACAAATGCAAATTGTAATAAAATAATTGAATAGGAACGTCTAAAGATAAATGTGCATGTCCTTGATATCCTCAGCCAAACAAACCTCACTAGTTGTGCATTCTGGTCTGGTGTCATGCATTTTTTTAACTGTGTTGGCTTCAAAGTGTAAATGCTCTGCAGGTTTTTTATTTTATTTTTTAAAAATTTCAGACTGAAAGCCAATATCATGTCATTTCTTCCAATTTTCCTTGATGAAGCAATGTATTTCAGCCATGTCCAGTTCAGGCTCACCAGTCAGTCTCTCCTCTGAACAAACAATCTACACTCTTGATTCTGAGCAACTAGTACAGGTTTTACTAAACTTTTCCCCATTCTCAAAACTTTACACCAGCCTTGAGCTGAATTTTCTCAAGTGAAAGGCTCCAGTTGCTCCACAGAGATTTGTTAATCAATACCCTGGTAGCCCATTTCCTAAAATATTCTTCAAACACCCCCCTCCCCTGGAAACATTAGTCAAATGAAAGCACAATACAATTTTGATTAGTGTCATTTGTACTCCATTTTTCTCCAATCAGCTCAGGGTGGCATTTTTTTGAGATTATTCTGTTTTATCCTCATCCTACAAAGTAGGTTACTGTGAGCGAGATAACTTGTGTGGTGTCTTGTTAACTATAATTGGTGTTTTGACAAGTTCTTCCTAGGTGAGACCCTTCAGGAGTGGGGGAAGGAAAAATGGAAACGCCAAAGAGAAGAGGGAATAAAGATGCCTGTGAAGGTGGCAGCAGCTTCTCAAGGGCCCATGTCAAAGGAAATGAGGCGCAGGCAACAAAGGAGATTGCCTTCTTGGTGGTACACCCCAGCTACAGAATAGCTCGTGGGTATGTGGCATGCCTGGCACTTTCTTTATGGTCCTTTTGGTGCCAAAGGATGACCGTGGTATTCAACATTTAAACAAACTTGTGGTTTAAATAACCCTTGAGTTCTTATTGTATTAACATGTTGTTGTTTCTTTAACTGGAGTTATTCATTGTTTTATTCTGTCGCCAGCTGAAGGGCAACAATTATTAGACAACGTATTTTGAAATCTGTTTTGCTCTTTGCTCTGTTACCTGACCTGACAAACTTTCTTGATGGATAGATATATTAAATGAATGAGGTCATCCCTGGATTTTCATTTCTGAGTAGCATCTAAAATCTAGACCACTGAGATCCAAAGCCAGTGCTCTACCCCACACTGGGTTCCTTCCCTGCCCCTAATTATCTGTATTATAAACAGGGGTGTGATGGGCAGGATTCAACAGCTGAAGCTTCCTCCATGGCTGTTATCTCTTTGTAGAGTAAGAATTCTGCCCATAATGAAATTTGTTACAGACTTGGTTGTCTTGCCAAAGCGCTAACCAGAATTGTAGTGTTATGTGCATGGCTCATTTTGCATGATCACAGGCTATATTATCAGATGGCATTACTGTACCTAATCCAAACAAGAGGCTGTCCATTAGACATAATGTAACAGTATCATACCTAAGGGCCTTTTACACTAAACAGCTATAGCACGATGACTCCATTTTAACTGACATGGTAACATTTTATGGAACTCTGGGATATGCAGTTCAGTAAGGGGAATTTAGCATTCTCAACCAAAGAGCTCTCATGGCTCATCAGGCTGTTAAAGTGGAATAACAGCACTGTAATTATGTAATGGATGGAATTATGTAGTGGAATGGATGTTAAAGTGGAATAACAGCACTGTAATTATGTGGTGTGATAGGACCCTTATGCTATTTGCATGCTCCACTGCTATAGTGCTATTACTCCACTTTCAACATCCTATGGAATCCTGGGGTTTGCAGTTTAGGAAGGGGTATTTAGAATTCTCAGCCAGAGAGCTCTTTGGCCTCAGTAAACTACACCCAGAATTCCACAAGATAGCACTATAACAGTGTGGTGCAGCAATAGCTTTAGTGTGTGCAAAATGGCTATACCAGTGAAACGAGCAATTACCACTCACTCCCTCTGTATCTAGGAAAGCATGCCAGTGAGACAGATTTCTAGACTGAGATGATCCTCAGATCTTCTCATTTAAAAAATTAAGCTTTATCTTCAGTGCAGACCCCACCTTTAACATTCCCAGAGTGTGGCCAGGGTGAACATTGGAAAAGTCACCTGCACCTTTAATAGTTGTGTAGAAGAAGGAATTTCAGCAGCTGTTGCTTGTTACTTGGTCATGTGACAAGCAACACCTGTAGAAATTATCTCTTCTACACAACCATTAAAGGTACAAGAACTGTTTCCAGTTTTCAGTCTAGCAACCAAAATAGTGACTGAAATTCCCCCTTCTACACCACTACTAAAAATACAGGAACACCATCCTCTTTTTTAAAAAAAGTGGTTATCCTAATACACAGTATGTAACATAGTTATGTATTTAAGGATTTCCCCAGGCAATATGGTGGTAGCAACATGGAACAGCAGGCAGGCAGAGAAGGGCCCGGGTGTGCATTCCCTCCTCTGCACCAACAGGGAAACTAAGATGGCTGCTAGAGCAGAGGCCAAGGCCCTTTCCGCATGTGGGAAAGAACCTGTGCAAAAATGGGACTCACCGGACTTCTTCAGTGTCCGGGCGAGTCTGTCGGGACGAGGAGCAGTGCGAGCTCGTCACTCTGCACTGCTCCAGCGTCCAAAATGGCTGCTTCCGGTTGGTGGAGGCTCTCCACCAACCGGAGAAGCTCGCCAGCCTAAAGCCCGCCCCCCGGCAGATCTGCAGGCACACAGTAGTGCGCACCTGCAAATCTGCACCAGAGCATGGTGACAGAGCGACACGGAGTCGCGCGCTCCGTGCTTTTTAAAAACCTCTAAAAAGAGGTTTTTAACAAACACGCTGCACGACCAGTTCCGGTTGCTCCGGAGTGGGCTGAGGTGCGGAACTGCAAAAAGTAGTCCGCCTCAGTCCACTCTGTGGTGCAGAAGACCTCTGTTGGAGGTCGCTCCGCACCGTTTTAATAGCCTGGTGCGGAAAGGGCCCAAGTTAAGAGTGGCTGGCGGTTGCTGCAGGAAGTACTGTATAAAGACAGAGCTTTCCCTGTCTTTTCTTGGTCAGGTGAGCTAGTAATGTTTGCAGTCTTACTTCTTTTTAGGGCTTGGAAAAGGGCTTCCTTGGTGGGAGGGGGGAATGCACTGGGCATGCTGTCTGGGGGATTCTGGGAATTGCAATACAAAAAAGTAAGTCTTCTGAGCTCTGACTTTTCATGATCAGAATAAATGCAGAGTTCCAGAATGGATTTCAGCACAGGGTTTTGAGCTTAATGCAGTGTCAGGGAACACACAATACTATAGATACATGCAGCACTAAAGCATGCAGCCCTTTACATGTGGCTGGATTGCACCTCCCAGCAGCCCTAAGCACCATTTCCAATGGTGAAAAGATGATGGAGGCTGCAGTCCAAGAACATCCAGAGGGTCTAAACTTCCTTGACTCAGTGCTATGCTGCAGGTACCCCTTCCTGCCTTCCTTCTATCCCTCAATCCATGTACATATTTTCCCTCTTACAGGATTTTTTAAAAAATGTTTCTTAGTCCTAGCCAGGCATAATTCCCTTGTAATAAAAAGCAGAAAATAACTCTGTGGAAGCCACTTTTTCTGCAATTCAGACTTTATCAGAGCAAGTTGTTCTTCTTATCTAGCCTTCCTCACATGTGGCACTAGATCAACTGAGATAAGAAACTCTAATGGCCACAACAGATTTCCCTTTCTTCCTCTTTCATTATTTGGTGTGTTAGGCTCCCCTCATGCAGAGAAGCCACTATAAATGTATAGCACGCTGGCTGCTGTGCCATGCGAAAGAGGATTGGATGCAGCATCCTGCCTGCCTGCCTGCCTGCCTGTGGGGGTGGGCTCCCAGGATGGAATATATACTTCCCTTTAATAAGCTCCTCACTCTGCCTTAGAGATAAAAAGGGAGAGGAAATGTTTATATTCTGACAAAGCATCTCTTTCCACCAAGCTCTTGTTTTATTTATCAACTCTCTCTGTCCCTCTTGTCATTTTTTCCCTCTTCCCCTCCTTTTCCGGTACATCCATTCCTCCTCCCCCTCTTCCTCCCCCTCACTTTCTCTCCAACACTTGCTAATTCCGTCCTTGAGTGACAGTGAAACTTTCAGAAAAATCTATGCCACTTGCCTTCAATTCCTTCTCACCGTCCTCTCCATAGGAAGAGACGGTTAAAAGTGGTTCACTGCTCAGGAAAGCAACATACTACCTTATTCTCATGAAAGATATAAAATCCATTCAGGTCACCGTAACACAAAATATAAACTGCATCCTGATTAAGTTCTTCCAAAAGGAGCCCAAATCATTCTCATAGTGTTACCCTGTAAATTGGGGGTCCCGGGAGGGGTGCCCAAATAACCAAACAACAACAAACAAGATGGGGAAATTAGCTGGAGCACTCTCTTGGCTAATGAGAGGCAGGGCAATGCAGTGGGATCTTTTATCCTATGTATAGCAGTTCAGGTCAGTGAGGAGTCAAGCAGTTTCAAAAATACTAACAGTATTTATTAAACACAAAATAATAAAAACACAAGCACACTTCTAACTAGAAAAGGAAAGAAAGAGAATTTGGGGAATGGGCAATACGCCACCTGTCCGAAGTCCTGGAGACACCAATTGAAGAGGAGGAAACCCAGCATGGAGACCGAGGGGAATCTGCTGGACCAAGCGGCAGCGAGGCGAGGAAGAAGATCCGATGGCAGCTTCAAGTGATTTCAGCAAGTGATTCAGCAAGAGTTCCAGTGGAGTTCAGCCAGGTCCAGCGAAGTCCACTGAGCTACCAAAACTGGGGGTTTTTACAGGGAAAGGAACGACCGCAGGCTAGACTGGTCTCTGGTGAGAACAATAAGGTTTGGGCTGGAGACAAAGCCTCCAAAAGGTCAGAATTTAGATGATTGAATTATATGCTGATTTGACAATAGTATGGCCGGTATGTAAATACAGCTAGCTCGGCCATTAAGTGCCTAGCTCGCCAGGGTGTTCTCTCAGGCAGAGAGTCCTTTTGTTTTACTGTGCATTTGAAATTGAGGTGTTTGTTTCGGGAGGTCTCCCCGTGAAGCGGATCTCGCAATATCTGGAGGAGCAACAAGTATTATCCATGCCTAGCTTCGCGCTTGTTTGGCGGGGCCTCACAAACACTTGTCTGGTGGCAGAAGGCCAATTTATGATATCAAAAATGATATCTTTGGTTCACCAAAGACCAGCCCAGATTGCGGTGGTAACAATAGTTATATTTAAAATAGGTGCCAAGAACTTGACAACAATTAAAGGCTGTTCTAAAGTAGGTCTAACATTAGCTTAAATCTTGTTGCTGGCTTCTGGGTTACTTCATGTTGAAGAAAAGGCCTCTCTTGGGCCTAAAAGAGCCTAGAAAAGACCAGAAACATGGCAAAATTGTCTCTATAGAGGATGTTGGGAGGCATTTGTGGTGACTTTTTAAGGTTCAGGGGTGCAAGTGGGGGTTTAAGGTCTTGGGAGACCAAGGCAGCCCCCCAGCCTCTGACAGTTGCTTATCCCTGATTTAATGGGCCTATTGTAGGATTATCTACATATGCAGGTTCTTTCTAAAGCAGGGTGGGTAACTTGTGGCTCTCCAAATATTGCTGGATCAGCTCCCATCATCCGTCCTCATTGATTATGCTAGCTACGGCAATTAGATGTGCAGTATCTGAATTTGACTGTGAATGCATCAATCAGCAGATGTGGCTGGTCATGCAACCAACACTAGCTGTGTACATACTGAAGGGGCCAGAGCACTTTCATTTGGTCACTGCATTTTTACCTCTTCTTTCTTTTCTTTTTCCCTAGCAGGGGCCTACACAAAGGGTGAGCCTGAGAGGTTTCCTGGGGGCGGGGAGAGATGTCATGGAAGTACAGAGATGGGGGAAAATGCCAACTTGTGAATCTTCACCAGTCAACAGCATCAGAGGAATCATACAACCAAAGTAAAAAAGCAAAACCTGCCAACTGTATTTGTAAACTTGCTTCCAGCATACAATAGATTAAAAATCGGAAACAAGCAGCTTCCTGTCCAATAATAACAGTTTGACCTTTGCCTGTTTCATTACAGTCCTGGTTCTCAAATTACCTAGGTGGAGAAATCCCACTGATGTCCCTGTTTATGCCTGGTGAGTGATAAGACCTTACATAAGATTTTCCAAAGCAATTTCCATGAACTCCAGGTCTATCTACTATGGGCAGCCTAATGACAGAATGCTTTGAAAACTAACAACTGTTTATGGGAAAAAGCTCTGGCATCATTTATACCTTCCCCCAATTATTACAGTTTTAATTAGTTGTAAATTGGCAGGTGATTTGAAGGCAGAAACACACGCAAGCAAGCTTGGACTGGCACATCTCAAGTAATAGAAGTGGATTAGCTACCCATTACAAAAAAAATCTAGTGAGCAATATTCAAACCCACCATAACTTCATGCATTTTAAAACTTGTCACATAAAGGCCAAAATCCCAATGGTGTTTTCACTGTTCTTAATTGCTGTTAAGTCAGTTTTTACTTATGATGACTCTTATGTATGAGGGACCCCCAGCTTGCTATGTCATCATAGTAATGTGTCATGTCATAGCTATGTCATCATATGTCACTTGTTCAGGTCCTGCAGCCTCAGGGCCGTGGCTCCCTTAATTGAGTCTGTCCATCGGTAATGCTGTCTTCCTCTTTTCCTATTGCCTTCTAACTTACCAAGCGTGATTGTCTTATGCAGGCATAGGTTCCCCTGTCAAGACAGCTGGACATTTTTGTCAGATGCACAGAACCCATGTCTAGTTCAAGGCTGTAGAAGCAGAGTACTATCTATTTATTTTATTAAAATGTTTATACTCTGCCCTGTATCAAAAATTCTTATAGTAACATTAAAAAAATAAAACAATGGAACAATAAAAATAATTTAAATAAGCTAAAAACATTATTTATTTATTAACATATTTAATTACACATGCTAGTAGCAGCACAGGTATCTGGAGGTGTGTTTCCAGCCAATGTGTATCTGTTTGCCCTGCTGAAATCCAGTTGCACTTTCAGTTCTGTGATGTTGTCATCCAATCCTAGGTACCACAGTCAGTATATACATAGAATATTGGATATTATTTATTATTAGTTATATGTACATACTGACATTCTTGTCAGTGTGCTCAAGAAAGCATAGGTGAGTCTCCTACTTCCTACTTTACTCTCACAACAATCCCATGAGGCAGCTCAGGAAGACAAAAGGTGAGTTGCTCAAGCTCTTCAAGTGAATTTCATAACTGTATTTGGTGGGTAAAAAAAGAAATGTGAGGGACAGTGGCAGAGCTTGGAGTGTGTGGAGGGGGGGGCGGTGTCAAGGTCAGAGACCCAGGCAGCAAGCCAGCCCGGAGAAGGGAGAGGGAGAGATAGCAGAGTCCCACCAGGAGGAGTCAAAGCAAGCAATTGCTCACAGGGAGTCCATTTACCTAAGCCTGAGTGACAAGCAAAAGCCATAGTCAGAGTACAAAATCCAGGGGTCAGAAGCCAAGAGATCAATCCAAGGTATCAGGAGCCAGGTGCTAGAAGCAAGGAGAGGGCTTGTAGAAAGTTTGCCACAAGCAAAGGAAAGCTTCCAGGCAGGCAGTTATATAGCCCTGCTTCTTGAACTTAATCAAGGAAGCCTCCCTTTGCTCAGCTGTCTTGAGTCTCCGCCTTGTTTGTGGGCTGATTGGCACAGACTCCAGGGCATCCTCGGGATCACAGCTGAATCCCTGTTGCCCTAAAGGAGCAGGCAGAGGAATGTCCGAGCCTGCTTGGTCCATGGCAGCAGGGGGAGCTCTTGAGCTGCAGGACTCCTCTCCAGCCAGCGCCACAGGGACCAACAGCTGGTGCTCGTCAGCAGCAGCTCTGGCAGGGGCTTCAGTTGTCACAGACGGGAGGGAATGGGCTATGGTGTGAGGGGCATGGCCAGCGCGTGCAGGGGTGTGGCTATGGGCCAGGACACCCCAAAACATTGCTGCCTGGGGCAAATCGCTCTGTGTGCCCCCACGTCCCTATGCGACTGATGAGGGAGGATTCCTTTGAAAAAAATAGGGGTGCTGGGGGTCCTGGGAGCCTCCAAAATGGCCTTGAAGGCCTTGTGTAAGGCATGGGCTGTACTTTCCCCACTCTTGCTTTAGGAGATGTTTTTCTTTGGAGTTCCAGATAGCCATTCTCTTTAAACACTCAGGTTTCCTCACAGTAAAGTTGACAACATTACGGAAAGCAAGAAACTGAACAGCGAATATTAAGATAATGTGTTACAAAGTACAACAGGGCTCCTGACCTTTTACAATTGTGCAAAAAAGGATATTTGGCCAGATACAGAAACCCTGTTGTTACAAAAATTCTGGTCACTCTGTATGCTTTGTGATTTTTGAATGAAGTATGCCAGTTCTGACTCATAGTTCACCTTATACACCATTAATTTCCTCTTGTTTCCTTCACATCTATGTTGAATAAGCTGAATTTATTGAATCTGTGTTTTTCACATATGTGAATAGCCAGCTAGTAAAAGGAAAGAAAAAGTGTGAATAGCCAGAATGCAATTCAAGTATAAGATCTTCCTCACTACACAACAATATTGACCCAAACAATAAACTTCGAAATATTAAACACCAGCATTGGCCTTCTACATAAGCTAGCAGTTGTTGTTAAAAAGGAGCCACACATATATGGATGTGGTGGCTATAGTGCTACTTGGGACTTGGGAGATCCAGGTTCAAGTTGCACCTGAACTATGAAATTCTCTGGGTGATCTTGGGCCAATCATTTAATCTGGCCTACCTTACAGTGTTGATGTGATGGTAAAATGGGGAGGAGGAGATGCATGGGTGCTGTCTTGAATTCACAAGAGGAAAAGTGGGTATGAAGGGTTGCTGGGAACCATTGCATTGTATCCTCACCTGACAACTATCATAAAAAACAGTGAAGCAGTTTGCTGCAGCAGGAAGCAGTTATGACAGCATAAAAAGGGGTTGCGCCGAAAGGTTATTGTGAGAATGGGAGGAGAGCTACCTTAAACTCATTGGAGGAAAGGTAGGACATGAATATAGCTAATTTAAATACATACACACATCCAAAGAGTGCAGTTCACTTGGCGCCATGTTCCATGCCAGAATTACTACTATCAAATAGATGCTGAACCCATGGGTTGAGTTGTCGGTTAGGTACGGTAGCCCAGCAAGTTCCTTTGTGTTACCACCGTGTCCTGGCCTGGCCTTTGGTGAACCAAAGATATCATTTTGATATCGCAATTCGGCCCTACTCTGCCACCAGCCAAGTGTTTGTGAGGTCCGCCGAACAAGCGCGAAGCTAGGCATGGCTACTACTTGCTGCTCCCACCAAACCAAGCCACAGATTGCCAGATCTGCTTTAGGGGACCTCTCGAAGCAAACACCTTCATTACAGATGCACGTTACCACAAAGAGATCTTCTGCCCTGAGAGGACACCCTGGTGAGCTAGGTACTTAATCACCGAGCTAGCCACATCTACATACCGGCCATACCATTGTCAATTCGGACTCTAACTCATTCATGCAAATTCTGACCTTTTGGAGGCTTTGTCTCCAACCCAAAACTTATTGTTTTCAACTGAGACCAGACTAGCCTGTGGCTGTTCTTTCCCCTATAAAAATCCCCCGCTCTGAGAGCTCTTCAGAACTCTTGCCGGATCGCTTGGACTTCATTCTGCCTTGCTGCCGCTCGGTTCAGCAGATTCCCCTCGGCCGCCACGCCGGGTTTCCTCTTCTACAATGGGCTTCTCCAGGACTGCAGGACAGGTGGTGTATCACCCATTCCCCTTGAAACTCTCTTTTCCTTTTCTAGTTAGGAGTGTGTTTGTGCTTTTCTTTAATAACTGTTTAATAAATCTTAATTGTTGTTTGAACTATTTGCCTCCTCACTGACCTGATGCTGTAGACATAGGGTAAAAGATCCTGCTGCGTTGCCCTGCCTCTCGTTAGCCAAGAGAGTGCTCCAGCTAATTTTCCCCATCTTGCTAGGTTTGGTTTGTTGTTTGGGCGCCCCTCCCAGGACCCCCAATTCACAGGGTAACATTTGAGCATCTGAAAAGAAGACAGCACATCTGCTCTCTGTCTCCCCAGATTCTCTGTCTGAGTCATTATAAATATAGACAAGGAAAGCATGGTACAAAATTATGAATGAAGGAAGAGTTCGCTCCAATAATTCATCTCAACAAAACACCCCCGCCCTTCCAGTTTCTTCCCCAGAGATCTGATTTCAGATCACCTCCTGCATTTCCGTTCCGCTTCTCTTCTGGCCCTGACCTCCTGTTAGATCTGCCCATTCAAGATTTCTCACCATATGGCTGCTCAAAAAGCTCACCTATCAGTCACAGCTTGTGAGGAGTCAGGAAGGAAGCAGTGTCGTTTCAGATTTCCTTTCAGGAGATCCTCTCCCAGTGATATCCTTGCCTGATACAGAGGCATCTGTCTCATTATAACCATCCCACGCATGCATATGCCTCCACTGGTCTCTCTTTTCAGGTCTGATTATATCCCTTTTCCTGCTGAAAAGAAGAAGAAACAAGAAAATAAATAAAGGGCATCTCTTACCTTTTTTTCTCAACTCAACAGAAACATGGCAAAATTCTATAATGCAAATGTGCCTTAGATGTAATTCCATTGAAGCTTGGGAAAAATTAGTTGCTTAGACAACAATTCCAAGGATCCTCCAGGCAATATAATCCCCCCCCCCCCGCAAGTCAGATTCTGGGAGCTCTAGTCTAAACTTGTAACTTTTCTGGTTATGGAAGGCTTACTACAATGCTGGGCAGATTGTGATCTACTGATAAATCTTTGGGAGATTTGCAGTAGATCTGTGAGATTTTCTAAATTTCATCATAGTTTGACAATAGCAACTCCCCCTTCAAGAAAGGAATGTCCATCACTATCACTACCACTAAATTATACTGCTAAAATTAATGTTGGAGATAACCAGGAATGGATTCCAGCTTGAAAGGATGGTGATTTCTGTTGCTCAGCTAGGGTTACCAGAGTGAAAACTGACAAGGGCTCCTGTACCTTTGCAGGCCTTGTTTGTCATGCAGCCAGTTAACAAGCAACACCAGGTGGAATTCCTCTTCTAAACAACCATTAAAAGTACAGGAACCCTCTCCCATTTGCACTCTAGAAACTCCACACAACTTGAAAAGAGAAGACGGGTTGTAAGCCCTTACTGCACAAAGTTATCATCCCACCAGAGCAATGCATTTTTCCCAGTCCAGGATCCGTGCTATCACAGGCATGGTGTAGGTGTTCCCAGATTGTCCTTCCCTCAGCTACTCGCATGGCGTGATAAGTTCAAAAGCCATCACCTCTCTCTGTATATTTTAAATTTCTCCTTTGAGTTAAATTTATTTTTTTTAATACATTGTTTAGCAATAGCGTACTGGTGTGCCATGATTTTACAATGTTGCTGTGCTAGTATGGCTTTTTTTTTAAAGACCAATCAGGAACTGTGGGGCAGAGAAAAGGCAGGGAAAGGACTTGCCAATGATGTTGTAATGCAGTAGGAACATCAGTGGCAATAAGGCTGCTCATCCGCTGAAGTCGAAAGGTTGCAGTAGAGAGCGTTCAGAACGCGATACCATTACAGAAATGGCAACGCTGGGATTCAAACAGAATAACACTGTCCCATGAGCTGCACTGCAGCCCTCAAGGCCATTGTTTGTGACTCATCCTTGGAACCTCCCAATTCCCTATGGCAAAATAAATAAAAATGCATTTACCTTGCTCCCAGACCTGACACAACAGGTCCGATAGGTTTTACTCAGAATTGGGCAAAAGCCCCTACGACTCTGCTATTTTTTTTTAATCAGCAATGCACTTCATATTCTCCAAGAGCTGACAGATGAAAATTAGGACACGTGTGCCCAAGCAATGTCAGAGTGCAGTTGGTTATTAACGAGAAAGAACACAGCCCAGGAGAGGCTGCAGCAGTTTGGTTTCACCTGAATCTACTGGGAAAGGCAAGTTTCCACCTCTCCTCCCCTCCCCTCAATCCCAGTTAAATGAATGCAAACTACTTTTGCACTTTGAACTCAGTTTGTAGCAAATGAAGTAAGCTGAGGACAAAGTGGGAAAGAGCAAAAGAAACTGGGATATTTTAAAAAACAGTTGAAAAAATGGGAGAGCAGAGGATTAATTGGGGCAGAATCTGCCAAACCAGGAATAGATTTGGGGTATGGGACTTCCAGCCACTTCTGGTTTTCATTTACATATTATTTTTTGAGAATTTCACAATCTAGTAAGGCCCATGGTCGATCCAAGGGCTGAAAACTTGGCAGCTGGAGCATTCAAAGTTGCCCATCCCTTGCTCTGAGTTGCCAGTTTTTCACTCATTCTCATCATAGTGGACTGAGGGACAAGAATGGAATCCCATCCTTAACTTCTAATTGACTTGATTTTAGTTGCAGATTTAGATCAAACTTTAGCTTCTACAAGATATTATTTGCAGCTGAAACCTATTTGAGATCTAACAAAGTGTCTCCACAGCATTTAACTGGCAATCCTTGTGCATTTTTTTAATCTGAAGCAACACATGATTCCACACATGCTTCCAATTATTGTTCCTAGCGCATATATATGTGTGTGTGTGCCTATTCCAGTACCTATTCATATGAAGCTTTTCCTTTTAGACAAGCAGTGAGGCACACAAAGAATTTTTAAAAAGCACATTTGAGAATGGAATCAACATGACTGTACATCACACCACCTGTCTATGTGGAACTGTCTACATGGGATCTGAATAAAAACCTCCGCAGTTTTACAATTAGTATCAGACCCAACGTACTGCCAGGCAAATAAGTCAGTGGGGAAAAGGAGGAGGAGGAGGAGAACATTAAATAGAAGCTATGTAATTAAGTAGAAAGGCTCTCATTCTCACCAGAGTGTCAGTACAGGGGGCAAAGGAGGCTTAGAAATGTTGCTTTCTAGTGACCACAAGGGATATAAACTTGGCTATTCCAGTCACACTATGAAGCCCATTATTGGCAGCTGTAAAGAGAGACTGACAGGGAGACAAGAATAGCATTTTCGTAATGGTTTCTTACAGAAGAACACAAACACGGTGTTCCAGAGGTGGTAGGGAATGCAGTCATGATTCCAAATTTCTCAAATCTCTCTTTCAGATTCTCCTGCCTGGATTTAGTATTTATTAATAATCTAGTAACTGTTCAGGAATGGATGCAGGACATCAAGGCTGGTCTTGCCATCAGGAAGAGTGAAACAACTGTCTCAGCTGATTGGGGGATGCAGCACTGGCTCCCCACCCATCCCTGCCCTCTCCTTGCCCTTCCCCTCTGTTGCAGGGAGTGCAGCTGTGTGAGCCACGTGACTCGTCTGTCCTAGAAGCCCTCATCTAGATTGGTGCTCTGAGGTGTGATGAAGGACATTGTCCCTGCACTGGTATAAAAGTTAGCTACCTGTCCTGTTGGTTTTGGTACATGGAAGGCATACCTTCCAACATTTCACAAAAGAAAACCAGGACGTATGTGGCTAAGCAACATCAGAGTGTGGTCCATGTGGCAAAAGTTATTAAGAACACAACAGGACATAGGAGAAGCTAGAACAAGTTGCTTTTGCCTGAGCCTGCTGGGAAGGGCAAGAGTCCACTCCTCCTCTCTTTTCTCCCAGAGTTAACTCAGCGCAAGTTACTTCAGCATTTTGAACTCAGTCTACAGCAATTAAAGTAAGCTGAGAACAAGCGGGGGAAGGTAGGAGGAGGAAAGAGAAACTGGGACCATACTAACACAGGTGAAGGGGGGGGTTCTGTGTGGTTTTCAATTCTTGTTTTAAAACAATATTTTGAAATCTATTATTTCCGCTGATAGTTTAAAACTGTTTTAATTTCAACTGTTTTTAGCTGTTATTGTAATTTTCTGTTTTTGTAAGCCACCTTGAGTTCCCAGGCCCTTTCCGCACCCTACCTTAAACAACTTTGTCCTTCTGAGCCGCCGCTTGGCAAAAGTTTTTCAGAATATGGCTTCCAGTGTCAGTTCTAGTGCTTGGAGTTCGCAACTGAAACATTTCCACATTCTGCTTTGAGTACATATTAGCCTAAGATTTTGTTTTCAATAGAGATTAAACTTTTGCTTTCTTAAGGCTTCTTAATTTCAGTATCCTAATTTAGCAGGTTTTTCTTGTCACTGTAACTACTGAGTATGTTCACCACCACTATTACTATTAGGTTGCTTTTGGGTCCTGTACTTTAGGGTGTTTCCCAGATACAAGAGCTGAGGGGGTGGCTTCTGCAAATTTTGAGGTTCCCACAAGTCTGCTCCATGTTGTTGCGAGAATGGAGTTGTTTTGCCTAACTAGAGATCAGAGAGTGATCTCTGCAGGGGGAAGGGATGAGGACAGATTTTGTAAACATTAGTTCAAGGAATTCCTTAGACCCTTTGAAAGGTACCTGGAAAAAAATACCCTATCAAATAATAGCTCTTTTCCTTTCAGTGCCAAGTTATTTCAACAGACTGTGTATGGCTTTCCTTCACTTGCCTATGACTTGTACTCAAGCATTGATAAATTGTTTCTTTGAATGTTTGTCCATTTCAGAACAATGATCTGCTAGGTGGCAGAACTGCCTTGAAGAGGAAATAACCAGAGGCTCAGGTTTTTTCTCTAGGGCTATTTCCGGACTACATTGTTGTAGTGTTAGTATTCCATTTTCAACATCCTGTGGAATCCTGGGGTTTGCAGTTTAGGGAGGGGCCTTTAGAATTCTCAGCCAGAGAGCTCTTTGGCCCCAGTAGACTATAAACCCCAGAATTCCACAGGATGTTGAAAGTGGAATAATAGCACTGTAACAGTGTGCTGTGAAAATGGCCTAGGTTTTCAGTGTGCCCAAAACTAATACATAAAATTCAGCCTGCCTCAACAATCTGTCCTCACGGCCGCCCAGGCCCCCAGATGTCAGCACCTGGAAAAGTTGCCATCAGCTGTGGGACTCTTGGAGATGCAGTGCCAAAAACAAGTTCTTCTCTTTGTCCGCCTGTCCATTCTAGCATTGTTATTTTAGTGTTGCTGATACTAATCATCTGGACTTTTCCACTGTGAAAAATGTGGACCTCTTTCTCTCTCTGTACCAGCCTTAAATAATCCTTTTAAATTCTGCAGGATGACCAACAGAACTGAAACTATGAGACTGCTGGGGGAAATTTCCATTACCAAAGTTGGGCTCCCTCAAAGCCCATGTGTAATGCTAACACTGAAATCAGTAGGTTCTAAAATATAATTCTGTCTCTGTCCTATTATACCAGGACTGATCAAGAAGACTATGTAAGGTAGGATAATTAAGAAAAAGAAATCCTACGCACACTTACCTATCATCTGCCCTTAGTGTGGCTCCTTCTTGCCCATCAAAGCCTCCTGATCATGCTTGCATTTGCCTAGCATCACGGTCTGAACCTCCTCATGGGAGCCAGTCCTGATACTGTTCTTACATCCTAGCATCGGGTCCTGGCCCTACTTGAACCTAACTTGCCCATGGCTCAAACCCAGTCGCAGTATATCTAAACAGATGACTCCATGTAACACAGCAAAAACCAAGAGAACTGACTGGACAACCCCAGAGCAACCAAAACCAACTAAAGAGTGGACTCCTCATGGATCCTAACAAGACCAACCATGGAGAAAGAGGTTACATGATTGTGAAGTAAGAAGGGGGCACACCTTTGACCATCTGAACTGCTGAGTCTCAGCAGTCCATCTTAAGAAGCTAATGAAGTTTTATATGATACTATGGGTACTTTGTCTTTTGTCTGAGGGACATGCCTTCATACCTGCACTCAACTGCAAGATATTAGTAACGTCCCAAGTCAACTAACTTGGAAACTAACTAAATAAGTATATGAACCTCCTGCTGCTGTACTAAATGAACTAAATATGCACTCAGCTCTTATCTCTTCCTGAGAACTGAGCCAATCGAAACTGGGCAATTTGCACCTTCGTCTCCTAACTGGAGATGGCCCGTGAAAACTGGAAACTCAGGGCCACGTCCTGAGATCTGGCAACCCTAATTCTTCTCTAGCAAGTACCATTTATGCAGTTGTACCGCTGAGGTTCAACTATCTAGTTAGGTATATGGGCTATATAACATATGCAAGTGGCTTTTTCTTGCATGAACACAAATATACACACACACTTCCTACACTGGACATGAAGAGAAAACTGGAGAAACATAATTTTCTGCTTCCCAAAAACAAGACATCAGTTTTTGCAGGTTATATTACCTCTAATGAAGCCTGAATCTGCAACCTTCTCCACATCTTAAGACTGGTCCCAAAGCCCAATTTTCCCCACTCCGCTTCATCCTGATTAACATTGAGTTTGGAGAACTCAAAAACTTGCCCAGGGTTTTGTGATATTTTGTTGATCTTGGCATTGCCCGTCTTGTCAAAGTGGCCTGTCAAAGCTGTCCTGTGAAAGCTGCCAGGTTATCTGTAACGGAAGGATGAACTCTTTACCTTTCAGCAGTAGAGCTGCACCCTGTGTTTTCAGAGTGTGGACTTTCTATTGTTATCAAGTGTTTCCTAAGGTCCACAATCAAACAACAATTTTAGTATCAACCAAGAGTGAGGAGGGGAGGGGAAGTTCAGGAAGATGGAGGTATATGTACCAGCCCCTAAGTGCTATACCCCAATTTGCTTGCATTCCTAAAAATGAAGCAGAAGACATTGTCTCATCAACAGTGTGGTTTGAAATCTGATTCAAATATCACTCTGCTCAGCTTTCAAAGAAACAGGTACATTAGTCTGTTGCAGCATAAAAAGAAAAAAGGGAAAGGGAAAAAAATGGAAATAACACCTTGAGGACTAACTTATTTATATTTTAGCATGAGCTTTCATAGCTATCAATCCATTCTATCAGTGCATCTAATGAAGTGGATTGATATCCATAAAAGTTCATGCAAAAATACAGATCAGTTGTCTTAAAGGTGTTGCTAGATTCCTCTTTTTTCTTCTCCTCTCCTTTTCCTTTTCTGCTTGTCATCTATACAAGGAACTGGAGGAAGGTACCCTTTTGCTCTGTGCCTGATGCAGCAAAAATGTTCAGTGCTGATGAACCAAATTAAATTGGTATTCCTTTAATTTTTAGAATTCCGACACTGAAAATGCAGATCCGTCTGCTGGCTACTATGGGATCCATCTGTGTAGTGGTTTTTTCAGCAGTCGGCTTCCACTTAAACGTTCCAAGCAGTGAGAGCCATTTCACTCACCACGCCGTTCTCCACTCTCTTGGTTGATTACTCCACAGTCCAAGCAGCCATTTTAGTAATTTGCAGTGCAGTCAATGTATATAGCCCCTTGCTGGGTGGAACTGCAACCCTCAAAGCAGCTATTGCTTTCCTTTTGTCTCCCGTGTCCTCCTCATATGCTCTTTGTCAATCAGTGGATCATGTTTGGAGTTTGTGAGGGGGCAGAGAAACCGACCTTTGCTATCTCTCAGCCTATTAAGTATCACCGCTCCCTCTCATGTTCGAATTCAAACAATGAACAGTGTTTGCTCCTTGCTTAAAGTGCAATAACACAGTGATCTCAAACATTAGAGCCATGTGTTATATCTTTAAGTGAGGGATACTGATACGTAAGCTCTTACCCTCACACATCTGAAAGAGCCTAGGTGACATCAAGAGAGGCGCACACAAGATTTGCTTTGTACTTTTTGGTGCCACCTTGTATGAAGGACAAACGTTGGCCATGGAAAGATACCAGGGCTGAGGTTTAGCTCAGTGTAAACCAATTACATGCAGATTTCAGATAAATCTGGGGAGGAAGGGGTTCAATTTAAGCACTGCTATAAGCAGTGATGATTGCCAAGTATAGCAATGGCCTCCAGTTCTCCTTTTGTATAGGGGGAGCCTAGATTTTTTTTAAAGAAAAGGTCTTTGTTATTTTAAGAGCTACTGATGACTGGAAATCCTAAAAGAGATAAGCTTTTTTTTAATGGAGGACTCTGAAAAGTAACTGCTGCTAGACCATGGTTTTAACTTTTTCTATGGAAACAAATTTTATTTTTTAAAAAACCTACCAGGGGAAAAAAACCAAAGTTTTTGAGTAACTGTAGTTTATACTGCATTTTATACTGCTTTCAGGTACCTGGGGAAATGGTGCCTCCTCCAGATGTTGTTGGACTCCAATTTCCATCAGTAATAGCCAGGACAGGGAATGGTAAAAGATTATAGGTATAGTAGTTTCTTCACATCTAGAGAGCCATGGGTTCTCTACCCTTGTTGTGGAACAACAGAGAGGAGTGTTTGGCTTTCCAGATGTAGAACACAAGAGAGGGAGTTTTTGACTTTCCTCAGCCCCAGCCAGCATAGCCAATGGTCAAACAGTGTGACAGATGGAGCCTAATCTTATCTGGAAAGCCAAAGGTTCCCCATGCTTTCTTTAGAATGTTCCAACCACTTCACACACAATATTAATTCATTCATAAACCCACCATCCTTTCCTCCAAAATCTGTTTGCAGTGTTCAGCCTTGTGTTTGCCCACCTCTATTAGCCTGACGATTATAATCCAGTCTTCCAAAACTTTGATCTGCCCAGCTGCTTTGGGCCTCCATTACCCTAGTCTCTGACCATGGTGGCTGGGGATGGGGGGAGTTGTAATCCAAAATACCCAGAGGGACCCAGGTTGAAAAAGGCTGTTCTAACCACTACACCATAGTGATTCTTGTTGTATCAGTAATTCTTAGCACAAGGTTATGATGTATTTGAATTTTTCAAAATGCTTCTTCTAAATATGGGAACCACCACCAATGTCAAATGTTACTTTTGTAATAGCTTGAAAGGGAGAGTAAAGTGTTTTAGAGCTAAGGCTCAAATAAATAATTGTGCTTAGGATCATTTCCTAAAATTGGCTCAAATGTAAACATTACATTTATGGGGTTTTTTTAAGTCTCTCCAGACATCCTTCTTTAAAACATAAATAAACATACAAACATTAATAAATATACATACAATGTTTTAAGGAGGAATGTCCAGAGATACTTCCTTCATACCCAGGTATTCACTTTCAGCTTTAAAATAGTGTTTTAAAACCTTACTAACTTTTGACTTCTTAATTCATGATAGGTTCATGGAATAATAAAATGAAGAAGAAGAGCAAAGCAGTCTGTGACTAGAAACAGAACATCTCCCCTTAGGAATCCAAATTGTTGAAGTAGTGTCCAATCAGCAAACCATTTACTACCTCCGCTGTACTTATGTTTTCTCAGGGCATGAGAAGATGTGTGTGAACAGCAGCCCAGCGTTATTACTAAGAGAACCTTTAAAACACATTTGTAATAATGTTGGCGTTAGTGTATAGAAAGGAAGCTTACATCACTTCAGACCACTGCTCCATGTTGCTCAGCAGGGATACTGTATCTCAGGCCTGGACCCTCTTCCCTAGGCCTCAAGACAAGGCGAGGAAATCTCAGAATGAGTTCTGCTTTGAAAAGATTTTTCAAAAAATGCAGACCCCAGGGCTCTGTTGCTGAAGGCTGCTTCATGGTAGCTGCTATAGACTCTCTAGGGGTCTGCCTGGCTACCTTGTTATTGTTGTTGCATGCCTTCAAACCAATTCTGATTTATGACAGTCCTATCATGGGCTTTTCTTGCCAAGATGTGCTTAGTGGGAGCTGCCTTTCCCTTCATCTGAGGCTGAGAGAGCGCCCAAGGGGTTTCCATGGCTGAGTGGGGATTCAAGTCTCCAGAGTCACAGTTCAGCACTCAAACCACTCTACCACACTGGCTCCCCGCTTCCTGGCTACCTCCTCCCTCTCAAAATTTCTCAAACCACAGCATTCACCATGACTGAACGGAAGGGAACAGTCAGTTGTTCTTGTCTGCCACCCTGTCAACTGATTCGACTGGTCAGTACCAGGGAAGTACTGTACTGCTCTCAGGATTTGCTGCCTCTGGAGACACTGAACAGAGCACTACAGGATTGCTGCTTTGTGCCTTTACCCATTTACTGTTAACTTGTCCCAGTTCTGTTCCCATGTTCCTCACACTGCCCTAAATGGCTAAAGCTGTAATACAATTTCCTCTCTTGGTTTAAGGCGCATGTGGCTTGCACTAGTGTTAGCAAAAAGTGTGGTACAAGTGTCTTTCTTTTTTTTTTTTAAATCTCTGATTAGACACTTGATTCCTTTCTCTTTTAATTTTTCATTTTGTTTCTTCTTTTACTGTGTCCTCCTCACTGCTGAAACCCCTAAATAAATGTCTTCTTCCTCTCTTCTCTTCTTCCTTCTTCTCATCCCCGCAAATCCTCCGTACAGTCCTCTTGTCCCTTTTCCTCAACCTCCCCTCCCTTTGTTCCCTCACTTCCTTGTGTCTCATTCTCCCCACTCCTGGTTAAATGTCTTTTCCTCCTTCCATCCTCTTTCTCATTCTCCTCTCCCCTGCTCTAAGGCCATTTACGCACTAGACTGTTATAGTGCTATGATTCCACTTTCAACATCCTATAGAATCCTGGGATTTGCAGTTCCGTGAGGGGCCCTCCGCCCCCCCAAAACTGCAAAGCCCAGGATTCCAGAGGATGTTGAAAATGGAATCATAGTGTTATAACAGTCTAGTGCGGAAATGGCCTAAGCAATACAAGAACCATTTCTTACATACCCACATACACACAACTTTTCAGATACTAAAAATTAGATTATCTATTTGCCTCAAGGATAAGAAGGTGTAACTGATGGTGAATCAGCGCCATTTGCAAGGGCAATAAATTTGAAGATTTAAATCGCCTCAGATAAACGGGGATCAAGTTTATGAGACAAAAATACAATATATAAAGAACCAAAAGAAAAATCAATAGATTTGGGGAAAGAGCACAATACAACCATGAAATTAAAAATGCCTTGTAGGACAATTTAGATTAAAGCAGATGTTTAGTTGTGTAGTTCTCCAGATGTTGTTTTAGGGCAGCTCCCACTGCCGTAGCCAGCAAGGCTGATGGTGAGGAATGCTGGGAGCTGTAGTTTAAGAGACAACTGTAGAGCATCATGATAAGTTACTCACACAGGATTACTGTTACTGCAGCTTCTAGGCCGCCTTGGCAATAGCATAAAGATATCCTTTTGAGATCAATAATTCGGCTTTCTTCCACCACCCCTCTCCACGTGTTTGTGACGCCTCCGGACAACCACGAAAGTAGGCTCGGCGGCTGATTGCTGCAATATTCCTAAAACAATACAGGCAAGCCAGAAATAGCCAGATCACCACTTCAGGAGACCTTCCGGGAAACACCCTATTATGTATGCGCACCACCTACAAAGGACTCCCTGCCCCGAGCAGGTAACTTGACTAGCTGAACTATCAACTGTCCAGCATTGTGCATTTGCATACTGGCTGCTCCTTTGTCAATTCGGACCTAACTCAATCATGTTAAATTATGACCTTTCCGAGGCTTTCTCTCGCACCCGAAATCCATTGTTCTCATAGCCTGCAGTCACACTTCTCCCTATAAAAACCCCTGATTCCGAGACCCTCCTCGGATTGCTCCCGAGTTCCAGACCGCCTTGCTGCCACTTTGCTTGGTGAGCCTCCCCTCAGCTCCATGTGCTGAGCCACATCAAACCCCAGCATCGCTCTCTATTCTCCCGGACTCAGGACAGGTTTCGTATCACCCAAACCAACTATCCCTCTGAAAAATCCCTCTATCCCACTCCCACCTTTATTTTCTGTAGTTATCTGAGTGAGTGAGTTGCATACACGGTTTGGCTGTATTTTAATAAAGATCTCATTTATTCTTTCAAAACGGTTTGCTTCTTGACTGGCCTGACCCCGTAGACATAGGGTTCAAGATCCCGCTAAGTTACCCTGCCTCTCGTAATGCTAAAGCAGTGCTCAGAGCTAATTTTCCCCACCTATAGTTGAGCACATTTTGGTGCCCCTCACGGGACCCCCAGTAAACAGGGCAACATTACCAATAGATTTACAACATAGCTTACAGTTGTTATTGTATGTCTTCAAGTTGTTTCCAGTTTATGGTGACTCTAAGGCAAATTCATCATGGGATTTTCGTGGCAAGTTTTGTTCAGAAAGGGTTTGCCACAGCCTTTCTCTAAGAGGCTGAGAGAATCTGACTTGCCCAGGATCACTCAGTGGGTTTCCATGGCTGAAAGGGGATTTGAACCCAGGTATCTTTGAATCTTAGGCCCTTTCCACACAAGATGACAGACACGCCTCATGGTGTTGTAGGAGAGGAGTTTATGGCTGCGTTTCTGCATCGTTTCTCCAATGTGGCATTCCGCACTGTCGTCCGCTTGAGGCAGCGAAGGGTGCTTTCTCATTCTGCACCACAGCATTCGTGACCGCTCCCCTGCTCTGCCTATGGCCTGCCCCAGCCCATTTCATTGGATCCTTTTTAAAAAAAAAAATTTTAAAATATCTTTGGAAGAACGTCCCTACGCAGACACGATGTCACGTGACTTCCAGCCACGCGGCGTTTCACAGCACATGTCCCAGTTGTCTGCCTTTCACTCTTTACCGGCAAAATGGAGCATTAGAGGTCGGTTGCCACAGTGCTGCGAGGGCTCCATACATATATGGATATCCTCGCATTGGCTGCAGTATTCCTGCAAAGGCAATGGCGGAGGGAGCGGGCAGTTAGACGCAGCCTTCTGGATGCCAGCCGCCACGCATAACGGGTGAACCGCCTTCTTGCTTCTTCTCTGGCAGCTGACCTGGATGCCAGCTATTTCACCGCCCTGCATAATGGCAGCTTTGTAAGGGTCCCCCAGCCCTGCAAATGGTGGGTGCGTGAACGAATGTGCAGGACCTGGTGGACCATGGAGATCTTGTCAATGTGGGATGATGACTAGTGGCTCTACCACTTCCATATGACTCGTGCCACTCTATTTGAAACCACCCGCACCTTCAGCATACACCCACCGTTATGCGGGAGCCCATTCCTGTGGAGGAGCGTGTCGCCATAGCTGTATGGTGGCTAACAACCCCACTCATATACTAGAAGACTGCAAACACCTTTGGCTTGGGTATCTCCACGGTGGCAGAGATCATGATCGAAGTCTGCCTTGCCATTGAGCATGCTCTCCTGACATCGATGGTGTGCTTGGGTGACTATCGCAGGATGAGCTACCCCTATTTCCCTCTGGATGCAAAGAAGTGCTCTGGGGCATGCTGGGAATATACTGGGAGGGAGGCAGTGTGGGTGCTTCCAGGGGAGTGGGTGGCTCTCTGGCCATGCCAAGGCAAGAGTGCGCAGCACCATGGGATTTCATTTCCTCATTCATCCCCTCCAAGTCATTTCCCGATGGGGAACTGGGATCTGTAGTTTGAAAGGATCTGTTGTTTTGAATCCTCACTCTAGGGCCATGCAGGTTACCTGCCCAGGCCATGATGGGCCCATCTCTGGCCCATGGAAGAACTTCGTGGTGGGAGAAGGCAGTGTGGGGGGCTGGTAGAGTGGGAAACTGCCCACCTGCTTGTGGCAAGAGAGCGTAGCACCATGGGATTTCCAGTCCTTGGTGCTGCCCTCCCAATCAGTTCCCGAGGGGTGAAGTGGGATCTGCATCTGCCTACCTAGTGCCCTACAGCTGCATGGGCATTCAGTGGGGGGCGAGATGACAGTATCAAACAGTAGTTGAAATCCACATTTCGAAATTTGCCAGCTCTGGAGTGTTAACTTTGTGTGTTAATGTTTTCCCAACCCCACCCACAGATAATGGATGGCTTCCAGAAGATGGGATTCCCCCAGTGCATTGGCGCAGCAGATAGAACGCACATCCAAGTTCGGTCACCCAAGGGATGAGGGGAGGAGTTAATCAATCAGAAGGATTCCTTCTCCGTGCTGATGCAAGGGACAGTGGATCATTGTGGGAGATTCATTGATTTGGAGTTGGGGTATACGAGCAGAACCCATGATGCCCATGTATTTAGGCACTCAGCACTGTGGCAGGCGATGGAGGCTGGCTGCTTTGTTCCAGGGAATCCCACGATCACTATAGCAGGGGTGCAAGTTGGCCCACTCATCCTGCCAGATATCGCGTACCTCCTTTCACGTTGGCTCATGAAGCCATACGCAGGGCATCTGGAGGAAAGGAAGCAGGCATTCAACAGGGCACTCAACCGCTGCAGAAATGTCGTGGAGCATACTTTTGGGAGACTGAAGGCAAGATGGGGTTGCTTCTCTGCCCCCCTGGCTGTTTCAGAGCAAAACTTCCTACCTGTGGTATCCGCCTGTGTGGTTCTGCACAACATCTGTGAATCAAAGGGCCACATCCTTCATCCAGACCTGCCCCCTCAACTGTCAACATTCCTCAAATTCAGCAGGACGTTCGGACATTTGCTGCTGGGAGGATCGTCAGGGAGTGTGAAAGAGTGAGGGCTGCCATAGCAAGCACGTTGTCTCTTTGATTTCCAAAGGCCACCCTTTACCTTTCACTCTTTGAAATTTGCATGTTTGGGGGATTTCTGTTGCGGGCCATATTATAGGGGCTTCGCTCTACTGTGGACATTACTCTGTTAAAATGAATAAATAAGAACAGGTTGCTTACTTGTAAC
Source organism: Iguana delicatissima (assembly GCA_948472985.1). Lineage (NCBI taxonomy): Eukaryota > Metazoa > Chordata > Lepidosauria > Squamata > Iguanidae > Iguana > Iguana delicatissima. The sequence goes on from CAOKZL010000753.1 coordinate 278,051, forward strand.
TGTGGTTCTTCGAGTGGTCATCTGTGCCCTCATACATTAGGAGGAGCTTTCGCGCCTGCACGGTAGCGTTCGGAAGATTCTAGAGTTCGTTAGCTTTGGCGGGAACCCTTCCCCCACGCCGGTGCTGCGCATGCTCCTCCCGCCGACTAACGGTCTCTCCTCAGTTCTGGTCCGCCGAAGAAGATGGGACCTGAAAAAGAGGGGAAGGCAGGGCGGGGATATATAGGGCACAGATGACCACTCGAAGAACCACAGTTACAGGTAAGCAACCTGTTCTTCTTCTTCGTGGTCTCTGTGCCTCATACATTAGGAGACTGTGTAGCTTACCAGTAGGATGGTGGGTCAGGTCCCAGATCCTAGAGCACAGAAGACAGCACAGCACGTCCGAACCTGGCATCTCTCCTGGAACGGCAGTCGAGCCTGTAGTGGCGCACGAAGGTCGACGGCTGGGACCAGGTTGCCACATGGCAGAGTTCCGACAGGTCGACGCCTCGCAGGAGGGCAGCAGATGTCACCACGGCCCTGGTGGAGTGGGCCCGAAGCAGGTCTGGCGGAGGCTTCCTGGCAAGCTCGTACGCCAGTTGAATAGTCTGTACCACCCACTTAGAGAAGCGCTGGGTGGATACCTTTTGGCCTCTCCGGCGCCTGCCATAACAGACAAACAGGTGGGGTGTCTGTCTGTAGGCTGCAGTCTTGTCTTTGTAAAAAGCCAGCGCCCGACGCATGTCCAGGGAGTGGAGGGAGCGCTCCAGAGGTGTTGTCGGGTCCGGGTAGAAGGCCGGCAGGATGATGTCCTGGCTCAGATGGAAGCTGGACACCACCTTCGGCAGGAAGGAGATGTCAGGCTGGAGGACCACCTTGTCCCGATGGAAGACCAAGTATGGTTCATCGCACCGTAGCGCCGTCAACTCTCCCGCCCGCCTGGCAGAGGTGACGGCCACTAGAAACGCGGTCTTCATCGCGAGCAGCCTGTCGTCCGTCGTGGCCATGGGCTCGAAGGGCGGCCTCGTCAGCTGGGACAGCACCAATGATAGCGACCACGGCGGTAGTGGCGGCGATACCGGTGGGTAGAGGTGCTTCAGGCCCTTCAGGAACTGCTTGACGGTACCGTCCCTGAAGAGTGCGGCCGACGGGGATCGTGGCGGCTGGTATGCCACGATCGTGGCGAGGTAGACCTTGAGCGACGGGAAGGCCAGGCCCTGTTGCCGGAGATGGAGGAGGAAGTGGAACACGGTACGCAGGGTGACAGGCGATACCGGCTCTCGATGTTCCTCGGCGAAGGCCACGAAGCGCTGCCACTTGTAGTGGTAGTTCCTTCGCGTGGACTCCTTCCTGGCCGCGGTCAAGACGTTCCCGATGGCCGGGTCGTCTAGGGCGATATCCTCCAGGCATGGTTGGCCAACACCGGCAGGTCCAGGTGCAACACCAGTCCGTCGGAGTGGGACAGCAGGTCCGGTACTGTTGGAAACCTGAGAGTCCTGCCCCGGGCGGCCTCGATCAGGGGTCCGAACCAGTGCTGCCTCGGCCAGTACGGCGCCACGAGGATCGCGTCTGCCCGGTCCGCGATGATCTTCGCGATATGCGGCCCAGGAGCGGGAACGGAGGGAAGGCGTAATAGCCCTTCGTCCCACGGAAACTGGAAGGCGTCGCCGATGGAGCGGCGATCGTGGCCGGCCCTGACAGAACAGGCGGCACTTCGCGTTCTGGCTGGTCGCGAAGAGGTCGATGGTCGGCTCGCCCCATCGGTCCCGAAGCATCCGGAAGGCCTCGTCGGACGGGGACCACTCAAGATGGGAAGTGGTGTCCCTGCTAGGGCGTCCGCCATGGTGTTCTCCTGCCCCGCCAGGTGAACCGCCAAGGGTGTATCCGGAGCGGGACGCACCAGTTCCAAAGTTCGAGTGCGATGCCCAGCAGCGTGGTGGGTTGTCCCTCCTGCCTGTTCAGGTAGCAGACTGCCGTCGTGTTGTCGGTGGGGAAATAACACCGTGCGGCCGGTGACCAGGTATTGGAACGTTTCTCAGGGCCTTGTGGATCGCCAACAGTTCGAGAGAGTTGATGTGGAGGAACAACCTGTCGTCCATCCACCGGCTTCAGACCCGGAATCCCGGGTGTGCGCCCCCCCAGCCGAAGAGCAAGGCATCTGTCGTTATCGTGACCGATGGCCTGGGTTCGCGGAACAGCATGCCTGACAGGAGGTTCCTTACGACTGCCACCACAGGAGCGATCGGCGTACCTGTTGGGGCAGACGGTACCGGCGGCGCTGGTCGTCCCAGAGTGGATCTAAGGCCCTGACGAACCAGTGCTGGAGCGGCCGGGACGTAAACCTGGAGAGGTAGGTTCCGGCGGTGGTCGAGGCCATGTAGCCGAGGAGCTGTTGGATCCTCCTCGCTGACACCGTCGAGGCCTCGAAGGCAGCGGACGCCACCCGACAAAGCGTCCGTGCCCTTTTCGTCCGGTAGGAAGGCCCTCGCCGATACCGAGTCGAGGGTCGCCCGATGAAGTTGAGAACCCGGTGGGCTCAGATGGGACTTCTTGGGGTTGACCCTGAATCCGAGCCGAGTGAGAAGGAACAAAGTCCGATGAATGTCCCTGTAAGTTTCTGTTTGCAGGACGCCACCAATAGCCAATCGTCCAGGTAAGGGTAGACGGAGACGCCTTTCGTCTGCAGGAAGGACATGACCGGAGCCATGCACTTGGTGAACACCCGCGGTGCGGTGGAAAGCCCGAACGGCAGCACCCGGTACTGGTAGCTGGTGTCGTCAATCGGGGAACCGAAGGTATCTCCTGTGCTGCAGGCGGATCGAGATGTGGAAATAGGCGTCTTTGAGGTCTATGGATGCAAACCAGTCCCCTCGGCGGAGGAAGGGGAGGATCGACGGCAGCGTGACCATCTTGAACCTCTTGGGGCGGATGTATTCGTTCACCCCTCGGAGGTCTAGGATGGGCCGCAGGGATCCGTCTGCCTTCGGCACCGTGAAGTACCTCGAGTAGAAGCCGGTGGTCTTGGCTGAAGGCGGGAGCCTCTCGATCGCTCCTTCTCGAGGAGGGACTGGACCTCTTCCAGTAGAGCCGAGCTGGCCGGGGTGGAATGCAGACACCCCGTGGCGGAATAGCCTGGAACTCGATGGCGTACCCCAGGCGGACGATGGTAAGTACCCAGGAGTCCGCAGTGATCCCCCGCCAGCATTTGAGGTGCCTGGCCAGGCTCGGGTGGTGGAAAGTACTACTGGAAGGGTGAAGGATGGCACGGGTGGAGTCTTGCGAAGGCCGTCAAAACCGGGACTTCGCTCCGGAGGACGACTTCTTGGACGACGAAGATGGGCGTCTTGGGAAGCCTCCTCAAAGCCGAAGAGGTCGACGGCCTCGACGCGGTTGACCGCGGGACCGCTGCTGGTACGCCGATGAAGAGGAGGACCTTCTCCACGTAGGCCTCGGCTGGGAGCGGCGAAGGGGCAGGCTGGTTTATGCCCATCTTCTTCACTGTCAGCCGGGCCTTGACGAGGTGATCCATAGCCTTGTTGGTGGAGGTGTGGAAGAGCCCTTCGCTGTCGAACGGTAGGTCTTCAATCCGCCGACGGCTGTCCTCCTGAAGCCCAGAGGACCGGAGCCCCGCGTGGCGTCGGAGGGCTACGGCACCGACCATCACCCTCGAGGTAGCCTCCACGGCGTCCTCGAGGTGGCGATCTGCTGTGTAGCCGCCGCAACGGCCTCGCCGAAGATCTGTGTGGCTGAGGCGCATGACTCCCCTGGCAAGTCAGCAAGGAGCGGAGCGAGTCGGTCAACAGGTTCTGATGGTAAGCCGCGAGGCATGCCATCGTGTTCCCGTCCTGGCCACCAGGGACGATGCCGAGTAGAACCTTCGGCCGAAGGCATCGAGCTTCCGTCCTTCACGGTCCGGAGGGGTGGTATGTGCCGATTGCCTCCTTTCGTCTGTGCCGACTGGACCACAATAGAGTTTGGTACAGGGTGGTTGAAAAAGGAACTCCGCGTTCTCCTTCTGTGTTCTGTACAGATGCTCTAGCCTATGAGGAATAGGCTTGCTGACGCCGGCTTCGCCCACGGCTGCTTCACCGCGTCCACCAGGGTAGGCAGAAACGGCAGCGGTGCGGTCGACGGTGGGCGGGCTTCCAAGTACTGGAAGACCGAGTCCTGGGCTTGGGGAGCAGGTTCAGTCACCTTCAGGCCAAGGGCTGTGGCCATCCAGAGGAGGTCGCCGAAACTGGCGGACGTCCTCCGGGCGCTCCGGGCCTGGCTCTGAACCCCAGCGGTGGGGATTCATGAGAAGAAGGGGTGGACTCAGCAGAGTCAGAGTCAGAGTCGAAGGAGTCGCCGGATGGTGATGGCGACCTCTCCTCCTCTTTCTCCTCGGCCGGCCCACGGGCCGGGGGTGCCAGGGTAACAGCTGGAGCTGCAGGCTGCGTCGGTACTGATACGGCCGATGTCGTGACCGGTATTGGAGTCACCTGCAGGGGCACGACCGCGGGCCTAGGACGGTGTGCCACCTGCATGGTAGGAGTCGCCGCTACCACCGGCTGGGCCACGGTGGGCTGTGGCGTCGGGCGGGTAGCTGTGGCCGTCGTCCGCAGTAGTGGAGAAACAGCCCTGTAGCGGGGTGAGGGCTCTGGGGACCGATGGCGACTTTGGCGAACGACGCAGAGGTGACCTCTCATAGCGGGGGAGTGAGCCTCCCGCGGTGGCGAGCGAGACCGGCGACGAGGTGACCAGTACCTTGGATCTGGATGGTACCGGTCCCTGTAAGACGGCGAATACCCAGTAGTATGAGCCGGCCGGCTCGTGCCACACCTGCTCCTGGGCGTACCTTCCGAGGTAGGCAGGAGAGTAGGTGCTCTCGCCCGAGCGGCGCCTCTCCAGGCGCATCTCCCGATATCGCAGGGATGGAGGCCTGGCCCGCTTCTCCGGCGAGCGGGACTGGTCGCGTCGAGAGGCTGGGAGCTGCCTGACCACAGCCTCCTCTCGGCGTTCTGCCGAGGGTGGACGGTGACTCGGTGGAGTGATCTCCGCGATCAGCTCGGGCGGTTGAGGAGGCGAGGCCTGCACGACCTGCTCCTCGTCCGACACCTCGAGGACTTTTTCTTCCTCCGGAGGCTCCTCTTCCACGAGGGGCTCCATCAGTTGCGGGTCCTCGGCGGGCTGGGTGGGTGGTGGAGTCGGGGTCGCACCACCGTCGGTGGAGAGCGCCGTTTCTCCTTTCTCTTCTTCTTCTTCTTCTCCCCCAGGCCCTCGGTGGCTGGGCGCTTCTTCTGGGCCACGGTCAACGGCCTGGAGGAGGAGGTTGAGGCCTGCGAGCCCGCAGGGTCCTCACGTGCCCGAGTTGCCAAGATCTTCGGTGTCCTTGGCAACTTCATTATCGGTACCGAGCCCGGTACCGATCCGACGAGGTCGAGGGCACGGCAGCCGCCGCTGCTGCCGAAGAAGAAGAAGAGGATGGGGGTTTCTCGGCCATCGTCTCGGGTCCTCGTGCACGAAGAGACTCCTCCCAACAGTGGGATTTAAGCCTTGCCGACCTGTTGCAGAGAGTCTGGTGTGTGAACTCTCTGCTAATGGGGCAGGCCTGAACTTCGTGCCTCTCACCCAAACAAATCAGGCACTTAGAGTGTCGGTCAGAGAGCGACCTTTCCCTTTCCCCAGAAGGTGCAGCGTTTGAAGAGAGCTGACATAAACCGGAGGCAAGGCAGAAAACAAGAGTCCAAGAACGCCAAACACAGTTAGAGATCCGAAATCATCGTCAAAGCCAGAAAATAGTCAAACCATCGAGAAAATACCAAAACCAAGTCCAAAATCCGTGAGGGGTAGTCAAAAGCCAAATCCGAAGTCGAAAACACCAAAAAGCAGAATCGAAAAGCAAGCCAACAAGCAGAACCTTCTGTACGCTGAGGCAGACAAGAAAGAACTGAGGAGAGACCGTTAGTCGGCGGGAGGAGCATGCGCAGCACCGGCGTGGGGGAGGGGTTCCCACCAAAGCTAACGAGCTCTAGAATCTTCTGAACGCTACCGCGCAGGCGCGAAAGCTCCTCCTAATGTATAAGGCACAGAGACCACGAAGAAGAATGGTGTTTATACTGTGAATGTTGTGATGTTTCCTCTTTCCTCATGCAGTCTCAGCTGGCCTACAAGTTTGCCCCACAAAACCACCTCTGTGATGGGAATCAAAGGTTGGGGGAAAACAGGTCTAGAGAATATACTAACAAAATCTTTTATTAACAAACATTATAAAAGGAGAACAGGAACATTACAACCCTTCACGCATATCATAAACCACCAGAAAGTTTTCTTTCCCCACAGTAGGAACAGTATAAACAGTAAAACCAATATTTAAGGAGAACAGTAACAACATACCTCTTCACACATAGGCAATTTCTGCACTAGACTGCTTTAGTGCTAGGATCTCTCTTCCAGCATCCTATGTAATCTTGAGGTTTGTTGTTTGGGAAGGGCCTCAAAGACCCTTCCCCACACTGCAAACCCCAGGATGCAGAATTTGCCATAGCTGTTAGTTTACGTGGCACATAACATTCCTGAAGGCTAGGAGAAAGGAAGATACTGATGGAAGGTTCTTTTGCCATTTAGCTGTACTGTCAGCATTTCTGCCCAATTGCCAATCCCTGCCTTGGCGCCATGCTATAACTTTTAAAATTGCAATCCAACTTTGCAAAATCAACAATTGGGACTCACCCCACCTGCTTCCTCCCGACAAAAAACAACAGAGCTACAACTTTGCTTCTGTTGATCCTTTGAACGCATGCCCCCATTCCTTAGGGGTTGTAGTGGATAAGCGCTTTCTTAGCCCTCACTGGCTTGCCACCTATGTGCCCTACCTGTGAGACTCCCTGGGGAAGCTGTGTCTCTGAACCCTCAGTGGTATCCTGGTCTTCCCCACTGCTTGAAATATTATTGTGGGTGGAAGCATTGCTACAGTTGGGATTTGACCTCTCCATATTTTCAAGTATGGAAGTCATGACCCTGCTGCCAAGGCACAAAAGATCAAGACTTCCTTTCTCTCCTCTGCGCTGGACTCAAGGTCCCTCTTGTAAATTCAACCAAGATGCTCAATGTGCTGTTGCCGTTCTGCATCTCCCCTAAGAATGCCACCCTGTTACCTCAGCTTCTAGCCAGACTTGGGGGGGGGCACCAGATATCATTTTGATATCAATAATTTGGCCTTCCTTACCTATTCCTTCCCATGTGCTTGCAAGGCCCTCAGACAAACACGCAAACAGGCTTGGTCGCTAATCGCTGGAATATTCAACAATACAGGCAGGCCAGAAATAGCCAAACTGCCGCTTCAGGAGACCTCAAGGCAAGTACCCTCATTATGTATGCACACTACCTACAAGGAACTCCCTGCCCCGAGCAGGCAGCTTGACAAGCCAAATACTCAAGCATCAAGCACTCTGCGCTTGCATACTGGCTACCCTATTGACAATTCAGACCTAACTCAATCATGCTAAATTCTGACCTTTCGGAGGCTTTGTTTCCAGCCGAAAACTCATTGTTTTCCCCAAGAACGGACTAGCCTGTGGCTACAATTTCCCCTATAAGAACCCCTGACTTTGAGCACTTCTTTGGATCGCTCAGATAACTCTGGACTTCCATCCCACCTTGCTGTCGCTTTGTTCGGCAAACCTTCCCCTCAGTTCCATGTACTGAGAACCTCCATATCTCCGAACTTCTGCTTCAGACTACCCGGGCTTCAAGACAGGTGCAGTATTTCCCAAACCAAACCTCCTCTAAAAATCCCTCTATCCAACTCCAACCTTTATTTCTATAATTATCTGTGTGAGTGTGTTGCATACACGTGTTTGACTGTATTTTTTTTAATAAAACACCAATTATTATTTCACATCTGTTTGCTCCTTGACTTGGCCTGACCCCATAGACGCTGGGTAAAAGATCTCGCTACGTTACCCTGCCCCTCATATTGCTAACTTGTGCTCTTTGACTAATTTCCCCAACTTATACAATTTGAAGAGCATTTAGGTGTCCCTCATGGGACCCCCAAAAATCAGGGTAACAATCCTATTCAGCTCCTGCTGCTCCTTCAAGTGCTCCATCATTGCTACAGCAATGACACTTGCCTCGGATCTCCTTCCTTGTGCCCTGGCCCCCCTCAGCCTGGACATTGGAGAATACTGCGACAGCCATGTGGGTTGGGGAGCCTCTTCCATTATCAGATCTTTCTGAAAGCAGAATCAGGACACAAGGTGTAAAAACAACTGTGCAGCATTCTGGCCAGTGTGCCAGCAGCAAAGTCATGCACTCCATCTGAAAACAACACATCAGCTTCTGTTCCACTGGCATACTCACCAACTTCAGATGAGCAGGGGCTTGTGCTAGGCTCCTCTATAGTCTCCCCTGCTTGGCCTCCCTCCCCTGAATCCTCATTCCCTGGAAAGGAAAGCAAAAAAGGCCTTTACAACTGTCCAGTAATTTTTGCAGTGTTTGCACGGGAGTGCACTTGGACTTAACACATGAGGGAACCATAGCACGCAGTGCACACCTACCTGATCTCTGGCTACTGCCATCAAAAAGATCCATGGAGCTTTCGTCAAGCATGTCCAGAGTGTCTGTCATTATGCGAGTCACTGCTGAGGAGGCTGTGAAGAACAAATAGAAAGTACTTAGGGTTTCTGTGTAAACCATACCTGAGGGGCCTAAACATTGCAGCCTAACAGGATGATGCTGACATGAGTTTGGAAAGGCATTCCAGGACCTACAGGACCTACACTGGCCACTCCTGGGGTAGATGCTGGAGTTATCCTGCTCTTGACAGCATTCTCTGGCATGCACTGTCCATCCGCACCCCCCAGGTACATGCTGGAAACGCCTCTCAGGAGAAGGAAGGCTTAACTACTCTAGCGGCTGGAGGGGGGGAGTTCACATGTAAGTAACTTAACGTTCCCACCAAGGTTATTGACTGCATTTTCCAAAAAAGTGGCAAAGACGTTCATTAATACTTTACAGGATTTGCATCACATTCATTCCCCTATGACCTTGTATTGCAAAACAATACACCACCCAGGTTACGATGGTACATGCTCATACCTTCGGAGCTGCTGGGACTCGCAGCCTGAGACTGCGAGGCAACGGGGACAGGCATTTCCATTGCTGCATTCACATGTCCTCCCTGGGCGTCTTCATCATATCTTTCAGAGGCAAGGCGGAGGCTTCTGGAAACTCATTTTGGGACCACGCTTGCATCCTCCCGAAGGATCCTATCCAGCTCCTTGTAGTAGGGACAGGTGACCCTCTCCCTATTGGTCATTGAGTTTGCGGCGATGCATCGCTGGTATTCAAGATGCATTGCTTTGCTCTTGTATCGGCATTCTTTAGCAGAGCCCCTGTTCCTCCTGCGAAACACCCTCAAAAATATCAAAGTTACGCAGGCTTGTCCTGAGTTCCCGTTGAATTTGCTCCTTCCCCATAAATGTCCAAAAGGGCCTGAATCTCTGCCGCTCGCCGGGCTCTACCCCTTCCCTGGCTCCTCTCAGAACTGTCTTGCTCCATTAGAACCCCAACACAAAGCAACAGAACGTGTAAAAACGCTGGACAAGCCTGGCGCTGCAAGACCTGCTCCATGTGGTGTGCCTATAGATACAAAATGGTGTGCATCGCGCCTGGTGACGTGTGCAGGAAGCAACAAAGCTGCGCAGGACCTCATTGGCCAGAAGTTTGTCCTGCGTCTTCTTTCAACCCCCTAGAGGCAGTCGCGTATATCTACAGCCTGTTTCTAGGGAGATCTGTTGGTGGACACTTGGGCTGTGGGGTGAGGGAGAGCTGGAGAGTGGTTGTGGGGAGGGAGGTTGAGCGACTGCAAGTCCCATGAGGCTTTGAAGCCTTCACTTGAGGAAGGCTTCAAAACCCTCACAACAGTTTGAGCAGCCCACCATTCACTCTTAAAAATAGTTAGGTGCTGATACTGTACAGTTCCCCAAATAATTATTAGGAAGGATTTAGTGGAACGGGAAAAAGAAATAAAAGAAGAAAATATAAAATATAAAAACATTATAAAAACCTTACAAAAACCTTACCTGCTGACTTCTTCACAATGGAGGAAAATGGCGGTGACCTCTGTTCTGGTGGGCAAGGACAACTTGGCACGGGAAACGACGGTGTGCCAGGCCAGGCCCACCCTGAATACACCCATTCTTGCAAGAATGCACTTCAATGGTTCCGCACGTAGTTGTAGAAACGTAGTAGAAGTGGTCTGAGGGAGTGAAAATGCATTTTTTCCATTGCTCAAATATGATGCTTTAGCAACATGCAAAGGTGCGCCAGCAACTTAACATCAACTTAACAGCGATGACGTTGTACAGATACACGCCTCCTCAAGCCGTCGCAGCTACGCAGTGACTACACCATGCGGAAAAGGCCTTAGTCCAATGATCAACCCATGACACTTTGCTGACTCTCTCATTAGACACAGGCCTTTCTAAAATGTTCTAAAATAAATAAATAAATAAATAAATAAATAATAATAATAATAATAATAATATATTATGTTATATTATATTATATTATATTATTACATTACATTACATTACATTTACCCATAATCTTCCCCCAGCACTTTAGTTAAAGCTTACTACGTTACCAGCTTTCTAGCAACTTGACCTAAAAACTGAGAAAGAAAAAGAAGTACTTCTTTCATGAGGAAAGTTCCTGAAGACTCAGGTGAAGGTAGAGGAAGACTGATTCACAGGAAAATTCAGACAAAGAAAATGTTCTGGGGCAAAATAAAAGAAAAATACAAAATTAACACGTGAATCAGTAAATGAAGGAGACTGAAAGGGACATGTATGAAAACAGGATTTATTCAAAATAGTTCAGAAGCCAAAAAAGGAAAGAAAAAAAAACTAGTCCAAGAAAAAGTCAGCTCCATGTTAAAATCACAAGGCAGAGTCCTCATCAGAGAGAAGCAGAACAAAGCATAAATAGGAACAAAAATTAATTAGATCTGTACAAGAGTCTGTAGAAGGCACAGTGCTAGAAAGCCTAACCCATTTTAAAACTATTGGAATTTAAAAAAATGAATCTGAAAACACACCTCTCTTCTCTTTGTCTTCTGTTCAGGAAAGAGACGAGTTCCAGCACTCAGAAGGCATCAGGGGAAAACTACTTGTAAGTGGAAAAGAGAGTGAGAGCTGAAAAGGATGATGGAATCCAGTGAACCCAGCCAAGGAGAACATACAAAGGCAAACTAAGGCCCCAAGGCCCCAGGACAAGTAACAACAGCAGTTTCTGCTCATAAAAAAGAAAATGAGTTTTTAAAAATGAAAAACTAAATAAGACAAGAGGAAAAAAAGAGAGCGCCTCTCTCAGAGCAAAGTGGGGAGGGGGGTTGGCCTTTTCTTTGCCCTTCCCCACTCGTAATGAAAATATGATTTTGTACAGGTAGATGGCAAGTTAGTAGGGAAATGCTTTACACCCCACTTTACTTTATAGTGCCCAAACAGCATCTCTTTACCCCTTTTGCCTTTCCTTTCTTCACCTTTACCTTGTGCTTCCACCATGCCTTCCTCTCTTGCTCCTTTCACCCTACTGCTGAACCATCCCAGGACACCCCAGTGGCTGTCAGGGGCTCGGGCGTCGTCACACCCGCGGGCGTCCCCAAGGCCGAGGCAGCGGCCGCCTCCAACAAGGGGGAGGGGGGCCCGGGCGCTCTGGAGGCCGCTGCCGTCGGCGGGGATCGCCTGGACACCGCGGAGGTCACCGTCGCCGCCGGGGATTGCCCAGACGCTGCGGAGGCTGCTGCCACCGATGGGGATCGCCCCAGCATTGCGGAGGCCGCCACCGCCGACGGGGATCGCCCCGGCGCTGCGGAGGTCGCTGGCCCGGCTTCCACGCCAGTGGGCGTGACAGGCAGCGACTCGCCGGGGGAGGCGGGTCCCGGGCCCGATCCCGGGGCGCCGCCCACTCGCGATTCCGACCTTGAGGAGGCTGAAGCCTCCGCTCCGCCGCCCACGTTCCGGCAGCGGCGGCAGTTCAAGGAAGCAACGGTCCCGGCAGCTGCATGAGAAACACCTGCGGGCTGAGAGCTCCCAGCTGTAACACAGCTGAGAGCCTCAGCCACATGCTGGAGCCGGATTGGCCGCCGGCAGCCCAAGGGGTCTTTTTAGGGCAGGCGCTGGGCTGGCAAGGGCACGGAGCAACAACCGTCAGCCTACCGTGCGTCTGTTGCCCGTGCCCAGTTCCAGCCCAGCCTGTGTCTGCATCCTGCCGCTCGGCCCTTCCAGGACCAACCCCCTGCGTTTTGGGTGAAGTAACCTCTTTGTGTTCCGGGTGAGGTAACCCTTCATTATTTTCCGTTGGAGCCTGCTGCTAAGGCGTCTTTCAGTTACGGACAGTTTGTTTACTGCTAAACCTCTGTGTACGGACAGCAATAAACGCTGCTTTTCCCCAACTCCGGTCCGGCTCCTGCTTGGCCCTGGCTGCCGCTGACAGAGGCAGAGTTTGGAGTGTCAGGAGGGGGAGCGGGAGGGATGTGGAGCTACAGCAGTAGTTCTCAACCTGTGGGTCCCCAGATGTTTGAGGACTTCAGCTCCCAGAAGCCCTGAGCATTGACCATAGTGGCTGGGGCTTCTGGGAGCTGAAGTCCACGAACATCTGGGGACCCACAGGTTGAGAACCACTGGGCTACAGCATGAGGGGCATGGCCACTGTGTGGGGGGGCATGGCCAAGGCGTGCTGGGGTGTGGCTTCAGGCCGGGACACCCCAAAAACATTACCGCCTGGGGCAAGCATCTCCCCACCCCCTGTCCCTACATGATTGGGACACCTCTTCCAACCCTCCCTTCCCTAATTTTATGTCTTTCTGGTTTGCCTCTCTCCTTTGCCCCCATCACCACACCTTCTACCATCCCTTTCCACGCCCTTTCCTCCAGCTCACCTCAGCTTCTTCCTGTACCTCGCCTTATGGAACAACATGCATATCATCTAAACCAAGGGTGAAGAAAGTACAGCCCATGGACCGTATACAGCTCCAGGGCTCTTTTTGCAGCCCCTAAATGTTCTCCATGCCTTTCACTTCCCTCCCCAAAAATGGGAATCAGAAAAAAAATTAATAATGGCCAATAGAAACCTCCTTAGTGTCTCAGTCATATTACTGGTTGTGTTTAGATCTTTTGCAGTCCCATCTTTTTCATGCCCAGGAAGGGCTTTTTCCCACACAAGAAGAGACAGCCACTGGGTGGGGGGAGAGGAAGCCAGTGGGTCCAGAACTGGTCCTTCCACCTCAAAACTGGCCAGTAGCTTCCAGAAAGTGATCTCCTGGCCCTGAAATAGTGCAGGAGAGCATAAAGATAGCAAGATTGCTCCCCACACTCCCTAAAAAGCCTAAAGTGCCTTTCTTTAGTAAAGCATATAAACTGAGGACAGGGTTAGGGGCAGGACACAGTGTGGGTCCTGGATGAGGGCACATGCAGCCCAGAGGCCATGCTCTGCCCAACATAAAAAATTAGTAACAATTAAGGATAAGCTTTAAACCAAAGTTTTTTTTACTGGCTCTTTTCAAGTGGTGTGTTATTCAACAGAATTATCCAAAACATAAATCAATAATTTAATGTAACTGATAGGATACCCTCAAGCTGCCAAGTCTCAAGGTGCTGGCAGAAGTCTTTGTTTCTCTGGGGTCTCCAGGCAGGGAGACAAATCTCAGGGTGAGTAGTTTTGGAAGAGAAGGAACTTTGCTTTCTGTACATGTGGAACGATTAAAGCCTGAGCACCTACCTCCTACTCTTAGCTGGCACCAGGGCTCTCGGGTATGGTGCAAAGATGTTTGCACGTGTGCTGCATTTGTACAGCGTGTGTTCACCAGGAACAAAGGAACAGGTCTGGAAGGCAAGACGCTGGGGAGACATGGAACAAGGCAGGAAGCAGAGTGCCAGCATCACAGTTCATGTGATCTAATACTTGGGGGGGGGGATTTCCCAAGGGCTAGCAATGAGACTTCCATAAAGTCCAACAGTAGTGCAGGGTCTAAAATTCTCTTCACATGTCATGTGCATTGAAGGACTTGAATAACAAATACAATCACACTTGTCACATTTCTGAAACGATCCATAAGCCCAAAGGGAAAGAAACTAGCCTTTTCCTTCTTGCAGTTATTAAAGACACAAGAAATTATAGACTGGCAAGAGTTACAGGGGACACAAAGATTACTGCCCATCTTTTTACACATGAAGGATTCTCTGTGGTCAAGAAAGTCAGTCATGATTATTTAAAGCACAAAGGTGGAAAATGAGAAAAAGGGAAGTATACTGTTGGTTTAAATTGTAGCACAAAGAGGGTCTAACTAGGATAGTTCAGACTGGGTGGGAAATAAGTCATATTGCAAATTAATTGGAAAGAAAGCTAGAAAATGAAAATGCTCCAGAATCCCTGGCCCTTCAGACTTATGAAATTCTTTTCTAACCAATAGCTAACATGATGACTGTCTAGAGTCTCAAGAATTCAAGTTAAGTCTATTTTTCAGGCAGAAGTCCATAACCATGTGTGTGTGAGAGAGAAAGTGGAGCGGGGAGAGACCCTTCAAGTGGGGGACAGCTCTTCCTTCTAGCAGTGGACCACTTTATGATATACTTTTCATCCTCTCAAACCCATTAATCCAGCTCTGCAATTTCTTATTTTGTTCTCAGAGCAGTTTCAATCTCTTTCCGTGGCTTTAGCATTTCTATGGGTTTAGCATTTTTATGTCTCTAATAAAGAATGCCAGTAGTTTTGCCCCCAGTTGCTTTTGGGGCATGTTTATGTCCTGTCTCCCTCGAAAGCAAATTCCCAGATTCCTTTGGGCTGGTTCAGACAAAATTGTTTGTCCTGCCCCTAAATGGGAAGATGGAGGTATACGTAAGCTTCCTGTGCTTGCAAACTGCATTCACCTGCTGTTTCTTAAAAGCTGGATGAAGCATGCAACAAAGCATACAAGTATGGTTGAAGAGAATCAGCATGTGTGATTACGTAGAAATCATGTGGACATGCACTTGAAATGTCTCCTGGGAAATCTGCAGACAGAACCAATTAGCCAACAAAAAATCAAGAGAGGAACACAGCAGAAAAATAATTAAAGGGGAAATGGCTATGGTTGTGGAAAGTGAAGGACAGGAAACAGTAAAATTTAAACAGCCTAAGGTGAAGGTGTGCAGCAGAATTAGAGTTCCCAGATTTCAGGGACTGGTCGTTTCCCTTCTGTTCCTCAGGTGAAGGAGTGAGAGTGCTGCCTTGTAAAGATACACTTTTTTAAAAAAGCTGTGTGCTGCTGGTCCCCAATAACAGTGTTACCACCGTGTCCTGGCCTGGCCTTTGGTGAACCAATGATATCATTTTGATATCGCAATTCGGCCCTACTCTGCCACCAGCCAAGTGTTTGTGAGGCCCGCCGAACAAGCACGAAGCTAGGCATGGCTACTACTTGCTGCTCCCACCAAACCAAGCCACAGATTGCCAGATCTGCTTTAGGGGACCTCCCAAAACAAACACCCTCATTACCAATGCGTGATAAACAAAGAGACCCTCTGCCCTGAGAAGGCACCCTGGCGAGCTAAGTGCTTAACTGCCCAGCTAGCCGCATCTACATACCAGCCATACTACTGTCAATTCGGAACATAATTCAATCATATAAATTCTGACCTTTCAGAGGCTTTGTCTCCAACCCAAAACTTATTGTTTTCACCCGAGACCAGACTAGCCTGTGGTTGTTCTTTCTCCTATAAATATTCCCCACTCTGAGAGCTCTTCGGAACTCTCGCCGGATCGCTTGGACTTCATTCTGCCTTGCTACTGCTCGGTTCAGCGGATTCCCCTCGGCCGCCACACCGGGTTTCCTCTTCTACAATGGGCTTCTCCAGGACTACAGGACAGGTGGCGTATCACCCATTCCCCTTGAAACTCTCTTTTCCTTTTCTAGATAGGAGTGTGTTTGTGCTTTTCTTTAATAACTGTTTAATAAATCTTAATTGTTATTTGCACCATTTGCCTCCTCACTGACCTGACGCTGTAGACATAGGGTAAAAGATCCTGCTGCGTTGCCCTGCCTCTCGTTAGCCAAGAGAGTGCTCCAGCTAATTTCCCCATCTTTGCTTGGTTTGGTTTGTTGTTTGGGCGCCCCTCCTGGGACCCCCAATTCACAGGGTAACAACAGAGGCAGCTTTGGAGCAGTGGGTGTAGATTCTCCCAGGATCTACTTGGCTCTCTCTTTCCATTCTTCCTCCCCCGTCAATTTTTTTCAAACTTCAGCGAGTACCAGGGCTCCATAGGAGGGCCTAGTGAGCAAAGGGAGACATCGAGCTGCCTCAGTATTTAGTCTAAGGTTGCCAGGTCAGGACTATCCCCTGAGATTTTAGCACTGAACAGAATACCTTGGGACAACATAGGCACCCCCAGCAATGTTATTAAAAATGATACATTAAGCATCAACCACAGTTACACAGAGGATGCCATTCAAACAACAACAACAAAAACAGGTCTAGCAAGTGAGAAAATCTATAGGTATACCAAGGCAGCTCTCTTGTCCTGAGATTTTCCCCCTCCCCCTAAAGACTGGAGATGAAAGTTCTGGAAAACCTAGTATTTGCTCTCCTGGGAGTCACCAAATAGTACCTATGGCTTGCACCACTGTTAGCAAACATGCAGCACAAATGTCTTTCTTCTTCAGCTGTCCTTAGGCACTTGATTGCTTTCTCTTTTAATTCTTTCATGTCTTTTTTTCCCTCACCTCTGCAATTTACCTAAAAGTCTTTTTCCCTTCTCTCCCTCATTTGCTTTCCACTTCTCCTTTCCACAATTCCTGCACGTGGTCATCTTTTCCTTCATTTCCAAGTTCCTAGCTTCCTTAACTAGCCTCTGGCTAAATATCTCTCTTTCTCTTCATCCTCTTTTGAAATCATGAATGGGGAAATCATGAATTAGGCCATTTTTGCACTACACTGTTATAGTAGTATTATTCCACTTTCAACATCCTGTGGAATTCTAGAGTTTATAGTTTACTGAGGCCAAAGAGGTCTCTGGCTGAGGACTCTCAATGCTCCTCCCTAAACTACAAACCCCAGGATTCCATAGGATATTGACAGAGGAATAATAGTTCAATAACAGAGCAGATTTCAAAACGTTCAATAGATCATCTTTTTCATCATCATCATCATCTTTTTTTAATCTTTACCAAAGACTGTTATTTAATGAACTGAGATCTTTCCAAACTTCACAGAATATAACTAGGGTGGAAAAAGTAGATTTTCAGCATTAATTCATGCAAGTCTGCTCAGGACTGAGTTCCAATAATTTTAGGGATGCTTAGTGTTTTGCAGCTAGAATAAAGTTATATGAATATTCTACTTCTAGGATGAGAGTTGTTGCCTTTCAAATGTTGGACTGCAACTTCCATCACCCTCCTCTATTGGCTGCAATGACAAGGGCAGATGGGAACTGCAGTCCAACAGCATCTGTAAGTTCCCCATCCCTTTTCTACACAAACCATCCATTTTCTCTCATTAAGCTTTCCAAATATCTTTTCAAGTTATAATGAAACTCATTTTTTAAAAGTTAAACTGGGGAATTCTGGAAAAAACAAAGAGATAGATTGCACTATATTGAGACAACATCTTTTTGAATGTTATAAACTCAGGAAAAAAAAGTTCTGTGGCATGTTAAATATAAACATCTTTATTATAGGAAAATGTTGTCATTTTTTCCTTCCATGAACTAACACAGCTTCCCCATTTTTAATCATAAAGCAAATATTTGAATATTTTAGGAGAAATGCAAAAATGTGATAAAATTTTGTTTGAAACTCACACAGGCAATTGGGCACAGATGACAGACATTCTGGATTAAAACTCAATCATGCCTAACTAGAAGCAAATGCTAACTTGGGATTTAATGAAATTAAAACACAATACAGTAGGTCCCCTGTAACCACATGATCAGCACCACTTATCCACACTGAAATGCAGTCCGTAAACATTTTGTTCCCGTCTCTTTTTGGATCACACATTGTTAATTTTTACATTTTTACCAGTCATGCACTGGCTTTAGACTCTAAATAATGGCTACAAAGCCTTCTTTCTCTTGGATTCTAAAGTTCTGTCTAATTTCAGGCCCTCCTCTCCAAATTACATACTCATCTCAATACCTATATCATTCATCTCATTGCAAAAAAACCCCCAGCATTTCATTATCCACATTTTCCGTTACATATCGTAAATCCAGGAATGTATACCCTGTGGATATGGGGGACCTACTGTAGTCCCTATTGCAGACTTCACCATGAGTATGCCTCTGGTGGCAAAACTCAACATTTTCACATGACCGTGTGTACGCCTGCTAAGAAAAATATGCTGTTTCTTCCAAAATGGAGGCTAACATTGCTTAACTACAAAGACTCAGTCTCAGAGTTTTGCAATTACACATAAAGGACAAGACTGATTTCTCTCCAAAATCAAGCCAGAAACAAGTCAAATCTTGCCCCATTAAAAGGGAAAAAAGAAACATACTTTGTGACATGTTGATTGGGTTCATGGGGAAAAAAAGAACTGAGTGAGTGGGAGACTGCAATACTTTGGGAGACTGTTTGTTATGCTTTCGACAAAAATCTCTTTGCATAACTGCTGTCCCTCACCCTGAGCTTAACACCAACAAGAACAACAACAAGCAGCTTATTTTCTTTGCTAGTGCAGCAGTCTAATTTATGATACTTACTGCATGTATTTACACCCCACCTTTCACAAAGTGTTCTCAAAAGGCATGAAGTTATAGGTGCAACAGAATCTAAATGATTTATAGACGCAAGTCATCATTTTCGGATTAAAATTGTTACTTGCTAACTACTTACATTTGTTTCACATCATTCTTGTAGACAGCATAAATGGCTCCCCGCCTTGTTTTTGTGATGTGCCTTCAAGTTGCTTCCGACTTATGGTGACCCTAAGGGCTTTTGGGGGGCTGAGAGTGTGCCCAAGGTCACCTACTGGGTTTCCATGACCGAGTGGGGAATCAAACTCTGGTCTTCAGGGTCCTAGTGCAATGCTCAAACCACTACATCTCACTGGTTTGTACTTGGAAGACCCTAGAGCAGTGGTTCTCAACCTGTGGGTCCCCAGATGTTTTTGGACTTTAGCTCCCAGAAGCCCTGAGCATTGACCACAGTGGCTGAGGCTTCTGGGAGCTGAAGTCTACAAACATCTGGGGACCCACAGGTTGAGAACCACTGCCCTAGAGGCTCCAGATCCCCTCTGATCTTGGAAGCTAAGCAGGGTCAGCCCTGGTTAGTGCTTGGATGGGAGACTGCCAATGAGTACCAGGTGCAGAGGAAGGAACTGAGAAAACCACCTCTGAGTATTCCTTGTCTAAGAAAACCTTATGAAAAATTTTTGGAGTTGCTATAAGTCAGCAGGAGATTTGAAGGCACATACACACACAGACACAATGAGATTATAACATTTGTTAATGATATTACATTATTTAAGTTAGAAAGGAGAACAAAACCAGATCGTGAAGAGTTCCAGGAGGATCTTTCCAAAATGAGCAATAAAATGCTGGATGAAAATTCAATCTAAACAAGTGTAAAGTGATGCATATTGGGGCAAACCAAAGCAAGAAAAACCCATCTGTTCATGTACGCAGACGGATGTGAGCTGGCAGTGACTGACCAAGGCCATTTCCGCACTAACCTGTTATAGCGCTATTATTCCACTTTCAACCTTCTATGCAATCCTGAGGTTTGCAGTTTTGGGAGGAGCTGGTCGGCCCCTCCCGAAACTGCAAACCCCATGATTCCATACAAGGTTGAAAGTGGAATAATAGTGCTATAACAGTCTAGTGCAGAAATGTCTCAAGAAAGGAATCATGGGATCATGGTATGTAGTTCAATTAAAATGTTAATTCAATGTGTAGCTGTGTTGTTGTTTTTTTAAAAGACCAATAAATTCAGTATTGGGCACAATTAGAAAAGGAATAAAAAATAAAACTGCCAATGTCATATTGCCTCTCTAGAAACCCTTGATGTGACCTCATATGAACTGGTTTTCTTGTTGCTGTGTGCCTTCAAGTTGTTTCTGACCTATGACAACCCTAAGGTGAACCCATCACACGACAAGATTTCTCTTGGCAACATTGGTTCAATGGGGGGTTGCTTTTGTCTTCCTCTGAGACTGAAAGAGTGTGACCTGCCTAAGGTCACCCAGTAGGTTTCCATGGCTGAGTAGGGATTCAAATCCTGGTCTCCAGAACTGTAGTCTAACACTCAAACCACTCCACTACATGGTTCTCCTTGAATTTGCAGCTCCAGGAGGACTACGTGACTCTCCAACTACTTAACCCACTGAGCCACCACCAGCTGTTATGAACTAGTTAATATACCTTAAAAGGATACAAGACAGCTGGAAAAAAGGTGTAGAAGAGGGCAACCAAAATGACTGAGAGACTGGATAAATTGCCCTACATGGTTACAATGTGTCTGGGGCTGATTAGCTTTTAAAAAAAGGTAGGAGTGGTGAAACATGACAGAGATATATAACAATATGCTTCCCTAGGGTCACTCAGACTGCCAAAAAAATGCAATAAACATGGTAGTTCTCCTTCAAATTGTAGTTTTAAAAAAACTAAAGAGTGCACTAGAGCATTTAACCCATCTAAAGGGTGAATTGCAACCCCTGGAGGCTTTTACCCTTGCAGACATTAAAAAAGCTCACTGAAGCTTCCAGGAAATGTCTATTCACCCTTCTTTTCCTTTGGGCCAGAAAAATGTTGGCCTGGACAACTTGGTGGTGTCAAAAGCCAGGAAAACAGGAGGCTATACTTGTTTATTCCTTCTCACACTTTGCTGGGCTTAGACTTCCATCAGTGCCAGCCCGAATGGCCAGCAACCAGAGATGATAAGAACAGAAGTCCAACAGCATCTGGGAGGGCAACAAGTTTTCCCCTCATCACAATTGCTTTTAGTAGAAGGGGGACATCTCTGCTTTCTCCATAAGGATGTTCCTTGAGAGCAGCCTTTTCCTCCATCCCAGAAAAGTGAATGGACTATAAAAGAGAGTATTTTTCTCCATTCACTCGTATGGAGCAATGGGAAGGATTCAGCATTATTCTGGAATCACATCAACAACACCATCCTAGTCTTTTATTGCCTTCTGCAGGAATGTTGTCAGACTGCAGCTCCCAGCAGCCTTCATCATTATAACCAGAGGAGGAGTGCTGGGAATTGCAGCCAAAAATACTCAAAGGGCTTCATGATTCCCACCCCAGCCTATTGGGCTCATCTAGAAATACCTTCCTGCACTAACTTGGAAAACTTATTGTTTTGGAACTACAACTCCTAGACTCCCTAATCACCTGGAGAATTCTCTGAGTTCTTAGTCCAAAAAAGGAACTTTTCCAATCTCAGCTTATATGATGATGTAGCCACACAACACATTTAGAGCACTTTGATACCACTTTAACTGCCATGGCTTCAGCCCATTGGATCCTGGGATTTGTAGATTCACAAGGTGGTTAGAATTCTTTGCCGGATAGCTCTGTTGATGCAGTTCAGTAGAAATA
The DNA here is from genome assembly GCA_948472985.1 of Iguana delicatissima. Classification (NCBI taxonomy): domain Eukaryota; kingdom Metazoa; phylum Chordata; class Lepidosauria; order Squamata; family Iguanidae; genus Iguana; species Iguana delicatissima. The sequence goes on from CAOKZL010000753.1 coordinate 299,594, forward strand.
TAGTAGAGCAGTACTATTAAAATTATTGTCAATAGACAGATACTGGCCCACAGGCCCTAGTGAGTTTCTGGGAAAGAAAGACACAATCATTACCAGGTCCCCCACATCAGATAGCCTGAGAAGGACTGCAGTAGAGATTTCTAAGTACCTCCCCAGACTTCAGATCCCAGAGTTGCATAAGATGGAGCCATGGCCATTAAAAGTGGCATCAGGCTCCTTTAATTGTGCAATGCCAGTACACTCTTGAGATTAACAGCACACAGGTGAGTATAGGATGGCATATTAGAGCTACAAGTCTAAACAGATTTTTGTTGTTGTTGTTGCCAGTGTTACTGTGAGCCTTAAAGATCACTCCTGAACTAAGAAGCTGGGGGACAAATCCCTGTTATTTTATTTTACAGGTTTGCTGGAAATATTCCACTGAATTCCATGGGACTTATTTTAATTCATCCATCTCTACCCTTCCTCCCATCCTGAGTTTAAATGAGTGGCTATGGGGCAGGGAGAGGAGTCTCATTGAGATCCCTTGCTGTTGCTGCTGCTGCTATTGTTTTGTTATGAGCCTTCCAGTCATTTCTGACTTACGGCAACCCTAAAGCAAACCTATCACAAAGTTTTCCGGGGCTGAGAGTATGTGATTCAGCCAAGGTCACCCAGTGGGTTTCCGTGGTTGAGTGGGAAATTGACCCTTGGTCTCCAGAGCCAACTCAGACCAGTACATCACACTGGCTGTTACTGCTTGGTAAAAAGTGGCGTTATGAGAAGAGGAAAGACTCCTTCACAAAACATGATTAAAGAAAAAAGGGACTTTCTGACAGAGACTGCATTCCCCAGACAATTCACTTCCGACTGAGATTATTGTTGTCCCATTGATGACTCGGAGAAACTGAATCTAATTCAGAAACAGAATATTCAGATATAAACTTTCTGTGCTGCTACTGAACTGAACTCTTTGTGTACAGTATATGCAGTGGGGCAGAAGGAAGGGGCTTTAGCGGTTTGCTGTCTGCAAAATAACTTTTCTGGAAGATAAAATGCCTAAGGAAGGAGTAAGTATTCCTGTGTGAGTATTCCAGTTCTTTTAAAGGAGCTGTTCATGGTTACATTTATTTATCTGTTTGACACTGAGGCCATTTCTGCACTAGACCGTTATAGTGCTACTATTCCACTTCCAACATCCCACGGAATCCTGGGGTTTGCAGTTTAGCGAGGGGCCGACTGTCCCCGTAAACTGCCAACCCCTGGATTCCATAGAATGTTGAAAGTGGAATAATAGCACTATAACGGTCTAGTGCAGAAATGGCCTGAGAGTTCAGCTCTGCGCTGTGGATCAATTTATTTTTTTTAAAAAAATAATTGTTCTTCCAGAGAAAATTCTATATGAAGTTGTTTTTGTTTAAAAAAACGACGACAACCCTGCTTTAAGCCTCACTTTATTCACTTTTCAGTATGCTTGTTCTATTAACTTTTTCTTTCCGCCGTTCTTCTTTCTACGCGTTCAAAGCGCATCCTATTATTTTTCCCAAGACCTCAATTTCAAATACATTTCCTAGCCGTGGCGGGGAGAAGGGCGAGGAACTTCATCCATGCATTTAACTAGCAAGGCTTAAATATAAAAAGCCACAGCATTTTGGACCACCCTGAGCGCAGATTCTGATCTTACAGGATGTTGTTGCAGAAGAGAAGCGGCACCGGGGTTTGTGGAAAAATGCCTTTCCGTGAAGGAGGAGGATAAATTGGGCCACGGATAAAAACAGCCCGCTCCACCCTCGGCCTGAATTGCGTGCCTTTCTGTCCGTGCGTGCGCGTGCGCGTGCGCGTGCGCTTCCCTCCCCTCCATTCAACAGTCGGCGAGAAAGTTTTCTTTCAACTTTTTCAGCGCAGGAATCCCACCAAGCGAGGCCCCGCCCACATTCCTCCCCCCTCCGCCCAGGCTTTTATCTCCCTATCCAATCCCGAGCGGAGTCGGGGATACAACAGAGCGCGCCATTGGCTGGAGCGGGGACTCGGCGGCCCGCCCCCTGTTTGGTTTGTGAATGGGGAAGGGGCGAGAGGGGCGGGGCTCCCTGGAAGGTGCAGACATATAGGTGCCTTTCCTGCCCTCGCTCCTCTTTCGGGGAGGGGCGATGCGCGTTCCGGCGTCTGCTCCGGGTCCCTTTGGTCGCCGACGGGGAGGCGGGTCCTTCTGCCGCCGAGCGGAGGGGCCGCCGGCAGGATACTCGCGTCGCCTCTTAAGCCGGCGCTGGACGTGCGAAGCCTCAGTCGAGTCAGTGCCGCCGGAGGGAGAGCCGCGCGCCCCAAGCCCGGGGCTTAACTGGAAGCCTCCGGAGCAAAGAACCGGCGGATCGAGCCGGGGGAGAGCGAATCTCTTTAGTATCCCTCCAGCCTTTTAAGGCGGCTGAGAGCAGCCCGGCGGGCAGCAGAGCCGGCGGCGTTACCACGGAGAAAGGAACTCTCTGAGGGATTTCGTTTGGCTGTTGACTCTCCATACCCACCCCCCCACCCACCCACCCCCAGGAAACTTTTTTGGGGCAGGTTTGAAAACTCCCGTCCCCGTTCTCCTGCAGGGCCGGTTTCGAGGCCGACAGAAGACAGGCGAGCGGCGCACTTTTGCGGAGAAGGAGCGGTGGCTGCGTGGAGGGTGAGAGAGAAGAGACCGATCCACTCTGGGATCGAGTTTGGGCTTTCGGCTCCGGAGAGACGGGTGATCATCACCCAGCCCCCGTTGGCGAGCGCTCAAGCAGACAGGCAGAGCGAGCGAGCCGGTTGAGCAGCCAGCGATCCGCCCCCTTTTCACTTCCCCCGCCCGAGAGCAAGGCAGGGCGGCTGGGAGGGCGAAGAAGAAGCCGCCGCCGCCGCCGCCGCCGCCCCCGCGTGGGCGAGACCCCCTCGCTGCTCGCCCTTCGGGGAGGCGCCCCCTCCCGCTCCGCCGGTGCCTTCGGGGCCAAGAGGTGCTTCTCGGCTGTGAGCGGGGAGAAGCCGCCGCCGCCGCCGCCGCCGCCCGCCCTCGTTGCCCTTCCTCCTCCTCCTCTCGCCCCGCTTTGTCGCCGTCCTCCCCGTGCGTGCGCTCCCGTTTTGTTTCCCGAGCTGCCCTGCCGCCTCGGATCGTCATGGGCCGGGCAAGAACCCCGGCGCCTCCGCCGCCCGCCGCCGCCAGGGTCCCCTGGGGCCTGTGGCTCCTGGTGAGCGCCCTCGGGGGTCTCCCGTGGGGCGGGCGAGCCCAGCCCTACCACGGCGAGAAGGGGATCTCGGTGCCGGACCACGGCTTCTGCCAGCCCATCTCCATCCCGCTCTGCACGGACATCGCCTACAACCAGACCATCCTGCCCAACCTGCTGGGCCACACCAACCAGGAGGACGCCGGGCTGGAGGTGCACCAGTTCTACCCGCTGGTGAAGGTCCAGTGCTCGCCGGAGCTGCGCTTCTTCCTCTGCTCCATGTACGCGCCCGTCTGCACCGTCCTGGAGCAGGCCATCCCGCCCTGCCGCTCCCTCTGCGAGCGGGCGCGCCAGGGCTGCGAGGCCCTCATGAACAAGTTCGGCTTCCAGTGGCCCGAGCGGCTCCGCTGCGAGAACTTCCCTGTTCACGGCGCGGGCGAGATCTGCGTGGGCCAGAACACCTCGGACACCTCCGGCGGGGGTGGGGCCGGGGGCGGGGGCGGACAGGGCCCCGGGGAGGCCGCCGCAGCCACCGTGGCCGCCCCCGCCTACCCGACTGCCTACCTGCCCGGGCCCCCCTCCCACCCGCTGCCTCCCACCAGGTATGCCTTCTCCTGCCCCCGCCAGCTCAAGGTGCCCCCCTACCTGGGCTACCGCTTCCTGGGCGAGCGGGACTGTGGTGCCCCCTGTGAGCCAGACCTGCCCAACGGGCTGATGTACTTCAAACAGGCCGAGGTCCGCTTTGCCCGCCTCCTGGTGGGCATCTGGTCGGTGCTGTGCTGCGCCTCCACCCTCTTCACCGTCCTGACCTACCTGGTGGACATGCGGCGGTTCAGCTACCCAGAGCGGCCCATCATCTTCCTCTCGGGCTGCTACTTCATGGTGGCCGTGGCCTATGTGGCCGGCTTCCTGCTGGAGGACCGGGTGGTGTGCGTGGAGCGCTTCTCGGAGGACGGCTACCGGACGGTGGTGCAGGGCACCAAGAAGGAGGGCTGCACCATCCTCTTCATGATCCTCTACTTCTTTGGCATGGCCAGCTCCATCTGGTGGGTCATCCTCTCGCTCACCTGGTTCTTGGCAGCCGGCATGAAGTGGGGCCACGAGGCGATTGAGGCCAACTCCCAGTACTTCCACCTGGCCGCCTGGGCAGTGCCGGCCATCAAGACCATCACTATCCTGGCCATGGGGCAGGTGGATGGAGACGTCCTCAGTGGAGTTTGCTACGTGGGCCTCTACAGCGTGGAGGCCCTGCGGGGCTTCGTCCTGGCCCCGCTCTTCGTCTACCTCTTCATTGGCACCTCCTTCCTGCTGGCGGGCTTCGTCTCCCTCTTCCGCATCCGGACCATCATGAAGCATGACGGCACCAAGACCGAGAAGCTGGAGAAGCTGATGGTGCGGATTGGGGTCTTCAGCGTCCTCTACACCGTGCCAGCCACCATTGTGCTGGCCTGCTACTTCTATGAGCAGGCCTTCCGGGACTCCTGGGAGAAGACCTGGCTCCTGCAGAGCTGCAAGAGCTACGCCATTGCCTGCCCCACAAACAACTTCGCCCCCATGAGCCCTGACTTCACCGTCTTCCTCATCAAGTACCTCATGACCATGATTGTGGGCATCACCACTGGCTTCTGGATTTGGACTGGCAAGACCCTCCAGTCTTGGCGGCGCTTCTACCACAGACTCAGCACCGGCAGCAAAGGGGAGACGGCAGTATGAGGCTCAGGCCTGTTCCACTCGCCCCCCAGACCTTTCCCAGATAGCTGCTCTTCCTTCTTGTGGAGAAGGCATTACCTGAAAGAAAGAGGGAGGGTCGTCGTGTGGGGTGTGTATGCGTGCATGTGCAAAGGGGTTGGTTGCTCCTTCACAATCTGCCTTTTCTTTTTTCCAAGGGATGGTGAATTTTTACATGCAGCAAACATTCCAGCTTGGTTTCTCTCCCTCTCAGTCTCTCTCTCTCTCTGTAATTTTTTTCTACTTTGCTAGCCAAGTTGAAGAGTGCAGAATAAGTGTCCTTCTTAATCCTTGCTCTTCAGAACAATCAGTTTCTGATCCTGTGAGAATTTCTTTACTTTTGTTTTTAACCTGATCCCCACTGCACTCTAACCCCTTTTAGGAAGGAAAAAGAAAGAAAAAAGAGAGCTGCAGAATCCATTAAAAGTGGGCAGGGGAGAGAAGTGGAGAATTATTTTTTAAAAAACACAAACAGAAAGTTGGCCACATTTGTGGGCTTTGGGGTGGCAAGTTGGAACTCCAGTAGTTAATGTCCTCCTCCTCCTTTCAAAACTAAGTTCAGAGTTCCAGTTCACTAACTTTCTAATCAAATCCAAGAGGTGCTATGTCTTTGCCCCTACAGGCCAGAGATAATGGGGTGGTAGTGTGGAACTACAGATCCCAGAATTTCCCAGTCAGCATATCCAGCAGCTATGCTGGTTGGGAGGATTCTGGATGCTGTGGCACCAGGGGGATATTAAGTCACTTTTGGACTACCTGCTGGCTGGGGGGCTCTGGGCACTCCAGTTAGAATAATTCCCTTTTTGTATGGCAGCTCTTTGAATCCTCCACCCAGAGGCCACGGGATTCTGGAGTTCTCATTCAATAAACTATTCCAAGCTTTAGGACAATCAAGGAGTAGACCAGAGACAGAAACAGTCCAAAGTTGCAAGATTGCTAGGAGCAACAGTGGGTAGGGAAAAATGAGATATCTATAGCAGGTATGAAACAGTGTTCCAGCAACCAAGAAGGAAGCTTTTAAGCAGGAGCTGCCAGAGCCCCACCCAAGATCCAGCTGTGGTATATTGGAGGCTTCTGGAATGTAATTATCTGAGGAGACCTGCTTATAGACCAGAGGGACTGTCCTCATAAGGAGAAGAGATGTGTCTTCTGCTGTAGCCAGCTGCTGTTTGTGGACATGATAGTTCTGACCCATCTCTTTAGATGGGCCAGAACTACCATGTAGTTCTAGGTTGCTGTCCAAGGCTGCATAGGATAGTTTTTACATCTTATGTCTGATAGAGAGCTCCCTGCTTCCCTGAGGTAGGTGGACCCCCTATCCGTCAATCCTGAAGGCTCAGACAATTTCTGTGGTTGTCATGAGTTGCGGCCAGTTCTGGGTCATTTTCTGAAGAAGACTTTGACTTCTCCAGCCGAAACAGGATAACACACTGTTTCATTTTTAGAAGACAGCACCACTGATAAAAGTCTTATTTGAGCCTCCTGTAAAGTTTGCCACTACAGTGGTGCAAACAAATTAGCATAGAGATCTTTTCATCAAGCTTAGGCTGTCATAAATGTGAGCTGTTTCTTAAGTGCCACAGAATGTTTGTTGTAACAAGCCAATATGGCTGCTACTGCAAACATCCCATCTCACATCTACCCTGAAGTTAGACCCACTTGAGTTCAGTGAGATTAATTCCAAATAAGTGTATAGGATTGCAGCTTATGCACTCTTATCTTAGGGGAGTAAAGGCATATTTATTGGAACCCAGTGGGGCTTAAACTTCCAAGTCAACATACACAGGCTCAGGCTGTGGCTGCGGGAGGGAGTTTCCGTCATTCATTTTACGAGGTTCTTTTCTGTTTGAATCCTCCTTTGGCAAAAAGGTCTTGCTGGGGCTTTGGGGAGGGGGAGGGTGTGAGGCTGAGGAGAGCTCTGGAAAAGAAGTGACATGTTGATTTTCGGGAGAATGCTTTTTACTCTCCTCTCTTGTTAGAGGGGACAAAAGAGAAACAAAAGTGTGTTTCTCTGTGGCAAGGGAGAAGCATGGGATCAGTTTTTATGGGGGAAACGTAACAAAGCTACGTTGCTGCTAGTTTGTCCAGCTCTGCATTCCTTTTATGAAAATGGAGGGAAAGGAAAGGGAAGTTTTACTAAGGTCTCTTGTTTAACTCTAAGGAAATTTGAGAAACACCCTCCCCTTTCTTATTTGTAATGGAGTTTTAATTCAGGCCACCTGACAAACAGCCAGCACTGAAATATGTAAACCAGGCATATATAACAATCTCCTTTCTTTCCACAAAAGTTGTGATTTCCCCTGGGGACAAATACAACTATGTCTATGATCACCTTTGGAGACTGTATAAAAGGAAGGTAGTAGAAACTGACCAGTTTCCCCTCCACATCTGTAGCCCTCCAGTTCTGTGTTGTTCATAGCTCGATGCTGTCAGGAACAGGCTTTTAAAATTCCCTAGAAAAGGAACAGGTTGCTGAAGTTTTTCTAAGTTTGTACTGGGTTGGGGCCATCAGTCTGTTGAAGACAAGACAGTTCTAGCCATGTTTTCTCAGAGGAAGTGCTACAGTACTCATTAAGGGTTTATCATTCCTTTAGAAAATGAGTGTAAAGTTGGAGCCTTAGTTTTGTGTATTTGGCACAATCCAGTGAAAAGTTGTCACAATTAAGACTGCAAAACTGACATACCTAGAATAAGTTCTGCTCAGAGATACTCTGGAATTAAGATACAGAAATCAGTGGGATGACATTAGCAGTGGAGCATCATCACAGATCCAGAACTAACTCATCCTGGATTCTGCCTGCAGTGTTGTGCAGTGGAGACTTGTGTGTGTGGTTCCTCAGAAATAGGACTTACTCCCAGATGAGTTTAAGATTACAGTATAAAAAGTGGTGGATTAACGTCAGCTTGTTTGCCTGATAGCCAAAATGTACACTTCCTTTAAAAATGCAACATCTTTTGCTTGAACAGTCAGTCATTTTATTAAATATACTCTTCCATCATCTGAAATGAAACCAAACAAAACATTCCAATCACCATAGATAAAATCTTCCTCAGCAAGGGGTCCCTGAGTCAAAGTAATGTAGTTTCACTTCCAAAGGGTTTCATATTTCTTCCTGAAATATTAAGCGATTCCGTTTCCCTTTCTCTTAAAATTGTTTTAAACTATTTTTTTTATTTTTTAAAAGTTCTTTTTTTAAAAAAAAAAGTCTGTGAAACCAAGGAGCTTGACTTATTTTTGCCTAAAAGCTTAATTGGAGAGTTGTGGGCTTTAATGAGTCCTGTTTTTGTTCTCCTTCCTTCCTTCCCAAGACTAATAGTTTCTTTTCTTTTTTTTGAAATGAACGAAGAAATTCTTTAAAAGAAAACACCATCTCTTTACAGAGGAGCATTGGTAAGGGAGAAGGAGAAGCCATCAAAGGGGAATGGTGTGGGTGCACTGTTTTGGGATAAAACAGAGAGAGGAGCACTCCAGTCATTCCGCAGTATATTTGATCTCTTCAGTGCTGAGGTCCTGGTTTGTTTGGGAGCTTTTAAAGTATGTACAAGGCAAGCTGAAAGTGCAGTGTGTATATTTTGTAAATCTGACATTTTTGTAAGAAAATATATATGTATTTATGTTTTTACTTACTTTTTGGTTTTGTTTTCAGAAGGTCTGTGTAAGACTCATCTCTTATGTACAGAACACAAAAATAAATGGATTTTTAATACAATGGGTTTTTCAGTACAATGTTAACAGTATAATATTCTTTACCCTATACCAATTTGTTAAATTACCATGTTTCTTAAACATTTGTTAATTCTAGGTGCCCTCAAGCTAACTGTTCTCTTTGAAGATTTGCAGTTGTTGAATTGAATGGAACTTCTGAATAAACACACATAGGATTATGCTGTGGAATAAGGCATGTATCGGCCTGATCATAAGTGTCTACGCAAAAGGATATCCAAATGAATTCCAAGAGAGCACGCTTCTAAGATAGTTAGAACTGCTTTGCCTGCTGACTCGAGATAATGGAGGTTGTAGTCCAACACATTTAGAGGGCACCAGCATGAAGAAGAGTGGCTTAGTACACAGCAGTCATGGGCCATTTCCACACCGCACTGTTATAGTGCTATTATTCCCCTTTCAACATCCTGTGGAATCCTGGGGTTTGCAGTTTAGGGAGAGGCAGTTAGAATTCTCAGCCAGAGAGCCCTTTGGCCTCAGTAAACTATTAACCCTGGAATTCCACAAGATGTTGAAAGTGGAATAATAGAACTATAACAGTGTAGTGTGGAAATGACCATAGGTTGCTTATACAAAATAGGTCTTGCTGAAACCAGTAAGGACTTTTTTTCACGTAAATGTACTTGGGATTTCATTGTGGCCTTTCTGTTGATGTGTTTATTTAATATATTTGTATTCCACTTTTGATTTTTAAGAATATATGAAGGCGTTTCCCACATTAGACTAAAGGACTGTATGCCGTGGATAGTCAAGGGCCTGTTCATTCTAAGCTCTTAACTACCATGGGGGCATCCCATGGAATCCTGGGGCTTGTAGTTTGGTCAGATGCACCAGAAGAGAACTCTGTGGCTGAGGATGCCAAATGCCCCCTCCCCAGCTGCCATTCCCAGAACTAACAGATGGAACCATGGCATTTAAAGTGGAATTATAGTGCTATAACTTTGTTGTATGAAAGAACTCTAGATGTGAACTCCTCAAATAGGACTCTCACTTCTGTTTCTGAGTAGCTGGTACTTCGAGGAAGCATACAGCTATAACAAGCAGCCATGGGCAGTCTTCTCCTCTCTGAATTTGTCTCATTCCCGTCTAATGAGCTCAAAATGGAATGTGTGTTCCTTCATCCCTTTATTCTCAACCCTCTGAGGTGCCTTGGGCTGAGAAAGGGACTTGCCTAAGGTGAGCTTCTTAGGTGTGTAGGATTTCTTTCTGGCTCAGCTGAGAGTGCAAAATGTGGGACCAGATTTCAGCAACTTTAATCCATGGTTTTCTAACAGCATGTAATGCTTTCCATATATACCCCACTAACTCTGTGAGAGGAAGAGCAGTTGGGGATATATTTCATGGGAGGGGGTCTGATTTGTCTCTGAACCATAGCCCAGAAAAGGTGCTTTTTTGTGCTACAATTCCCAGAATCCACCACACAGCATGGCCATTGAGGGTTCTGGGAACTGTAGTCTAAAGTATTTTTTCTAGACTCTCCTCTAAACTGGAAGTACAGCCTCATCCTGCAACCACACAATTTGGGCTTGCTAGTTAATGGCCTTTCACGGAAGGTCATCTCACATTACAGAGCATCCTTGTAAAAGGAAGCAAATTTTCCAGGAACACTTGTTAAGACACTGCTATCCTGTCTTTCAACACTTTGTTCCATGCTTCATTTCTCTGTCTTTAAGGAAGTTGCTCAATGCAGTTTTTTTCCTTCTGTGTCCAAGAGGTGAAAGGCAGTGGCAGTCAAGTTATTACAACCTGACGCTAATTTACAAATAATATTGTTGGCGTATAGGATTAAGTGTCGGACTTAACTTCTGTAAAGACACACACAAAATTGTACTCAATCTCAACAACATGAGGATGAGGTTTTTTTTTTTGAGTAAATGGGTCTTAATTTGGGCTACACCCCTTTGTTAAAGCTGATATTTCAAATGTTATTCTTGGAAACAGTGGGCCTGTGAAAGTGGTTCTTAATTTCCTTTAAAACATTATGCTCCAAGTATGATTTTGATGTCTTAAAATGTTTTACTGGAATGTCACATAGGCCAGTTTTAACAAAGGCGTTTCAACACAGTGAACCTTGTTCAGGAGCAAACATTGGAAGCCAGGTCCCAAAATGGACTATGACAGAGTAACATTTTGAAAATAGTTTTCTCTGTTGCTCTTCCTGAAATGTCTTTCAGCATAGAACTTTTTGAAGCAGGGCAACAATAACCTTTAAACCAGAGGTAAGCAAGCCATGCCCATCAAGTGTTACTGGAATGCAACTCCCATCATCCCTCATCTTTGGCTTCCACGCATAATGGAAGTTGGGAATCAATATCTGGAGGGGCTCATATCCCTCCCTCTTGTTTCACATATGGGTCAGGGAGGGAAAATGTGGCCCTAAAGAGACTGCTGGACTCCCAGCACCCACCAGCCCTCCCTGATGACTGTTAACTTAAGCTGAAGGGAATTACTGTTCAACAATACATTATCTAGATAGGTGACTACAGCTTTTGTCAAATAACATACTAGCAATTTTCTTATCTCAAATGTCTCTCTGGCTAAGTGGTGTTCATACACTTCTCTTTTTTAAGTCACTTCAGGTCAGAGTAGAGTTGGGGTGGGGGGAGATTACATATTTTTTAGATTTTATGCCATTTTTAAAATGCATTACCAGGACTTATGGCAACCCTAAGGTGAACCTATCATGGTGTTTCCTTGGCAAGATTTGTTCAGAGCGAGGTTGCCTTTGCCTTCCTCTCAGGCTGAGAGAGTATGACTTGGCCAGGACCAGCCATGGCTGAACATGGATTCAGACTTTAATCTCCAGAGTCATACTCCAGTGCTCAAACCACTGTACCACACTGGGTATCTATCAGGATGTCTTACAAGGAAATATTTAAAGCACCAGGAAAGAACTAATAGAGCAGTGGTTCTCAACCTGTGGGTCCCCAGATGTTTTTGGACTTCAGCTCCCAGAAGCCCTGAGCATTGACCATAGCGGCTGGGGCTTCTGGGAGCTGAAGTCCACAAACATCTGGGGACCCACAGGTTGAGAACCACTGTAATAGAGCAAGCTAAAATGCCACTGTACAAAAGTAGCATCCCAGTGAGCATATGATGGAAGTCTAAAAGCCTGGAAAAATCAGAACAGTTCTGATCTAGAAAGACATTGAGAGCAGGCGCTAGGTGAGTGTCCCTGGGGAGAATATTCCAAAGCATGAGCAGCTACTATTGTAAAGATCATTTCCTGCTAGCCAAGTGCCTCGTCTCAGAAGGCATGGGAACTTGGAGAACAACAAAATTGTATTTCTACTGGGAAATGAAGATTAGTTGTTTGAGCAAATAAAGCCCTGTCTGTTGTCACATGTTTCATGGGGGGGCAGCATTTTAAAGAATGCAATTGCTCTGTAGAAATTGTAAGTATTCACTATCACCACTCATGCTTTGAGCAACTAAGAAAAGCTGAGATCAAAAGGCTTGCACAGCTGCACATTGAATGTGCTTTGGTTCATTGGATTGGATCCAAAATTTGTAATGCTTGGACTACATGTATGGGAATCAATGTACAGAAATAAGTCATGATTTTGAAGTTCAGCTGATTTCTACAGGTCCAATCTAAGCATAGGTAAGTCTGTATCTATCTCATTGTTTTCAGTGGGCCTAGGCATGTCAAAATATATAACAATTAAAATGCTGGACGGAGACTTGGAATTTCCAGGTTCTAGTCCCCACCTAGCCATAAAGCTCAATGGGTAACTGAAGGCAGGAGCTAGGCAAGCCCGATTGGAGGAAAAACTGAATAGAGTTTTGGGGAAATGTGAATGATTGTCCAGAGCTTAATGTGTGATCTAAATGTATCCTAATAAACTTCTACTTGTTTATTCTTTTTTTTACAAATTTCTTGGGCTGTTCCTATTAAGTTTGATAGTCCGGTCATGCTTACTACAGCAAAACCACAAAACTACACAGCCACTGGTCCACATAAAGACTACTTTGAGGCTCAAGTACCCAATCCAGGGAGAGATTAAAATGGCAAAAGAGACAAAGCAACTAATAGGAGTTCAAGGGTTTGAACTGTGGGTTGGCCTGGAGCAGAGATCTGTCATATTAAACTTGGACCAGTTATTCTCTGTCTGACCTACTTCACAGAACTGTTGTGAGGCTAAAGTTGCATGGAAAAGAGGTATGTGTGTTGCTTTCAGCTCACTGGCTAAAAATATAACAAATGCAGAAAACAAAATCTAGGTTGGGACTATACCACCGCAATGGCTGTGAACAATAAGGAAATGTCCTGACCTCACCAAGAATTCTGGATAAATAATAGGTTGTGCATTTTATTAAATACAGATTTTTCTTTGTTGTAGAGTACAATGTGGTCAGGATTATGGACTGTGATGCACAGAAGGAATCCCTGTCAAAAGGTTTCCACAGCAAATGCTGTTGTTGTTGTGTGCCTTCAAGTCAATTCTGACTTATGGCAACCCCAAGGTGAACCTATTACTGGGTTTTCTGGGGTTGAGAGTGTGTGATCTGCCCAAGATCACCCAGTGGGTTTCCATGGCTGAGTGAGGAATTGAATCCTGGTCTCCAGGGTCATAGTTCAATGCTCAAATCACTACACTACGCTGCCTCCCCACAGCAATACAGCAGTGCTATTAGCAAGGCTTTTCTGACAACCCACAGTGGTGGAAAGTAACTTCCATGTCAGTGGGGACAAGGTTCATCATGTTAGATGCCTCCGTTAAAGTTCAGATTAAACACTGCAGCACTGCCCCACTGACATGGACCCCACAACAGACCCAGATGACGTTCCACTTCCCATAGACCTTTTAGAGTCTTTCATAGCGAAGCAGCAAGCTGGCTTTTCATTGCTGAAGTCTACTGACTCCAGAGTTAGAACTTAGAAAAGTAACTTCTTTGGGTGGCAACTCCCATAGTCCCCAGATTCATATTCATTCTTCTTCCTAATTCATCTCGGAGAAGGCACTTTTATGGGCACAAATCCAGGTTGTTTTCCCTCCTCTGGTACAAATCATACCAAAGAACTGATTGTATTCATTTAATTATAGAAAGATGTCTGAAGTAGGTAGGGCCTACAGCCTGACTTTGGAGGAGCGTAAACCAACCCCTCTTGGTATTAGGAAACTCTGACTTGCAACAACTTGTTCATGCAGAGTGCCAAAGCCATGTCACAACTTGGGTTGATTAGAAGTAAGCTTTTTACTTGGTATAGGCATGGGTTTAAAAAGAAAAAAAAGTCTAGGAACACATCACACTTGTAGAGTGGGAAAGTACAGCTTGCCAAAATAAATTATAGTGTAGCATATTTATGTAGAGACAATACAGTGTCCCACCTCATTCTGTGGACTGGTTGTAACCAGTTGTTCTTCCTCAGATCTGAAACCACATGCTTACAAATAAGGAAAGTAACAGTTTTGTGTCAGGTCACTTACTGATGGCATAAAAGCAGGCAACCTTCTGAATGGGACAGAACTCTTTATCAGGCAGAAATTGGTAGTTAGTTCTCCCCTACAAAAGACAGCAAGTTACCTTATGAATAAAACAAAAGGCATACAGTATTTCAAATTGTGACACCATTACATTTTAAAAATCATAATCATAATAACTTAGGATTTTTATTAAACCCATTGAGCGTCTAGTAGTGAAACCCTTCCTGTGCAAGCTGAGCTGAACTGAATGTGCACAGAGCTCTACCAGGTTCTTTCAGAAGCCTTACTACTTTTCATTAAGTGCGGATAAGGAAAATTGCCAGAAGACTCAGTCCCATGTCATTTGCATGGTGATAAGAGGAATCACATCAATATTCCCTAGGGAATGAGGAAAATGCTCCATGCTGGACTACAGCTCCTAAAATCCCCTACTAAAGCCCACCATTCATTTGCTGGCTATGGCTAATGAGACTTGTAGTTCAATGACACTTTAATGTAACAAAATACATTTACCATACCTTGTAGGGATGGCCCAAGAGCTTTTTCTGCCCTAGGCAAAGAACAAGCTAGTATTGTATTGGACTCTCAGGTGAATCTCCCTTCAGTACAAGTGGTAGGAGAGCATCATTTACCACATCTGAGGGCAACTGGCCAGGTTAAGAGGTCAGGACAGGTTAAGTGTTCCACAAGCTCTATTCACAAAGAGAAAGAAACAAGCAGGAGGCTCAGAAGAGAAAGCCAGGCGACTACCACCCCCCAGTTTCTGCTGCCTGAGGTAGTTGCCTCATTTTGCTTAATGACAGGGATGGCTCTGCCAGACATTGATCAAAATGCATTTCTAGATAAGTGACTTAGTTAGTCTGTTCTTTAGCAAATGCGAACAAGGAATTCTGAGCTGCCTTAAAGGCTAACAAGTGTATTATGACATTGGCTTGTATTTGGTGGAATGGATTCTAGCTCATAAATGGTGATATCATCACAATAATGTGTTAACATCCTTACACAGTGGCAGAAAAGTATGAGACATGAAGCAACTTGAACAATTCACCTGCTATCATGAAAATCTGGACTGAATTAGTAGCAGGCAGCCTCATAAGGTTGCATCCCTTATATTCAGTGAAATTATGCTCCATCCACAGTACTTTAGTACAGAGCCACACCTGACGATATTATACGTCATGATACAGATTCATGTGCATGATTTACAGCTCCTCCTGAAAACTATGCAGATGACTGGTTAATATGTGCAAATATGTTGTGGGGTAGAGTGGCTCATGGCCACAAATTGCCGGACAGCTAGAGAGCAAACACACAAGATGTTTGCCCGTTTTTTGAATTACAAGATCATATCCAACATCTCACAAGTGCACTTCTGACTGAACAATGGGATTTCAACCTTTTTTCCTTCCCTCTCTATAAACTCCTATGCCCCCTCTGGAGCAAAGATTAATGGGGCATGGAACTAAGCCATTTGAGTACTGAGGGGAGCCACCTGAAACAAGCCCATGCAGTAGGAATCAGCTCTTAAGAGACATAAGCCATTGCCCAAGTGAACCTTTGCAATATGGAATATGGTTGATAGAATTAACATTTAAGAAATACCGTGCTTTGGGACTAAAATTCTCAGAAGGCCTCAGCCAATATTTTAGGAGCACAATTGAGAAATAATTAATCAATAACCATAACTAAATGGAACAAATAGCAAGGCAAGGCCAAGAAGAAATGTTAAAAAGTTTGCAGAGACAAAGGCTGGAAAATAGGGAAGCTAGCTTGCTAAAAGACCAGAAAAACAAGAGAGCAGCTGCTGATAGTTGGAGAATGGGGAACAGACAGGGGTAGCAACTGTCTGAATGTGGTCTATTTTTGTGACTGCCATGTCTGGAGACATTTAGATAAGAACAGGGGAGGGGGAATGACCACCAGAATTGAACTTTTGTGACGGAAAAGCTAATTAAGTGTTATTATAATGTCGACCCTCACACCCCCAGGGTGGGATCTGGTATTATAATTTGGGACCACATATATGGACATGTGCAGTGCTTGACTGCTGACATAATAATGTATTCATGACATAGGCCCTTTCTGCACCTTACCTTTTTCCGGCGCTGGGGCTGGGATCGCGTGAGCAGCCTCCGGAGAGAGGCTTTCGCATCCCTGCTGCTTCAGCTCCGCACGAGCTGCCTGCTCATGCGAGAGCCCCACCTCTTCCTTCCTTCCGCAGCGCAGCCTGGGAGTTTCCCGGGCTGCACTGGGGCAGGAAGCGCAACCACCATGGCTCCAGAGGCTCCGCACGCCAAGTAAGTGCACACAGGGCCTGGGAGTAATGCGCGATCACGCACCATTTTCGGCTTCCAGCAGAAAATGAAAAGGTGCGCGATCAGCGCCTGCCGGCCCCGGGAGCATCATGCGATTGTGAGTGCGTCGTGCAGATCGCTCCTCACAATCGTGCAATGCTCCAGGCACCCTTTCACATGGCAAATGCTGTGCGGAGGGCCATAGTTTCCTACACGTATGTATTTGGATTAGCCAATTAACCAGCTTTTCCTGCTTCTGTAACCATGCTTGCAAAGTATAAAGCTGCCTGCATGCAGCCATTTCTTTGGAGTGGCTTGTCCTGGTTGCATGGGCATAGCCATTCCCCAATTGTACAAATGAAATAAAAAAGAACCTTTTTCTTACTATCCAGGTGTCAATGGTTAATCTAAATAAACTTATGTGCGGTTAGAATATGGCCAGGGGCCATGCTGGCTGGGAATTCTGGGAGCTGTAGTCCAGAAAAGTAATGTCTTCCAAGCCTTGGACTTGACAGGTGTGGAACTTCCAGAATGTTAAAAATGTCTTTCTCAGTTCCATAAAGTTGAGATCTGAAACTTAACACCCTGCTGGTCTCATGTGAAGCAAGTTTTTGCTCCCAAGAGAGTGTCAGCAACTCTTTAATTTTTAATTTTGCACATCCACCAGATTTTTCCTTCAGGGGATTTAATGCACTGCCTCATCCACTGTGTCACTTGCACAGAGGTCAGAAAAGTAATAAAAAATGGTATTGGTGACAGGCACAATCTAATAGACAGCAGACTGTCTTCTTAAGGGCCTTCCTTACATTGCCACCGAGGCTGGCAAAAGAAAATGCTTGTCAAATCAAAGCAAACAGATCTGAGCCAATGTTCCATCAAGTTCAGCATTTTGGGTTTGATGGACACAGACTTATTGCATGCTTAAAGTAGACATATTGGTCACAATTATATTCAATTCCATTAATTTCAGTAGATCACCTCTCTAAGCATGATATAAGTTTGAATACAATCCTTTTTCTCCAACAGTAATAATCCCAAATTCTTTAGCAGCTCAACTAAAACAACATAGATTTGAACCCAAGCATGGCAATATTGCTCTTTGGACTACACTTTCCAGAATTCTCCAGCCAGCATGGCTAATAGTTAGAGGATGCTGTGGATTATAGTCCAAAAAAGTAACTTTTCAACATTCAGATTGGAACTCCTGATTCAGTCACTGCCCATCTTGCTTTGAAAGTATTTAACAAGGTCACACAACCATGATTCTTTCCCACTTCATTTTTTTTTTAATCTGCCCAGCAAAGGACAAAAGTGTTTATTACTAGCTACGCTACCAGTCTTCCTGTTGTCTCTGTGGAGGTTCAGAGAGTTTTCTTTTTTACTCAAGGAGCCAACCGTGAGAGTGTTTACTTAACACATTCTTTCTCTCTGAGATTATTCTGTGTGTGTATCTGAATCTGTTTGGATGAGCCCAGGGAACACGAAGCTTGTGACACATAATAATAAAACAAATATGACTAAGCTGTCCATAGTTAAAATGTGCACATTCTTTTTGATGTTTATGCCACCCACACTTCTCTAGACTTCTCACTGTCAATAGCCCGCCCCCCTTTTTTTTCTTTTTCCATACACTTCAAAGCATGTTCTTGGCCCAAAATCATCTTCTTGTTTTTAATAGAGTCTGTCCTGGAGACAGTCAAATTGAACAGCTTCCCAAATGTTTATCTAAACTATGAACCAGATCGCGTGTCTTCCATGGCCCCTTTCCAAGAATGTCTTGCACACCCTATTCCCCCACCCACCCAAAGACATGGCTGTGTTTCAGCACGGGTTTTTTAAGAAAATCAAGAATACAGAGCAAAGACACGAATTTAAAATGCCCCTTAGACAGTGTAGCTGGCCGCTAATTAAACACTGGCGCTAATTGCCATCAGTTGTTTGCATCTCGCTGTTTTGAGCCCACTTTTGAGTGCATAGCTTTCCTCAGAACTTTTTCATGTTCTCTCTCAAAAGAAGAAAGAAAAGAAAAGAAACCTTCTATGAAAGAACTGAGAAATGATGTATTTGTATGCATGCACACACATACTCAAAGCCAGCTTTGATTGTCTCAAGAAAAAGTCAGACTCCAGAAAACACACCCTTCCTAAATGCAAAGATAGATTTTTAAAAAGTTATACCCATTATGAAAACGGATTTTTAAAGGTTTAATTTTTAAAAGATTTGTTAATGCTATACTTTAAAGACTGATTTCCTTCCTTCCTTCCTTCCTTCCTTCCTCTCTCTCTCTCCTTCCTTCCTTCCTTCCTTCCTTCCTTCCTTCCTTCTTTTTTTCAAGACAACAACCCATAGAAGTTTCAACCAGTGTTTCCTGTCCTTGTTTTATGAGCTGTGCATAGCAGCATTCCATTGGGAATGGCAGCCAGTAAAATGGATGTCATTTGACACTCTTCTACATGTATACGTAGCAGTCTGGGACTGAACAGTATTATGTGGGTGGATGGAAAAACCACTTTAAAACTTTTCTCCATGTTTCTTCTCATTTCACCATGTACACCTGGAATTCTCCCCAAGGTTAGACTATAAAATATATCCCTCCATGTTCATAAAGTGAACATACTCAGAAGCAGAGAACATAAGCACAGGCCTATGCTCAGCAATGATACAGCTGTTGCAAGGAGACCAATCTAGATCCAACCTTTACTTTTTCGTTTTTTGTATTGTAACTCCCAAATGCATTTCAGGGGCACTAGTATGAAGGATTTACTTCACAAGTAAAGTATTTACCTCACCAAACCTTGCTGCATTTCTAGGACTATCAGATGGAATGCAGATATTCTACAGTTCTCTGAAAACTGTGCCTTGGCACAAAGATGAAAAATGTGTGGACTTCTGGATGTTGTTCAACTGGAGATTCCAGAAGCCCTTTTACAATTATAGTGCTATCATTCCACTGTAACTGCCACGGTAATATCCTATAGAATCTTGGAATTGGTAGGGGCCTTTAGGGATGGAAGGACCTTTAGAGTTCTCAGCCAGAGAGCTCCTCTGATAGCTCCCCAAATTACAAACCACAGGAGGTTGCCATGGCAATTAATGAAAGAAGAAGGAAGAGGAGGAACTTCCTGCAAAACTGGATTCATGGTGGCTTCCACAATAAAATGATTACGTGTCTGATGTCTCAGTGGATTCTGATGTCTCAGTAAATTCTCTCCAGGTTTAAGTCTGAAGTTTCAAGGAGCTATCTAAAGTGCTGAACCCTATTTCCCAAATATGATCTGCACCCTGGAGAACTATAAAGTTTGGAATAAAACTCAAAGTGGATTGACTGCTGTGTGACATAGGTGCCTTCAGGGGCCACTGTCCTAGATGGAAACTTGCAAAGTTACACAAGACGAAATGCAACATGATGAGCTGGCCGACCATTGGGGATTCTGGGACCTTGATAAGTAACAAGAACTGTGGTTCCTGTTAAATCAAGGATGGGAATCATGCAGTCATCCAGATGTGATTGGTCTGGGGCTCCCAGCAACCCTAAATGAGCATGCTCAATAGTGAGGAGGAATACTGGAAGCTGATGTCCAACAACATCTGGAGGGCTGCATGATTCCCACCCCTGGGATAAAGGAAGAGCTAACATTGGTCCTGGATGGCCCAAGATATTGGAGTGACCAGGGAGATTTAAGCCAATAAGATAAGAGCTTTACGTCTGAAATGGCTAGGAATAAATGCAGACTGTCACTTCTAAAATGATCAGAAGAAAAACCCAAACTGTCAGCATCTTGTAGCCCAATTAGGGACAGCTGATCCTCTCAAATCCTGAACACAAACTATACATGAAATGTAACATGATCAGATGGGTTCAGAATCCTGAACTAGTGGCCTGAGACTTGGCACTTCAACAAACATAAGATTTGTGCCTGGAGTCCTAATTTTCAGAGAAAGGTGGGATAGAAAGAAGAAGAAGGAGGATGTGTGGCACACCAGTTGCTGTTGAACAACAACTCCCATTACCCTTGAGTAGGCATGAGAGGGCTTGGAGTCCAGCAACATCTGGAGTGCCATGGGCCTCCCCACCCTGGCCATACCAAATAGAGCTTTCTTGATACCTCAAGCAGCTTGTAAAGGTGCAGCCACTCACTGAAATAAGAAAGTTGGAAACTCTAGAGCAGTGGTTGCCAAGCAGTGATCTGTGGTGTGGTCCACAAGAAAATGTTGGTGGTCTGCAGCCCACGAGGGGGATGAGATTGCCCCCCCCCCGCTGTCCTCTCTCACTGGTGCCAGGCAGGATTGCTGAAAGACAATGAGGGGGGCAATCTGGTCCTCCTTGTTGTCCTCGTCCCCACTGCCAGAGCAATCCCACTCAGAGTGAGTGACAGAGGACAGCGAGGAGGACCCATTCCCCCCCGTCCTCTCTTCCTTGTGCCAGCCGGGATGGCTCCCCCAGTGGGGAGAAGGGCAACGAGGAGGACCAGATCGGCCCCCTTCCCTGCTGTCCTGTCCACTCACTCGGGGGGATCGCTCTGGCTGCAGAGAGGAGGAGAAAGAGGGGCACTCTCTCCTCTCCCACCCGCCACTGACAAAGTGCAGAAGTTCCACCTGCTCCCAACAGAGGACGCTGAAACATCCATCCCACTCATGGCCTGCTCTTGTTTCAAAAAAGCCCTCCATGGCAAAACCGGGAGTGCAAAAAAGCCCTCAGCAAGGGAGCAGAAGGAGGAGGAGGAGGAAGAGGACAAGGAGACGGGGATGGTGGAGGAGAGTCTCAGTCCCCTTCCCAGTGAAGCCTCCTTTCCCCCCTGCCCATGTTTGAGTGTAGATAAATAAATACATATATACATTTATTTGATATATTTACTTGAGACTAAATAAATAAACCAAAATGGCTGCAGAAAATCAGTCAAAATGGCCGCAGATATTCAGCCAAAATGGTTGCAGAACATCAGCCAAAATGGCTGCTGAAGTAACATTGCCTCACTTCAGGCATCCCAAAACACTCCTGTGCAGTTTCCCAGAGGGAGTATGGTGGAGAGAAATGTCCCCTGTTCCCAACATAGTTCATATCCCTGCTTAGACATGGAAACCACTGGGTGACCTTGGACAAGTCACACTCTCTCAGCCTCAGAGGCAGACACTGGCAAACCGGCTCTGAGGAAATCTTGCCAGGAAAACTTGCTAAACACTAAATATATTATTAGGATAGATATTTTGAGTGAACTGACATAGTGGCTAATGAACAAACAGCTATTTTGATTTGTCTTTATAGTACCTGCATGATGAACTAAGGAGTGCCTGTAAATATCAGAATATGAATCAACTGGTATTTTGATTTATGTCTATAATGATCATTGATGATTAAAGTTGCTTGTAAATAATTTTGTTATAATTAAACAAGTGCATTTCATATTAATAAAATGGAACATTTCTGATCATTATTTTATAGATGGTCATACCTTTTTAAAAAAATTCATGTTAGTGGTCCACAGGATTCAAAACTGTGAGTTTAGTGGTCCATGAGGTCTGAAAGTTTGGCAACCGCTGCTCTAGAGAAGCAGTCAGGATGGTTGATACCACACTGATTTTGCTGTAGGCTTCACTTACAGGTTGCGTGCCACTGGAAGTGCTGGCCATTCTCTCCCTCACCCCAGACCTGGTGCTATGGCCTGTGGAGAGGGTCTTGTTATGGCAGAAGAGAAGCTGTGAGTCACAGTCGGCTGATGCAAAGTCACTGCTCAATTTGGATGCCCGGCAATGGCTCACTAGACCTGAAGACTTCAGCAAAAGTCCTCCACCTTTAGGCAGAGGGAAAAGGTCAGCTTAAGCAGCTGAGTCTTTTATGTCTTGAAATGGCAGCAAAATGTTACTAATTTCATGAAGTCACTGAACTACCCGTGGCTTAGAAACCAGAGGCCTAAATTCAACTCCTAGTCCTCAGCTATAGGAGATGCTGTGAATCAATGGTTGAATGGTTAAGTCAGAATTATGTAAATTATATAATCGATTTACTCAAGTTGGACTACCAACAAACCAAAACACCAGGTCTAACAAATGAGGAAAATATAGTTTTCAATGCAGTGTTCTTACTACGAGATTCCTTTCGCTTGTCCTGAGGCCTGGAGATGAGAAGTCAGACACTGAGATTTGAAAATCCAACGAGTGTCTGACAATTATCATAAGATAGTTTACCTGGCCCATTTCCACACTAGACTGTTAATAGTGCTATTATTTCACTTTCAACATCCTATGGAATCCCAGAGTTTGCAGTTTAGGAAGGGGCCTTTCAACATCCACAGGATATTCCACAGGATGTTGAAAGTGGAATAATAGCACTATAACAGTCTAGTGTGGAAC
Organism: Iguana delicatissima; assembly: GCA_948472985.1. NCBI lineage: Eukaryota > Metazoa > Chordata > Lepidosauria > Squamata > Iguanidae > Iguana > Iguana delicatissima. The sequence goes on from CAOKZL010000753.1 coordinate 322,275, forward strand.
TGGCCCTGGATATGGTGCGTGTGTGTGATCTCTGGCCTCACCCTTTCTGCATAATATGTTATTACCTACCTTTGTGCAATGTTAGCTGCTGTTATGGTAGGACACCTGGTTAGCCAAAATAACAGGGATTGGAACCTTTAGCCTTCCAGCAGTTTAGAAGTCTTGGTAGATCACAAGCTGAACACGAGCCAGCAGTGTGATGCAGCATCAATAGGAGTACGGTATCTAGATCGAGGGATGTAATGGTACCACTCTATTCTGCATTGGTTAGGCCTCATTTGGAATACTATGTCCAGTTCTGGGCACCTCAATTCAAGAAGGATATTGACAAGCTGGAGGATGTCCAAAGGTGGGCGACGAAAATGGTGGAGGGTCTGGAAGCCATGCCCTATGAAGAACGGCTTAGGGAGCTGAGGATGTTTAGTCTGCAGAAGAGAAAGTTAAGAGGGGACATGATAGCCATGTTTAAATATTTGAAGGACTGTCATGTTGAAGAGGGAGCGGGCTTGTTTTCTGCTGCTCCAGAGACTAGGACAAGGAGCAATGGATTCAAGCTGCAGGAAAGGAGATTCCACCTAAACCTCAGAAAGAACTTCCTGACGGTCAGAGCTGTCTGGCAATGGAATATGCTGCCTCGGAGTGTGGTGGAGTCTCATTCTTTGGAGGTTTTTAAGCAGAGGCTGGATGGCCATCTGTAAGGAATGGTTTGATGTATGTTCCTGCATAGCATGGGGTTGGACTGGATGGCCCTTGGGGTCTCTTCCAACTCTATGATTCTATGACTACAACTCCTCTCTTATAACTCACTGTGTCGACTAGAGCTTCTGCAAGTTGAAGTCCATGACATCTGAAGGGCCAAAGATTTCCCCCACCCCACCCTTGCAGTACAGTTTGATCAGTACACAATTGACAACACTGTTGGAGGTGGGTGAGGGAAGACGTGGGAGATTCTTGCCAACAGTTGGAGCTCTCTCAGTCCCTCCTTCTCTCTCTGACTACCAGGGGTAAGTGGAGATGCTTTGAAATGAGAAGTGACACTGTGCTCTTCTGATCTGAACGCTGTGCCAAATGGTGTCTTCCAGTGTCAAGTGAATGGACATCCTCCCCAGTTCCCATCACTATTGAATTCTTGAACTTTATCCCACTGAGTTTTCCCTGTGAGGAAATAAATCAGGGGTGGGAAAAGCATAATCAGAGCCAGTGTGGTGTAGTGGTTTGAACATCGGACTATGACCCTGAAGAGCTGGGTCATTTCTGCACTAGACTGCTATAGTGCTATTATTCCATTTTCAAAGGCTCCTCCCTAAACTGCAAACCCCAGGATTCCACAGGACGTTGAAAATGGAATAATAGCACTATAGCAGTCTAGTGCGGAAATGGCCCTGGGTTTGATCTCCCGCTCAGCCATGAAAACCTACTGGCCAATCTTCAGTGCATCATGCACTGTGAGGCCCCAGAAAACCCTGTGATAGAGTTACTTTGGGGCCACCATATGTCGGCAGCAACTTGAAGGCACACAACCACAACCACAGCAACATCAACGACAAAGTATAACCTGTGGTGTTCATGTGGACCTCCAACTCCTTATGCCCTCATATCCCCCTTTTTTTGTCCCAAATGGCCAATCACACTGTCTAGGCGTGCCAATAATCATTTTCTCTCATTCTTCCCAACTGATTCTAAGACCATTCAGTTATTTAATGAAAATCTGAGTTTTCCTGAGTACAAATGAGAGATGTTTCATTATGTGTTTTCTCTGCTTTTTTCCATTTCTCTCTGTCTTTAAAAAATATGGAAAAACAACTACCAATTTTTTTTTCTGAGAGTGTGGGGTGAACTTGCTTTTAATCATACATCATGGCAATGACTCTCCCCTTTCCATCTCTGTGCACAATTTCACTGTTTTTCCAAGGTATGGGGAGCCACAATTGCAACATGTGTCAAAGTGTTCTCAACTCCAGCCAATAGCAAGCAGGTCCCAGTAAATTCAGCAAGGATCCTCTGCGTTAAAAATGAGGCAAGCAGTAGGTTACAGAACTCCATGTAAGAACCAGATACTTGGAAGGAGTCTTATTTTAGATGTTGCACAGAAAGGAAAAACCAATTCCTCCTGTGATATCTGATAAAAACTAACAGGTTTTATTTGGCATTAGCTTTTGTGGATTGCAGACCACTTTATCACACATGTGGAATGTTGTCAGATTATTATATACTGGCTTGAGTGGGTAGGTGAAGATTGTAATAAACTAGGTGAGAAGGAATGGAAATACAAAAGGTACAAACATAAACTGTTGCCTTAACCATGCCTTAACCATAATAATTAACATACAGTATTTGAGATTGTCCTCTCAGCCATAGAGACCCACTGGGTGACTTTGGGCCAGAAAACCCCTTGATTGGTTTGCTTTAGGGTTGCCATAAGTCAGAAATGACTTGAAGGCACACAACAACAACAACAACTTGGGAAGCAGAACAGACTTCCTAGGCTAGATAATGAATGTATAATTAAAAATGGTTAAGGTTGTTTTTGCTGCTACAGGCTAACCTGGCTATACCACTGGGAAGCTGGAAAAAGTTTACCACATGTGGCTCCTCACATCACAGTGATATAACAATGGGGCTTGATAAGGATAACTTCATACTTACAGAATTCATAGCACTATGGTTCCACTTTAAACACCATGGCAACATCCAATGGAGTTCTGGGGATTGGCAGTTTGTTCGGAGGAACCAGAGGAGCTGTCTGACTGGCGATTCCAAAGACCCGTCCCTCAACTCCAATCCCAAGGTTTCATAGGTCATTGCCACGTCAGTGGACTCCTAGTGCCTTACTTTTGTAGCATGAAAGGGCCTCTAATTGTTACCAAAGGTGATGCACTTTCAGTGGCAGAATGTGAGGAGTGGTGAAATGTCTTCCCATGCACATGTATGGCCAGGAAAGGTCCTGATCCCGCTGCTCTGGAGAGCTTCACTGATTGGTCTCTGGCTTTTACTCCTAGCAGTCTTGCTTTGTAAAGCAAAGGTGACCCTGGGTTGCATTTCCCTTCCTCCACACACACACATCCTGACCATTAACAGGACAGACAGGAGCAGAATGGGCAGCTGGGGATGGGGAAAGACAGTCTGATTGCAGACAGAAATCTGTGGGGAAATGGAGGCTGAGTAGTGGGGGAAGGCTTTGAGCAAGAGAGCAGATGGAAGGGCAAGAGGGCAGAGAAGACAAGCTTTTAAAATTAGGTGAGGTGTGAGGGGCAGTTGACATATCTGGAGATTGCTAGTACCCGAGGTGAGAAGAGAAAATCACTGAGGAGGATGCCTGCTCTGATGCTTTCAAGCACTTTCCCAGAGCTACAGCTGGATTGTTGTAGCTATTTGGTGGTTCTCAATCTCTCCAAATTCCCTGGACTGCCCTTTCTCTGGCCAAAAACATGGAAGAGTAAAGTACTGCTCCTAGGAGCCTTCAGGCAAGTTACCTTTTAAATGGGTTTCAGGACCCCACTGTACTTCACAACATCCAAGAAAAAAAAAACCCTAGTAGACTCTGACCACTTAGAGATTTTGGGATGGGGGCCATTTTTGGTGCTGTATGTGGTCCTCAGCGGACTCTAGGGACAGAAAATTCGCCCACAGACCTGCAGCAGTTGCCTGAAGTGGTTTTAGAATTAATGCCTATATGAGCCCTAGAAAGCCATGTATATCACTTCAGTTATGAATGCTGCTTGGGAACAGGGTTGCCAGAGTAAAAACTGAAGAAGTTTCTTCTGTTTTTAATGGTAGTGTAGAAGAGGGAAATCCAGCAGGTGTTGCTTCTCATGCCAGAGAGAGAGAGAAAGAAAGAGAAAAGAGGAGCCCTCTTCAGTTTTCAGTCTGGTAACCCTACATAATTGAGAAATTACTTCTTTGGACTGCAATTTCCACAAACCGTCAGCCTGTAGGGCCACTGGCCATGTTGGCTGGAGACCTACGGATGCTGTAGTCCAAAAAAGGAAAATTTCCAATCTCAGTTTGTGAGAACACATAACTAACATTTCTCTCCCTGTCCCACTCCCATTCCATGCGTCACAACATCTCCATTCCTAGTCTTCTTCTTAGAGCGCAAAGACAAAACACCTGCCTGCCACCTCTATGTGTACGTATGTGCCTTCAGGTCAGCTGCTGACTTACAGCAACCCCATTAATTTCAAAGGGTTTTCTCAGACAATGAATACTCAGGGGTGGTTTTGACAGTTCCTTCCTCTGCAACCTAGGCTAACAGCACCTGGTATTAGTTGGCAGTCTCCCATCCAGGTGCTATCTAAGGCTGACCTTGCTTAGCTTCCAATTATATTGAAAAGAAAAAAGAAACTTTCTGAGCAGTTTTAAACTCATTTGGTTACACAGACACCCATGACTACAGGAATAAAATGGAGTTTGCTTGTGCTGCCCGGATGCTCAAAACATTTACTTGGAAATAAGCACAATGTTGTAGAAAAGCATCAATCATCTTTGTAAAAATGATAATAATGAAATGAGCATCCGTAACTATGTACAGTAAGGTAGTCCTCAGTGAACATATATAGAATTGCATCGAGCCTGTGTATATTTTTAAAAATCCTTCTTAACTAGATTTTGTAAAATATGTTTGTATTATATTTGTGGTGGTATTTTAGTGGCAGTTTTGTTTTCTTCTGGCCTATTGCCAAGGAAAACATATTTACTTACCACCTAACATATATAAGAACTTTACTATGACCAGCAGCACTGAGGAGATCTTCAAGGTTCTTTTACCTAACATTAGGGTTGCCAGTACAACAAGGCTCATTCTCCAGTCACAGAAGAGTTTTCAGACAGGTTCCCTACAAACTGTGGCCATTTCCACACTACACTGTTATAGTGCTATTATTCCACTTTCAACACCCTGTGGAATTCGGGGGTTTGTAGTTTACTGAGGTCAAAGAACTCCCTGGCTGAGAATTCTAAGTGCCCCTCCCTAAACTGCAAACCCCAGAATTCCATAAGATGTTGAAAGTGGAATAATAGCACTATAATAATGTAGTGTGGAAATGGCTTGTGAGTTCACCATGTAACACACCCACTACTGCAGGCCAGCGCGTATAGAATCATACATTTGGAAAGTTTCCCAATGGTCATGTAATCCAACCTCTTGCCAGTGCATTGCTCTGTTGTATCCTCCTTGGATTGTGCAGACTGGTTGTGAAGGAAAACAGAGCAAGCTTTGTGAAGGAGGGGCTGAACAGCTTGCAAATTTGAGGTAGGCTAAACAAACGTCATGTGAGTACACACAGTCATTTCCCCTTAGGCCAGTGGTTCTCAACCTGTGGGTCCCCAGATGTTTGTGGACTTCAGCTCCCAGAAGCCCCAGCCACTATGGTCAGTGCTCAGGGCTTCTGGGAGCTGAAGTTCACAAACATCTGGGGACCCACAGGTTGAGAACCACTGCTTTAGGCAATAGTTCTCAACCTGTGGGGCCCCAGATGTTTGTGGACTTCAGCTCCCAGAAGCCCCAGCCACTATGGTCAATGCTCAGGGCTTCTGGGAGCTGAAGTCCACAAACATCTGGGGACCCACAGGTTGAGAACCACTGCCCTAAGGAAAGTCCAAAACTGGAGGCTGAGATCCTGCATTGTTCCACATCAACAGATAAGTTTTAGTGGTTTTCATCTTAACCAGGAGTCAGTGTTTTGTAAAGTGAATAGGTTGTACCTATCCATTCCAGACTAAGCCTCTTCAAGAGGGATAGCCCATGGAAGCTTCTGGCTTCCATGTCAGTGGCACAATGAATTTACTTCTGAGTTCTGTCATTGTTAACTGCCATCATGTCAACTTTAACTTATGGCAACCCTATCAATCAGAGACCCCAAGTCACCCAGTCATCAACAGCCCTGCTCAGGTCTTGCAGAATCAGGGCTGTGGGTTCCTTGGTCGACTCTTTATACAGTATCTGTAATGAGGTCTTCCTTGCTTCCTACTTCCTTCTATCCTTCCAAGCATTATTGAATTTTCTAGTGAGTCACATCTTCTTATGAAATGTACAAAGTACAACAGTTTCAGTTTACTCATTTTGTTTTCTAGGGAGAATTCAGGCTTCATTTTTTAGCAGACCACAGTATCTGAAAAACTCTTCACCAGCACTACATCTTAAATGAGTTGATTTTCTTCCTATCAGCTTTCTTCACTGTCTAGCTTTCACAACCATACATAGAAAATAGGATGGCATGAGCAATCCTAACTTTGATATTCATTTATATATCTTTACACTTCAGGATGTTGTCTATATCCTTCATAGCTGCCCTTCTCAGTCCTAATCTGATTTCTTGACTGCAATTTCCATACTGATTAATGATTGAGCCAAGGTATAGAAAATCATGAACAATTTCAATGTCTTCATTATCTGCCTTAATTTAAGTAAATCGTTTGTGGTCATTATTTTTGTTTTCTTAATGTTCAGCTATAAACCTGCCTTTGTACTTTCTTCCTTGATTTTCTTCAGTAGTTGTTCCAAGTCTTTGCTGTTTTCTGCTAGTAGTATGGTGTCATCTGCATATCTTAAATTGTTGACATTCCTTTCTCCAATTTTTACACCTCCTTCATCAGAGTCTAATCCTGCTTTACGTATATGTTCAGCATACAAGTTAGACATGGTAAAATGCTGCCTTGCTTGGCCCCATTGCCAATTCCATTTCTCTGCATTTTGTCCTAACAGTAGACTCTTGTCCTGAGTACAGCTTACACAGCAGGATAATCAAATGTCGTGGCACACTCATTTCTTTAAGAGCGGTCTATAGTTTTTCATGATCTACCCAATCAAAGTCTTTGCTATAATCCATAAAGCACAAGTTGATTTTCTTCTAAAATTCTTTGGTGAGCTCCATTATCCAACATATGCTTGCACTATCATCCCTAGTTCTTCTTCTTTGCTTGATCCCAGTTTGCACATCTGGCATTTCTTGCTTCATATATAGTAGAATTGCTGAATTGTTGTAGAATTTTGAGCATGACTTTGCTTGCACGGGAAATTAATGCAATGGTCCTGTAGTTACTGCAATCCCTGGTGTGCTTTTTCTTGGGGATTGTAATATATATATTGAGCATTTCTAATCTGTGGACTTTCTTTTGTTGTCTGTATTTGCCAACAGATTTTAGCTAGAACTAGTGCAGATTCTGTCTCTGTAGCTTGAAGCAGCTCTATTGGCATGACATCTGGTGATTTATTTCTCCCAAATGCTATGATTACAGCTACCACTTCACTTTCTAGAACTGTAAGTTCATCTTCAAATGGTTCTTCTTTGAATGAATCTGTCATTCTTTCATCTCTTTTATAAACTTTTTCATTGTATAGTTTTTTGTTTGTTTTTGTTTTTTTGAACTTGATCATGTAATATGTTCCCTTGCTGGTTGCATAGCATCACCCCTCTTGGTTTACATTTCTTCTGCTTTAAAGAAGCTGTCCAAAATGCTGAAATTCTTCTCGGGATAGATTTAAGCATCTCAGATAGCTCCTTTAAAGTTTAGACCAAAACCTGGAGAGGCTTCTCTTGACTATTCAAATAGTTTCTCCTGACTATTTGTTTTTCTTGCTACAGAAGCACTATCACTCACTGTGAGGAGGTGATGCAAATCACTTCCAAGCTCTAAGACTTAAAGGATGGCTTTTCCCCAAGGCTTCTGATTGTCTGGCTGTACTCAAAAAGATGTTGGAGAGGGGAACAATGAGCTAATCATAAAACCAAGATAGCTATAAGTGGTTGCCAAGCCAGTCACCCACAGCTGAAAACAGAACTGATACTGAAATCTGAATCTTAATAATCAAGAACACATAGCATTAACATTTGGCATGTAACATTTCTTCAAGTTGTCCAGGGCACAAGCACTGCATTACAAAATTCCTAGCTGCTACTGCAACATCATGCTCTCACAGTATTTGGTCAGGTCTCTGTGGTAATGTTTGCAGGGTGTAATCCTATACTTACAAAAGCAATTTAAATTGCAGTTCTACATCCCGTCACCTGGAAATAAATCTCTTGAAATCAGTGGGATTTCTGAACAGACATCCATAGGTGGCATATTTCGTGATCAGCAAACTGTTCATTAATTGCAGCCCCAGGGTTTTTATTTTCTGTGTTCTTCTGTCCTCCTTTGACACTATCTATTTGTGAAACATTTTCTGACAACATGCCATATCTCAGATCTCTCCTCAACATGATGATGCTGATTTTGAGGATGATAGTGATATTGATGATGATAATGATGATGATGATGATGGGCGTTCATACTTTGTTCTGCAGCTAGAAAGGCTGTGTAAAGTTCATTTAAAAAGATAGGAGTGCCTCTTTCCTCAGGCTGTCTTTCTTTCTTTCTTTCTTTTTTGGCACTCCTTTTATGTCCTGGTCCTGAATGTTTTACCAATATACACTTATCTACAGTGCAGTTGTAATGTTCTTGTAATTCCTCAATTAATGTAATTATATGGTCATGTACTGACAGAGAGATTAAGAACTACTCATAGGATTTTGGTTAAGAATACCCTATGCAGCTTCTCCATATGTTGGCTTAAAAAGTTGATGAATATATAGCCAATGAGCAGCCATTTCTATGAGCTTTGGTGTACTTCAGAACTGTAGGAGCTTTTACTGAGCAAGAAACAGGGGGTGAATGGGAAGAAATACTGAATCTGATCATTTCATGTGTATCACTGTACAATCTGACCACTGCGTATAGTTCCTAAAACACATAAATAGATCACCACCAAGCATTCTTATGAACGAAGGCTAAAGAGGGGCTCCGAACGCATATGCTAAGATCCCAGGAGTGATTCCCTCCCACCCCATCATCCCAGTTCCTAGCCTTGCTGTGTTGGCTTCCAAGGTCTGGCAGAGATTCTCTACTTCCATCCTCTGCTTTATCAGGTCCTACAATCATGGAAAGTGTTCTACTCACATTCAAGCCAACTGAAGGAAGATCCCTCCTGTGACCTTCTCGCTGAACACGGGGAGGCCAGGGACTACCATGCCTGTTCCTATCCTGGTCCCTGGTTTTAGCCCTCATTCACTCAAATGCATGTGTAAAAAGGCCTTTATCTGCCATGCCTGTCATGCCATGGCAATGAGATCACTGAGCTGTTCAAGGGTCTTCCACACGTGCATACCTTAGGGATTTTCTTCTTAAGCAGAGATTGGAAAAGTTACTTTTTAAGATCACAGCTCTCAGAATCTTCCAGCTATCAGACACTCACATTCAGTTATCAGCCACTCACATTCAAGCAGGAGGACTCTAAGAGATGGACTCCAAAAAGTAACTTTCTCGAGCTCGGTCCTTGAGATTTTCCATATCCTTTTAAACTTTGGGTTTACTCTCATTCCAGTGATAATGCTCTCTTGTGGGTATGTGCAATAACTGTGGGAACAGTCATATCAGCATAGGAAAGTGGTCAGTGGTGGAGCTTGGAGTGTGTGGAGCGGGGCGGGGCCATGGCGTGGATGGTGGGGCCACTGTGCATGGGGTCATGGCCGCAGTGTGGGGTCATGGCCACAGTGCACGGGGGCGTGGCTACGGGCTGGGACGCCCCAAAAACATTGCCACCAGGGATGAACCGCCCCCATTGCCCCCCGTCCCTATGCAATTGAAAGTGGTATTAGAACAAATGATAGGCAAATATGTGCCTTCCATGCATCAGAACTAGTTGTCTCCTTAACAAATCTCTGTACAACAACTATATTAGCAGGAGTGGCCCTTACAACAAACTTTTGTGCTGAAATCTCTAGGATCACCTGTGCTACAAATCTATATCAGTTTCTTATTATTTTATCATGGCTTCATTCTAAAGAATTCTGGCATATATAGTTTGGTGAAGTGTTCAGAAGGTACTAAGGTACCCCGAGAGGAGAGAGATTTAAATCAATTTAATTCTGTCGACAGGCACTTAGGGTACCTTGGGAACTGTAATTCAGCAGGGTGAGCTGGAGCTCTCCTGCAGAGCATTCTAAGTATTCTGTCAGACCCCAGGTTCCTTAGGATGCAGCTATGACCATTATAATGATATGAAACTGATAACCTGTCAAGTACAGACGCAATCTTACATTACAGCTTCCAGAAGACAGCACCAACGGTGCTCAGCCTCTGTTTTAGTGAAATCTGAAATCTCTGTCAGCAAGTTCTGAATCAAGCTGATCAACTATAATTTCCTCCTCTTTGCATGTATAAGAATTGCAGCTGTGTTACAACAAATGTCCAGAAACTGGGGAATATTGGCAACCAGAACTGAATGCTAATAATCCCACGTGTGAATGTCCTCAAATGGATAAATATTATGGTACTCCTCTTTTCTGGAAAAATGCCACAGAATGCTATCACTTTTTGCTAACCATCAGCATCCACTGGTCCAGTTCTGTTCTGAAATGTTTTATCTATTTTAAAGTGAAAGCCATTTCTAATGTTTTGGCTATTCAATGCAAAAAATCTCTGACTTCCAGACTTCACTAAAAATCCACGGCATAGGTCCAAAGTGAAACTGAGTATAATACCAGATCTACCTGTCCCCTAAATGCTACAACCTGTAGGAAAGTTGATCCTGAAGATTAGGAGATCCTCTGGAATTACAGATGATAAAGTATAGGGAAGACTGCAAATGTTAGTGAGGAGAAATCAATAGATATCTGTGCCTTCTTTCCAATCATGCAAGGGACTCTTTGGAAACAAATCAATATAGGCTGGACTATGCATGTACCATGTTTCACTTTGGTGACCTGGGTGACCATTTCTTGGTTTATTAAATAAACATGATTAACTACTTTGCCCCCCCCCCACCAACAATAACAGCAACCAATTGCTTTTAAATGTAACACTCTAAGTTTTGTTACTGTGGCAGTAGCTTTACTACTTAGGACTCGTTTTGCAAGATAAGTAAAGAAGTCCAGCCTGCAGAATTTTACAGTGATCAGTGTTAGAACACTTACACATACCTGAAATCTACTTTGTTTATTTGACTTGGAGGGTGCTTTGGGGCACCTCTTCCCTATTTGCTATGCTAGTTGGGGCTGATGGGAGTTAGATTCCCTGGCTTTGCTTTAAAGAAAAATGAAATTCTTACCAGACTTGGAGGTCGTTGAGGGAAGAGAGAGAGAGAGAGACTGAAGGATTTTCAAAATAAATAAATAAGTTGGCATGTCCTAAAAGTAGCTATGATTTCAGGAGAGAATTAATTAAGTCTGATAAAAAAAATCTTAATAGGATTTACACTATCAGATCACTTAATTGGTTCTGGTTTTTAGCTAGTAATGAGCTTCTGGGAGTGGAGGCAAAGAAATTATTGTTTATTCAAATGGTAATAATTTGGGTTTCTTTAATTGACTCCTAGGGAGAGAAAGAAACGATTCCTGCTGTTTTCTCAAAAGCAGAATGGAAAAGCTCCAGAGCAACCATTCAAATAAGAGGACCGGTCCATCTTTCACTGCAGTTTGCCTTTGGGGTGGGAAGTAGATGTCAGTTCTATGTCCCCTTTCAAGTTCTGGCTCTGTGTGTGTATGTGTGTCCATGCAGAAGAGGAATGTATGCAGATGTGCAGCAATGCTGGCACAAGGACTCAGTTATTTTTATTTTAGTGCCAGAGGCTTTATGAAATATTCCAGTTGAGAACTGATGATTTTCTCATAAATTATGCGGGTTAGATTTTGAAATATATTTTATGTTATTCCACAGTACAGGGAGACTGAACAAATTGGAAGTATTTTTAAACAAGAAAGGCAACTGAATTATCTCTGGAGATGGGAGATCTTGCAGTGTTTCAAAACCTTTGGGGAGAGAGAGAAAGCCAACCTTTAAAATATCAGAAATTATTATGATTATTTGCCCTGGGAAAGGTATGGAAATTAATTTTCTTCCTCCACAAGGACCATGCAAAAATTGAGAGAGGGAGAATTCACACTCCTACTGATTGCTAATTGGTGCGATACTTGAAGCCCTACCAAACTGATTCAGCAAAAACATAATGCAACATCTAGTAAGTGGAAGATAATGAGCACTGGAGGGAACAACAAGGAATCTTATTTCTGAATTTTGTTTCTCATGAAAACAAGATATATTCCTCATTCAAATCTGAGTACAGCTGGAGTTTTTGTAGCATGCAGGTCAAAGAACATGTGTGAAAATGACTGCCCTGGGTCTGCTTAACAGCTCTGTGGCTATAATTGGCATGCCATTACAAACCTGTGCAGTGGAACAGCTTGTTTTCCCACTAAAGCAAGTCATCCTTCCCAGTTCAAAAGTCTATGGTTTAACCAGGGGAGGAATTTGGGGCAGAAGGCCAGTGCATGGTGCAGCAGAAGGGGACCTCAAACAAAATGTTCTAACTTACTACATCTTAAGGAAAGGAAAGCAATACACATTGTCATCTTGGGAGAAAGGTGGAATATACATTCAATAAGTAAAAATAATAAAAGAAATAAAGAGGGTCCTCCCCAGGTAAAACTAGTAAGTCCAGAGTCCAATATTGCCTAACTTCAGCACCAATCTCACTGATGTCAGATTGCAGCTAGAAAGTGGACCATACAACACAGTAGAATGAAAAGAATACAAAAACAGGGAGTGCCAAACAAGTTTAATATATTCCAATATCTTTCAAACATAAAATGCTGTGGCTTGGATGTAATTGAAAATTACGAATGAACAAATGTATGAATACAGCATCCCTTCCACTATTTACATTTCAGTGAATTGTATTGTCAACATTTGCCCTAACGTGATCAAAGAGTTGCAGTATGGCACCTTTAAGACTGAATATGACTGAAAAGAACATAAAGTTAAGACATTTTATACATAAAGAACAAAAGGCATTTCAAGACAGAAACCTGCATCGTAACTGAAACAACTAACTAGTTTATTATCTGTCTATGACATCTCTACAGCCTGCACTATTTGCAAAAGTAGCTACCTATTGCCTCCATCTAATCTGTGGCTTTTATTCTGAAAGGGAAGATGCCACTTGGTGGGTGTGAATCCTTGGCACAGTAAATAGCAGTTTATCTAACTGTGCCACTTCTAGGCACTCACACATTCACCCACTCATCCTTTCTGACTCTCTGGATGGTGTCCCATACCGGTCACAAAGAGGCAACCATGTCATTTGCTCTTTTCGTAGAATCATAGAGTTGGAAGAGACCACAGGGGCCATCCAGTCCAACCTCCTGCCATGCAGGAACCCACATCAAAGCATTCCCAACAGATGGCCATCCAGCTTCTGCTTAAAGACCTTCATAGAAGGAAACTCCATCACACTCCAAGGCAGCATATTCCACTGCCGGACAGCTCTGACCGTCAGGAAGTTCTTCCTGAGGTTCAAGTGGAATCTCCTTTCCTGCAGCTTGAATCCATTGCTCCTTGTCCTAGTCTCTGGAGCAGCAGAAAACAAGCCCGCTCCCTCCTCAACATGACATCCCTTCAAATATTTAAACATGGCTATCATGTCCCCTCTTAACCTTCTCTTCTGCAGACTTAATATCCCCAGCTCCCTAAGCCATTTCTCATAGAGCATGGCTTCCACACCCTTCACCATTTTGGTCGCTGTCCTATGGACACGTTCCAGCTTGTCAATATCCTTCTTGAATTGAGGTGCCCAGAACTGGACACAGTATTCCAGATGAGGTCTAACCAAATCAGAATAGAATGGTACTATTAATTCCCTTGATCTACACACCATACTCCCATTGATGCAACCAATATTGGCTTTCTTGGCTGCCGCATCACACTGCTGACTCAGGTTCAGCTTGTGGTCTGAAGAATTCTCTTTCTCTTGGCAACACAGGGGCAGGTACCTGCCCTGTAAGCCAATTCATCTCCGTTGAGATGACGAGCTATCTGCCTGCACGAACTCACTCCTCACGGGAGGGAGGAAGGGAAGGAGGGAGGAGAAAGTGGCTGCCACTACTTCTACCTGCTCACTTGCCCTCTTTCACTGGGTTGTATGGTGGACTGAGTTGGCTGAGCGGGGCCATTTCCCACCACATGACCAGCTTCTGGAAGAGTGGATGAAATAACAGCTCCTTCTCGATTCCTCTGTGCCACATCACCTGAATGGAGATGACAGGCAAGCGAATGGGCAGAAGTAAGCCTGCCAGAGGCTCACAAATTACAGCTGGCCCATTCTTGGGGACCTTTCATACCGCACAGTTATAGTGCTGTGATTCCACTTTAACTGCTATGGTTTCATCTTGGGGAATTCTAGGGAGAGGCATTTAGAATTCTCAACCAAAGTGTTCCAGTGCCTCTGACTAAACTACAAAACCCAACATTCCTCACAGGACACAGCCATGGCATTAAAGTGGAATAATAGTGCTTTTTCTGTGTAGAGTGAGTGGGCCCCGGTGTATAATTTGCAGAGTTTGAAAAAGTTATTGTTCTGCACTATAACTCCTATATCCCTAGCCAGCACAACCACTGGCCATGCTGTCTGGGGGATCCTAGAAGTTGTAATTTTTTCCCCACATTCAGATTATGAGGTTGAAAGACCATGCCTTGAGCTGTAGCTGTAGCTGTAGCTGTTTTCCTTCTCTGCTTCAGTAAAATCAGAACCACAAATTTGATTTCACACCAGTTATACACACTGTGCACCATCTTTTCTACGATGCTACCACAAAAGTGGGAAAGTGACAGCAAAATCCTATAAACCAAGTACAAAAGAACTGATGTTAGGGCTCACTTTTTAGATGATACTAGCAACCAAATTTAAGCTGTAATCACAGGTTGAGGGCTGTGACAAAAAGACAATAACCAGGGTCTCATCTCAGCCTTGGGAGAGGTAGCTTTCCTTTTATTAAACCATTAACGTAATTTACAGTCCATTTGCTATCTCGATATAATTCCCATATTTTTTGATAATGCACAATTTTAATAAAACACAGCGAGATCCTAGGCACATTTATTCAGAATTAAATCCCATTATGTTCAAAAGGAGGCCTAAATACATTGAAAACACCAGATCCCATAGATCTCGGAAGCTACGCAGGGTCAGCCCTGGTTACTATTTGTATGGGAGACCCACCAACAAATACCAGGTGCTATGGGCTATATTTCAGGCAAGGGAACTGGCAGAAACCAAGCCTATGAAATTCATGGGGTTGCCCTAAGTTGACAGGTGGCAACACATACATGTCCCAAAGGGGCCTATTTCCAAGTAAACATGCCAAGGGTTGCATCCTCATGTATGTCTCTCAGCAGAAATTCCTATTAGGTTAAATACAGTTTTCCCCTACCCCACTGTGTACTGGATCGCACTCTTAATTGCTTCAAAATTAGGTGAAATTCTGCCACTTTTCAATCATCAGTTCTAATTACAGTCAAAAGGAGCGGACAGACAGCATGTGAAGTTTCTGTGGGTTTAATCATGATTCTCTCCGTTGCACAAACCCAGCCCTCGGAATACTGGAAGAGCCAAATGCTACTTTTCACAGCTTTGGTGGAAAGTTTTGGGTTTCCCCTCCCCGTGGCCTCCTGTTGCGAAAGACGGCAAGGCGCCTCCTTGCTCAAACGTGATCAAATTAGAGGAGTCACATCCTGTGGCGTTTCTTCGCTGAAACTTCTCCGGCCCCTCAGCCGACCCCTCCCCACAGCAGGCCGCCAGCGCCCCCCACCCCGCCCCTCCAAGCTGTTTCTCCCCGGTTGCCTCACTCTCCTGGAATGCGCACGATTCTGCAAGTGTCACGTAGGCCGAAGGGGGCCGGCCGGTCGGTCGGTCGGTCGCTCGCTCCTCGTCCCCTCCTCCAACCCAGGCCTTGAGCAGGGGACTTTTTAAAGACTACAAGTCCCCGATTCCCCCCCGCCAGCAGGAATCTGGGACTTGTAGTCTTTAAAAAGTCACTTTCGCCATCTCTCCACCCCATCTCATGGAAAAACAGGGCATGACCCCAGCAATGAACACTGTAAAAAGCGCGACCAGTGATTCCGTTCTTGGAAGAATGCGACGGCGCTAAAAGGGACCTGTCGATTAATCGCAGCCTGGGAGGCGGGACCGACTTGATCCAGCCGAGAGAGCTGCAAATCAAATCCATCGTGAATTCTACGCCGCCGCTTTGGCCCCCTGGCTTTTGCAACGGCGAAGTGTCGGGATGGCCCCTTTGCGCGCCTTATTGTTCCTCCCTTGGGGGATTTCCCGCCCTTTCTCATTCCCCGCCAAGCTGCTCCCTCTATTTCTCTTTAGGGTCTTTCCTCCTCTTCCCAGCATCCAGAACCAGGAGATTACTGTTAACATGTACACTGAAGGCCTTTCTGCCTGTTATAGCGCTATCATTCCACTTTCGACATCCTGGGGAATTCTGGGGTTTGGAGTTTAAGGAAGGGCATTGAGAATGCTCAGCCAGGGAGCTCTTTGGCCTCAGTAAACTACAAACCCCAGAATTCCACGGGAGGTCGAAAGTGGAACAATAGCACTGTAACAGTGTAGTGTGGAAAGGCCAGAAGTCTAATGAATTGGCGGGTGCCTCAGGAAATAGCCCTTTCTGAAAGGAATCCATGGGCCTCATCCCCGCCCCTCTTTCCGTGTTGTTATTGTCGTGAGCTTTCAATCCAGATTTATGCGGAGCCTATCACCGCTTCTTTCCTGGCAAGCCTTGTTCAGAGAAACTTTGCCTTTTCTTTCCTCTGAGGCTGAGCACGCGTGCCTTGGCCAAGATTGGCCAGTGGCTTTCTTTGGCGGAGCGAGGATTTCAGCCCTGGCCTCCGAGAGTCCAGCTACTGCGTGCGTGCGTGCCTTCAAGTCGCCTGTCGACTTATGGCGACCCCGTGGATTTCATAGGGTTTACTCAGACTGCCTTAGTTTTCTTTCGTGGCTCTCCCTACACCCCGAAGCCAAACAGCCGGAGCGCTTCCCGCCGGGCGCCCCAACTCCTGAAGCCGGCCTGAGGCGAGAGGACAGCCCAGGGGCAGGTGAAGGACAGAGGCTCGCCTCCCTTCCCTTCCTCGGCTCTCCGGCATTATTTTATTTTATTTCATCCCGCCCCCGCCCCATACCAGCTGCATCTTAAACACTCCGTTAAGATGGTGATTAGTAGTGGTGGTGGGGTGTCGCAGCGGGGGCCTTCTGAAGAAGAAAAGACTGTGAATGAGCCAATGAAAGCAGTTGCCAGGGAACCAGATGCTATGAACACGCCACTCCGGGAGCGAAAGAAGACAAACCGCGGGAGCGCGGCCGGGCTGGAGCACGTTCCGTGCGCTGGGCCCGGGCGGGGAGGCGGGGAGGCGGGGGGGGAGGAGGGCCGGCGCTTGAAACTGTTAACTCGTTCAGCTCCCGGGAGGGCGCGGGGCTGCCCGCGCGCTTCCTCACGAAAAGGGCTGATGTAGGGAGGAAGGCAGGGGGAAGCTAAGGCTGCAAATCTTTGTATGTTTATCTTATTTGCACGTTACGTTCACAGCCCGCCTTGTCCTCTTTTGAGCAAGAGGAGGCACCCACGGCTCCTCTTTGTTCTTCCCACTTTGTCCTCGCAACAACCTTGTGGGATACCTTGGGCTGAGGGGGAGTATTTCAAGGCCTGAGTGGCTTTGAAATACTGCCCCTCAGCCCACTCCCACACGGCACTGTTACAGTGCTGTTATTCCCCTTTTTAAAACCCTGTGGAATCCTGGGGTTTGCAGTTTAGGGAGGGGGCTTTAGAATTCTCAGCCAGAGAGCTCTTGGGCCTCAGTGAACTACAAGCCCCAGAATTCCACAGGAGGTTGAAAGTGGAATAATAGCACTAGAACAGGGTAGGGCAGAAATGGCTTCAGTCTCAGTGCAAACGGAGGTTATGTCCACTGTTATTGCTGTATGCCAGTGGTTCTCAACCTGTGGGTCCCCAGATGTTTGTGAACTTCAGCTCCCAGAAGCCCTGAGCATTGCCCATAATGGCTGGGGCTTCTGGGAGCTGAAGTCCACAAACATCTGGGGACCCACAGGTTGAGAACCACTGCTGTATGCCTTCAAGTTGTTTCTGACTGCTGGGGAAACTATCATAGGGTTTTCTGGGGCTGAAAAATTCCAGTGAATGCAATGACCCTTCCTTCTGAATCCAAGAGGTATCATGGGACTGTGGTCTAAAGCAGCACTACTCAAAGTGGTGGTCCCTGGACCAGCAGGAGCCCAGGAACCATTGGCTGCCGGTCCCCGGCAAGTTTCCAAAAAATGAAGAAATGGTACACAAAGGGTACATATTCAGTGATAGTCCCTTTTTTTAAGTCCCTGTTTTTAAAAGGAAAAAAATAATAATCGCTGATCTCCCACATTAGATAGCCTGAGAAACACTAGTCTAAAGCAAACAGTGCTTCCGTCTCCACATGAGCTTTCTCCAAATTAATGCCCTCCAGATACATTGGGCTATGTTGCTGTTGTGTGCCTTCAAGTCCTTTCTGACTTATGGTGACCCTAAGGTGAACCTAGTTCAGGATTTTCTGGGCCAGAGTATGTGACTCGCCCAAGGCCACACAGTGGGTTTCCATGGCCAAACAGGAAACAACCCTGGTCTTTAGGGTCAAAGTCCAATGCTCAAACCACTATACCATGCTGGTTGTCATGCTGGGCTATACAACCCATCATTTCTAGCCAGTTGACTGTTTGGGGATGATGGGAGCTGTCTACCACAGCTAACAGGGACTGGAGTGGGAAGGGCTACTTCTGCTATTACGGTGGCTAGTTGGAAAAATGCACAGTTATTTAGAAAAAGGGAAACTTTCAAAAAGTGTTGTTTGCATAACACAACTTTTAAAGTTACAGAAACCCTGGCCTCCTTTGCATCCGGCCACCATAATTTCTTCAAACCCTCATTCCCAACTTGCAGCTCTCTGAATTGCCTTCATTTTATACTTTCTTCAGTAGCTCACTACTGAAAAGTCATTAATTTTCTTATTGAGGAAAAGGACATTTAGAAAAAAAACTGGTTGTGGAGAAAGCCATATGTGTCTACTTTAGGGTTCCTGTGTTTTCAGGGGGCTGGATTCAATGATCTTTGAAGTCCTTTCCAATTGTCTTATAGAAAGGCTGAAAAGCCAGTCAGATTTAATGCATTAAAAAAAAAATCTAGCAAACCACCTGATTTATAGGATCAGAAGTCCAGACTTTGATGAGTAAGGCTGTGAATATTCTTGATGATCCTGCAGTGCGTAGGCAGTCTCACTTTTAGTGCAATTCTGTGCATGTTTACTTAGTGATTCCCACTGAGTGCAATGGAATTTATTTCTTGGTCATTGTGCTTAAGGGTCCAACCACACTATCCTTGAAAAACAGCTTTGGAGTTCCAGTGATTTTGCAAACACCACTAATATCATTGAACTCTTAGCATGAGACTTCTGTTGCCCTCATTTTCTCTGCTCTACAAAGATTAGTTGTATAAAATAATGTGTTTTATTAATTAAGGCTGCAATCCTATACTTGTTTAACTGGGGATGAGTCTTGTTGAACTCCACTGAGTTTATTTTTGAGTAAATACAAATTCATCAGGTTGCAAAAAATCAGCAGGTGACTTAAAGGCACATACATACACACAGATACTGCATTGCACTGTAAGTTCCCAGACATCTGAAGCTGTTCTAATCACTTACTAGTTTAAGAGCTTGCAAACTGACAATATGCTACCAGTTCACGTTTTAATTTTAATTTCAATACTGCATGCTGGACTACAGCCATACACACTTTATCAGGAATGTTCCTCACCCCTATGCTACATTACAGATGATGCATTTCACAAAAGCCTCTCAGATGAATTAATGGATATTCCGCCTCCACCACTCCTCACACACACAAATAAGTTGTAAAGTGACTCAACCCACACATCCATTCCTCGTAAATATACACATGATACCAATTTAGTATTCAGTATGCTTTATGAGCTTCTCAAATCCATAACTAACATAACATAATTAATTCACTTCTTACACCCCTTGAAATACTTTTCCTTAAAATATATGTATAATTTCCAATGCAGACCAAGAGTTAACAATAATTGTGTTAGGCTACACAGCTGACGACTCTAACATTTTGTCTGCCACCTCCAAAGAATGAGAATCTTATCATTTGTCATCTGTATAGCACCAATGTACTATTCAAAATGTTTTATGATCCCTTATTTTATTCTTAGTAGAAGTACACTTTTTAAAGGGCTGGTTTTCTGCAGCAAATATGAGGCAGATGCATGTGGTCCCTCCCCATCCAGTTTTTGCTTCCCTTTAGACCAATTCACAGCAATAGCAATATCTAAACAGTGTACACTTGATATCATTTAAGGTTCAAACTACTTTTGAAGTATGTTAGTTCTACTTAACGTACAAAATTTTAAAATTTAAAATCAGTGTTTGCATACCCACCAACTGTCCCAATTTGACATGAACAATCTTGATTAATAAATCCTATCCTTCCACTTTTTCAGCTGCTTTTTAAATGTCCCAGTTTCTCTATTCTCTCACTTAGAATCATAGAATCATAGAGTTGGAAGAAACCACAGCGGCCATCCAGTCCAACCCCCTGCTATGCAGGAACACCCATCAAAGCATTCCCAACAGATGACCATCCAGCCTCTGCTTAAAAACCTCCAAAGAAGGAGACTCTATCACACTGTAATGCAGCATATTCCACTGCCAGACAGCTCTGACCATCAGGAAGTTCTTCCTGAGGTTTAGGTGGAATCTCCTTTCCTGCAGCTCGAATCCATTGCTCCTTGTCCTAGTCTCTGGAACAGCAGAGAACAAACCCGCTCCCTCCTTGACGTGACATCCCTTCAAATATTTAAACATGGCTATCATGTCCCCTCTTAACCTTCTGTTCTGCAGACTAAACATACCCAGCTCCCTAAGCCGTTCCTCATAGGGCATGGCTTCCAGACTCTTCACATTTTGGTTGCCCTTCTCTGGACACGCTCCAGCATGTCGATATCCTTCTTGAACTGAGGCGCCCAGAACTGGACACAGTATTCCAAATGAGGCCTAACCAATGCAGAATAGAGTGATAACATTACCTCCCTTGATCTAGATGCCATACTCCTATTGATGCAACTAAGAGTCACACTGGCTTTCTTGGCTGCCTCATCACACTGCTGACTCACGTTCAGCTTGTGATCTACCAAGACTCCTAGATCCCTTTCTCATGTACTGCTATCCAGCCACACATCCCCCATCCTATATTTCTGTATTCCATGTTTTCTGCTTAAGTGTAGGACTTTACATTTCTCTCTGTTGAAATTCATTTTGTTAGCTTTGGTCCAGCTCTCCAATCTATCAAGGTCAGTTTGAAATTTGATCCTGTCCTCTGGGATATTAGCAACCCCTCCCAATTTGGTATCATCTGCAAATTTGATCAGTGTGCCCTCCAATCCTTCATCCAGGTCATTGATAAAGATGTTGAATAGCACTGGGCCCAGGACAGAAACCTGTGGCAACCCCCTAGTCACTTCTCCCCAAGATGAAAAGAAGCCATTGGTGAGCACCCTTTGGGTTCGGTCAGTCAACCAATTACCAATCCACTTAACAGCGGCATCATCCAGCCCACATTTTACTAGCTTCTTTGCAAGAATGTCATGGGGAACTTTGTCAAAGGCCTTATTGAAGTCAAGATATGCTAAGTCTACAGCATTCCCTTCATCTATCAAGCTTGCAACCCTATCATAGAAGGAGATAAGATTCTCTCCTTTGTCCTTAGCCTCCTTCAACTGCTGCAAGCTGAGTTAAAAAAAATAGGCTGCAGTAGTTAATCTTAAAGGTGCTGCTACATTCCATTCCCCCTGTCTTCCTCAAAATGGAAAAATAGTTTGTATTCAATTAACTTTGGGGGACGGGAGAGGAGAGGAAGGTCCAGAATCTTGCTGTTCCCTGTAGATTCAGAAAAAAGCAAAAGTGTTCTGGTTTACATCTGTGAAATGTGGTGATTATGTAACTGAACTCCAAATAAAGCAGCTTCACATAATTATGTAGCACATGTATTTCTCCTTTAAAGCAGCTGTAATAGCCATTTGAATGTTGGACTAGGACCCTGGGAGACCAGGGTTCAAGCCCCTACTCAGCCATGGAAAACCCACCTGGACAAATCACACTCTCACAGCCTCTGATGAAAGCAAAGGCAACCCCTCCTCTGAACAAATCTTGCCAAGAAACCCCATGGTAGGTGTATCTTAAGGTCACCATAAGTCAGAAATGACCTGATGGCACACAACAATGACCTGAAGTCACCACTTAGGCTTCAAGTTGGTGATATGTACCTGCATAAGACTCCATCAGCCTTAGAGGCCATTTTTGTGCCTGCAACAGCCCTTATATGCTGTCTACACAGCCAAAAGACCAGTGAAACCATGCCACCAAAAACTGGTGGTACACTTCCCACCCACCCCCAAAGCCATTGTTTGAGGGTTTTCCTTCCAACGGGTAAGGAACCTCTCTGCTCTACAGACTATATCTATGGTACAGAGGGGCAGTCTGGTACTTTTCTGTACCACAGACAGCCTGTTGGAAAGGGGGGAACTTCGGCTACCTGCAGACTCTTCTCCCACATTGTCCCCTCCTTGGCAAAACAATTTTTTGTGGAAGGGACCAGAAAGGTGTGGTGTGATCTCAGCTTTTTGTAGAGAAGTACTTCCTCATTCTTTCCTACTTCAAAATGCACTATTGGCTTGGGTTGACACACTTTGCAACATCTTGCACCCACAAAGAACTTTGGGCTGGATTGGTGTTGATGCCATCTTGTACAGGGCCTTCTCTTGTTTCTAGTGGAGTATGATTTGGGGTGGCCCACAGCTTTTTGCAGGGTGTACAGAAGCAGTTCCTTATTATTTCTACCTGAGTATGCATTATTGGCTTGGGATGGCACACTTGGCAACCGCTCCCTGGTTCTAGGAATGTATGATTTAGTGTGGTCCACAGTTGATCTAGGGGGTGGAATGGTTGAGATTAAATGACTGAACTGTATTGCAAACATTCACACAAACAAGGAACTGGAAAACTGGAATAAAGAACCAACTTCAGCACCATACTCTGTTGTGGATAGAAGAGGAGGAGGAGGAAAAAGGACAGGATGGGGCAGGGAGAGGGAGAGCACATGATCCAGGAAGAAGGAAGAGTCTGATGTCTCATCTCCTTTTTTCCTTGCCCTTTCTCTTTCTTGCTTCAAGGCAGGCCCACCAATAAATTCAAATAAGCCAGCTGAAGTGCCAACCAACCAATCAATACCTCCTAGGGAACCAGAGGGGCAATCCCAAAGTGAAACTGGGCAGGACACCGAATGGGAGCAAAGAGAGGAAAGCAGCCCTGTCCCAGAGGCTGGTAAGTTGCTATTTCTTTCATGGGTGGATCCTTAAAGTGACTGGTATGAACTGCAATCCCAATAGGCATGAGGTGGTGGAGGCATTTGATCTAACTGATCCTCAAGGAATTCTTTGCTGGGGGCCAGGAGTAAGACATCCTAGCTGTGCAGGAGGCCCATGTCTACATCAACCAGGATGTTATGGAGTGCAAGAACCTTTGTGTCCAAAATGCAGAAGTCACTATCATAGCAGGGCCATGTTCACAGACACCTCTGTCAAGACAATAGTCAACAGACCAGGAAGAAGTCATAAAGAGACTAGGCAGGACAGTGACAGAGGTTCTGCAGTCTACTGCAGTTGGCTAATAAGCATCTATGACCCAGCAAGCCTTGAGAGGACTCACAGGGAACTGTTTGAGACACTCTTCTGCTTCCTGTAGATTCAGTTGCCAATGGGAGCACTTTTGCTGGTTGGTGAAGTTTGAGACCTGCTTCCTCTAAAGGCTCTCAAAGGGAAACAGTGGTGGCTTGTGGTTCCAGGGGTGGTGGGTCAGTGAATTCAGTCCAAATTTTAGATCAGACTTTAAAACAGCTAGCCGAGGTGTTTGAACCTGTTTTGTGAGATTAGTTCATCACCTTCAGTAACCCTTTAAGGCAATCCAAAATCTGGAGTAGATTTGCCACCCCATTGACATGGGATCCACCAGCCACCACTGAATCCCACATTTGTCCTTGTTGGGGTCCTTCCACTTGTCCTAGACCATGGTATGGCTGTATGTGGTGGTCCCAGAGCTCAGCCTCTGAGTGCTCCTGCCACTCCAGGTGTCTGGTGATCTATTTCCCTGTTCCAGTGAACAGGGAAATCTGAGACTTAGGTCCACTGTTCTGCCACTCACAGCCATCTGGCTTGAAGGTAATGAAGAAGCTCTAAGGACAGCATAGGGTGCCATACTGTATTAATTTTGTCTAAACAACATGCCTTCTAGGGGTGTTTCCTCTGAGAACTTCAACTTCCTGGCATTTTATAACCTGCACAAACACAGAAACCCCTTCACACAACATGTCAAACCAAAAGATTTTTTAATTGACATTCTTCAATTGTGTTTTTCAATTGTATTTTTAATAAATGCAGTTCCTGTGCTTACCCCATGTAATTGGACCGTGTATTTATGGCCCATAGAAAGAGCCACTAGCTAATACTCAAGAAGAAGTGTACATTGTATCTTGGGCAGGTGCATAACAACTGTACAGCCTCATATGAGAGCATATTTGTAAGAGTTATATATCCTTATATATGGTCTACTCTAGCAAGATATATAGCTTTTGCTAATCCATGACATTTTTGATCTCAAAGGAAAATTTGCAGAATTGTGGAACAAGTCCAGCCTGCTTTGCTTCTTTCACAACCTCCATTTACCAGACTCCTAGTTGTATGAAGAGAGATATTTCCATAGTTATGTGCTAGATTCTGATTGTGGTCATCCAAACTGAAATTAAAATAACCCAAGGCTATGTTGCAAGATTTTCAGTGTATCAATCATGTTTTCACCAATCTGTCATTTTTTATTAAGCCTCTTTGTGACTCTTCAGTTCATTTTGTTCTCAGTGGTTTTCATTCTTTTTCAGAAATATTATGACTAAACCCAATGACTGTATCAACCCATGAGAATGTTTGGCATTTGGATCCAGCATTCATCCGTTGCTTGAACCCAAAATTCAGCTGTCTTCTCTGGCAAAAGTTAAGAACAATAAGATCTTGGAAAGCTACACATGTAACTTCAGGTTTTTCAAATTAGCTAAACTCAACAGATATTAACCTAACACTAGACAGATAACCTGTTTTACTCTTGAGGAAATGTTGCTAGCATTTAGCTGGGAAAGGTGGAGAAATATATATAGTTTAATGACAGAGCATGTGCTTTACCTGCAGAATATCCCAAGTTCTGTCCTCAAAGCTCCAAGCAGAGTAGGAAAAAAGACTCCTAAACTTTGGAGAGCTGCTGCCAGTCAGTGCTGCCAATATTGTTGTAGATGAAGCAGTTTATACCCTGCCTTTCCTCCAACACTGCTAACGATAAGGAGGCTAACAATGATGAAGTACACATTAAAAATCAAATTCACAATTAAACCTTAATCTAAAAATATTTGTATTAAAAGCACAATTTAAAAAGACATGAGCTTGGATTCATCTGATTAGACACCTTACAACTACAGTGTAACTTACATACACTTCAGAGGCTTGCCAGAGTAAAAAAAAGGGGGGATCTTGTCTGCTGATAGAAAGACAACAATGTGGAAACAAATCTAGTCTCTGTTTGTAAGGAGTTCCAAATTCTGAAAGTGGCCTGCAAAAAGGCCCTCCCTTCTGGCCGCAGTCATGCTTGATGGTGACAGAACTG
This sequence comes from Iguana delicatissima, assembly GCA_948472985.1. Lineage (NCBI taxonomy): Eukaryota > Metazoa > Chordata > Lepidosauria > Squamata > Iguanidae > Iguana > Iguana delicatissima. The sequence continues at coordinate 347,910 of CAOKZL010000753.1, forward strand.
AAGGAGGCACTTTCCCTGAAGATCTAAAAACAGGAGGAGTTCATTTTGGAGAATGCAGGCTTTGGTTTCATGTTGATTAGTATCTGATTTTGCTCTAAATAGTACACACTTTGTGAGGACGGGGTGGGGATGGGGGTGGGGGTGGAGTAATTGCTGACAGGCCAGCAGTCAATGCCTGCTTAACCTGTTAAGTGGGAATAGAGTATCAGATCCCGTAGGTCCCCAGTGCTGAAAACAGCCCTCCAACCCTGTCCTGCCATCTCTGGTGCTAATTGGCTTCCATGTTGACAGCCTCAGAAGAACTGCTTTGACACAAGCAGAGCAATTCATCTACTGTATCTTCTCTCTTACTCCCTTGACAAATGTTGCTTAGATGAGTTGCTGGAAACACTGCACTGTGACTGTGCTTTGCTAAACCTAATTTGTGTACAGAGCTGGAGCCATCACCTCTGGGGATATCAACTCAGCAACTTTCACAAGAAGAACTAATATTCACTTGAAAGAAAAAAAAGTGCTACAGAGAAGCAATTTATACTTGTGGCATCTTAAGGTGCCAAATGGAGCTGTTCAGGGGTGGGGTGGGGAGGTACAGGTACACTGTGTACTTTGTGGCTGCATTGGATTTTTAACCTTTATTGTTTACTTAGGGAGAGACAGACAGTCCCTGTTGTGTGCTGCAACCATTTTCAAGGCAAATGCAGCCATGGGTGGCTGTCTTCTCAGAATTAGGGGTTCATTGTTTATACACAGTGAAACGGTAATTTTAAAAATATATTAGGTGAGAGGTTTTTTTCCAAAGTAAAGACAAGAGAAGCATTAATACTTTTTTATTATTATTATGAGTGATCAGACAAGTCTTGTTTAGAGTCATGATTTTCAGCTTGGTCCTTCATGATTTGGAGGGAGATGAATTCAGGCTGAAGGATATGCGAACCATAAGAATGGAGGATTGCTAGGCCACAGTCTGATCATTTCATTTATTTTAACTTATTAACATTTACATGTATTTTAGGATCCATGTGATTTGCAGATTTAACCAACTGTACACTGAAAATGCAGAAATGGCAATCAAAACAAAACAAAACAAACCATCCTGAGATCTAGTTCAACTATACCAAGAAGCAGTGGCAGGGAAGCAGTGGCGGTGGCGGCAAGGTCCAGACACCAGGCATGTGTTTTTAGGATTTGTATCTCATGTGCTCCTGAAGACGGGGCATCAGGAAGAATAGTTGCCACACAGCATGCAACAGCCTCAAGCTTCAGGGTTGAGTGGTGGTGGTGCTTCTGTTCAATTATTTGCAAAAAATGGTTTAGGAAGGAATGTGGCAGCAGTGGTGGTGGGGCTCTTGCTTGGTCATTTGCAAATAAATGAGCAGGAATGCTACCACCATTCTCAGGGAGGCAAGCAGCTTCCACAGGGACATGACAGTGGTGGAAGTGCTTCTGCTCATTAATTTGCAAACAAATGAGCAGGAGGACCACCACCACCACCAGTAGTTCAGGGCAGGAAGCAGCTTCTGCAGGGACATGGCAACCGACGCATCTCGGCTGCTGCTGCAGCTTGCCACCACCTCTGCTGCTGGCCTGTGCCGTTTTTAATAGGCACTTGAGCAATCGCATTTCTGGTTATCTGCAGAGGGTCCTGGAACCGTCCAATGCATTTATAATTATTTTATTTATAATTTATATGTAATTATTGCAGAATAAAAATATATAATCAAATTAAACAACAACATGTAAACTAAGAATGACAGCAAACATCAACAACAAATCAACTAGATTTAATAAAGTTGGGGGAAATCATCTAGTATTTAAAGCCCATCAGGAAAAGAGAAGCTCCACTTGTTTTCTAAAAGCTAAGAAAGAAGAACCTCATGACAAAAGGGAGTTTTGGAACCTAGGTATCTTTTAAATACGTTTTAAGTGTTTTAAACTGTTTTTAATCATTTTGAAACAATATTGTTTAATTCTTTTTAAACTTTAGTAAATTAATGTTTTAGCTTGATCTTTTCAAGTTGTTGTACGCCACCTTGAATCCCATCTTAGGAGAAAGGTATATAAATTCAATAGATAGGTAGGTACTATCACCAAAATGCCCCTATTCTGCTATATAGGAGCATAAGGCTTAGGCTGGCACATGACACCGCAGAAACCCCAACCTAAGCTTTGTGAATATGCTGCAGGCCACAATGGCAAACCCACGTCTCAGAGCAACACCTGATCTCTCAAGCCAGAGCTTGAAAAATTTAGTTGTTTAGACTACAACTCCCAGGATGCCCAAGCCAGAATAGCTACTGAGAGATGATGGGAATGTACTCCTAAAGTAACTTGTTTAGGCTCTGCTTCAAAAGAAGTCCTCTCTTGTACAAAACAGGCTGAAAACCGCTCCCAGATCAACTTTGCTACTGACTGTATAGATTTCTCATTTCTTCCCTGGAGCATGCTGGAAATGAGTGCTTGAGCCTCTCATGATATATCTGACATGGAGCAAATTTGGCCCATGGGCTGTGTATGGCCACCAAGGCCTTTTTGTTGGCAGATCCCTCAACACCAGCAAATTGGAGAGGGACAAAAACGGGGTTTTTCTACTCCTGGAGCAGCAATTTTGTTTAATCTTTTGTGTTAGATGGACAGAGTATCTCCCCTTAGCTCTCCAAGCCTCTGATTCGTACCCAAGCCAAAAATCAAAATCAAAAGTAGATATCTGGTAACTTTTGGTTTGTGGTGGTTATATTATTGCTCTTAGGGCAATAATATAAGGTGGTGGGTGGAAAAATTGGGCCCTCAGCCCTGCCGCTGAGTAGTGATATGTTATTATTGCTAGAGTAAAGCAGGCCTGACTTTGGTTGGTAATGGTTTGGACACCTACTGGATATTTCAAGTGGTATTAGTTACCACAAAGAATCCAACAGGTGCTATATAAGAAACAAAAATGACATTTCCCTTATGCTTCTCTGTACAGCATGATAACATTCTAATTCATTTAAAACAAAAAAAGAAGGAAGGAAGGAAGGAAGGAAGGAAGGAAGGAAGGAAGGAAGGAAGGAATATATTGTTCCCAGAATATATTGTTCCCAGATATCTTGGAATTTGAAAGAAATTGAGGATGGGAGTAAAATGTTGCAGCTTGTGCTGGGAGTTTCCAGAAAATAATATGGGCTATCCAAATTGTCGTTTAATTTTTTTGTTAAAATGAACTGCAGCAATAAATACCACAACCTTCTGGTGCAACTACTCAACCTGGAGCAGCCCTATCTCCCCCTGCCCTATATTTAACTCTTAAATCCTGTCTAAATCCAGTTGCTAGTTTCAGCTAGAATAGATTCACAAAAATCAATTGCTGAAAAGTATGTTGGCACTGATTGACATAAATCCCAGTGATTCAGTGGGTCTAATCTAGTTGACTCATCAGGAGGAAACCTACGTCTTCCCTCTCCCTGACTGCTTTCCTAATGTCCTATTTAATTCTGTATACATTGACACATCTTTCCTTTTATAACTTTAACAAAGGAAAATATTTTTTTTAATCTCACTAATTTTAAAAATGTGCCCTTGAATTTAAAGATAGTCTTTTAGTCAATTGAGTTTCTGCACTAATAAGCCTGCTCCAAATTGTAATCTGTTTTGCTACTGGTGATGTTATTCTTTCCTGGTGGTGATTAAAACCTGTGCCATAAAAACAGGATTGTGAGCTGACTAACCTCTTGTTCACTGGGGCTGGAGAATCTCAGCACTCTCCAGCTTATAGGTCAGCTATTGTATTGACATCTCCTTCTTCCTGAGGATGGTTCTTTTCTGTCCATCCTGCTAGTTCTGAGGCTAGTACAGGTTGACCACTGATCTAAAGTGGCTACAATTCATTTTCAAAACTTGGCCTCCCTGACTTACTACCTCAAATGAGCATGGGTCCACTTGCATTGGTACCTCAGCTTTATTCTACTCCTTATTCTGTCACTTCATCTACAGTATCCTTACTTGCTCACCCATATGCTGTTTAGGTACGCTTTCAGCTGACTCTTTATAGTAATGTGCTTGTCTTGATTTCTGCTCTGCTATCAGTTCATCTCATCTGTTGTAGCTCTTTAGATGTACTAAATTGCCCCCCATTGCTAGCAGACACTTTGTCCTTCAACCCATCAATCCCCTGCACTGGACTCCCATCCAAACTTTATGAAGGTATATTCTGGGTAATCCAGGCATCAATCCCTGTTTTCCTAACTTTGGTTAAAATTCTGTTAGCTGTTTTACAATTAGATTCAATTTTCCAGTTATTCTGCAGGAAGACAAGTAAAGATGTGTGATAATCAAATTCCCATTGGTTCTGAAATAATCTGAATTGTTCTGACACAAATTGCAGTCCATTATCAGAGAATACAATATCTGCTATTCCATAGCAGGTAAAATGGCTCTTTAGCTTCCTTATGATTATCTCAGATCTAATGTCTGGCAGAGGATCTATATCTCCAAAGCTGACACCATGGTCTACTGTTGTGAGGCAATCTTTCTCTTACCATGTGAACAGATGTACTACCACCTTTTCCCAAAATTAGCTTAATATCTCATGTGGCTGTATAGCTTCCATTTGTTGTCTGTCTCCATGTGGATTACAGATCTCATATTGTTCTATGTATTCTTTTAACTGTGCATTCATGCCAGGCGAGTAAAGAGGTTCTCTTGCTCTCCAGAGAAAACGCTTAGTTCCCATGTATGAAGAGTGTATCTTTTTCATTATATGTAAACACAGTGCTGCAAGAAAGGTCTGTTACCCCTAATTGTACCCTGAGATCCACTCCCACTAAAAAATAGGGCACAGCTTCTACTATCAGTCCATGCTTTACTTCCAGCCAGCCTTCAAAGATAGTATGTCTGACTGTATGTAGACTCTGAGCTGTACTTTCCTATATTGCGTGTAAAGGGTACTGGCAAACCGATAGGCATACAAAGTATTTATTGATTCTGTCTCTTTCTTCACTGAGTCTTCTTCATTAGGTATTGTGAGCTAAGCTCTGCTTAAGTATGATCTGTTGTAATATAACCAATCAAAGAGGGATAACAATTCAACACATCCGTATCATATACCACAAAGAAATATTAGCTGTATGTTGTTGCTATATGACTTCAAGTAAACTCCAGCTTAGGGCAACCCTACCATTGGGTTTTCTTGGCAAGATTTATTCAGAGGTGGTTTGCCCTTATCTTCCTCCAATAGGCTGAAACAGTGTGACTTGCCCAAGCTCACCCTGTGCATTTCTATGGCTGAGCAGGAATTTGAATCCCAGTCTCTTGAAGTTCTAGTCCAGTGGTCTCAACCAGATGTTTTTGGACTTCAGCTCCCAGAAGCCCTGAGCATTGACCATAGTGGCTGGGGCTTCTGGGAGCTGGAGTCCACAAACATCTGGGGACTCACAGGTTGAGAACCACTGTTCTAGTCCAACACACAAACCACTGAACTACTCTGCCTCTATTTATTTGTAATACATTACCAATATTTGGTTGAAGTAGACAGTTTCTTTCTAAAAAGGCATAATGATGTCCAGTACAGCTCAGAAATAATTTTTTGGTGGACCAAATGTAGTTTTAAGTCTAAAGAGATTTCATGAAGAGTGTTGCATGAACAGGATGCTACAAATGAAAAGTTCCTTTTTCTGCTCACTGCAGCTGGTTAGAGGATGTAGAGCAAGGATTCTCCTTTAGGCATTCAGTGTTAGGTTGACTGTGCAGAGTCTCAGGCACTAGCATTTTATAACATTAATTTGAAATTTCACTTGCTAGCTTTATTCTTTTTTAATGGAAATTATAAAATTAAGCTGTTATAATTGTTAACAAGATGCCAGTGCAAAGTTGCATTTCAATTAAAGAAACAATTAAAATTACCAAAAAATAACCCAAACCCACAAAATTACCCTACCAAGCAATTAATTAAATAATGTGAAGGGTTTTCACTCAGCCCATTAACATCACTGTCATTTAATGATTAAAATAACAACTTTTAAGATTTTGAATAGGAATATAAGCCGCCTTACCACAGTAAGGAAGACCTGTAAAGAGGCAATTTGATTTCCTGCTTATTCTATTGCACTCCAGGCACTCTGAGTATGGAGGGACAACTTCAGGGTTCCTGTTGATCTCCTTTCTTATACTGCCATTCAATTAGAGGAGAGTCCTCTGTGAGATACGATCCATGAATATACAGCATGTGTGTGAGTCAGATGGGCTATGTTAAGAGAATACAGATGCCTCATAATTGTCACTAGACAGTAATCAGTGATGGTTACCTTTCAAGTTCTACATATAAGAAATTAGTGTGGCTCCCTATCCAAATGTTCACCCTTCAAGTATATAAAGCATCAAATATCTACTTCTCTTCTAATGCCCAGTGTAAAAAAATCTGCTTCTGTCTTCTTGGGAAACTCTTATCTTGTACTTGAAGGTATTTGTTTTTGTACATTTTCTGTTGACATTTGTATTTTATAAAGCACTTTGAGGACATGTTGTGTGACAGGCAGTCAACAAAATCCAACTGAAGGTAGCCTGCTGTATAACTTTGTACATGGCAGCAGGGGGGCACTTTTAGAAGATTGACGCTCAAGTGCACTTGACAGACTGTACCAGTTTCTTCAGTGAATACAACGCCATCGCAGTATCAATGGGATGCTTTCCCCCTCTAAAGCCTGATTAATACTGCCTCTCCCTGCCAGTTCAATTGAATTCTTAGGACAAATTAGCTTGAGGTTTAAAAACAAGTTTGGGATGAAAAGATTCTCACTGATCCTGCCTTAAAATGAAGTTTTTGCTTTTGTGAAGTGAAAAACAAACAATAAAATCACGGCAATACAAAATGAAAACAACACCTCTATTTTGTTCAAATTTTACTAATGTTCCTGTTTAGAGAGCAAAAAAACATTGCAGATGGTAGTTTCAAGCTGAATGACATTCTAGGGTCCAATGATTTCCATGTCTTTTCACATACTCTTGACTTGTGTGCACACTTGTGGGCCCTTTGCCCAATGGACAGGCCCTACCCTATGATCCAGCTAAAAAAGCTATCCCTCATTCTCAGCACCTATCGTTGTATGCTATTCAGTATCCTGTGCTGTGCCAGAAGTGTCAACATCCTAGTAATGCGTCTGTAAATAAGTTAAAAGAACATTAAGATTCCTTTTGGACAATACAATCTTAGCTGACATATGAACAAGCATGTAGCCTCTTCCTGTTTCAGCGTGCACCTAACTGCGGGAGTCTGTAGTGAACCATGATTACATCCAAACTGTGATTTGAAATTGGTGTAAGATCCTGGCTTATTTCAAGTTGGGTAACTACAGTTCTTTGTGGTCTCTGTGCCTCACAAAAATCTGTGCATGGAATATTTGAGAGCTGAATCACTTTTGGCAGTAACCCCGCCCCTTCAGGTGCAAATATAAATAGCCCCAAGAGCTACTCCCCTTTTTTGTTCGTTGTGCAGTTTGCCTCAGAATAGTATAGTGCTGAATCACCCTTCAAACTTCTAACCTTCTTAGTTCTTCAGACTCTTTCTTCTTCTATTTTTATATGTACACATATACTTGTGTGTGTATGTGTAAGTGTGTAAACATTTGTTAGTCTCTTCCTCCATTTTGTCCCCTGACTCTCTTAGAGGTTGTTCATACTTTTGTATGGCCTCTAAGGCCCCTTTTAAAAACTGCACCTCATGTGGAGGAAAGGAGTGCCACAGATCAGGGTTGCCTTGGCCTTAATGGGGCTAACAGAATGCAGCCTGCCATTTCCTCCTGCACCTTGACCAGCACCCTCTTGAGCAAGGGCAAGGGTGGAAAGAGGCGGAGCAGAGGCCCCGTCCAGCACTAGAGAGAGAAAGACATCCCCCAGTGGGCTGCAGCCTTGGCGCCCTCTCTTGTAGAAGAGGTTGTGCTCAGAGGTGAACATGTCAACAGGAGGAGGACTCCAGTGATGCTATATCAGGACAAATGCCCTGTCAGATGTAGTCCATTCATGTGCCTGTGTTGTTGCATGACTGAGGGAGTCCGCTAGGATGTTGTCCTGTCCTGGCATAGATAGAGCTAGAGGGATGTTGGACTGAGGAAGGTACCAGTCCCAAAGGTGCATTGACAGAGTATTCATTGTGGAGGACCTGGCGCTGCCTTGTTCACTTTGTTTGACAACACTTGTATGACCCTGCCTTCGATGGAGCCCTTGAATGCCTTGATGAGTGCAGCTGTGTGATTGCCTTAACTGGAGCCCAGGGATGTAACCCACTAGTCACAGAATTCCTAGCTGCTGTTCATCTCCTTCACCAAGCAACTCCCCTAACCACCACTATATCAACAAAACAGTGGCACAAATGCCTCACAATCAGTTCTTCAGTACTGACAACACCCAATCTTGTTCTCATGCTTTCCCTCATCTTTTCCAGACTGTGGCCAAATGCTCGTGAAAGTTAAAGGGGCGGGGGAGGAATAGCATCTTTCTCAAAGTGTTTTCTGCCCCTTTATTACAGCAGGCAGGTGGGTTGGAATCTGATCACATGGAGTGAAAATCCTACTAATGGCAAGCTCCAAGCCCATCCTCAGTCAATATTTTCAAAAGTGAAAGAGATGAAGAAAAGGAAAGAGGGTGATTAAAGAAAGAAGAAAAGAGGATAAACAGGACTTGTTTTTTATGCTGCAGTGAATCCATGGTGGAGAAAACTGCATTAGGAGATAAGATCTGAATTCAAATTTTGCTTATGGAAGAGAATGCTACTTGATTTCAGTGGATTTCTCCATCAGTTCGGAATACAGTAATTGTTATGTTTTATATAATAAAATATAAACACACGAAGAGAGGAAAATCAGCAGCATAACTGGGAAACAATAGCAGCATAGCTGGGCTTTTGGAGATGTTGTCTATGCGATGTTGAAATTAAACTACTTTTGCAGGCTTCCTGATCCATCAGTGTTGGTTGATGGCATCCATGTCAGTGGGGAGATGAGTCTCCAGGTTTTCACTTGAAACAGATTAACAGCTCATTGCAGGAGCTATCCAAGGCACAGAAACTATTTGGGAGTGGATAGGTTCAGCATGTTTAACATCTTTAAAGCCTGGATTGAAGCTTGAAGTGGATTCACTGCTCCGCTGATACAGGAGTCACCAGCCTCACTATGATCCATGAAGATTCCCTGTCTTTATTGGGAGTTACTTCCATTATGAGTGCTGAACATTGGGAAGGGGGTGGTGAAGAATTCTTAGAACACATGAGATATGTTTCGTGGATCTCTCATAGAATAATAAAGTTGCAAGAGACCAAAGGGGTCATCCAGTTCAACCCTCTGCTATGCAGGAACCCACATCAAAGCATTCCCAACAGATGGCCATCCAGCCTCTGCTTAAAAACCTCCATAGAAGGAGACTCTACCACACTCTGAGGCAGCATATTGCACTGCCGGATAGCTCTGACCATCAGGAAGTTCTTCTTGTGGTTCAGGTGGAATCTCCTTTCCTGCAGCTCGAATCCATTGTTCCTTGTCCTAGTCTCTGGAGCAGCAGAAAACAAGCCTGCTCCCTCATCAACGTGGCATCCCTTCAAATATTTAACCATGGCTATTGTGTCCCCTCTTAACCTTCTCTTCTGCAGATTAAACATCCCCAGCTCCCTAAGCCGTTCATCATAGTGTTACCACCACGATCTGGCCTGGCTTTGGTGAACTGAAGATATCATTTTGATATCATGATTCGGCCTTCTGCCACCAGCCAAGTGTTTGTGAGGCCTCGCCGAACAAGCGTGAAGCTAGGTATGGGTGATACTTGTGCTGTCATTAAAGTACCAGATATAGCCAGTTCCGCTTCAGAGGGAAACCTCCTGACACAAACACCTTAATTACAATTGGACGGTAAAACAAAAGGACTCTCTGCCTGAGAGGACACCCTGGCGAGCTAGGCACTTAACGGCCGAGCTAGCCGCATCTACATACCAGCCATACTATTGTCAAAACGGCATATAATTCAATCATGCAAATCCCGACCTTTCAGAGGCTTTGTCTCTAGCCCAAAACTTATTGTTCTCACCAGAGACCAGACTAGCCTGCGGTCGTTCTTTTCCCTATAAAAATCCCCCATTCTGAGAGCTCTTTGGAACTCTCGCTGGATCACTTGAACCATCTGGAACTCTCATCGGACCTTGCTGAAAATCACTTGCTGAAATCACTTGAAGCTCCCGTTGGATCTTCTTCCTCGCCTCGCTGCCGCTTGGTCCAGCAGATTCCCCTCGGCCCCTACGCCGGGTTTCCTCCTCTTCAATTGGTGTCTCCAGGACTTCGGACAGGTGGCGTATTGCCCATTCCCCAAATTCTCTTTCTTTCCTTTTCTAGTTAGGAGTGTGCTTGTGTTTTTATTATTTTGTGTTTAATAAATACTGTTAGTATTTTGAAACTTCTTGACTCCTCACTGACCTGAAGCGGTATACATAAGATAAAAGATCCCGCTGTGTTGCCCTGCCTCTCATAAGCCAAGAGAGTGCTCCAGTTAATTTCCCCATCTTTGCTTGTTGTTATTTGGTATTTGGGCGCCCCTCCCGGGACCCTCAATTTACAGGGTAACAATAGGGCATGGCTTCCAGATCCTTCACCATTTTGGTCACCCTCCTCTGAACACGTTCCAGCTTGTCGATATCCTTCTTGAATTGAAGTGCCCAGAACTGGACACAGCATTCCAGATGAGATCTGACTAAAGCAGAATAGAGTGGTACTATTACTTTCCTCAATCTAGACATCATACTCCTATTGATGCAGCCAAGAATCGTGTTGGCTTTCTTGACTTTTGCATCACGGCGGTGACTCATGTTCAGCTTGTAGTCTACTAAGAATCCTAGATCCCTTTCACATGTACTGTTGTCCAGCCAGGTGTTTCCCATCCTATACCTATGCATTTCATTTTTTCTGCCTAGGTGTAGGACCTTACATTTCTCTCTGTTGAAACTTATTTTGTTAGCTTTGGCCCAGCTCTCTAATCTGTCATTTTGAATTTTAATCCTATCCTCTGGGACAGAGCTTTCCAAACTGTGTGTTGTGACACGGCTGCAGTTCGTAGATGTGTCGCCACCGCCCCATGCCATGAAAGACCCCAGCGAGGAGGGTGGTTAGTTAGTTTAACCTCTGGTTTGCTATTAACTATGGACACATACATAATTTATAATAATGAAATGTATGTGGGCACAACACATCTCATGAAAACCTTTCATTTATATTTTTAAAAATTTATGATTTATTTATAATACATAAAACTGAATTACTGTGTTGCGAAATGATGCACGTCTAAAAAGTGTATCACTAACATGAAAAGTTTGGAAAGCTGTGCTCTGGGGTATTAGAAACCTCTCCCAGTTTGGTATCAGCTGTAAATTTGATCAGCATGCTATCTATCCCTTCATCCAAATCATTAATAAAGATATTGAATAGCACTGGGCCCAGGACAGAACTCTGTGGCACCCCACTAGTCACTTCTCTCCAGGATGAAAAGCAGCCATTGGTGAGTACTCTTTGGGTTTGGTCGGTCAACCAATTACAAATCCACCTAACAGCAGCCCTATCCGGCCCACATTTTACTAGCTTCTTTGCAAGAATATCATGGGGCACTTTCTCAAAGACCTTACTAAAGTCAAGAAATGCTACATCCACAGCATTCCCTTCATCTATCAAGCTTGTAACTCTGGCCCTTTCCGCACATGGAGGGGGAAACGGGGGAAAATGCTCTAAAACAGAGATTACCAGCAGCCGGGTAAGCCCGTCGCCATGCGGAGCAGCGCGATCTTGCTGTTCCACAGTCCTCCGGCGTCCAAAATGGCTGCCTCGGCATCCAAAATGGCGGCTTCTGGCTCACGGAGGCTTTCCACCAACCGGAGAAGCTCGCCAGCCTACAGCCCGCCCCCAGCAGATCTGCAGGCACGCACTAGTGCGCACCTGCAAATCTGCACTGGAGCGCGGCGACAGAGCTGCACGGGGCTGCACACTCCGTGCTTTTTAAAAACCTATGAAAAGAGGTTTTTAAAAAACATGCCGCACCACCGATTCCGGTTGCTTCGGAGTGGACTGAGGTGCGGAACTACGAAAAATAGTCCGCCCCAATCCACTCCACGGTGCAGAAGACCTCCGTCAGAGGTCCGCCCCAATCCACTCCACGGTGCAGAAGACCTCCGTCGGAGGTCGCTCTGCACGTTTTAATACCCTGGTGCGGAAAAGGCCTCTATCATAAAAAGAGATGAGATTAGTCTGACACGAATTGTTTTTGAGAAACCTGTGTTGATTTTTAGTAATCACAGCATTGCTTTCTAGGTAATTACAAACTGTCTGTTTAATGATCTGCTCTAGAATCTTTCCAGGTATTGACGTCAGGCTGACTGGAAATAATTATTTGGGTCCTCTTTTTTTCTCTTTTGAAGATGGGGACAACATTTGCCTTCCTCCAGTCTTACTCACAAGCAAAGTAATCAAATTTTCAAGGCAAAAGCTGAACAGCAACTGATCCCATGTCCACAGAGAGACACATAGACACACACAGGATCTAACAGAAAAGAAACAATCTTAGTCTTCTTTGTAAAACGTATAAAAGTAGCTGTGTTTGCCATACATGTTCATAGTTCTGTACATGGTCTGAGATCCTATATTATCAGATGTAACTATGATGATGAAGCTCTGTCATTGTAGTTATGTTTAACAATGCCACCTTCCCCCCAAAAGTACTTCTTCAGCCAACCCACCAAAGGGTTTCCAAGACTATGCAGAATAGGGAAATGACATTTGCAGAGCTCTCCTGATTGTGAGGTGTGTTGAGAACAGGCAGCTGTGGAGACCATTTGAGGCCCTGCCAGAATTGCTTGTCTCAGTGTGACCCGTGACTGCTGATGTCATTTTCCAATGCTTTGATCTGCAGCACCTAGGAAACTCATCAATTGGGGCACTGCTGGGTTGAAGAGGTAGAGTTTTTTTGGGGGGGTCACATTCAGTCATTAATGATTGTAAACATTTATCCCCAACAGTTAGTTATGAGGTAGTAAGTCTAGCTTACAACTGAACAGGATGCCAGCCAGTGCTTCATAAAGAAAAGGGAGGCAAGAAGAAAATGGCTGCAGGTTAGAGTGATGCAGGAAGAGAAAGGGTGTGCACTGCTTGCGGACACTGTGGGAGAAATAGAAAAGAAGGCTTTCACATTAGGGTTGAAGTCTGTAGGAGTGTCTGGAAGCCTGTATTTCCTCTTTGGAGGCATCAAGTTTTGTTTCTTTAAAGTGACTTGTTGCTCTGTTTAATGTTAGTGGAAAATCTCTGCGTGTAGTATTGTTTCTCCAATCCGCAGCAGGCCACAGTGCATAGCTGAGTAAATAAATCAATAAAATGGTTCACTTCCATATCACCACTTAACCTCAGCTATTGATGGGAGGCCATCGTTGGGAGATATCTTGGACACAACCGATTTGGAAGAAACAAACAGCTCTTCAAAAGTGAGCCCAGAAACAGAGCAGAAGTTGGCACAGCTTTTCAAATAAAGCAGGTCCATGGTTCAGTCAGCACTCTGAGTGCAGTTTTCTTGGCCAACTAAAGTTTTCAAATACCTGCCAAAGATAGATATTATGACATAACAGCATTGTTCTCTTCATCGTAAACAAGGAGTTGGTCACAGGAGATATCCAGAGAATAGTGTTACTGAGGCCCATCATGGTACTGCCTTTCCGTGGTGGTTGGATTACATGCTCCTGTGAATTAAGAGGCTATGCTGATGGTGGCAGTGCTTCTGGTAAGGTCTCCCATGTCAGACAAGCTTTTGCTGAGGAACCAGATTAAATACGCCGAACAGCTACTGGGCAGTACTGTGTGTGACAATGCCAGAAGATCTTGGGGAAACAATGTCAGTAGTACCATAACTAATGCCTGATGTACTGCTCAGAGGAAGGCAATGGTAAGCCAGTCCTGAAGCCTTCTGCCTTGAAAACCTTATCACAAGACAGTCCAAAATGAAATAAGCGATAGTGCCAGAAGATGAGAATCCCAGGTTGGAAGGTACTCAACAAGCTACTGGAGAACAGCAGAGGCACTGTGGCTAATAACACAACAGGACTCAAGCCAAAAGGACATTCAGGTGTTGGTTGGTTGGTGAAAGTAAAGCACAAAGTTGTACAACACATAGGAACATGGAATGAGGAAGCAAAAATCAAGGGAGACTAGACATTGTAAAACAAGAAATGGAACATATAAACATTGCAATACTTGAGGTGAGCAAGCTAAAGTGGACAGGAGTGGGACATTTTCAGTTACATAACTATGCCATGTTTTATTCAGGAAATGAAAATCTAAGAAGAAATGGAGTAGCATTAATAGCGAAGAGAGATATAGCAAAAGCAGTCAAGGGATAGAATGCAAATTCTGACTGAATAATATCAAAAAGACTTCAGGAAAAACTCATCAATATAATCGTAATCCAAATTTATGCTCCAACTACAGAGGCAAAAGAGGAAGGAACCTAAAGATTCTACACTGGAGTCCAGAAAGAAATTGATCACACACAAAAACAGGACATGTTGGTAATACTTCAGGCAACAAAAGAAGCAACTGTATACATGTACGTCACGTGATGGCCAATGCAGAGCAGAGATAGACTACATAATCAGAAGCAAGAGATAGAGAAGCTCCATTCTCTCTACAAAAACAAGACTGGGAACAGATTGTGACACAGACCATGAACTACTAATATCAAAACTCAGATTAAAGCTAAAGAAGAACACCAAAGTTACTATTATGCCAAAATACAACCTGAGGAACATCTCTGTAGAATTTAACAGTGGTATAAAAAATACTAGGACATGGAAGGGAAGCTGTGAAGAAACAAGACAAGATCCTCAAATGTGAAAATATATCATTGAATACCAAAGTCAGGATTGTTCATGCTATTGTATTTTCAATTTCTATGTATGGTCATGAAAGCTGGACAGAGAAAAAAGCCAAGAGGTAGGGAATCAATTTGTTTGAGGTATGATGCTAGAGGAGAGTTCTGCAAATACCATGGACTGCTAAAAAGACAAATAAATGGGTCCTATAGCAAATGAAGCCTGATCTCTGTCTGGAAGCCAAGATGACTAGACTGAAGTTGTTGTATTTTGGACGTGTTATGAAAAGACATGACCCACCAGAGCAGACAGTAATGTTTGGCAAAGTGGAAGGCAATAGGAAAAGAGGAAGACTACGCGGTAAATGAATAAACTCAGTCGGGGAAGCCTGAGCCTGCAAAACCTGAGCTGGGCTGTTGATCTCAGGTGACTTGGAAGTCTCTGATTCTAGGGTCATCATAATTCAAAGTCGACAGCGTTAACAACACTACTATTAAGGAACCGGGTACAGTAGGCTACTTTGAGCTACTTTCTCTCTTGGAGCCTTTCCGTTTTCCCTGGCTCCATTTCGTAACTGGAGGCTGCTGCAGATGGGGCAAATATGCCAGGAGGTTGCAATATTTGTTGTAGTAGTTCCTGGGAGATTGTTTGTTTGACTACTGAAACATCCATTGAGTTGTCCTGTACTGTATTCTGAGATTCCTAGCACCAGCTGCAACATTTTGTTCCCACACTTGATTGAGTTCATTTTTGATTCTGAGATAGATTGGAACAAAAATAGTATTCTTCCCCTCTCTTCCTGTCTTGTCTTGTCTTGTCTTGTTTTTAGAGTTATAGTGCATTAGTGCATCAGTGAATTGACCCTGTATATAGCGTTAAGAATTTTATGAAAACTTCAGAGAGAAGAAAATTTCTTCTTCAAATCTTAGGGCCACCTCAGCAAACCATATCTTGTTTTGTTTTGTTTTTTTAAAAAAACTTTGTAAGAGCCATAATGGAGACCCAAGGATTTGCTATGTGCAAAAGAATGGAATAAGTGGACACGGAGACAATGACAACTGGCAGACCCTGGCAAATGCTGAAGAGCTGTATCAGGAGTGCCCACGCTTCTTTACACCAGTCTGGAGGAACCCACAGTCAGAGTTACCTTAGGTATAGTCACACTTACATAGATAAGGGGAAAACAGTGGGCAAGCAAGGGGGTGCCTAACACTTAAATTTTTGTGAGAAAGGGTACCTTACAATTGTATAATTCTGCAATTTTTACTCCAAAAATGGAAATTGATCTGGGGAAAAGAAGGGAGCTAGTCTTTGCAAGTGCTAGTTAGGGAAAATGAAAATGGCTGGACAAACGAAAAAGTAATGGCGAGATAAAGATCAGGAAGAAGAATAGCAAAAGATTTTGTACTGATCACAAAAGACTGCTAGCTTTTTCATGAAGCAAAGTGTTTGGCATCATCATCATCCCTCCCCCCATGCTAGGAAGTGGAGTACAAGGAACAATGCAGTCTGTGACAAACAATTCATGCTTATATCAACTGCAGTTCATATAAAATACAGCTCTGCGCTGCTCCTTTTAACAAGAGAAAATAGTAGATTTTTGAAAATTGCAAACTGCATTAAAAATAATGTTGCTCTTCCAGTGGGGGACGGGGGCTTTTGCAGGACAATCCATTCTTGAAATCTGATCCTGGGCTTTCCAAAAACTGGTTTCTTTCTCTCGTTTCCCTGACCTTCCCTCTTGCTGGTTTAAACAACTTAATTTCCTTTTGCTGCCATAGCAACACAGAAACAGTCTCAGAGCACAATAAGGATGGTGGTGGCTTTTCACAGATTCTTGGGCCAACCAGAACGGAAGAAATAAGGTAGATGATAGAAAAAGTAATAGCCAGGAGAGGAAATAACAGAGGACTAACATTCTATGCAGTCGTTTTCATTTTTCTGTTCATACGTTTAACACAGAACAGAATTATTGACTGATGTCTCCGGTTGAAAGAGCCACTCTTAACAGTATTGTCTAGCTTTATGGTCAGAACTCAGAAGAGGTTCTCTTAAAATGGAGCAAAGTTACATTTTCAGAAGTAAATGGAAAGGCCACTGAATTTGTTTTTGTATTAGTTGGACAATGTCCTGTCTGTCTTTGTTAAGTCGTGGTACTGGAGAGGTGATCAGAAAGAAACAAGAGAAGCTGGAGATACATTTTGATCCTGAGGTGAGTTCTAGTTTAAGAAGTTATTATGTGGCCGCATAATTATTAATGGAGAAGGCACAGCACAATTATTTTTTCTGTCTGTATGCCCTAGCCAATGTGAAAGTAGTTTGTAACTTTTGTCAGTGCTTTTATCTTACCGGTTTATAGATTTCTTTGAAAATCTTATTATAATTATGGACCCTTTCCACGGAAAAAAAAGGCATAAACATACATACATAAAATGTTTCATGTAGTCTATTTTGTTCCATTGGAAATTGATTCACCTTACACAGACTAGGCTGGAATGAAAGAAATAGATAATGAGCACTTGAAAAGGCTAAATGTTTACCCTAAAATTTACCATAACTGGAAAAATTAAAAATAACAGAATAGAAGGGGGGAAAACACCTTTTTGCACCCAATTCACAGACTACCAGAAGCCTCCCTGTGCACCCCCTGGTATTTTTGAACCCTGGTTAAGTGCACCACCACTATGTAGAATTTATTACAGCTCTTAGGTGGTTTTGCACCAAAGTCTGTATGATTCCTGTTTTAAGATACAATGGGAAAATCCTAAAAACCAAAATGCTGGAAGGGTTCTTTTCCTGATGCTTTTCCTTTGCCAGTTTTAACTCAGGACCATTGAAGCTAATCTAAACTCAGATATATCACTCTTATCCTGGAATTTCTGTCAGGATTCATGAGAACCCATTCCATTCTATTCATTAAAACCAACTTTAATTTATTTATTTTTTAAATCCAGATTAAACCTTTCCAGGGGACCTGGAATTTTTGTAATTTCTTAAAGATTGTCAGAGGTTGGGTGCGGTCACAGATACAGAGACAGTTCTGCTCAAGTTTTGGTTGTAAGGCTTGCCGTAATACAAGATAAATATTTTAGAATGCAATTTCTGCACCAGCAGAACAATGATACCAAACAATATGATACTGTGTCAGACTTCTAGAGAGACTAGCGTGGTTCTGTATAGAGAAATGTATGATCAAAGGGCTTTTACAGTGTTATAGTGCTATTATTCCACTTTCAACATGCTGTGGAATTCTGGGGTTTGTAGTTTCCTGAGGCCAAAGAGCTCTCTGGCTGAGAATCCTAAAGGCCCCTCCCTGAACTGCAAACCCCAGGATTCCACAGGATGTTGAAAGAGGAATAATGGCACTGTAACAGGGAAGTGCAGTAAGGCCCAAAGTTAGTCTGAGGGCCAAGCAAGAAAACTAGAAGCTAGAACTAAGTAGAATCACCAAGCTCACGTACAGAGGAGAATTGGTCTAAAGGTTGTACCAGAAGTCTGGATTGGAAAGCCAGATCTGATTTGCACACCAGCAACAACAGAGGAGAATTGGGTTCTGCTGAAGCTTGGTAGTTTCAATGGGCATCTTTTATGTAGATGGTCACATTCTGTACAACCATAGCAATAACACTGTACATGCTAGGGAGGGAAAAGCTCATGTTTGACCTGTGGGGAAAATACTGTATCTTGAGTTCTTGGAAAAGAAAACAGTCCAGTAACAACAGATGGAAAATGATTGGAATCCCGTTTATAACAAAGGCATATTCATAATATGCATACACATTATCTGGAAAGGTCTTTTTTAACCATTGGCTTCTGTGGCAACTTGTCACACGATTGTGCCTCAAGACGTGCTGTACCACCCTTATCAGTTTTTGCTGAAGGACTACAGTGGTCCACTGTGGACACTGAAATCCAATTCATATTTTTGAGGCCCTGATCTTGTGACTGATTCATCATGTGCAAGTCACAGGGAAAAGACCTTTGCTGACTCCCTGCTGCTCCCAGGGTGTATTGAGCCAACCACATACATCCCTTTCCACTCTCTCATGGTCTTGTAGTGGATTGCCAAAAGATCAAATCAGATGTCTATGAAGTGTGTGAAACCAGCATAGGACACTCTGGAAGCTGCTGCAAATCAGCAGAGCTTGGAAACATAACTTATTTAGAATTGCAGTTTGGAGAATTCCAGCCAGCATGACTATGGGGGATTCCAGCAACTTTACTCCAAAAGAAAAAAAAAGCAATTTCCTGCTATACTCTTGGCGTAGTCTAGGTCTTTCCTGCCATGTGGTTTATCAGTTGTGAGATTAGAGCCTTTAAGTACATGTGATATTCATACCAAAACTGTAGTTTGTGAATAACATGCTGTTTGAATTCCTAAATACAACCTTAAAGGAAGTAATTTATTCTGTCTCCAGCTTCCAGCTTCAGATTGCATCTAAGAAGTAGACCTCACAGTCAGAACACGTGGCCAAATTTTTGGACTTTCCCTATTCCTCCGCTCCATTCTCTATGTACCACCTAGCCTGGTGCAGAGTTGTGTGAATTCCAGAGCCTGCATACTCTTTTGTGACATTTGGGTTGATCTTAACACTGAACAAACATTGCCTGATTGGAATTGGGATTGATCTTATTTAGATAATTGTATGGTGGACCATCCCAGTGTAAGGCTGGTAAGGAAGGCATGCAGGGAAAACTCTTTTCACACACCTTCTCTCCTGCCATTGCTGGGCTGTTGGGAAACTGATTTTGTTGTGAAAGAAGACACATGGACTCTTTGTTGTTTATTTGGTGATGATGCCCTGTGACTAGGTTGCACTGTAACCTGTGCCAAAGTGTGGAATCCATGGTACTGCAGATGTTATTGGACTACATTTCCCAACATGTCTAACCACTGATCATACTGGGAGGTTAAGTCCAATAATATAAGGAGAGCCACAGTTTCCTTTCTCTGCCTGGATAATGTGAGGAGGATGGTAATAGACATGGGGCCATTTTTTTTTTTTAAAAAGCACCCTTTCCATTGATGTTGTTGTTGTTGTTGTTGTTGTTGTTGTTGTTGTTGTTGCAAGCTACCATCTCTTCACTCAAACCTTGCCCTGCCCCAATATTCACCTGAACATGCCTACTTGCTTCTAATTCTGAAAGCTAAGCATTCTTCGATGTGGTTGGTGTTTGGGTGGAAGACCCCTAAGGAATTTCAGAGGTTTCCAAATAGGGCTAGGAAAGAATCCTGCCAATGATCTGACTGATTATAAGACAGATGTCTGTATTCCTGCCTTGTTCTGATCAATAAGGGTGGGTCTGCGCTAATTAAGTATACCACTTTTATGTAATCTTAACTTCCACGAATCTGTTTCATGACTGCTAAGATTTATAGTTTGGTAAGGTGCTTAAGAATCCCCTGTTAGAAGGCTGTAGTGTCTATGGAAAATTCTAAGTGCCTCGCCAAACTACAAATCCCAGGATGGTATAGTATGAAGTCATGACAGTTAAAAGTAGTATGAAACTGAGATAATTGTGTAGCTAATACACAGTGGGATGAAATGGATAATCTGGATTCATTTCAATTGAACTTTCGGATGAGGTATGACTGGATCGGAGAAGCAGAGCATAGCCCTAGCAAAAAGTTCTTAAACCTGTGGTCTGTAGATCCCAAGGGATCCATGGATAGATTTCAGAGGTTGCATGAAACAGATTAAAAATTTTTTTTTTCTGAGAGGGTCCAGTAGTGTTCATTAGATTCTGAAATGGGTCCATAAACACCACCACCCCAAGAAAAAGGTTGAGAATCATAGGCCTAAGCATTCTCTTGGACTACTTGAGCTTTCAGTATAACTAACCAAGCTGTCCTCCAGTTGCCAAATTGGTGGTTCTCATGTACTGGACTATTTTATAAGATGTGTCTACAGGTAAGTAAATTTGTTAAGCTTCCCTTTGCTAATATCCACCCAATGGTTGTCTCCTCCTCTTCCTCCTCCTATTTTCCATTTTAGAATTACTTGAATTGGGTGTCTTCTGAAACCCATTCCCGTGTCAGTCAACTACTGGATAACAGTCAGGTTCTGGAGGAGTCCTGGAAACTGTGTCTTCCTAAAACTTACAGCACTAGAACAGGTGCCCTAGTTCTCTACTCAGAAGATCTAGCCAAACCATCAAGGAGACTGAAAGAATGCAGAAAGTCCCCAAGAAGGGTAAGAAGAAAAAGCCAGAGACTGTATGTTGAACTTCACACCCTTCAAGATTTGGTTCGAGCCATCTTGGCATATGGCAGTAAAGAGGTAAGGGATCACTAGCCATTCCAGTTCAGGAATGAATAGTTTACATGCTTCTAATATGAGATAAAAGTCATTGTTAACCTTTTTTGGGTCATGAATGGTTTTGAGCATCTGATTTTGAACAAAAAAAAGCAGTATTTATTTTTTAAAAATAGGACTAAACTGTATACCACATTAACTAAATAGTGTGCAGCTGAACTACATTTTAGCTCTGATCGATCTTGATCAGGATCACTGGGTGCAGATAGGAGATTTTTAGCTACCATCCCCAGCCATTTTCCCTTTAAATTCTTCATCTCTCTATCTGGAGGCTAAAAACCTCTTATCCATTAAAACTATAGGGTTTGGGGTTTTTTAGCCCCTCTGGGGAGAGGGGTAAATTTAAGAGGAAAATAGGTGTAGGGGAAGACTTTAAAATCCCCTTTGTTCATGCTATAGTCCTAATCCAGACTGAGTTGTACCTATTTAGAAATAAGAGGGAAGCTGAGATGCTGCTGCACCCTGTACATTTAAGATAGCGAGCAGCTTTTATCCTTAACTGAACAAGGACCAATTTCCATAGTAAACTGTAGGTAATTTAGTTTCTACTACAAACTTAGCTATCAGTTTTATATCACTTTGGCTGTTACCATTTCCTCAAAAGGCTTCTTTGGGATTTCAGAGTTTAGCGAGGTACTTTGAGATTTGGCTGTTGGAGATCCTTCATTCCACTATGCAGAATTACAATTTCCAGGGTTTGTAGAGAAGAGAGAATGACAATTAAATCAGTTCAGGCCTATATGTGGGTTTCCCCATTTAAAAGAAATCCAACCAGTATTCTGGATGAGGGAGCCATGTGTGAGAAGTATTTCCAAACACTGTTGCCAGAAGCATCTGGCGTATTTGAATAGATTCAACTTGCCATTACAGTCAACAGTGAGATTCCCTGCTTTAGCATTCCTGGGAAGGGATTCCATTAATAAATGCCGTCTGACCCAAAAAGGTCTCTAGTGCCTGAGGAGGAAAGACAAACTGTTCTTCTAAATTCACCGCCTGTGGTATGAGCCACATCAGTGTATCCAAGCACAACATCCATCAAAGATTAAAGGAGCAGAAAAAGGGGACTGCTGTGACCAAACACATGAAATCATGTGCGGACTGCCACAAACAATTAGAATCCAGCAGGGATATTCCCAGGCACTTACAAATCATGCTGCTGCTGCCTTAAGAGAGGGCAGGAGATGAGGACAGAATTAACCCATTACATCACCCGATCAGGCACACTGATGTTCTTACTGGAAGAGTAGGAAATAGTCTGAATGTGCTTTGCTTTTTCTCAGACATTCAGGTTTTAACTTAACTTTCTTCAAAACCTAATTATTTTCTATTTTAAGGGCCAGTACGGAGAATTACAAAACAGGTAGTATGTGTGTTGGTTTGTTTGTTGCAAAATATATAGCTTGTCTCTTTAATGTAAGCAACATATAACAAAAAAGATACAAATGCAATATGATGATCAGGGTAGCAATGATAATGGTGATAATATTTTTACAGCTAAAACGAGGTAACTCTCCATCCTCACCTGCTCCTCCTGAACTCCTACAACATGGATAGTATCAGGCTGCCCAAATAATTTTTCATGGGCAAACATGATTCAGAAGAGATCACAAATGACATACTATACTTTATAGAAAATATTGCTCTCTGGCCAGCCTTGAGATGAAAAATTTCCAGAACTTTTGTAACCATGTGTGGCAGACTCATTGTGTAACAGTGCTAGAGTCTAAGGCCCTTTCCACACGGGGAAAAAAAAACGGCTTAGGGCAACTCATCCGGAGGTCGTCCACACCGTGGAGCACGCTAGAGTGGTTTGAATAGTGGAGGTTCCACACCTCAAACCGCGCTAGCGTGGCTGCAAGGGGTGGCGCGGCGCGTTTTTTAAAAACCACATTTTATGAGGTTTTTACGAAACGCGAGCGCGCTAACCCATTGCAGCGCCCCGTGTGAAACTGCAGGGACGCGCTAGCGCGTCCCTGCAGAGCTGCCCGGGGGCGGGCTTCCGGCTGGCGCGCTGCCCTGATTGGCGGAGCGCCGCCGGAAGTCGCCGGCCTCCATTTTGGGCACCGCCGAACACCGCCGAAACTCGCCAGCGTGTGGAGCGGCGAACGCGCACTCCCCGCAGGGACGGAGCAACCCGTTTTCAGGTAAGATCCGTCCCTGCGTGCGCTGCCCCGTTCCCCCATCCCCCGTGTGGAAAGGGCCTAAGTGTTCACTTGGAACTAATCAGTTTATTTAAAGTAGTATGTTCTCATTATTATCGGTAAATTTAGATAACTCAGGCCAACTCAGTAGTTTTTTTTTATTTTATTCTTTATTCAGTTTCAAAATTTACAATAAAATAACAACACATCCAGTTAAAATCATCCATTCCCCTTATATCCCCCCTCCCCCCACTAAGTTCTTTGCATACCTTTTCCATCCATGTCATATTTATAAATCTGTTCTGTCTTCTTAAATTACATATTCATAGCATTCCCTTTCATAGTTAACACATATACTTCCCTTTAACTACTTCATCATACACTTCATCCTTTCACTCCCTCTCTGTTCGTTCATCCTTTATGCTTCATGCTTTCACTTCTTGTTAACTCCTAAGGTTTCTTCTATCACATTGTTCTTACTTTACTTCCTATGGATTCACCAAGTTCCATTCTGATCGTATTTTTTGCGTTTCTCATTCTTCCTACCCTGTTCGGGATATGCCTTCTTTCCCTCTGTATTTGGTCTATTACTTACATTCTTACGTTTGGTTTCTACCTGACCATTTTGTCCTATAATTAGCTCTTTTCCCCGGTCCGCCTGGGGATCTACTCTTAAACCTTCTCCATCCAAAGCTCACAATTATGAGATTCCCTTTTTCAATTTCATAAGTCTTTTTAACCCACAGTCTCTATATATTCTCTATATATTCTTCTACCATTCTCCAACTCTCCTCATGATATCCTTGCATTCTCCCTTGGATCATCTCTGTTAATCTAGCCATTTCTTTCATTTTAGTCACTTTCACCACCCATTCTACCATTTGTGGTGTGAGTTTATTTTTCCATTTCTGCACGTAAACTAACTTTGCCACTGTGATTAAATAAAGAATCACTCTCCAGTGTTTTCTTTTAACTTCTTTCTCTATCTTCTGGATCATATTTAATAGAAATAGTTCTGGTATTAATGGCAATTTAATTTGTAACATAACTGTTATCCTTTCATGAATTTTTTCCAGAAATTTTTTGCGTCATCACATGTCCACCACAAATGGAAGAATGTGCCGTTATCTTTGCCACACTTCCAGCACTTGTTCTCTATAGATTTATGTATGTTACTCAGTTTTGCAGGGTCTAAATGCCACCTATAAAGCATTTGGCCAACTTAGTAGTTATAAAACAAATGGTATCTTTTATTATAGTTACATTAGAAATAAAGTATCTTTTCAAAATTCATGTATAGTACAGTGTTGATATGTCAGACCGTTCAAGATGTGATATAGCATCCCTTATAGACTTAAAATCACTTTGGTATTTTATATTCATGTTCTGTTCTGTGTATAATATGACACAATTACACCTTCTGGCATAAAATTATCTTGTTTGATTTGTTAAAACACAAATCTATCAGACAATAGTTACAAACTGAGTTCCCCTTAATTTTTATTTTCTGTTCCAAATGAGCTTACAAGAACTATAAGGAAGGACTTTAATTTTGCCACTTTATTGTGAACAGGCAAAAAAGACAATAAAAACAGAAGAAACCACCAACATTAGTAAAACAGAGAACATTACCGTCAGCCTTCCACATTTGTAGGTTTGACTTTCATGGTTTTGATTATTTGCAAGTTTCTCCAGCATCCGCCCCTCCCTCCAAGGTGCTCCTTTTCTGAGGGAACCTTCCCTCTCAGTAGCTCCAATCAGACCATGTATCCCTTGAGAAACCCACCTCCGGCAGTGGTCTTCCATCTCCTCCTCCTGCTCTTCTTCCATCGGCCACTGCCTGGCCAGCTAAGAACGGCTCACAGCCTGATTTCTCAGCACCACAGACCCTCTCCTGATGCCCCCACACACACCTAAGGAAGGAGTTTGGCAAGAAAGAGGAAGTACGGGGCCATCTGCCAAACAACCCCCCTTTCTCTCTCCTTTCCCTGACTCGGGCCATTTCCGCGCTAGTTTGTTATAGCACGATTATTCCTCTTTCAACATCCTCTGGACCTGGGGTTGCAGTTTCGGGAGGGGCCACGTGGCCCCTCCCGAAACTGCAAACCCCAGGATTCCAGAGGATGTTGAAAGTGGAATAATCGCACTGTAACAGGCTAGTGCGGAAATGGCCCTGGTTTGGACCTGGGATGTCCCTTCTCCCCAACATCCTTTAGCCCTCTTCCCACAGACACACACACACACATTTTGATATTTGTGATTTTTCCACTTTTGCAGGGGTCCTGCACACCTAACCCTAGCAAATGTGGAGGGCTGATTCTATCTTATCTCCTCTAGTGCTACCTAATGTCAAGCAGGCATAAAACATTAATTCCCATAAAAAGAACAGAGAAAAGGAACCAAGGCCAGGAATTTAAACGAGCAGATACTGTATCTTACATAAAAGTCTTCCTGTTATATAGTTTTTAGAAATAATTTTGAGGGAGTAAATATACAAACAACTAGTCTTAAACATTTTATTCATTTATTCATTTCAAAATCTTTTTCCATATTTTCAATTTTCATTAAAAAAATATGCTTCAATTAAAAGAGAAACAGAAAAATGTATTTTTCTCCAATGTTTTTCCATTTTTTCCCAGCTCGTCATATCTCTAGGCTAGTCTCACCTCAGTTCTTTGCATTTTGGCAGTTTGGCCCCCCAGAAAGAACAAAAAGGTGGCATAAGAGTACAGCTTATGATTTAGTGCTCTAAAATAAAATGTTACTTTTAGCCAGCTCTGCAAATGCATTGGGATAGGCATGTGAGCTCCATTGTTTGTTCCAACTCAGACAGTAAAATAGCATGGATGAGCCCTGAATCATAGGGGAATATTTCTGAAGAGAGGTTGCTGCTGTTTTCTCTGTTATCTCTGTGATACACAGAGAGGTGAATGTCTCGGTTAGGAGGATTGGCAAAAGAGTCCGAGGGATCGTGCAGTGGGTATCTAGTTCTAATTCAGCAAGGAACATTTGCCTTTGAAGGAGAGCTTTTCAAGATGCTAAATGTTCAGGCCCCCACTCCTGGCATCCTTTTACATTACTCAGTTATAGTGCTGTGACTCCACTTTAACTGGCAGGGCAACCTGCTGTGGAATCCTGGGATTAGCAGGTGACAGAGGGGCCTTTGGGATTCTTAATGACGGAGCTCTTCCGGTGCTTCTGACCAAAGTGCCAATCCCAGGATTTCACTGGATGGAACTGTGGCAGTTGAAGTGGAACCGTAGTGCTACAACCGTGTGCTGTGTAGTCTGAAAGGGCTCTTGACTGAGGTGTGGCACCAGAATTCTTTTTAAACAAAATCTACAGCAAGGCAGGTGGAAGAGAAGAATGTATACTACAGTGGGCCCTCGATATCCCCTAGGGTTTGGTTCCACCTGCCTATTGAAAGACAATAGGGAGGGGGCCAGTCTAGCCTGTCTAGGAGGGGAATTCTGGAGCCTAGGAGGAGCCCTGGAGAAGGCCCTCTCCCATGTTCCCACCAGATCTGCCTGTAAGGATGATGGGACAGACAATGGTTTCCCATTGCTTGTTCCATCTTTTTTTCTCTTTTCGGAAAAAATTTGTTAAGGAAAAAGAAAACAGACTACCTTGAATTGTGAATAGTAGGAAGCGTCAATGCTAACAAGAAAAATAGTGGAAAAAGTGTTGGGACAACGTGATAAGGAGTGCACCTACACTGATGAAAAGTCCCAGATTTTGTTACTGTTCTTTCTGATTTTATACTGAGCCAAAACAAACCAATCTAGGGAGTTGGCATGAAAAGTCATACTGAGAACTGACATGAAATATTCTAAGATGAACAAAAGATTCCTGGATCTCCAAACGAAAATTGGAAAGAAACAAAACTGGGGATTTTCTGGAACTTTTAGTCAGTCAAGATGTACTCAAGGTTGCAGCTAGAAGAAAATATCGTCTGTATCCACTGTAAAATTTGAAGAATAATGCAGCTGATTGTACTCTGAAACCTTAGTCTGGAAGCAAAATCTGAAACACAGATTCAGTAGTATCCATGTTGTTTAGGGTTAGACAGTTTGGATTATGTCTACCACAATCCCTTGCCATTGATCGTGCTGAGAGTTTTAAGTGAAAAAATTGTACTCTGTAGGTGGTTCCAGGAAAGTAGTGAGACAATTTTCACAGGCAGGGGGAGCCAGAGACAAAAATGGGGGGCTGAAGGTTTTGGGCATCAGTCATTATAAAAGAGGATATTATGGAAACAAATTTTTGTAGATGACAAAAATAAACCCCATTAATGCATTTTAATTAGGCATGCAAATCCATTTAAAATATAGTGTTTTCCACATGTAAAACAGTTGTATAAAGTAAATAACAGTCGAAAGGAAGAAAATGCATGTTGTGCAAGCCATTCTATTGAACTCTAAATAGAGTTTAATGAGCTATGTTTTCCCTGCACCCTTGCACAGAAACTATCCTCTTGAAATTCCTTCAGATATATTACTTCCAAAAGCCAAGATTACTAACTTTGCTTTTGTTAGATGAAGGACTGAATAACTGGATGCCTGTATGATGTCAGCGTACATCCCAAAGTTGAGAATAAATTTTCAGACACAGCTGTAGATGCATCAAGGAGAGTCCTACAGCATACAAAGTATACATGCATGGAAAGGCTTCCTTGTACATGTACAATGTTTTAGTAAGTTATTCAAGTGTTAGGGCTGGGATTCTGCAAGATTCTACCATATCCTTTCCTGTGGAAGACTAAACTGTGTTTCAAAACAGTCACTTGCAATGCTGGAAATTTGGGGACTGAAGGAAAATTTCACAGCGGGGGAGAGAATTCTTATTTGAGGAGCAATACCCTCATTTCCCCCCCCCGCCAATATACCCTGAGTGACTCCCTATTCTTGCCATAGTGGGTAGGAGATGGGGTAAGTGTCTGGAGCTCTGGTTCCCTTTTTACAGCAGGCCAGTTCTGATTGTATTTATTGAATAGTTGTTGCTAGAAATAAAAAAAAAGTACTGAAACCAGAAATGCCTATACAAATATCCTTGAGTAGAAATGTGTAAACTGGGACCTGGGAACAGAGTGAATACAGATAGAAACTAGCTGTGGTACCAAAGGAAATGGACAGGTCTCAGCATGCCTGCTATTACTCAAAGCACTTGAATCGTTTTCATAACAAGGCTGCAGTACATGCTAATAATAAAATACAATGGCATTCAGCTCATCTAGGAAGCAAGACCAATTTAGTTTTTGTCACTTTCTCTAAATTTCACATCTTGCTTCAGCTGAAAGGGCAGCAAGGGGAGTGGGAGGGGGAAACGACTACAAAATGGTAGAAGGGGGGGGAACTTCCCTACCACCAATGAGTCACTAATGAGGTGCATGAATCAGAAACTTCATACAGTGTCTTTCACCTTTCCAGCTATGTTTTAAAGCTATTTATGGATTCAGTTTGTATCTCACTGTACCTTAAGCTTCACATAGGACACATATGTCAGTACAGATTTTTTTAATCAAGCAAAACAAATCAAGGAATGTAACACATTTAAACCAATGGTTGTTCTCTCAAATGTCTGCTCCAGCAGTTGGGCTGATAAAACTATTTTACAGACTTCAACAGATTTGACTGTAATGTCACACTGTAATTCATGCATGTACGTATGTGTACGTATGTATTGCAGGGGGTGTGTTCCAGTAGAAGGCAGCTTATTTAGTAGCTCCCCCCTTTTTCTAATCAATGCTCAAAGAAAATAGCAGTACCCTAATTTGCCTGTACCACTTAAATTGTCAATGAAAGAGTACAGGAACAGCCTGAAAGCACCAGATCCAGTCTGACCTTGGAAGCTAAGCAGGGCTAGCCCTGGTTAGTATTTGGATGGGAAATGACCAATGAATACCAGGGGCTGTAGGCTATATTTCAAAGAAAGGAACTGACAAAATCACATCTGAGGATTTCTTGCCTGAGAAAGCTCTATGAAATTCATGGGATTGCCATAAGTTGACAAGTGACTTAAAGGCACACACACACACACACACACACACATACACACAATAGTCCCATTTGCAATCCCAACTGATGGTACCTCAGTGGTTGGAGATAGTGGGATTCTTCCATGTGGCTTCTCAAGTGGAAGGGAAGCAGCTGGGAAGAAGGTGGACCTCTGCAGGGCAGATTCGAAGGCAGAATGAGGAGGACGAGGCATGTGGGCAAGAGCCTCCCTTCCTGTGTTCTAATCAATATCCTAACAATGTACTTGTGAGGTTCGGTGTTAAACAATGGCTTAATTCTGTCAGATGGACCAGCCTATATTGTGGCTTTATCACATTCTCCAACTACTGAGATTTGTCAGGGACAATCCTGAATAGTCCTCTGTCCTCCCTCTTTTTCAGCTGGTCAATTGGCATGCGAGAGAGAGTGGGACTGACGCCCATATTCTCCAGTTTGTGCTTGTCAGCCAGCATGATATATTGGTTTGAGTGTTGGACTATGACTCTGGAGACCAGGATTCGAATCCCTGTGCAGCTGTGGAACCTGCAGGGTGACGTAGCGCAAATCACACTCTTTTAGCCTCAAAGGAATCTTGCCAGGAAACCCCCATGATAGGTTCAACGTACGATCAACTTGAAGGCACACAACAACAGTATGTTTTACCATCTCATGCTACAAGTCACCACTTGACATATTTTTAAAAAGTAGTTGAAAAAGATTTTTGACTTCCTCTGCCAATTTTAAGGTGTTTTCTGGGGACAAACTGAACCAGAACAAAGGTGAATCTTCTTCTGCGGAGAGACCTAATGTGGATTTTCCGAGATGTTCTTGTTTGGTTTTGTAGTTAAATGATGAGTCCTCATTGTGATAAACTAAAAGAACTATAAATGCCCACAGGAATAAAGTTCTCATCTGTGAGTCTGATGATGATGATGATGATTTAGCTGACGTAGTGCTCCATGTAATATTGCTGTTGTCATACCAAAACTGTTCTTCTTACTGTTAAGCAATCTCACAAATACAAGGGTACTAAAGATCAAGTGACAACAGGTTTTGTTTTTGCTCAGTTTGACAGGAGACATTTTGTCTACATGGATTGTTTATTCTGCATTATTAAGGCCTTTGGCACTTTCCCACTCACAGATAAAACTCAATTTGAAAAACAGTTAAGCAGAATAAATCACAGAATACCTTAAGAAAGTGGCTAAAGAGTCTAGTTTACATAGATTTTTCTTAATTAAATAGAATCTCCTTCACCATCTACAAGTTTTTAAGGTAGTCATCAGTTTCAGAACAGGAAAGATGAAATCTTAGGCCTACAGTGTGGCATTTTTTTTGTCGGGAAATGTCTCATCTTTATTCATGTGAGTTACTGAAAGTGAAAACTGATGTAACATTTCAAAAGTGATCATAAAGGTTCTTCACCTGGAGCGTAATCCCAGCTTCATCATGTGACATATCACAATGTGCCATACAAAAGGCACACATTCTGGTCCAGCTAAAGGAGATGTTTGCATGTTCACCAGTTCGTGCCCTTGCAGTGTAATAGCTCTGCCTAAAGCTGATTTCTGCATATGTGATTGCTGTAACAGTTAACAGTGTATATGTTGAAAACCTTTAGCCCACATCATTGTTTTTGTCATCACAATCCATGTCATATGACCTGTGCTTACATATAGATTGTTTGTAAATTATGCTTTATTATTATTTTTGCTTTGTGGTTTATAGCCAAAACAAATAAAGCATGCTTAGTTGTGCTGCATTGTTTCATTCCAGCTAAGGAGTTCAGGGTAAATGTAAACTGGGTTTTGTACATGTATTATCTTCTGGAAAATTGTGTAATGTTGAGATGTATATCCAAATGAGTGTGCAGTCTGTCTGTAGTGGGGTATTCTTTCTGGTGTGTAAGTGGGAATCCCTATCTGCCAGTTAGTGACAAGTTTAACTCATTTTAATGCTCAGGTAGGACTAGAGCAGGAACAGTAATATAATCAGTTCAAATGATGCTTTAGAACTGACATTCTTCATGCAATGTGTGCACTTAAAATAACTGCAAAGCCGATTATCAGTGTTTCTATGTACATATATTCCTCCTTCAACTTATTAATTTATCATCTTCAAAAATGATTATAAACTGTTCAAAGGATTTTGGAAGAGGTGTGTTACTGATTGAACAGGTGCGACACAATAAGCACTTTTTAGAATGGCCTTCTGCTCCAGTTGAAACTTAACCACACTGAAAACATCCATAATTTATGTTAGTTTTTAGAGCTTACTCTTTCCCAGGAAAATACATATTCCAAGAGTTAGGAAAGGTATTTTTTTGAACTATAATTCCCAGGATAGCTACTCCTCATTGGCCATGCTAGCTATAGGATTCTGGGAGTTCTAGTCCAAGCATATGGCTTTTCCTTACCGATATGTTGCACTGAACAATATTAAGCTGATTTCAGAATGCACTATTGTTCTTAAAATGTAAGCCTGTCTTCATCAGAAGAATTGGGAGAGCCTTAAGATGCTTTTTAAGGCTGTTTGTACTAATCACTACATTGTCCTCCTCTTCAGTTCAGCTAGCTGGATGGTTGGAGATGCCTTCAGAAATCTTTAGAGGAAAACTGGTTAGAATTTGTCAATTGTAAGTTTTATTGAGTTTTAAGCTTTTGACATATTGTTGTCCATATTATAGCTACGGACAAATAAGAAAGGGATTGTTTGGCAGCCATATCTTCACTTCCTAAGTGAGCCTGACTTCCGGACCAACAGACAGATGAGACCAGGCTATTCAGCCAAGAGGTATCTCCTCAAACTCTCTCAGACCTGGGACCCAAGCATATTACAAAAGCTTCAGAGTGCAGGTCAGTTTTGCTAGAAAGCAAGCCAAGAACAGTACAGATATTTCTGAAGAGGGCCCTTTGGGACAATTGTTGTATTCATTCAAGTAATTTCTGACATACCAACTCTAAGGCTGCCCTATCATGAGGTTTCTTAAGATTGAACAGAGGGAGTTTGCTATTGCCTTCCTCTGAGGCTGCCCAAGGTTGTCTGATGGGGTTCCATGGCCAAGTGGAAATTGAGATCCTGATCATGCAGAGTCCTAGTCCAACACTCCAATCACTATACCATGCTGGCTTAGTCTGGGACATACTGAAACAAAACTACTGTAAAAAATTACTCAGGCAATTGTTAGAAAATTCTTTTGTCTCTGGAGGTAAAAGACATTTGTTATATGGATTGGACTTTGAGTTCATTGTTGCCTCCAAATTTTCCCCAATAATATTATTGAGCTTATAAAGTTCCTTTCAAGAGAGAAAATGTAAAGCCAACCATAACTGAGCAGTGGTAGAATGATGCTCTGGGGCCCATTGATTTCAAGAGTAAATAGACAGGACCCACACTGCTACATCTATAGATCTGCTAGATCCATTGTCTGTCTGACTGTTTTCTAATGTGCCATGTCCAGTCCAGTTGGCTAAAATGCACAACATGTAGAACATTCCAGATTTAGTCCTGACCATGTCCTACTGGGATTGGGAAATTCCAGCCATTGTATTTTGGTCTATTGGGTTTCAAACTCTGGTCCTCCACATAAGTTGAAAGCCACTCCCAAAAAAGCTAGCCAACATGGCCAATGGTCAGAGATTTGGGAAACTGAAATCCAAAACAAGTGGAAAACCAAAGGATGAGAATCCCTGTTGTAGGTGAGACCAAATCAGGTGGACCAGTGTTTGAACTTGATACATGCCTTATTTTTCCAAGTGATTTATGTATGCTTTCTATGTTCTAGGATACATTAGGGATCCCTTGTTGCTTGAGAAAAATTCACAAGATGATAGAAAGAAACAACAAGATCTGTCAGCTGTTCCACCAAAATATAATCTGCTTCATATTTTCTGTTCGACTTGCCCATATTTACAGACTGAGCTAGAGGAACAACAAATTAACACAGGTACTGTAGAAAATAAATATATTTGAATATAACATACAGGCATGAATGATCTGATTTTAGTATCTGCACAGAGACTGGCTGTGGTTGGGAGTGCTTTCCCTCACTTTTGACTGGTGTGCCAGCAATGTCCATGCAATAGTCTGCATGGATAAGTTCCATCTCATTTGGACTACTATAACATGTTCTATGTGGGCCTGTCATGGAAAGCCACTGGAAAGTTTTATGTACTATTATGTACTAGAGGCTAAGGTATAGTCACTCCTATCTTGTTTCAGCTGTGCTGGGGACTAAATGATTTTTGAGTGCAATGTAAGTTGCTGAAAACCTAAACAGCTTGGGACTGGGCTTTGTAAAGAACTGCATCTTCTCATGCAACCCCTTCTGTTTGTTGATCAGTTGTTGTGCCCCCCTTGCTTGTACCTTCTGAGTTGTGGTCAGAGACAACACCCTGGGGTGCTTTTTCTAAGGTGGTGATGCCTTGCAGGTGGATCTCCCTTCCTCAAGAAATTAACCTTTCTCTCTGCCTTTGCTCTGCCAACAGCTGAAACATTCTCTTTCTCACTGTTCCCCTTAATTTCAAAGGTCCAGGACAATTTCCCAGAACAATGTGGTGAATACTAATTAGTAACAGAGTGAAGGTATTAAGATTTTCTGCCTCAGGCACCTGAACGTCCTGTTTTCGCATTCAGACTACCTTTGAGCGATTCTCCACCTCTGCGTGTGCATGCGTGAATGTTCTTCAAACAGGAAATGGGGAAGAGCTCATTTAAATCACATGCACTTGCCTTCCAAGGGAGATTACCAGCGTTTAAACATAACTTGCCAAAATCTGTACACACTTAAAAGAATAGCATGAGAAAGAGTGTGTGTGTGTGTGTGTGTGTTTTCTTTTACTACAACTCCCAGAATCCCCCAGTTAGCACAACTCTCTGATGCTAGGAGCTTTGGCCCCCCACTCGCAACATTTTTGAGCTGTGGTTGGTTAAGTGTAATCCTCATTGAGCACAGTGTTAGTCTGTGCACAAATGTGTAGGACGATATCATAATTTTCCCCTAAGCAGAGACATCTCTCATGTCCAGCAGGCCTTGGCCCTTCATCTCAGAAGCAATCTGAGAATAAAGTCAGACTGGTGGAACACTCTGAAGAAGGAAAAAACATCAGAGGAAGAGCTCGAATT
Source organism: Iguana delicatissima (assembly GCA_948472985.1). Taxonomy (NCBI): domain Eukaryota; kingdom Metazoa; phylum Chordata; class Lepidosauria; order Squamata; family Iguanidae; genus Iguana; species Iguana delicatissima. The sequence continues at coordinate 382,327 of CAOKZL010000753.1, forward strand.
CCTTTAAGGATTTCAGTCAGAAAACTGAGCTTTCACCTGAGACGGCGGCAAACAAAGGAGACCACCTGGAGCCTGGATACAGCATACCGAGGGATCCCAGGGGTATTACAAGTTTCATTCCTACAAGCTAGTTTCTTTCTGCCTTTGAAACAGCTGGGAGATTTTCTGATTTCCTTGAGATACATGACCATTCAGAATATTCCTACGGCATTGTTGAGAGTGGCTTGAATGGATAGGAGTGTCAAGAATACTGGAAAAATTGTGTTTTAGTTAGTTTAACAACAAAAGAGTGAACTGAAGGGGTGAACTTAGCTGTAGTTGTCAGCGAGATTTTGTAAGTAATGTATTTGAAGTTTGAATGTATTTGAAGTTTGGCCCAAAGACTCCCGGGAACTATCGAGTTGTGAAGACAAGAATTATACTAATGCTATCCATTCTGCAGCATAGGCCCAAGAAAGTTTGCTGCCTGAGGCAAAGTACAAAACAGTGCTCCATGTCTGTCCCACCTATAGAGGTTCAGTGGATGGACAGCTGAAGCTCACTTTTGAATTTGCAAAGAGGCTGGGTAAGGGGCCTTGGGGTAGGAGTGGCATACATAGCTGTGATCTCCGGCAGAGTGGAACAGTCAGAGAGCTGAAGAGGAACAGCCATAAGGCTGCCACTGTTCTGCTCCCAATCACCTCGTTCTTCCTGATGGCTCGGGTAGCCCTCTGGGTTTGAAGTTTTTATCTGTGATGAGCTGGGCTTAAATGAGTTACATCTGCAAGCTTTGAAACTTCCCTCACTTCACATGGAGGGGGACTTCACTATCGTTATTTCAGTATCATTAAGAATAGCTCATTCAACTTAAATGTAAGAGCATTTTGAAGTTGAGCATGAGGGATGGATGTGTTAAATAATTTAGACAGGACTGGCTTTGTAGTTTTTAAGGCCTCTAACTCCTCTGAAAACCAGGTGCTGTAGAAGCTATGGCTCCTACACCTTGAAGAGCTGGGCGGAAAGGATATAAATTTATGTCCTATTGGTATGATATGGCCTGTTATTAAGTGTGGACCTGAACATCTTTGGTGGGATGAGGCAGAGAAAGGAGTGAGGAGGCAGGCTGAAGGCTAAAAACTCTGTCCATCCTCTCCTTCAGTCTGATGTTTTAATTGTGTTTATAAGGGTTTTTTTTAAGTTTATGTACAGTTTTATATTAGTGAATCCAACAACAAAAGTAGAAGAGTGGAGCAGAGAATGTAATATAATAAGAATAAAAGTCTTTGCTATTTTCATTGTCACCATAGTCTTCCATAGTATATATACAGAGATTTGGTAGCCAAAAAATTCCCAGCAATGTTGTATGTGCTGTCAAAATAGAGGAAAATGCATCGCCAAAATAAATGATAAAAGAAGATACTGATATGAATAAACATTGTATATGTTAATTGATATGCATGGAAGCAAATTTAAAATTAATTATGCTTAAGCTAAATAAAAGTACAATATGTGTCATCATAATAAAAGGAAAGGCTTGATTATCTGTGGGCTTGCTCAGTCTGCCAGCACTTTCACACTACAGAGTTATAGCGCTTAATGATCCCACTCTATTTGCTATGGCTGCATCCTATGGAATCCTGCTGGGGTTTGTACTTTAGTCAGAGGCACCACAGGAGGATTTTCTGGCTGAGGATTCCATATGGGTCTTGACCTTTAAACCAACTTTGGACCAGACAGAACTTGAAGTTGGGGATGCCTTTACATAAGAAGGTCTAAAGTCTTCACCTGCCCTATTTTCCATCTCTGTATCTTGCGGGGGCAGGGTGTGTGTGTCAAAGATCCCAAACAGGTGTGTGGAGAGAATAGAATTAAAATGAACAACTGTGCCTCTCAAGGCATCCACAGGCACAACAATCCACTTTTAGGATTGAAACTAACTTTAGGTGATCCAGGAACAAGGGCCAAAGGCTCCACTGGAGGATTGGTGGGCCACATATGGGTCATGAGTTGCACAGTTCCCAACCCTGCTTTAAACAGAGGACTGTCCTCTGTTTAAAGGCATTTAATTCTGTTTACATCTTTCCTTTCCCCTAGGGCGCTCACAATATCATTTGAAAAAACTAAACTAAACTAAAAACACAATAACTTATGAGACCAAAAGGCAATTAAGTAGTTAACTATTTCAAAACAAATGTCAAATTGAAACAAATTAATGGCACATTGAGGTGAGAGGAAAGAAAGAAAAAAGGATCACACATTCACATTAAAAGCCCCTTTCGTAACAACAGTGAGTTTCCAAAAGATTTCCTGTACGAAAAGGTCTCTTTCTTTAGGTGGAAAGACCACAAAATGGGGGCCAACCTAGTTTTCCTTGGAAGGGAGTTTCACAACGTAGGAACAGCTATCAGGAAAGCCTTAAACCAGACCAATAATTTGAGCCATAACAATTGCTGTAGAGGTGAGTAAAGGTGTACTTGCTGAAATTCCTTCTTCATCATACCTTGTAAAGATACACAATAATCTCTTGTCCTTGTGTCTTTCACTATCTCTTGTCCTTGTGCCTGTCAAATATTGCCACCTCTTTGACCTAATATGACCCAATCCCACATAAATGCAATAGCCTCACCCTCACATAGCAATAAGCAAAGTGAAGGGACACTCACAGGATGATGCAGTGTGTATGTGTGCCAGCATTTTAGAATGGAACCATAAACTCCCCAGTTTAGGAAGCCTTCCTTTATTCTCCAATGTCCTATCTAGGAGTCAAGAAAATGTGATATCCTTTGACAACCTTTGAGTTTTACACTACTTGGTTCCACCTACTGGCATAAAACTGAAGTGCTGGCAAAGAGAGTACATTTTTCCACATCCTTGTTGTGTGCCTTCAGATCATTTATGACTTAGGAAAACCCTAAGGCAAACCTATCATGAGGTCTTCTTGGCAAGATTTGTTCAGACGGGGTTTGCTTTTGCCTTCCTCTGAAGCTGAGAAACTCTGACTTGCCCAGGACCAATCAGTGGGTATCCATGACTGAATGGGGAGGGGGCCTAACTCTGGTCTGCAGAGTTGTAGTCCAACACTATAACAGGCTGGCTGTCACACTGGTTTTGCCATAAAATGATGGGAGGAAGCACATTGGATTGTGGTAAAATCAACAATTAAGATGGAATACCCAAATGGTGACACACGGCCCTGCGATAAATATTATCTATTTAACTAATTAAACTTCCAGCAGTGTGTTGCCCTTTAACTGTGACCAAAATTGGAAGCATAATGTGGTCTACCTTGCTTTCCTAATGATAGGGTTGATCATGGTGGTATCTTCATAAGCCTTATCATAAAACAGTTGACTTGAGGGTTTGTCTGGATGGTCCAACCACCAAAGGTAGCTATGATATCCAGGGCCAGCTTTACCATTAGACAAAATGAAGAAATTGCTTCAGAGACCAGTACCAAATGTTGTGCAAATGTAGCAAATGTTTAGTTATTTGTCTATTTTTACTGCCAGAGACAGGGAGAGGTCTGTGTGTGTGTATGTATGTGTGTTGGTCTCTTGCACTGAAATAACTTAGTTGAGGGTACTGTACATCTTGACTTGAGTGGTTTGGTAATCTGATGTGCTGCTCTGCATCAAGCACAAAGAATGTCTTGGTCTGAGCCTAAGTGACATAGGAAGTGTCTGGAGAAGGGAACTGATTCTTCACTGGAAGGTGAAGCTGAAACAGTTACTCAATAACACTTTGTTTTTGTTTTGTTTTTATTCAAGTATTTTGTTCTGTTGTTTTCTAGGAAAGATGGCCAGGGGTTTGCCAAGATGGAGAGGCTGCTAAGGAGGAGCTAGACCATGATAAAAGGCCAAGTCAATCTGTTGATTATCCAACTTTGGCAAATACCATTATTGACACTTCTGATCTATGGTGTGAGCAATCTCATGTGACCTTCTATGGAGGTTTTTTCCCTGGAAGAAAGATCTCATATAGTGGTGAGAAAATACAGTTGTGTGCTAATTAAGAGTAGTCATTTAATTATTGTAATATAGGCAATGCATTGCAATGAAAGCAATAGTTTGTGCCTGTAAAACAGTGACATACAATGTGTTGTTTGGAACAGCCTCAGAATACATATAAGCATAAAGCCAGCTGGTAGTCCCAAGTAGATTATACCCACTGAATCAGTAGGATTTCTTCAGTTAATGCTGACGAACTGTTCAGTTCTTCTTCGTGGTCTCTGTGCCTCATACATTAGGAGCTTTCGCGCCTGAGCGGTAGCGTTCGGAAGATTCTAGAGCTTGTTAGCTTGGCAGGAACCCCTCCCCCACGCCGGTACTGCACGTGCTCCTCCCGCCGAGCAGTGGTCTCTCCTCAGTTCTTTCTTGTCCGTCTCAGCGTACAGAAAGTTCTTCTTGTTGGCTTGTGTTTTTCTGCTTGGTTTTTGGATTTTTTTGGCTTTGACTTCGGATTTTGGATATTGACTACTGCCTCTCGGATTTCGGACTGTTTCTGGTATAGTACGATTGGTTTTGACCCATTTCTGGCTGTTTGCGTTTTTCGGATTTCGGACTTGGATTTGGTGTTCTCGGACTTCCCTCTTCTCCCCGCTTCATTTTTCCTTACGTTTTATGTCGGCTCTGTTTAAGCACTGCGCCTCCTGCGGAAGGAAGGTCGCCCTTTCAGACCGACATGCGAAGTGTTTATTTTGTCTGGGTGAAGGACATAACGTGCTGGCTTGCACCGTTTGTAGGGAGTTCACCCACCAGACACTCCGGAATCGAGCGGCGAGGCTGAAGTCCCACTATTGGGAAGAATCTCTTCGTGCTCAGAGGTCTGAGACTACACCGATGGCCGAGAAATGCCCAACTCCCTCTTCTTCTTCTTCGGCAGCAGCAGCGGCTGCCGCGCCCTTGACATAAGGATCGGTACCGGATCGGTGCCGATGGTGAAGTTGCCAAGAATCCCTAATATCTCGGCAACTCGGGCACGTGAGGACCCTGCGGGCTCGCAGACCTCCTCCTCCTCCTCCAGGCCGCTTACCCCGGCCCAGAAGAAGCGTCCTGCTACTGAAGACGCGGGGAAGGAGAAGAAGAAGAAGAGGAAGGAGAAACGGCGCTCTCCACTGAAAGTGACGTGACCACCAACTCCGCCACCCACCCAGCCCACTGAGGAACCTAAACCGATGGAGCTCCCTGAGGAAGAGGAGCCTCTGGAGGAACAGGAAATCCTCGAGGTGTCGGACGAGGAGCAGGCCGTGCAGGCCTCGCCCTCCCAGCCGCCCGAGCTGATTGCGGAGACTACCCCGCCAAGTCGCCATCCAACCTCAGCAGACTGCCGAGAGGAGGCTATGGTCAGGCAGCGACCAGCCTCTCGACGCGACGAATTCCGCTCTCCAGAGCAGAAGGCCAGGCCTCCATCCCCGCGTTATCGGGAGATGCACCTGGAGAGGATTCGCTCGGGTGAGAGCGCCTACTCCCCTGCCTACCTTGGAAGGTACGCCCAGGAGCAGGTGTGGCACGAGCCAGCCGGCTCTTACTACTGATATTCGCTGTTCTACAGGGACTGGTACCATCCAGATCCACAGTACTGGTCACCTCGATGCCGGTCTCGTGCGCCACCGCGGGAAGCCCACTACTCCCGCTATGAACGGTCACCGCTGCGTCGATCTCCGAGTCACCGAGGGTCCCGGGAGCCCTCACCCTGCTACAGGACTGTTTCACCACCTCCGCGGACAACGGCCACAGCTACTCGTCCAGCGCCACATCCCACCGTGGCCCAAACGACGGTGGCCGGCCCGTCTACAACGCAGGTGGCATGCCGCCCTTGGCCCTCGGTCGTGCCCCTGCAGGTGACTCCGATACCGGCCACGACATTGGCCACACCTACATCGACGCAGCCTGCAGCTCCAGTGGTCACCATGGCACCCTCGGCCCGTAAGCTAGCTGAAGAGAAGGAAGCGGAGCGGTCGCCAACTCCATCTGGCGACTCCTACGACTCGGACTCTGATTCCGCTGAGTCCACTCCCTCCTCTCATGACTCCCGCTGCTGGCTTTCAGGGAACCAGGTCCGGAGTCTGCACTGGAGGATGTGCACCAGTTCTCCGCCATCCTCCTCAGTATGGCTACGGCCCTTGGCCTTAAGGTGACCGAGCCTGCTCCGCAAGCCCAGGATCCGGTCTTCCAGTATTTGGAGACCCGCCCACCATTGACCGCACCGCTACCATTCTTGCCAACTTTGGTGGAGGCAATGAAGCAGCCGTGGACGAAGCCGGCGTCAGCACAGCCTATCGCACATAGGCTGGAGCACCTGTACAGGACGCAGAAGGAGAACGCGGAGTTCCTCTTCAGCCATCCTGTACCGAACTCCATCGTTATCGAGTCGGCCCAGACAAAGGGAGGCAATTGAGCGCATACCACCCCGCCGGACCGTGAAGGTTGGAAGCTTGATGCCTTCAGTCGCCGATTCTACTCGGCATCGTCCTTGGTGACCAGGACGGTCAACACGATGGCTTGCCTCGCGGCATACCATCGTAATTTACTGGACCGACTCATGCTGCTCCTAGCTGACCTGCTGGAGGAGTCACGCGCCTCAGCCACCCAGATCTTCAGCAAGGCTGTTGCGGTGGCCACCCAACAGATCGCCACCTTGAGGCACGTGGTGGAGGCCACCTCGAAGGTGATGGTCGGTACCGTAGCCCTCCGATGTCATGCGTGACTCCAGTCCTCTGGGCTCTAGAAGGACAGCCGTTAACGGATTGAAGATCTTCCGTTCAACGGCCAAGGGCTCTTCCATACCTCCACCGACGAAGCCATGGATCACCTCGTCAAGGCCCAGCTGACAGCAAAGAAGATGGGCATAAACCAGCCTGCCCAATCCCGCCGTACCTTCCAGTCAAGGTCTTCGTGGAGAAGGTCCTCCTCATCTTCTGCGTACCAGCCGCGGTCTCTGCGATCAACCGCTTCGAGGCCATCAACGTCTTTGGCCTCACGAAGGCTTCCTAAACGGCACCCATCTTTGTCATCGAAGAAGTCTTCCTCTGGGGCGAAGACCCGATTTTGATGGTCTTTGTAGGACATCTCCCATGCCATCTTTTGCCCTTCCAGCAGACCTGATCCATCATCCGAGCCTGGCCAGGCACCTCGATCAATGGCAGGAGATCACTGCGGACTTCTGGGCACTTACCATCATCCGCCTGGGTTACGCCATCAAGTACCAGGATATTCCACCGCGGGGTGTCTACTACTCCACCCCGGCCAGCTCGGCCCTGCTGGAAGAGATCCAGTCCCTCCTCGAAAAGGGAGTGATCGAGAGACTCCCGCCTTCAGCCAAGACCACCAGCTTCTACTCAAGGTACTTCACCATACCGAAGGCGGACGGTTCCCTGCGACCCATCCTAGACCTCTGAGGGGTGAACAAGTACATCCGCCCCAAGAGGTTCGAGATGGTCTCGCTGCCCTCGATCCTCCCCTTCCTCCGGAGAGCGGACTGGTTTGCGTCCATAGACCTCAAAGGCACCTATTTCCGCATCTCGATCCGCCCGCAGCACAGACGGTATCTGCGGTTCGCAGTCGACGGCACCAGCTACCAGTACCGGGTGGTGCCGTTCGGCCTCTCCACCGCGCCGCAGGTATTCACGAAGTGCATGGCTCCCGTCGTGTCCTTCCTGTGGACAAAAGGCGTCTCCGTCTACCCTTAACCTGGACAATTGGCTATTGGTGGCGTCCTGCAAACAGAAACTTTACAAAGACGTTCATCGGACTTTGACATTGCTCACTCGGCTCGGACTCAGGGTCAACCCCGAGAAGTCCTATCTCGAACCCGCCCGGGTTCTTGACTTCATCGGGCGACCCTCGACGCGGTATCGGCCAGGGCCTACCTACCGGACGAGAGGGTGCAAACGCTCTGTCGGGCAGCGTCTGCCGTCTTCCGGGCTCCGATGATATCAGCCAGGACGTTACAACAGCTCCTCGGCTACATGGCCACCGCCATAACCTACCTCTCTGGGTTATGCACGCGACCGCTCGAACACTGCTTCGTCAGAGCCTTCGATCCATTCCAGGACGACCGGTCTCGCCGTTACCGGTTTCCCCAACAGATACGCCGATCGCTCCTGTGGTGGCAGTCGTACAGGAACCTCCTGTCAGGCACGCCATTCCGCGAACCCAAGCCATCGGTTACAGTAACGACAGATGCCTCGCTCTTCGGCTGGAGAGCGCACACCGGCGACCTCCGAGTCCGAGGCCTATGGATGGACGACGAGACGCCTCTCCATATCAACGCTCTCGAGCTGCTGCCAATCCACAAGGTACTGAGAGTGTTTCGTCACCTGGTCACCGGCCACACAGTGTTGATCCTCACCGACAACACGATGGCGGTCTGCTACATGAACAGGCAAGGAGGGACTCATTCCACCACACTTCTGAACATCGCGCTCGACCTCTGGAACTGGTGTGTCTCGCTTCAGATACATCCGGTGTCGGTTCACCTGGCGGGGCAGGAGAACACCACAGCGGACGCCCTCAGCAGAGACACCTCTTCCCCACCACGAGTGGTCCCTGTTGGACGAGGCCTTCCAGATGGTTCTGGACCGATGGGGCAAGCTGACCGTCGACCTCTTCGCGACCAACCAGAACGCGAAGTGCCACCGCTTCTGCTCGAGAGCCAGTCACAATCTCCACTCCATCGGCGACGCATTCCAGTTCCTGTGGGATGAGGGACTTCTCTACGCCTTCCCTCCATTCCCACTCCTGGGCCGCGTGATATCGAAGATCATCGCGGACCGAGCAGACGCGATCCTCATGGCACCGTACTGGCCGAGGCAGCACTGGTTCGGGCCCCTGATCGAGGCCGCCCGGGGCAGGACTCTCAGGTTCCCAATGGTACCAGACCTGCTGTCCCACTCTGATGGTCTTGTGCTGCACCCAGACCTGCTGGTGTTGGCCCTCCGTGTCTGGAGGATATCGCTGTAGACGACCCAGTCATCAGTAACGTCTTGACCGCGGCCAGGAAAGAGTCCACATGAAGGAACTAGCACTACAAGTGGCAGCGCTTCGTGGCCTTCGCCAAGTAACATCGAGAGCCGGTATCGCCCGTCAACCTGCGTAGCGTGCTCCACTTCCTCCTTCACCTGCGACAACAGGGCTTGGCTTTTCCGTCGCTCAAGGTATACCTTGCCGCGATCGTGGCATACCAGCCGCCACGATCCCCATTGGCTGCTCTCTTCAGGGACACCACTGTCAAGCAGTTCCTGAAGGGCCTTCAGCACCTCTACCCGCCGGTATTGCCGCCGCTACCACCGTGATCACTGTCCTTGGTGCTGTCGCAGCTGACGAGGCCGCCCTTTGAACCGATGGCGACGACAGACGACAGGTTGCTCGCAATGAAGACCGCATTCCTAGTGGCTGTCACCTCTACCAGGCAGGCAGGAGAGTTGACGCTGCTACGGAGTGATGAGCCATACCTGGACTTCCATCGTGACAAGGTGGTCCTCCGGCCTGACGTCTCCCTCCTGCCAAAGGTGGTGTCCAGCTTCCATCTGAGCCAGGACATCATCCTGCCAGCCTTCTATCCTGACCTGACTACACCTCTGGAGTGGTCCGTCCACTCCCTGGATGTTCGTCGGGCTCTGGCTTTTTACAAAGACAGGACTGTGGCCTACAGGCAGACACCACACCTTTTTGTGTGCTGTGGCAGGCGCCGGAGAGGCCACAAAGTATCCACCCAGTGCTTCTCCAAGTGAATGGTACAGACTATACGCCTGGCATATGAGCTTGCCAAGAAGCCTCCGCCAAACTTTCTGCGGGCTCACTCTACCAGAGCCGTGGTGACATCTACTGCCCTCCTGCGAGGCGTCGACCTGCCGGAGCTCTGCCATGTGGCGACCTGGTCCCAACCATTGACCTTTGTCCGCCACTACAGACTCGACTACCGGTCCAGGAGAGATGCTCGATTTGGCCGTGCTTAACTGGCTTCTGTTCTCTAGGGTCTGGGACCTGACCCACCATCCTGCCAGTAAGCTACACAGTCTCCTAATGTATGAGGCACAGAGAGCACGAAGAAGAAGAACAGGTTGCTTACCTGTAACTGTGGTTCTTCGAGTGGTCATCTGTGCCCTCATGCATCCCCGCCCTGCCTTCCCCTCTTTTTCAGGTCCCATCTTCTTCGGCGGACCAGAACTGAGGAGAGACCGTTGCTCGGTGGGAGGAGCGCATGCAGTACCGGCGTGGGGGAGGGGTTCCTGCCAAGCTAACAAGCTCTAGAATCGTCTGAACGCTACCGCGCAGGCGCGAAAGCTCCTAATGTATGAGGGCACAGATGACCACTCGAAGAACCACAGTTACAGGTAAGCAACCTGTTCTAATTGATTTTGTGAATCTATTATGACTGGAACTAGAAATTGCATTTAGGCAGAATTTATAAGTTAAGTGCACTGGAGGGGGAATTTACAAGCTGACATAAGTAGAAAGTTTTGTCACTATGTCTTCTGTGCTGGATTTTGCTAGCCTGTCATGTCCAACTTATGGCAATCTTAAGGTGAACATATCACAGTTTTCTGGCGGCTGAGAGTGTGAGACACACCCAAGGTCACTCATTGGGTTTCCATGGCCAAAAGGGGAGTTGAACTCTGGTCTCCCGGGTTGTAGTCCAGTGCTCAGGCCACTAAACCAATCTTGATATTCGCCTCCTTCAGGAGTATGCTAGCCTTCAGCAAGGTAGTATTTCTGACACCAAGTGTACATCTTTGGTTTCAGTGAGACTTTGAATGCATCTAACCTGATTTGGATGACATTTATTTGATCTCCCCTCTCTGAACTTTTGACAGTTAACCAAAGACATCTGAAGAATGCTGATGGAAGAGAAAGTGGACCCTCAGTGGATACAGGCTTCTTCCCTCCTATCCACCCAGGAGCAAGCTCAGAGCGAGGTGGAGTCACAAAGGAGCATAGGAAGCAGGTAGATGTGTTTCCCTGCAACAGAACTGCAGCTATCAGGGTGAAGAAAGTAAACGACAGAGAAAAAGAAACAAAACTGCGGAGCATCCACTGGAATCTATGGAAGAAACAAGAGACACATCTCAAGATGCTGAAAAGTTGCTTTGTTTATTGGTAGAAAAACCCAAAACATTTCAGCCTGTGAGTGCTCTTAAGTCAGTCTTTGTCAACCTTTTAACCTGGAGGAAGCTTTGAAATAATTTTCAGGTCCCAAAGAACTCTTGCATAAAATTTATTAAATCTACAGCTTCAAAAAATCATTTAGTTTTTTTCCCCAAACATGATCTCCCACAGAATCCCAAGCAACCTCTCATGGAACTCAAGGTTTCCAGGGAATCCTGATTGAAAACCTCTATTTTAGGGGGTACTTAGAATCAAAGTAGCCCCTTGAAGAAAGCCTTAAGAGACTCATAGGTTGAAACATGTCAGGCTTTTATTCCAATAAACAAGCTAACCATCTTTTTAGCATCTTGAAACGTGTCTCTTGTTTCTTCTGCAGAAAATAAATGGCTTTCTAACAATAAAATAGTTACACCATTGGGCTATGCGTGTTTTTCCCAAAAAAAGGTTAACTCCCAGACAAAAATACATACATGATTTGAAAGAACATGATGTAGCTACCTTGCTGCTGAAGCAAGTCAGGGTCTGGTTAGTGCATCTATGGGAGACCAACTATGAAACCCCATATATGTTTCCTTGCATTCCATGGTGAAAGAAGAGGATATGCAAGGCAGAACTTTGAAAAATTTATGAGGGAAACTACAACTCCCAAAATCCCATACTGGCTGGACAGTTGCATTCAAGAAAAGTAATCACCCTCCCCAGCAATCTGTGTCAAAAATACATAAATACAAATAGTCTGGGGAGAGAATTCTCTACACACAACCTAGAACAAGCAAAGAGGAACAATTATTAATATGTAACAATTATTAAATGTAAAGCCCCAGTTATTTGTTTTTATTATCTGAGATGATGCCTTGTAGCACCATTTTGGTGGCATTTTGGCCGAACTTCATGGTAGTTATAGAAAAATCTTGTAAAATGATAAGCTTCGTGACATCACTTCTTCCAACCTCCTCTATCTGAGAAACTTGCAGCTAATAACCCTCAAAGAATCCACATGGGTAACAGTTAAATGGTGAGAAACATCCTTGAGTATAGCCTCATGCAAATAAGTACTGGGGTGACCCAAGACATTTTGGTGCCTTAAACAAAGGACAAAATGACACCCATCCCATCTAAAGAAGCTGGCTGGACTAACAACTGAAAATTAGTTCAAAACATCTAATAGGCTAGTATTCATTGACATACCTGAAATGGTACACTAGCTCTAAGGCCCCAGAACATGGCATTTTTAAAGTTATAGCTGTGTATCAAAAAGGGCACCTAGTCCTAGTTTTTGAACTCCTAGTGGAGACATATGAACAACTTGAATCAATGAGCCAAGAACACAGATTCAGTTTAGAAATTATACTGACTAATTATAGGTGTAAATGTACTTAAAACCCTGTATTTTCTCTACGTTTTTTTTAAAACCACTTTTACCCAGTCTGAATGTCAGGACTGTATGTAACAGAGAAACTTGTATTCATGACCTGTCTGATGAAAAAATGGACACCCAGTATCAATTTCTTTGAAAATGCCATGCCCTGGGACAGGTTGCATGGCATACCAAGCTCTGCTTGTAGTTAGGGGCCTTCTACTTTCCTTGCCCCCACCATCTGCTACCTGAAGCATCCCGCTCACTCTGCCTAATGGTAGAGTCAATCCTATTAAAGATTGCTTAAGACTGACTCTGTTCCATGTTTGTGGGACTTATTTCTGAGTAATTATGCAATGGATCAGATTGAACATCCTACTGAAATCAAAAGGAAGTAAGTATGACTAATTGGGCATTACACTGCACCCTAGCTGTTCTCATTCTTCAATAAATGCAAACATGGATTCTCCTGTGCACCCATTTCAAAATGGGCATAACTCATCAAATGAACAAAAGCCTCACAGTTTTGGAACCAGAATTTTATTGGAAACTCTGCCCACCTGGAGTGCTGATCCCACACAAACTTTTGAGAAAATTATTTATGGAGTATAAAGGTTTGCTTTAATCCATCTGGAGTCATTTGAAATGGGTGGTGTCACAAATGTCAAAGATGGGTGGTGTCAAATATGTCAAATAAAATGTTTTGAAGTTTTGTTTTTCTTCTAGGTGCCAGAGATTTTCAGGTTACCTCAGATATCTGCAGACCCACCCAGTGCTCCTTGGAAAAAATGTACATGCTGTGAACTCTCAAAAGAACTTGTGGTCCTTCCATTGCTGGTTCCTTTGGGAAAGGAGACCCAGACCAAAGTGAAAAGGCTAAAAGGTACACCTGTGTACCATGGATGATTGGTACAAGTGCAATTCAGTAAAAGGGAACTACCCCATCAGCTCCTGTTATCTGCTTGAAAGAACTTGCATTGAGTAGGCTTGTTTTAATTGGCTTACAACCACCTAAGTTAGAAAATGTACATGCATCAAAGGCAGCCTCTGTGTTCACTTCAAAAGGTTTTGCCCCTGTCTTGTTAAACTAGAAACAGTGTTTTGCTTGGTATACTTTACTCGACAGTGTTCTACTTGGTATACTCTACTCTTTTTCACCATGAGGTGGACTGGATTTCAGAACTTTTTGGCCTTATCACATGCCCACAACATGTGATAAAAAGTTTCCATATGCTGTTCACATTTCCAACACTTATTTGAAATACCATTGTGCATTTTGCCCAATTTTTTTCAAGTCAAGTACCATATGTAAATCATCTTGTAAAAATTCTCTTTAAGGTCATAGGACAATTTAAATTCTAATCCTTCTGACCACACTTTTCCCCCATTGCTCCAACATTATGTTATGTCCCACATTTTGAGCTCATTTTACTATACAGTCATTCACCACCCCTTTTTCCATCTCAAATTTTAACAACAGTTTATGCATTTTCCCAATCAAATGTTGCTGTTCTATACAAAGTTGTTCCTAAAAATCATTCTGAGTCAATTCAAAACCGTATGTCTTATTCTTACATTTTTCCACAATTTTTCTATGTGAGAACCATTGGAAGCCAAACCTTTCTTGTGTTAACTGTTCAACTGATTTAACTCTATATTGATCTGATCTGATTTGATCACCATTAGATCCAGGTAAGTCAACCATCTAGCTTCTTCAGTTAATACCCACAATGGCATTTTTTGACAAAGCCTCAATTTATATCTGTTCTATATTCTTAACAAGACTCTTCTCAGGTAATGATTATTAAAGGCTACATTCACTGTACTTTTTCATACCAAACATATTCATGCCAACCAATCTCAAATCATGTGCCTCCAGTTCCAGTAATCTTTTATTTGCTAAAATAATCCAGTCTTTAATCTAGACCAAACCACATGCAGTGAAATATAATTTCACATCTGTCAACCCCAATCCTCTTCTCTGTTTGGCATCCTGTAAATTTTTATATTTAACTCTAGGCTTGTATCCTTGCCAAACAAATGTTGATTTATTGTGTTGAGATTATTTAAGTAAAAGATAATTTGTCAAAATTCAGGTTGTCTGAAATAAATACATCATTCTGGGCAGAACATTCATTTTTATTACTGAGATTATATCCATTAATGATAATCTTTTTGCATCTTTGTCAGTCTCTCTTAATTTCAGTCCATGCCTTATATACTTATTCCTCAACAACATATAATTCATATTTGTCAAAGTAATGCCCAGATATTTCACTGGTGTCAATTTGAAAACTAGATTTTTGGATGAAACATCTTGTTCTGATTTTCTTATATTTTTTTGTCAACATCATTCCTTTTTGATTATTTATCTTAAACTCTGCCATATACCCAAATTCTTTTATTCCTTTCAACAACTCATTCATTCATGCATGCGTTCATTAGGATCTTCTTTAAAAATCACCAACTCATTCACAAATGCTCCTAAGTTTTAGTGTTCCTTTTAAATTCTTATTCCCTTAATTGTTTTATCATTTCTTATTCCTTTGTTCAAGACTTCTAAACCCTATATAAAAATTAAGGGAGAAGGTAGGCACCCTTGATGAGTGCCTTTTTGAATCATACACAGACTACTCAATTTTCCATTAATCAGTATGTGAGCAGTTTGATCCTTATGGATCACCTGCAGCTGTAAAATATTGACTGACTGTTGAAGTTAAAAATGGGAGACCAGATGAAAAGGAAGAATGAAATGAAGGATCATGAAAGAGAGCATAGTTGATTTAATGGAACATTAAAGAGGAGTGGTCCACTCTCCATGATTTTATTGCCAGTCCCATTTGTCACTATTATGTACTCCTGGTTCAGTCATTGAGGGCATAGTCTAAAACAGTACCACTCAAAATGGTAGCCCCTGGACAGGTGGCTGTCCACAAGTCATTGGCTGCCAGTCCCTGGAGAATTTCTAGAAAAGAAACAAACAATTGTACCCAATAGGAACAAGTACAGGGGGGAAATAGATTACTAGTTCCCTGTATCAGAGATCCTGAGAAGCAGTGTTCTGACACATTGGGGGTGGCACCTGGTAGGGAAAGATTTACCCACTGAATTTACTGGAACTGATCTTTGAGTAAATAACGCATAGAATTGTTCTCTGTGTGAAGAAAGGCAGTCTTCTCTTGTTTAGTGGGTGTTCAGTAATAAGATTACCAACACAAGCTAATTCAAAGTTCCTGTCTAGCCACTGTATGAGAGGAAACACTTTTCAGATAGATGAAACATTCATTAGTTAACTCATGTTTTTTCTTTCTTACTTTTCAGAAACATGTTGTAATGAACCACAGTTTAAGAATTATGCCAGTAATAAACACTTGACCCCTTTGCCAGATGATCTCATCTTGGAGTCAGACCATAAAGGGAAGCAAGAGCAGATGACCAGTGGTCACATGACAAATGCTTCCCAAATCAGAGTCTGCTTACCTCCAATAAGTAACAAAGAGTATGCTCTCAGTAGGAGGGAGACAGAGGTGTGTGCTGAAAACAACGGCAAGTATGAAAGAGGTCAGTTATTCCAGATAGACAAAATCCTGCTTTGAGGGAGGACCACAGGTTAGCAGTGGATGGAACGGTTGCCTTTTGGAGATCCAACTCCCAGAATCACATGGCCATTGGCCATGTTGGTTGTCACACTGTTAGAGCTATAGTCAAAAAGTGTAATTTGTCCAGGCTTTGGTAGAAGAGCACATGTTTTGCATGCAGAACGTCCCAGGCTTGGTCTTCAGCGTCACAGGGAAGTGAAAGATGTGGGGTTGGAAAGGAGAGCTTTAAAATTAAACAATTTAAGATGGCAGATTTAATGTGTAGGCTGGAAAGAGTGGAGGAAATGATTCCTGTCTATATGAAATGCAAGGAAAATAACACATTTACTTGGATTTTTAGGAACTGAAGTGAAAGTTGTAAGTTTTACTATCAATTAGTGAATAACAATTAAGTTGGGTTCGTAATTTGAATGTATTTAATTGCCTTCTGCAACATTATGAACAGTATGAAACCATCAAATGTTTTCTACATAGGTATATTTGCCAAAATGCATTTCCCCCATAAACTTAAAATTGATTTAATTATAATAACCTCCTCCTGTTGTCACAGATTAAGGGCCTTTCTGCATCCACGCTATTATAGTGCTATTATTCCAGTTTCAACATCCTGTGGAATTCTGGGGTTTGTAGTTTACTGAGGCCAAAGAGCTCTCTGTCTGAGAAATCTAAATGCCCCTCCCTAAACTGCAAACCCCAGGATTCCATAGGATGTTGAAAGTGGAATAATAGCACCATAACAGAGTAGTGTGGAAAGACCCTGAGATGCTCCAGTGTCAATAAACTAAAAATCCTTTTGTTATTGTGTGTTGTCAAGTGCTACCAACTTATCACAATCCTCAGATAACCCTATCACAGATTTTTCTTGGCAAGATTTGTTCAGAGCGAGTTTCCTTTTGCCTTTCTCTGAGGCTGAGAGAGTGTGACTTGCCCAAGGTTTCTCAAAAACCAAACTAATCTTATCTCTTTTTATGATAGAGTAATGAGCTTGATAGATGAAGAGAATGCTGTGGATGTAGCATTTCTTGATTTCAGTAAGGCCTTTGACAAGGTACCCCATGATATTCTTGCAAAGAAGCTAGTAAAATGTGGGCTACACAGTGCTACTGTTAAGTGGAGTTGTAATTGGTTGACTGACCGAAGCCAAAGGGTGCTCACCAATGGCTTCCTTTCATCCTGGAGAGAGGTGACTAGTGGGGTGCCACAGGTTTCTGTCCCGGGCCCAGTGCTATTCAACATCTTCATCAATGACTTGGATGAAAGAGTAGAGGGCATGCTGATCAAATTTATAGATGATACCAACATGGGAGGGGTTGCTAATACACCAGAGGACAGGATCAGATTTCAAAATGACCTTGACAGGTTGGAGAGTTGGGCCAAAGTAACAAAATGAATTTCAACAGAGAGAAATGTAAGGTCCTACACTTAGGTAGAAAAAATGGAATACAGAAATATAAGATGGTGGACACATGGCTGGATAGCAGTACATGTGAAAGGGATCTAGGAGTCTTGGTAGATCACAAGCTGAACATGAGTCATAAGCATGATGTGGCAGCCAAGAAAGCCAACGCGATTCTTGGTTGCATCAGTAGGACTATGGAGTCTAGATTGAGGAAGTAATAGTACCACTCTATTTTGCTTTGGTCAGACCTCATCTGGAATGCTGTGTCCAGTTCTGGCACCTTATTTCAAGAAGGATATTGACAAGATCGAGCGTGTCCAAAGGAGGGCAACCAAACTGGTGAAGGGTCTGGAAGCAACACCCTGTGAGGAGTGGCTTAGGGAGCTGGGGATGTCAGAGCTATCTAGCAGTGGAATATGCTGCCTGGGAGTGTGGTAAAGTCTCCTTCTTTGGAGGTTTTTAAACAAGAGGCTGGATGGCCATCTGTTGGGAATGCTTTGATGTGTATTCCTACATGGCACAGGATTGGAGTAGATGGCCCCTCTGGTCTCTTCCAACTCTATGATTCTAAGGTCACCTGGTAGGCTTCTCTGGCTGCGTGAGGATTTGAACCCTGGTCTTCAGAGTCATAGTCCAATGCTCAATGCTAGCTCAAAAGCACAAACTGGAGAATGTGGGCTTCAGTCTCACTGCTTCTTGTATGCTAAGTGAGCCCTCAAGCATTTGAGCTAATTCCGCTCTTTTACAATTTCAGAATTACCTACAGTAAGCCACAGCTGCTAAAATTTAGTTGTAGTATATTTGTTCATTTATTGGAGAACCAGCCTGGTGTAGTGGTTTGAGTGTTGGACTGAGGTTTTGGGAGTGTTACTCCACTGGAAAAACCCTATCCCGTGGTCTACAATTTTGATGTTAAACATGATTCCATGTGCCTGAGAGATCGCCCGGATGAGCATGTAGGCAGTCACAGTCAAACAACCGAAAACCAGGTCAGGCCAGTAAAATCCCCAGTCACGTAGCCCCAGGAAACCTCAAGGTGTGTAAACCCCCAATAAACAAAGGGTCCTCAGCCCCAGAGAAGCTGACTTGAGGGGATTAGCATGTTTGCCCCAAGTTGAGCAAATATCCCATCAAGCGAGGACCATTTACAGGAAGTCACACCACAAACAAATGCAGCCGAAGATCCTGAGACTTTGGCAACAACTTGTAATTTAATCACGCAAAGGAAGTTACCTTTGTGGAGCTTCTTTCTTGATGCAACTCCCATTGTTCTCCCCGGGAAGGGATTAGTCCTCCAGGTACTTTTTCCCCTACAAATAGTCCTGGTTTTTTAGCATTTCTTCAGTTCACTCCTGGTCATCCCAGCAGACCGTTTCTCCATCTGTTGAGTAATCCCCTCAGCCCTCTCCGTGCTGAGTTCTACTTCTTGACTGTCTTTCCCGGACCAAGGACTTCAGGAAAAGGTGCAATATCATCCCAGCTACAACCCCTTCAATATTCCCCTATTCAGTTTCTTCTCTTTTGCTTCTTAATAGGTCTTGAGTGAGTGTGTGAGTGATTGCGTTGGTGCGTGAGACTTTCATTCAATAAAATCATTTCGCAGACATTTTTGTTTAGTTTTTGGCTTGTCCTGACCCTGTAAAAATTGGGTAAAAAGACCCCGCTAGGTTACCCTGCCTCTTGCATTGCTATTGCTTGTGCTCTGGCTAGTTTCCATTCCCCATCACGTGAAGCACATTGAGGTGTCCCCCAAGGGACCCCAGAAATAAGGGTAACAGGAGACCAGAGCTCAGTTCCCCGCTTAGCTGTGGAAACTCATTGGGTGACCATGGGCAGCCTTAGCTGCAGCCTCAGGCTCAAAGGAAGACAATTGCAAACCCCCTTTAAACAAATCTTGCCAAGAAAACCCCTATGACAGGGTCACCTTGGGACCACCATAAGTCAGAAACAACTTGAAGGCACATGCCAACCATATTTATTTATTACATTTCTATCCCACCTTCCTGAACAAAAAAAAAACCATGAATGTGGAGGATGAAGATAGTACTGAAACAAAACTTGGAAAAGGCGTTGTTGAAGACTGTTACTCCCAGAATCTCCCAGCCAGCATGGTCATGGGAGTTGTGGTGCAAAGAAATAACTTTTCAAAGTTATTCTCTGAGCATAAATGAAAGTAAAAGAATTTAAGCACAAATTCATCAAAAAGAAGCAGCGAGAGGTATAGAAACTCCCGTTTTGGAGTTTGAAAAAGCTGCAGTTCTTAGTCCATTGGTGAGACCCAAGGTTGTCTCCTAGGTCTACAAAAGGGAAGGGAATTTGTTTCTAGGCAGTACATTTTGATAATATTATTCTCTGTGCCCCCCTTCCCTTTTCCCTCTTGTTCCAAAGAATGCCATAACGGCACTTCACTCAGCAGTCTCATCAAGTGTCCTGATAGAGAAATCATCTGTCCATCACTCTTGGGATCCATCCAAACTACTGATGATCCCCGGCAATTTGAACTGATTCCAGATGAAGAAGGTAAGGACAGAAAACCTACTGTAGTCCCTTGCTCAAAAGGAACAGATCACACATACAACTTAAATATCAGACAGCCCAAATAAGGAGGTTGGCCAGATCACTGTGCTTTGGTTAGACAATATTACTTATGTTAATACAGACACAACTGCGAAAATGTGTGTGCATGTATGTTTTGTTGGAACTTGCCCAATAGAAGCAGTGTATTTTCATCTTCATTTTAGAAAATCTCTAAAGGAGAAGGCAGCTCATTTATAATCTGGTCAGGTCTTTCTACTGAGTTTCAGCTTGCCAATATGAGTCACCCAAGCTTCGGAGAGGCACTTTGATGCAGTCCCCAGAATCTGACTGACATGTTTTTTGGTTTAATAAGGAAGAAGGACACAAGTTGTTGAATAGCTCTTTGTCCCCCCCACCCCACCCCCACTGGAAATACATGCATATACATGCACACACACAATGGGCAAAGCATTTCTGTGCTTTGGCTCACAATGACAGGCACCAACACAGCCCACGGGAGCAAAGTGAATGGCAGAATACATGCCAGCAACTACAGATGCTCCCACAGCCTCCCTGGGAACATGATCAACTCCAGTCATGGCATAGCATGCTGACAACTATCTCCCACCTTATCAGTGTGCAGAAGAAGCCAGACAATGGAATCACTGTGGAGTGTCCTATGAAGTCATTTTACCCAGGACATAGACAGAACACCAGCTGGCAGATAATAAAGGCATCACAATGTCCTTATCTGTGCAGACCCAAACACAACAAGGAAACAAGACCTCCATATTCTTTGTACAGTGACCACAATCTAAATAAGGCCACATGTTTTTACTTTGGTGAAGCAAGCAAATGAAACTATGTATTTATGTATTACTATGAGTTTTATGCTATTAGTTTTATGCTGTTTATGCTATGTTATGCTAATCCAAGAGAAGACTAAATAATTTCAATGGCGATTGAATTACAGTTTATTGAATGATGAAGAGATAGTAAAACAAGTGAAAGAAGTGTTAAAAAACTATTTTAAAGAAAATATAAAAGAAGATATGAAAATGAAAATGGTTTGGAATGCATCAAAGGCAGTAATGAGAGTTTTTTTTTATACAGCAACGACAAATTCAGAATAAAAAAAGGTGGGAGAAATATCAAGTGTTACTGACCAAACTCCAAGAGAAAGAAAAAGAATTTAAAAAAATCCATTGCAACAATCACTACAGCAGGAGGTTAAGAAAATACAGAAGGAGATGGCGATAATAACAACTGAAGATATAGAGAAAAAGATGAAACAGATGAAATTAACTAAATTTGAACATGCTAATAAAATTGGGAAATGGTTAGCATATAAACTTAAGAAGAAGAAAGAGAAGAATGTAATTGGTGAGTTGAAATGTGGAAAGAAGTTGATTATTCAACAAGAAAAGATAAAACAGAAATTTGAAGACTATTTTGGAAAACTATTCTACGAAACAAAATCCTCTCATCAATATGAGAAAAATCTGTCCAAATTTTTTCAAAAAGTAAAGATCTCAAAAATATGGTTGGAAGCACAAAAACAGTTGAATAAATCAGTAACAATTACTGAAATTGAAGAGACCATAAAAGACTTGAAAGTGGGTAAGGCACCCGGCCCGGATGGATTCACCGCGCAATATTACAGGAGATTCATAAAAGAATTGACTCAACCAATTCAAGCAATTCTGAAGGAAATAGAGAAATATGGTAAACCGAAATCCTGGGGAGAATCTAACATTGTATTGATACGCAAAGAGAGTAAAGATAAAAAAGAAGTCAAGAATTATAGATCAATCTCCCTGTTGAATGTAGATTATAAAATTTTTGCGGCAGTGTTGGCAAAACGGTTGAGACAGATATTACAGGATAAAATCCAAGAAGGTCAAATAGGCTTTCTCCCAGGTAGATACATGAGAAGTAACGTAAGAACAATCCTAGATGTAATTGAATACTATGATAAAAACCCAGGGAAGAAAGTAGCACTCTTTTTTCTTTTTTTTTTGGATGCAGAGAAGGCATTTGACAATGTTTCCTGGGCTTTCATACATCCAGTATTGAGAGAATATGACACGGGAGAAGATTTTTGTAAATGGATTGAGATGATCTATCAAGAACAATCTGCGAGATTAATAATTAATGGAGATATTTCGACAAGCTTTGTACTAAACAAAGGGGTACGGCAAGGATGCCTATTATCACCATTATTATTTATAGCTGTTTTGGAAGTACTGTTGAATATAATAAATAAGGATTCACAGATAAGAGGTTTGAAAATAAGGAAAAAGGAATTGAAATTAAAAGCTTTCGTAGATGATGTAATTATATTTTTAGAGGATCCACAAGAATCAATTCAGGCGCTGATGGAAACTTTGCAAAGATATGGACAAGTGGCAAGATATAAGATAAATAAGGAAAAGACAATGATGATGACATTGAATATGACTAAAAAAAAAGCAAGCTGATCTGGAGAGTAGATCTGGATGTCAATTAACTAAGAAAACAAGATACTTAGGAATTATGTTAACGAAAAGGAACCAAGAATTATTCAACAACAATTATTTGGAGATATGGAAAGAGATTAAAAATGATATGGGAAAATGGAAAAACTTAAATTTATCTCTTCTGGGAAGAATAACTGCTTTCAAAATGTCCTTGTTACCAAAACTTATGTTCCTCTTTCAGAATTTACCAATAATAGGGAGAGAGAAAGTATTTAAAGAATGGGAAAAGGATCTTCAAAAGTTTATCTGGCAAGGGAAAAAGCTAAGGATAAGATTTAAAACGCTTCAGGATGCAAAAGAAAGCGGAGGATTTCATCTTCCATCATTGAAAATGTATTATTACGCATGCTGCCTAGATTGGATTAAAGACTGGACTCAATTAGAGAGAATAACCACGAAAGATTTGGAAGAAATGAATAATAGATTCAGATGGCATGAATATTTATGTTATGATAGATTAGCGGTGGATAAAGAGTTCAACAATCATTGCATCCAGAAGACACTGTTAAAGGTTTGGCTACAAGTAAAGCAGAAATATTATACAAAACTTCCAACATGGACTTCACCACAAGCAGCATATAAAATTGCTCCAACAAGACAAGGAAATTTATTAACATATCAAGACATATTGAAATGGGAAGGGGATAAACCAAGAATGTGTACAGTAGAAGAATTAAAGGCTGATGGGTATAGTTAAATTGGTTCCCATGGCGACAACTAAAAGACAGCTTTAAAATGGATCAAAAACTGGACGGATTTGAGAGAAAAGAGAATGAATTGGATTTATTGATGAAGGGAAATCAAAAGAAGAGAATTTCGAAACTATAAACTATTGTTGAAAAGAGAAATGGAACCAGAAGTAGTTAAAGATACAATGGTTAAATGGGCTCAGAATGTGGGACACCCGATTGAACTAGAAGTGGGAGAAAGTATGGAAAACTGATATAAAATGTACACCAAACTTAAAGAGAAAATTTTTACAAAATGTTACATAGATGGTATATGACCCCACAAAGATTACAAAAAATAACTAAAAATGGGAATGCGAAATGTTGGAAGTGTGATGAAAAGATTGGGTCCTTTTTTCATATGTGGTGGACTTGTGGAAGGGTAAGAAAGTTCTGGAAAGGGATCCATGACGAAACTCAAAGAATTTGTAAAATGAACTTTGAAATGATACTGGAATTTTATTTGCTAAATATGTTAGGACAACAAAGGAAGATTAGAAGTCACCAGAAGATATTGTTATATTTGATAACAGCTGCAAGGTTGATATATGTGCAACATTGGAAAGAAAAGAAAGATATTGATTTAGGAGAGTGGAAATTAGAAGTTCTAGATATGGTAGAGACAGAAAGGTTAGCATTTTCATTGAAAAATAAACCTGTCCAGAACTTTGAAAGGGAATGGAAATGAGTTTTAGATTGGATAAAAACATAAAGGTACATGAAACTGGAGAAAGAGATTATGTAATTGCTTCTCTTTTCTGTAAATGGAAATGTAATTGTTATTTTTGTTTTAGTAAATGGAAGCAAAGAAGACTCAACTGGAGAGAAATAATAGGGAAGGGGGTGGGAGGTGTGATATCTCTGTCAACGGGGTATATCCACTCTGTTCTTCTTCATGGTCTCTGTGCCTTATACACTAGGAGCTTTTGCGCATGCGCAGTACCATTCAGAAAATTCTAGAGCTTAGTAGCTTGGCGGTAACCCCTCCCCCCATGTATCCACTGAGCATGCTCAGCCCGCCGAGCAACGGTCTCTCCTCAGTTCTTTCTCGTCCGCCATTGCGTATGGAGGTTCTGAGCTTAGAGCGTTTCTTCTTGGCCTTTCCTGCAAGTCCTTCTGGTTTTTCGACTTGGTTTTTGGCATTTAAACTCTCCTTTACGGATTACGGACTGGTTTGTCACTTTTGGTGCTTTTGCCCCCTTTTTCCTGGGACTTCTGACCCCGACTTGCCAACCCCCCCCATCTTCGTTGTTCGTCGCGTCTCTTCGTCTGTCTTCAACACTTCCTCTTCTCCTTTGGACTTCTATGTCAACTCTTTTCAAACCCTGTAAGAAGTGTGGTCGTAAGGTCGCTACTTCCGACGGGCACAGCGAGTGTCTTCTTTTTTTGGGCGAGGCTCATAACATCAGAGCCTGCCCCATTTGCAAGGACTTCACCTTGCAGACTCTGAGGAACCAGCTGGCACGCCTCAAGTCTTTCTGTTGGGAGCAGTCTTTGTCTCCTCAAGACCCTGCCCCAGTAAGGAGCCCGTCAAAGATGGCAAAGACCCGACCTACGACCGCGCTCCCAGTGGTTTTCCGCGCCTTCCGATCCTGCCGCGCCAACGGTACCAGGCTCGATACCGGTGCATAAGCTACCGAGGATACCGAAGATCTCGGAGGCTTCCTCATCTGTGACTCCTGGAGAGGCCCCTGCGGGCTCGCAGGGTGCCAAGCCCTCTAAGACGCTTACAGCAGCCCAACGTAAGCACCCGGCGACTTCGGAGGTCGAAAAAGAGAGGGAGAAGAAGAAGAGGAAGGACAAGCGTGGGTCTCCGGCTAGACCACCTGTCCTTACTCCACTTTCCACTTTGACCCAGCCCACGGTCGATCCCGGTGAGGTCACAGAACCCCAAGTGATCTTGGAGGTTTCTGATGTGGATGACCCCGTGGCCTCCCCGACTCTCTCGGACCCACCGCTTTTGGAGGAAGAGACCTCTCCGACCGGATGCCCTGTTCTGGCAACCCGCTCGGAGGATAGTCCACCTGCTCCCCAGACCTCGCTGACACCTCGAGGTTCTGTCGGTAGAAGCATTTCGCCTGAACGGCGTTCTTCCTCACACCACCGGCAGCTCATCCCCGAATCGGGACCGCCCGGTTCATTCGGAGTGTGGGACTGTGCACCCCTCCCCACGTCGTCGGGATTTTGAGCACCGTGCCTGTGACAACCGAGGGGACTGTCCTGAATATAGACGATCCCCCCAAGACATCGGGAAGACTATCCAGGATGGCCACAGCCACCCCGGGACTCGCCTTACTCATCGGCGTCCTACACCTTGAGATATGGCCGGGAGCATGTCTGGAGGGAGTATCCTGGCTTGTACAGGTCATACTCCCCCTCTTACCAGGACCGTTACCACCCTGATGTCGGCCGCTGGTCCCCTTATCACCGCTCCAGATCGCCCTCCAGGGGAGCTGAACATCGCCCTCGTCATGAGCGTACTCCATCGCGCTCCCCGAGACGAGCGCCTCAACATCGTTGGTCCTGAGAGCCTTCCCCTCATCACCGGCCGATTTCTCCACCTCCACAGGTGACGTCTACGGTGTCTCGCCCGGCATCTGAGGCTGTCTCCACCCAGGCTTCTTCTTCTGCGGTCACCACTGTTACTCAGGCACTTCCGCGTCCGGTGTCCTCGCTGGTTCCTCCGGTGACTACTGCGCAACCACTTGCAGCGCCGAAGACGGTCTCGCTGCTGGTACCGTGTCACGCCCAATCACCTGCGCACCAGTCGGACCACTGTCCTGACAGGTCCTCCACGGCGTCGTCACAAGATTACGACTCTGAGTCGGACTCTAAAGACTCTACACCCGTCTCGCATGAGTCCCCTCCCCTGGCGTTCGGGGATCCAGCTCCTGAGTCGGCTCCTGAGGATGTGCGACAGTTCTCAGACATTCTCCTTCGGATGTCGAAAGCCCTGGGTCTGAAGATGGCGGAACCAGCTCCGGCGGTGCAGGATCCGGTTTTCCACTATGTGGATACCCGCCCTCCCACGACAGCCCCGCTACTGTTCCTGCCCGCCTTGATGGAGGCCCTCAAACATCCGTGGCCTCAGCCGTCATCTGCCCAGTCTATACCACACAGGCTGGAACACCTCTATCGGACTCAGAAGGAGGATGCTGAGTTCTTATTCAATCATCCTCAGCCCAACTCAGTGGTGGTGGAATCGGCGCAGACCAAAGGCGGTTCCAGGCCCCACACGACACCGCCAGACAAGGAAGGGCGTCGTTTGGACACTTTCGGAAGGAGGTTCTATTCTGCCTCCTCCTTGGTGGCGAGAGTGTCCAACACCCAAGCTTGCATGGCAGCCTACCTGCGCAGTCTTCTCGACAAGTGCGCTCCTATTCTCTCCACTGTTCCGGAGGAGAATAGGGCGAGCGCTAACCAATTCTACAATGAAGCGGTAGTGCTCGCGAACCAACAGATCATCTCCTCGAGACATTCTGTGGAGGTGGCATCTCGAGTCATGGTCGGCTCTGTTGCCCTCCGAAGATATGCCTGGCTACAATCCTCAGGCCTCCAGGAGGACACACAGAAACGCATTGAGGACCTCCCATTCGACGGCAAGGGTCTCTTCAATGCGTCAACGGATGAGGCGATGGACCACATCATCAAGGCCCGTCTAACGGCCAAGAAGGCGGGGATCCATCAGCCTCCGCGGTCCCGCCGTGGCCCGCGACCTGCGTGGCGCCGTTCATCCTCTGCGAACTTCCGACCTCGCTCGCACAGGTCCGGATCCTCTAGGACTCCCGCCACATCCTCCTCCGGGCGTCCGGCACGGGGCCGACAGACGACTTCCAAGAAGTCTTCGTCGGGATCGAAATCTCGCTTTTGATGGGATCTGCAGGACTCTACCTCAGCCAATCTTCCGTCTGCCATCAGCCCTAATGAACCATCCCACGCTGGCCAAACACCTCGACTCGTGGCGATCGATCACGTCGGACTCTTGGGTGCTCACCATTGTTCGGCTTGGTTACGCCATTGAGTTTGCAAGTATTCCACCTCGAGGCGTTTTCTACTCCACCCAGGCCAGCCCAGCTCTGCTGGAGCAGATCCAGTCCCTCCTGCAGAAGGGAGCAATCGAGCCGGTCCTGCCCTCGGCCACTACCACCAGCTTCTACTCCCGGTATTTCACAGTACCGAAGTCGGACGGGACCCTACGACCCATTCTGGATCTCCGAGGGGTAAACGAATACATCCGCCCCAGGAGGTTCAAGATGGTCACCTTGTCGACAATCCTACCCTTCTTCCGCCGGGGAGACTGGTTCGCTTCAATCGACCTGCGGGATGCTTACTTCCACATTTCCATCCGTCCGCAGCACAGATGATACCTTCAGTTTGCGATCGACGGCACCTCCTACCAATACCGAGTGCTGCCGTTCAGCCTCTCCACCACACCGAGGGTATTCACGAAGTGCATGGCCCCTGTGGTCTCCCACCTGCGGACAAAGGGCATCACCGTCTCCCCCTACCTGGACGATTGGCTGCTGGTAGCGTCCTGCAAGAGCAAACTGTACTCGGACATCCATCTAACGCTGTCCCTCCTGACCCGCCTGGGTCTTCAGGTCAACCTGAAGAAGTCACACCTCTAGCCGGCGAGAGTGTTGGACTTCATCAGAGCCACCCTTGACTCGGTCTTGGCCAGGGCCTACCTGCCTCTGGAGCGGGCTCGTACCCTCCGCCGATCTTCTGCGAACGTCTTCGATGCCCCAACGATATTGGCGAGGAAAATACAACAGCTCCTGGGCTACATGGGCTCCACCAAGGCCATCACGTACCTGTCGAGGCTGTGAGCGTGCCCCCTACAACACTGGTTTGTCGGAGCTTTCAATCCGCTCCGAGACGACCAGAGCCTGCGACTTCGACTGCCGACACCAGTACGTCACTCTCTGCTGTGGTGGCTCTCATACCGTCATCTCCTGTCCGGGATGCCGTTCAGACGACTGACCCCTCGGCTCACAGTCACGACCGACGCCTCCCTCTTCGGATGGGGAGCGCATTGCGACAACCTCAGAGTCCGAGGTCGATGTACTGGCGACAAGACCGCTCTCCACATAAACGCCCTTGAGCTCCTAGCCATCGGGAAAGCTCTGAGAGCGTTCCGCAATTTGGTTGCTGGACAAGCTGTACTGATCCTGACCAACAACACCATGGCAGTGAGTTATGTCAACAGACAAGGAGGGACCCATTCTACCACGCTCCTCACCATCGCTCTCCAGCTCTGGGACTGGTGCGTGTCCCTCCGAGTTCACCCCGTTGCCGTCCACCTGGCAGGACAGGAGAATACGACAGCAGACGCCCTGAGCAGGGACACTTCTACCAACCACAAGTGGTCCCTCTCGGAGGACGCGTTCCGCTTGATATGGTGCCACTGGGGCGACCCTGACATCGATCTCTTCGCCATGGTGTCGAATGCCAAGTGTCGCCGGTACTGTTTGAGAGCCGGCCGGCGACCAAACTCCCTCGGCGACACGTTCCAGTACTGATGGACAGAGGGTCTCCTGTACATCTTCCCACCGTTCCCCAGCTGGGCAGGGTGGTCGCCAAGATCCTGGCGGACCGAGCCGATGCCATCCTGGTCACCCCGTATTGGCCGAGGCAGCATTGGTTCACCCCGCTGCTCGAGGCCTCTCGGGGACGGCTGCTCAGGCTTCCGACAGCACCCGACCTGCTGTCTCACTCCAGCGGTCGCGTTCTCCGTCCCGACCTGCCTCTCCTGGCCCTCCACACGTGGAGGATAGCGCCTTAGACGATCCCGCTATCCAGGACGTCCTTACCGCGGCCAGAAAGGAATCAACCCGCCGCAACTATGCCTACAAGTGGCGGCAGTTCGTGACTTTTCGTGACTCCACGGAGGAGCGTAGAGACACGGTATCGCCAGTTGCTCTCAGTACTGTGCTCCGCTTCTTGCTTCACTTGAAACAAGAGGGTCTCTTGTTCTCTTTGTTGAAGGTGTACCTGTCTGCCATTGTGGCCTACCAACCCCGAGGCTCCCCTTCGGCAGCGCTCTTCCGAGATGCCACGATGAAACAGTTCCTGAAGGGACTCCACCATCTATACCCGCCGGTTTCGCCTCCGTTGCCTCCTTGGTCCCTATCTCTGGTACTCTGTCAACTTACGAGACCACCCTTTGAGCCTATGGCTACTATTGATGATAGGCTCCTGACTCTCAAGACTGCTTTCCTGGTGGCTGTCACCTCTGCCAGGCATGCCAGCGAATTAGCAGCGCTACACGTCGACGACCCCTTCCTGGTTTTTCATCAGGATAAGGTGGTTCTCTGCCTGGACATTTCTTTCCTCCTGAAGGTCGTCTCTCATTTCCACCTTAACCAGGACATCATCCTAATCCGACGACCCCTCTTGAGAGGTCTTTGCACTCTCTGGACGTTCGAAGGGCCCTGGCCTTTTACACTCAGAGGACTGCGGCTTACAGGCAGATTCCGCACCTGTTTGTCTGTCACAGTCAGCGTCGCAGGGGCCGCAAGGTGTCCACCCAGAGATTCTCCAAGTGGGTGTCCCAGACAATTCTGCTTGCTTATGACATGGCCAAGCAGCCTCCTCCTGACTTGCTTCGGCCACACTCCACCAGAGCTGTGGCATCCTCAGCAGCCCTCTTGCGAGGTGTGGACCTTCAGGAACTTTGTCGAGTGGCAACCTGGTCCAGGCCCTCGACGTTCATCTGCCACTATCAGCTGGACTGTCGGTCCAGGAGGGATGCCCGGTTTGGATGAGCAGTGCTGGCCTTCGTACTCTAGGGACCTGACCCACCGTCCTTCTGGTAAGCTACAAAGTCTCCTAGTGTGTAAGGCACAGAGACCACGAAGAAGAACAGGTTGCTTACCTGTAACTGTGGTTCTTCGAGTGGTCATCTGTGCCCTTACACACACCCGCCCAACCGTCCCCTCACTCTCAGGTCCCCTTTTCGGCGGACTTGTAGAACTGAGGAGAGGCTGTTGCTTGGTGGGCTGAGCATGCTCAGTGGATACATGGGGGGAGGGGTTCCCGCCAAGCTACTAAGCTCTAGAATTTTCTGAACGGTACCACACATGCGCGAAAGCTCCTAGTGTGTAAGGGCACAGATGACCACTCGAAGAACCACAGTTACAGGTAAGCAACCTGTTCTTTTTTATGCAATGAAATTTTTAATAAAAATATTTTTTAAAAAATTAAAAAGTTTTATGCTATGTTTTTTATGCTATGTGTGCAGTTTCATCTGATACAAACAAGTGTTTGTAGAGCCTGTGAGATACCTCAATTCCTAAGTAAGATTGCCAAATGAACTAAAGGATAGAATTTCTATACGTTTCATAGTTGTTTAAGAGGATGGGTGTCATTCTGGTGTTTGTAGAACACCACCATTCAGGCCATTTCCACACTACACTCTTACAGTACGATTATTCCGCTTTCAACATCCTGTGGAATCCTAGGGCCGGCACCTCCTGAAACTGTAAACCCCAGGATTACATAAGATGTTGAAAGTGGAATAATCACGCTATAAGAGTGTAGTGCAAAAATGGTCTCAGAGATCTACAGCTGCCCATCCTGATTTTAGGGCTGGGTAAATGTTGGGTTTAGGTGGCCTCATTGGCCCCAGAACACCTGGGGGGGGGCTACTATCTCACTGCAAAAAAAAATAAATATCATTTTTTGCCCCCAGAAACCTTCAGGGGGCATGGAGATGCATTTGTTGCCAAGTTTATGGCCTCTTCTTTTAGAGGCCTTTCCTGGGCCTAAAACTTTGTGGAAAAGTTTTTTTTTTAATCTACAGGGTGTATTTTCCCCACTCCTGCTCTAAACTAAGGCAGAAATCATCATTCATAGAATCATAGAGTTGGAAGAGACCCTAGGAGCCATCAAGTACAACCCCGCTGCTATGCAGGAACACCCATCAAAGCATTCCCAACAGATGGCCATCCAGCCTCTGCTTAAAAACCTCCAAGGAAGGAGACTCCACTACACTCTGAGGCAGCAGATTCCACTGCTGGACAACCCTGACCGTCAGGAAGTTCTTCCTGAGGTTCAGGTGGAATCTCCTTTCCTGCAGCTTGAATCCATTGCTCCTTGTCCTAGTCTCTGGAACAGCAGAGAACAAACCCGCTCCCTCCTTGACGTGACATCCCTTCAAATATTTAAACATGGCTATCATGTCCCCTCTTAATTTTCTCTTCTGCAGACTAAACATACCCAGCTCCCTAAGCCGTTCCTCATAGGGCATGGCTTCCAGACTCTTCACATTTTGGTCGCCCTTCTCTGGACATGCTCCAGCTTGACCATGTCCTTCTTGAATTGAGGCGCCCAGAACTGGACACAGTGTTCCAAATGAGGCCTAACCAATGCAGAATAGAGTGGTACCATTACCTCCCTCGATCTAGATGCCATACTCCTATTGATGGAACCAAGGATCATGTTGGCTTTCTTAGCTTTCAAAAAGATCCAATATTAAAATCGCAAAGTAGTCTCCTTTCTCTAATAAAGGGAACAGTTTAACTTGTACTGTTCCTTCTGCTTACCATGGAGGACTCTGAGAGTTGTAATCTGCCATCCTGTCAGAAATGGGAGCTGGGTCAAAGTAAGGGTAAAGTACGTTTCAGTCCAATTCCTTCTACTGATCTGCCTTAAGAACAAAACTATCCTTCTTTACTGGTTGTGCTGTGGATCCTTGACAGGAACGTATCTTTGGGATAAGAAAGTGTCCTCCCCACTTTTTTCTAGCCCTTGCACAATGGGAGGATAGGGCCTAAATACACTAATGGCACCAGATCCCTGATCTTGGAAGTTAAGCAGGGTCAGCTATGGTTAGTACTTGGATGGGAGGCTGTCACTGAATACCAGGTGTTGTGGGCTTTATTTCAGAGGAAGGCACTGGCAAAACCACCTATGAGTATTCCTTTCCTAGGAAAACCCTATGAAATTCATGGGGACACCATGAGTCAAAAGGCAACCTGAAGGCACACGTGTGTGTGTGTACACATTCTGTATACTCTCAGCCAAGAGAGGAGGTGTTAAGAATACTGAATGGAAAGGGAGGCATTTCTAAAAAGATAGAATACTAGACTGATTTGAGTGGGGTCATGGGACAGAGTTTTTGAAATGTAGTTTCCCTTCTTCAAATCTTTAGCTTGGCTTGTTAAGATCCTGTCCAGGGAGCACTAAGCCGTAGTCATTAGAAAATGGAGAGGCTTGGGGCTTTGATCATTGCCCATAATGCTGCGGCCCTGGATCTGTTATGCTTCTTGGCTCAAGCAGTGAGATTGCACAGCTTGAGCAATTAAATTCTCAATACTTTGGCTATGTTTGATGGATTATAGTAATGGCTTGGTTCATTAATGCTCGGGTTTGCCTTTGTAGTGCTCTTCCCAGAAAAAAAAAATGGCTATATATTTATGCAGCTCCCAGTCCCCAGAAACTGTCGTGCTTGCTAGTCAGACTGAAACAGGAGATATTTTCAAAATGCTGTTGTACTCCTAGTAGGTCCATGAATACCCTGCAACTGCCTACTTTGCCTGCCTTAGTAGTTTAAGTTGTCATGATTTCCCCCATGCATTTACAAGCTTTACTTTTTTTTTTTTTTTGCAAAAGCCAAGAGCACATGGGGAAAAATATCTATAGTACCACCATTCTGAGTTAAAGTGGAGTCTCTACTGCATGGCATGGCTTGCAAAGGCTTGGCTAGGCTGGGCAGGGAAAACAGAAGTGAAGAAGAGGAGGGGGGTGATGACACAGCCCTTAGCACTGTCTTGCCAAGTGGAGGAAGCAGCAGATTGGAAGCCAATGCAGTTGATCCAGACCAGTGGCAGTGGTCTCCAGAGTACACATCTAACAACAATGGTGGTAACATTTTCACTAGCCATGGCTTTGAACATTTTTCAAGGGTAGCCGCATGTAGAACACATTAAAGTAGTTTGGTCAGGAGGTAGTTAAGGGGTGAACCCCGCGGCCGGATCTGCCCTCCCTAGGAAAGAATGTAGCTGATGTACCAGCCAAAGCTGAGCAGAGGCATTCCTGGTCTCAGTTATCACCTGGCCTTTCAGGAGTAGGGCTGGATTCAGTAACAGCCCCAAGTTACAAAGCTGATTTTTCAGTCCCATCCAGAACAGACTGTCATCTCAGTACTGGACTAGCTTTTCTACTGATCAACGAGACTTCCATCTTGTCTGAGCTGAGCCTTAATATATTCACCCGCATTCAGTCCAGGATTATTATTGTGAGAATAAAGTAGAGAGGAGGGAAACTGTGTTCAGTTCAAAGAAATAGTCATGTTAGTCTGGATCAATATGTAAAGGGATCTCATAGCATCTTTGAGACTAACTGAGGGACAGAAGTTGGTAGTGTGAGCTTTCATAGACAGAGTTTTACATCTGATGAAGCAGACCTAGGCCATTTCCACACTAGAGGCCATTAGCGCGTTTCTACTGTATAAAAGTCAATGTTTGTCTGTGTGTTTGTCTGCATCAGGCAGGTGAAGACCTCATACGATTGGCTGAGTGATGTGAGAAAACCTCATATGATTGGCTGGCTGTGAAGATTCTATGGAATCCTGGGGTTGGCAGTTTAGGGAGGGGCCTTTAGAATTCTCAGCCAAGAGCTCTTGGGCTTCAGGCTGGTTGCTATGGAGATGAGACCTACCATCAGTAAGGATGCCAGAAAACATTTGAGAGGCATATGTGAGAAAAATTATATGTGACATGCGCAACATAGCCCATTTCCACACTACACTGTCATAGTGCTGTTATTCCACTTTCAACATCCTATGGAATCCTGGGATTTGTAGTTTAAGGAGGGGCATTTAAAAATTCCCAGTCAGAGAACTCTTTGGCCTCAGTAAACTACAAATCCCAGAATTCCACAGGATGTTGAAAGTGGAATAATAGCACTATAATAGTGTATTGCAGAAACGGCCATAGTTACAAGGTCTTCTTGCCTCACACAGTAGGTTGTATGGGTTCCATATGTGAGGAATCTTAAAGTTGAAATTCAAAATGAAAAATGCTTCCAGAAAAATGTAAAGCCATTGGACAAATTCAACAGAAAGCAGAAAAAAAAAAGCCAGTACATCAGTGTCACCAGACAACACAGATTGGATTGGGGACTATGGGGATTAGTTACAGGTACTGGAACAGGCCAGTTGCTGTGGAGACGATGCCTAGCAGCAAGGAGGAGGACAGTGTACTTCCTCAGGAGCCCAAATTCTGTATGTAAATAATTCTGAATACAGATTGCATTGGGAAATATGGAGCAAAGTTACAGAAAATGGAGAAGACAGTTTGGTGAGTTCTCAAGAGGAAAATAAAAAGCCCGGGCAACACCAAATAAATACTCTAGTAGTGTTATAATGGCAGCATCGCCATTCACGCAGCGCCGTCGGGTTAGAGATGCTCTTTTCCGCACCCTTCTCCCTCAAGCGGATGGGTAGTGGTATTGCCACTGCTGTTCCTTCCTCATTACAGTGTTCTTGGCCACTGCTGTGCCCCACCTTCACCCTGCCCTACTCCCTTAATTGGGCATTGATTTTTTGGGGTGTTTTTTTTTTTTTTAAGCTGTACTAACACAGCAGTGTTGTAACAGCATGACATGCCAGTACATATTTGTACTTTTGCTCTATACTGTTTAAAAATGTATTTAAAAAAATAAAAAGTTTTGACTCAAAAGAGGTGATAGGAAGTTACCACACCATGGGAGTTGCTGAGTGAGGGACGAGCTCTTCATGCCCACAGCCCGCCCTCTGCTGGATCCGCCATGACAGGAGGTGCTATCGAGCGCTATAACGGCGCCGCGCTACGACAGCTGACAGGATTGAAGTGCTGTAGGAGGCTCTTAAGGGATTTTCTTCTGAAAATAGAATGTGGTGATTTGGCGATGGTTGGGGACAGGATAGCAGCTGGATAGTGTCGATGTTGTGCAGAAGCGCAACTCCTCGACCAGTTACAACCAGCTGCTATAGTGTTATAGCAATGTTGTGCGGAAAGGTTTTTAGTCTATGAAAATGTATACTACCAGCTTCTTTCTCTTGGTTAGTCTCAAAGGTGTTATAAGATCCCTTTGCATATGTTCAGTTCAGTTCAGTTCAGTTTTTTTTCTCCAATTGAGACCTGCTAAGGAGAAACAACTAACAATAAATATGAGCACTGAATAAAGGGGGTAATCACGTTATCCCCCCATGTCATGTCAGCTATTACCAATTTAATGTTCCAGCAGACACAAGTGGCTATCTGTTTATACTCCAGAGCCATTATAAATTTATACAGTATAACCAGTAAATCATCTTTTTTAATTCTGCTAAAGAAATACCTGTTACTGCCCACGGAGCCCATATACTTTAGTATCTTGAACCTCTCAACAAGAATCTGCTCTTTGTTGTGGCAGGCTTCTTGACATAAGTGCTCCCAACCTCATTGCTTTTGGATGTTTTAATACAAATGAGACAACTGCTACTGGCGCTTTCCACCCTGAAATATTATTTTGGGTGTGTGTGTGAAGATTAAGGGCCATTTGTAAAAAAAGAAGATTGGTTTAAAAAAAACAAAAGACAGAAACCCAGAGAGCACCCAGTGGAATTCAGAGGAAAAACCAGAGCAACATCTCAAAAGTGTTCAACAGATGGCTGCTTTATTATAGAGAAAATCCCAAAATGTTTCAGCCAATATATATTTTATGGATTTCTTCAGGGGATATATAGAAATATAAAAATAAAGCAACAATATATAATTATATGAAAAAACATGCATAATATTACATAAAAATATAGTAACAATATGCATTAATAACATTCTGTTACTTGTGAATATTGAATAATGTATTACTGATAAAAATCAGTGACTAATGAGTAACACAGTACTTTTTAAAGTAACAAGTCCAAGCTCTGCAGAAAATACATGTCTGCAGAAAGCACAAGTTGACCAAGTGCCAGATTGATTGATTCTATCTGAATGCATGAGGCACATTGGGAAGCAATGAGGGAAATAAAGCAACTATAGTTACTGGAGAAGTATTATGTATTTAAAGATTTCTGCTCCTTCCTTCTCAGTAAAATTCCAGAGTGTTGTACAATATACCTGTCTTTACTCTGGGAGAAACAGCCTATTACACTGGTAAAGATACCTTTGCTAGATACCTTTGCTGACTAGCATGGCCATGAAAGGTTGGAAGTACAACATTATCGGTAGGGAATCATTTAATATGGGACTCCCCCAAAACTGCCTTACTCTTTCACCAGTCCTTGCCCCCTTACCCACCCAGGCCTCTTTCTTTCAGTTTGGGAGCTGGCTGGGAGGCTGAGGCTGCAGTGGAGAATCATCCACAGAGGCAGGTGTTAAGAACCTCACAGGTCTAGCATTAGCAGGCCTGTGGGTCCTGCAGAAGACCCACCTTTGCTGACTTTGATTTTTCTTTAAAGTATTCCTATGCAAAGAAAGAAAGAAAGAAAGAAAGAAAGAAAGAAAGAAAGAAAGAAAGAAAGAAAGAAAGAAAGTCTAATGGTCTGAAGACATCTTACTTTCCCTAGAATACCTGCAGAACTTGATGCAGTTAGAAACTGATATTGATTAAGAGGTGGGTGGACAAGTTTTGGGCCACCTCATGCAATTCTGAAGTTATGCATCTGCAGCTGGTGAGTTGATTCTGGAACACTGCATCTCTAAATTTCCTCTCCCACGTGTCATCTGTGTATCCATTCACCTCTAACCTTAATGCTATGAGTTGATCCTACAGAGCCATTTAAAAAATGTTATATTTCCCTTGACATTACCAGAATTTCTTTGGAGGGTTGCTCTGGAGTCAGTCAAACTAAAAATAAAATTTATTATGCGTTTTCTCCTTCTCCGTTTTTCAGCTGGAATACACTTCAAGCTCAATATTCATTAATGAATGTCTTCTGATTTTTCATGCTCCAGAGCATCTACCCTTGAACTCATGACAAACAATTAACATTTAATTAAGTCTTCACAGCAGGGTGCTAGTTCCCTTAAAATCCAGTGGTAGCATGTTTACATAAAACCCTTCCTTCTCTGCTTCATTCTATTTAATCATGGTTATCTTTATCTACACTCCTGGGGTTGCAAATATTTCCACCAAGATAAACAGGATCTGGCTAAACAATATAATCTTGAGACAAATAAAGGGGACACCGTGGGTATTTAAAGACTTTGTTTTTCAGATAACTTATTTACGAAATTTTAAGACAATAGTGGTTCTTTACAGAGCGTTTGCATGTCACTTTAGTCATAATGAGATTTCAGATATGCTGTCTTCCCCTTTTTTGCAACTATGTGTTCATAGCCTTGAGGTTCATAGCCTCTATTTTATGTTGGTAAGTCACAGCTGGGTAACTGAAATCATTTTTGAGACACAGAGCACTATTTTCTGCTTTGCTTCACAGCAGAACTGACCATAGGGCCAAGTAGAGTCCCCTCCTCAAGCAGGAAGAGGTACGTGGAGAGACTCCTCCCATCTCCTGGTGCTCAGAGCTAGTTTTGACCCCAGTTGTACCACCTATCATGGGGTTTTCTTTCCCAACTCTATTATCCAAAAGTCCTTTTAATTGGAAAGGCGAGGAATTACAGCTCGGACCTTCTGACCCGCATTCAGAGCTTGTGTTAGGCCACCAAGTAATGGGTCCTCCCCTTGAGGCAGGAGTGGGAAAATTCTGTGGGCTTAAGGGCCCATTTTCTGCCCTTCTGTGAAACACACAGGCTTCAAAAGATGCCAAGCAAAACAACCCTTTCCAAGTGGAAGTCTGTGGAAGTCCCCTTTCAGTTTTTGGGGGGGGGGAAGCATTTGGGATTTTAACCAGTGCACAAAGCCCTAAGACCTGTCTGAAAAGCGAACCACCACTCCTAAAAATGACATTTCACCCTTTTCTCCCCAGAAAAAGCCAACTGGGGAAACAGGGCTGCAAAAATAGTGTTGGGGCTATTTTGGGGCCCTGGTTTCCACCTTGGCAACTCCCATTTTAGGTCAACAAATGTCAGAAGGCAAGGAACATCAACAAGGCCTAGGGTGGATTGTCTGAGTTATGGTGCAGCCTTCTTGTTCTGAGCCTGAGTAAGAACAGGTGAGCAAAGTGCTCCTCCAAGTCTGATTGTGAGGTCAAGAGGCCTCTCCCACAACATTTTATTTGTTTGTTTGTTTGTTTGTTTGTTTGTTTTAAAGCCTATCCTGGGCATAAAACAATTAGGGGAAGGTGGAACTGTGGTGAAATTCTTCCTACACTCCCTCGGGGATTATGGGGGACCATTTTTCACAGAAAAAAAAATAGAAATTTATTCCAGAGAGGGTTCTTCAGAATCCCTGACCATTGGCTGTGTGCCTGGGACATTGGAGGGGCAAAGGTTGAGGCCCTAGGTGATTTGCCTTGTCTCATTTTCTTAAATTATTTTCTTCCCCCTCTTCCTTATTACTGTTACAGCACTTATAGTAAATTGTGCAGGTATTTCTTGTACTGGACTCTGCTCCCTCCCATGCTTGGATAAGACTGTGCTCAGTGGCTCTTAAATAGTATTATTTTCCACTTTGATAACTTTGAGGGGGAAGTAAGTGTTGTTTCCCACTTTTATGTGCCTCCCTTGGTGTGGAGGGAGGCTTCTTTCACTTACTATAGAGAGGAAAGTTTGGTACATGGGACTGGTGAGCAGAAGCCAGTATGTATTGTCTTGGTTTTTTTAAGGTCCTTGGAATTTTTCCCATCCTCGCAGCCTGTTTTAGCAGAACAACCTCAGGTCTTAAACACACAATCCTAAATCAGTTCCATTCTTTTCACTACTTAAAAGTGGAATCCACTATCTTTGGAGTGCTGTTAGACTAATGTTGAGCCTCTGTTAATCTTGTTTAAAGCACTGTAGTAAAGAGAAGAAAAGTTATTTCCCAAGCAATCCTTTCCCCCAACACCAAACATACAGCTGTTGCTTGGATTATTTCCAGACAAGGCTTTTGTCATGTAGTCACCCTGTCTCCTTCACATAATTTTAGGAGGGTTCACATAACATCACCTTCCATTTGTAACCCTCCCACATGTCTTCCCACAATTCCTTCCATTTTGTTTCTTAGCACAAAAAGAAAAAAAATCAGGAGAGAAAGATGGCTGTATAAAAGACTTTTGCTTGGTAGTGGTAGGAATAATCTAGAAGCACCAATAATTGATCAAAGGAATCCAGATATCGTGTGTGTCTCTCTTACAGAAAACTGTACTTCCCAGTGAACAAAGATAATGATTTTGTATCTGGAAAAATGCAAGTTTCCTTCAGCTTCCTCCAGAGGCATATCTAGTGTAAACAGCGCCTAGAGCAGCATGGAAGTTGTGCCCCTACCTCCAGGGCTGCCTCCTCCTCCTCCTCAGCTAAATCTTCGGCTTTTTTTGCAACCCTCTGGCATTGGCGCCCAGAGCATGAACCCTACTTGCCCCACCCTACGTATGCCTCTGGCTTCCTCCACTTAACTTGCCTGTTGCAACCATTGACTATGTTGGGTCTTATTGGCAAGTTCCTGTAACTTCACTAGAACTGAACTACGTGACTCCATTATGATGGAAATATATATCTTATTTAGTAGAGTATATGTGAGTGAGTCAGTGTGGGTCTTTCTTTTTTCCTTTATCTATTTTTCTCTCTCCTCCAATATTTTCAGGGATTGTTGTTATTGTTGTTGTTGCGTGCCTTCAAAATTGTTTCTGACTTACAATGACCCTAAGGGGATCCTGTCACAGAGTTTTCTGGGACTGAGAGTGTGTGATGCATCCAAGATCACCCAGTGGGTTTCCTTAGCTGAGCAGGGAGTCGAATCCAGGTCTCCAGGGTTGTAATCCAATGCTCAAACCACTACACCACTCTGGCTCTCATTTCAGGGGTTCTTTTTTCTGGCCTATAAGCAAAACTCTTTCTCTTTTAAGAGAGAAGAAAGGGCTGTGCTGTCATGTCCACACCTGTTAGTCTTCAACACAGTGTTCTTAGTGAAAGCTTGATGGTCAGCTTAGATTACATCAGAGGCTCACTGAAGAAAAAATTTACAGTCATATTTATGTATAGAATTCCTAGATATAAACTGTTACGGACTAGAAGGATGAACTTCCAAACAATCTCTGGCAAAATTTATTATCTTCTGTTAATTATTGGAATAACAACAACTCTATTGAACTGCTTAGTTCAGACATTTTGAATATCAAATGGTGCTATATAAAGAGAATTGAAAGAAAAAAAGGCAAAAAGATTTTAAAACTAGAAAAGCACCTTGTAAGAGTGAGGCATTCATCAAGCAAATTTTTTTTCAAACAGTATAACAAAATTTGTACATTTTGTTATACTGTACATGAAATGGGAACTATGTTGCTCTGTTTGTGTGCTCAGTGATTCCTCTGCCAAATAAGTAAAAATTAGCAATGATTGAATGTCTGTGTCTAACACATGAAAGGCTTTGCTTATTTGATGAATTAGGTGTTGTCAGTTTTCAGAATTAGATAGAGACTTTGCAGTTTAAAGTGTGAAGCTGGGGATTTCCTTGTTCTGGGATGTAATTAAACAAAGAGCTATGGGGTTTCTGAAATTAAGCAACTGATTCATGTTAGGAATTCTATAATTCTAACTATTTTAATGTTTTTGATTCTTGTAGCAAGGCAGGCTGAAATACCAGCTGGAATGGGAATGGTTTCCAGAAGTCTACCTGAGACCATCTCTGAGGTTCCAGAACTGGATGGAAAGGTGCCACCAATGACATTATTTAACAGGATTCATGTGATACAAAAATTGCACATAAAATAT
The DNA here is from genome assembly GCA_948472985.1 of Iguana delicatissima. Lineage (NCBI taxonomy): Eukaryota > Metazoa > Chordata > Lepidosauria > Squamata > Iguanidae > Iguana > Iguana delicatissima. Next base: position 423,310 of record CAOKZL010000753.1, read on the forward strand.
GTATGGCGTTATTGACTCTTTGCACTTTATGCATGAAGCTAGTTCCCATAGAGTTGGTGGGGCTTCAGTCCTCGTCCACTTTCTAAGGACTAAGTCCTAACACAGTTAGGATTACACTGAACAGGACCCAGTCAGGAAGTCCAGTCCTAACAGAAGGTGCCTTGAGCCCTTGCAAATAAGCACAATATGTTGTGATGAGGTTTTTTAATTGTATTATCCTGCCTTTCTCCTGTGGTAAGGAGAAATTGTGAGAGCCAGTGTGGTGTAGTGGTTTGAGCATTGCGCTACAATTGTGGAAACCAGAGTTCAATTCCCTGCTCAACCACCTGGTAACCTGGGGTGTATCACACGCACTCAGCCCCAGAAAACCCTGTGATAAATTTGCCTTAGGGTCACCATAAGTCAAAAACAACTTGAAGGCACACAACAAGGAGAAATTGAGGTGTGGTAAAATATGTGGTAAAAAGAATACACGTTGAAATGGTCATACGTACAAGCTCATTCCTTGAATGCAGTTTGGACCCTTTACTAGGAGAGGCAATGCCAGGTCCTCAGGCAACAGCTTCTAGGAGGCAGCAAGCATGGTGCTGGAGGAAAAATTAGTGCTCCTTTATCCTCCTAGCTCTGCCTGCTGCCTTCAAGTTCAATGGTGGAAGGGGAAGGAGAGGATGTCCCACTCCCAGTGTTAAAGAAAAACTTAATTCCCAGTCCAGCCTACTTGTATACATAGGAAGGAAAAGGGTACCATCTTGTCTTTTCACTATGGCAACTAAGCATCTTAGGTTGGTCCTGTGGGCTGGAGGATGGAGAGGGAGGGAAAGAGGAATTACATTTTTCTCTAGAGTTCACATAGCCCCCAAACCCCTATAATAAGCCAGGAGAGATGCAGTCCATACTTCTCATATCTACAGATGTTAAAATGCTTCCTTGTATCCTTTTGACATATCTCTGCAGCTGTGCTGGAGGTTCCCTCTGAGCAGTGTTTTTTCATCTCGGCATGAGGAAGAGCACTTTCTGCTAGCTCCTGCTGCCAGAGATGCAGAGAGACACTCACACAGCATGCTGTAGTCAGCAACAATGTAGACAAGTTAATATCATACCCTTCACTGTGGTACATCCCTTGTGACTGTTCATTACATCGTGTGCTGTGGAGAGCGAAACTGCATTGCTTTCACAGTGAAGACAGCTGGAGCATTTTACATTGCAAGAGGGTTCTGGAACCACCCTTGCTGCATACATTGTAAATGATGTCCCTGTTCCTCTCTCAGATAAAGCTTGGAAAAAGCAACTTTTGCATAAAAGCCTGTTGTGGATGGAATAGCTCATTAAACCCCACATTATCAAGATGCCTCCTCTCCAATTCCTGAAACAGTTTTGCTACTGTATATTAAATGTTTAATTTTTTATAAAAAAAATAAGGCAAAAAGAAGAAATGCTGAAGGAATAAATGCAGGTACATTGCCTTTTAAAACATAAATATATGCAAAGATGGGCAGCCCACTGGAAATATTTGAAAAGGCTGCTGGCTTGACCTAGAGGTTTTGAGTTTAAAGTAGCCATCTGTCATGCAGATTTCAAAGCCAGGCTCACACTGTGAACAGAAGCGCCAACACTGGCTACTGTTTTGCAGGACAATCCTCTGCATGCTTACTCAGAAGCAAATACTACTGCAGAGGTGGGGAACCTGTGTCGCTCCAGATACTGCAGAACTGCAGCTTCTATCAGACCAAAGCCAGTGGTGATGGATGGGGGTGTTCATATAGTCCAACATCTGCAGGGTCACCTACTGACTATCCGACAAGTCTTCATCTTACTGTGTAGTCAAAGAAGTTGACTTCCAGGTAGATAAGCCAAGCAACTCAGTCAACATAATATGTCTGTCTTGTCCCTGAGATGTCTTTCAGTGTAAGACTAGTGAAATTCCTAACATTTTATTAACACGAACAACCTTTCTAAAAAGAGTAATCAAGAGCAGGAAGTGATCTAATGTTATATAATAGTGATTATATACACTCCAGTTGCCCCAATTTGCCAGGGAGAGTACTGACTAATCCTCCGTCATCCCACTTTTTCAGTTGCTTTTAAAATGTCCTAGTTTCTCCCTCCTCTTCCCACTTTCCTCAGCTTACTGCAGTTGCTGCAAAGTGAGTTCAAAGGAGAATCCAAGAGTAGCCAGACACACATCCTAGACTTTAAAAAAGCTGATTTCTGTAAACTTAGGGAGTTACTTGCCAAATTCCCGTGGTCAAGAATACTGAAAGAGAAACGAGTTCATGACTGCTGGGAGTTTCTTAAAAGTGAGATACTGAAGGCACAATTGAAAACTGTGCCAATAAGGAGGAAAAATGGCAGGTGTCCAAGGAAACCAAAATGGTTGACTAAAGAACTCTCAGCTGGGCTAAGTGTTAAAAGAAACATGTATAGGAAATGGAAGAATGGTGAAACCACCAAAGAGGAATTCAAGCAACTAGCCAAGATATGTAGGGAGAAGGTCAGAAAAGCTAAAGCACAGAATGAACTCAGGCTTGCCAAAGACATTAAAAACAATAAAAAGGGCTTTTTTAGATATGTCCGCAGCAAAAGGAGAAACAAGGAAATGATAGGGTTGCTGTGCAGAGAAAATGGCCAATTACTAACAGGAGGAAGAGAGAAGGCAGAACTACTCAACACTTTCTTTGCCTCAGTTTTCTCCCAAAAGGATAGAAGTATTCAACGTCAGGGGTGGAGAGCAGATGAGGAATGGGGGAACTGCAGCACAGAATAGGTAGAGAAGTAGTACAGGAATATCTGGCTACACTAGATGAATTCAAGTCTCCAGTCCCAGATGGATTACATCCAAGGATATTAAAAGAACTGGCAGAAGTAATTTCAGAACCACTCGCAATAATCTTTGAGAACTCTTGGAGAGCAGGAGAAGTCCCAGCAGACTGGAGGAGGGCAAATGTCATCCCCATCTTCAGAAAGAGAAAAAAAGAGGACCCAAGTAATTATTGCCTGGTCAGCCTGACATCAATACGAGGAAAGATCCTAGAGCAGATCGTTAAGAAATAAGTCATGCCAGACTAATCTTATCTCTTTTTACAATAGAGTTACAGGCTTGATAGATGAAGGGAATGCTGTGGATGTAGCATATCTTGATTTCAGTAAGGTCTTTGACAAATTTCCCCATGACATTCTTGCAAAGAAACTAGTAACATGCAGGCTGGGCAGGGCTACTGTTAGGTGGATTTGTAATTGATTGACTGACCAAACCCAAAGGGTGCTCACCAATGGCTGCTTTTCATCCTGGTGAGAAGTGACTAGTGGGGTGCCACAGAGTTCTCTCTTGGGCCCAGTGCTATTCAGCATCTTCAGTAATAACTTGGATGAAGGAGTAGAGGGCATGCTGATCAAATTTGCAGTTGACATAGAATTGGGAGGGGTTGCTAATATGCCAGAGGACAGGAACAAAATTCAAAATGACCTTAACAGATTGGAGAGCTGGACCAAAGCTAAGAAAATGAATTTCAACAGAGAGAAATGTAAGGTCCTGCACTTAGTTAAAAAAAAATGGAATGCACAAATATAGGATAGGGGACACATGACTGGATAACAGTATGTGCGAAAGGGATCTAGGAGTCTTGGTAGATCACAAGCTGAACATGAGCCAGCAGTGTGATGTGGCAGCCGAGAAAGCTAACGCAATTCTTGGTTGCATCAATAGGAGTATGGCATCTAGATCGAGGGAAGTAATGGCACCACTCTATTCTGCATTGGTTAGCCCTCATTTGGAATACTGTATCCAGTTCTGGGCACCTCAGTTCAAGAAGGATATTGATAAGCTGGAGGATGTCCAGAGGAGGGCGATGAAAATGGTGGAGGGTCTGGAAGCCATGCCCTATGAAGAATGGCTTAGGGAGTTGGGTATGTTTAGTCTGCAGAAGAAGGTTAAGAGGGGACATGATAGCCATGTTTAAATATTTGAAGGGATGTCATGTCGAGGAGTGAGTGGGCTTGTTCTCTGCCACTCCAGAAACTAGGTCAAGGAGCAATGGATTCAAGCTGCAGGAAAGGAGATTCCACTTGAACCTCAGGAAGAACTTCCTGATGGTCAGAGCTGTCCGGCAGTGGAATGCGTTGCCTCGGAGGGTGGTGGAATCTTCTTCTTTGGAGGTTTTTAAGCAGAGGCTGGATGGCCATCTGTTGGGAATGCTTTGATGGGTGTTCCTGCATAGCAGGGGGTTGGACTGGATGGCCCCTGTGGTCTCTTCCAACTCTGTGATTCTATAAGTGCAAAAGTCCGCACTCATTTAGAGCAGCAGGGGGAAGAGGAGAGGAGAGGGAAGGAGGCGGCAGAATTTTGTCCTTCCCAGTAGGGGAACCTCACCCTTTCCAGGTCTTCTATATCTTTCTCCTTCAGAGGTTGGCAGGGGGGAGGATATAATTAAAAAGTGGTGGGAAGGCATGAGAAAAGAAGCAGGTAAACCAGAGACAGAGGTGCAGAGAGACCTAGAGCAAGTCACCATGGGACCCTTTTGTGTTGTGACAGTTATTTAGGGCAGGGATGGTAACTGTGCCGCCTGAACTATAATCCCAAGAAGCCCCAACCAGGCGAGTCAATAGTGAGAAATGCTAGGGGTTGCAATCTCAAAATCTGGAGGGTCACACAGTTCCCAGCTCTGACTTAGGGTCTGCAACAAAAGATCCACACCTATGAGAGGAAAGCTGTGTTTTCCTCACCATCATTCCAGCCCATCATCAAGAGGGGAACAGATAGAGGTCATTCCTAGTGTGGCTGTATGGTCTGCCCTCTGATACCTCTTAGTGTTCCCGAAGATTCCTGCTTTTCTTTTCAGGGGCATGCATGTGTTTGCTTTTTCCTTTTTAGGATAAGTGTGCAGTTTCAGTACTGCAGTACTATGTTCTGGAAGATGGATCTGTAATGTTACAGGAAAGAATAGAAAATGATATGAGATAGTGAGCAGAATAGGAACAAAGAAGTTGTTTGACTTCCAGTCCTGTGATATTTCATCACCCCAGGAGTAAAATGAACTGGATATTACCTTGAGCTTCTTGGATGCAGTAACAGGCTACTAGTAATGTGACCTGCTAATTAACAAACTAAATAAATAGAATACAACCACTAAAGTGCATGGCATGATTTTCAGGCATGATGAAATGAATTATTTATAATGTAGATATAACCCCAAAGGTACATAGTGCATTCTATCCATACTGTATTGGCCAGAATCCTAAAGCTATGTGATTATATAATTTATTTGATTTATAGAAACTGGTTTCAACTGAATCAGCAAGGGCTGATGCCTTAAGTCAGGGTAGAGAGGAAGATTCTTGCCTCAGTGGGCCACCTTCCTAGAGAGGAAGGTGGTCAGAGAGCGGAGCCCTGTAACAGCTTCCCTTTAGGAAAGGGAAGCAAACTTCCAGGCAGGGCATTGGGGGAGAAAGTCTATAGTGCCAGCCAGTTTCTCCTCGCACCCCACTGTCAGGAAGAGATAAGGGCCACTCATCTGCCATACAGAAAGTTTGTTAACTTATTGATTAACAGAAAACATATGGGCACCAGAAATTACATGACAGGCCTTCATTTTGCTTCATAAGAAAAAAAAATGTTAAGGACACAATGAATAAAGATATGCAAAAAAGTATAAAATTAATAAAATAATTCATGCTGTTAACTTAGAAATTGAGAACTAGCCCACAACTTGTTTTCAGAAATTCTTCACGTCATGCCTTCTCCCTATAAGGATACTATGAACAGCAAGGTGCAGAGAAATACAAAACTAACAAAATTATTTATGCTATGACTAAGAAATTAAAAATTAATATAGAGCTTATGTACTCAAAAATTCTATTGTAATCTTTTAGCACAACACCAATACAGTACAATCAATACCAACAGGTATAGACACAGAATAAGAGTACATTATGATGCAAAGTCAAGCATTTGGAAAGGAAGTGCTCAGAACAATACTGAGAACTATCTTGATGAAGTCAATGAGACTAAATCTTTTAACTCTTTAATTTCATGTATAATAGCATTCTTTTCTTAAACACAGGTATGAGAACAATTAAGCTAGTTGGACTGACTAAATGATTGGAAACAAATTGTGGAAAGCAATTACCAGTAGTTGTTTTTTTAACTGGTTGCTGGGTTTATTTTTCTTCCTAGAAACCCCAAAAGGCCTTGTTACCCTGTGAATTGGAGGTCCCGGGAGGGGCACCCAAATAACCAAACAACAACAAACAAAAATGGGGAAATTAGCTGGAGCACTCTCTTGGCTAATGAGAGGCAGGGCAACGCAGCAGGATCTTTTACCCTATGTCTACAGCGTCAGGTCAGTGAGCAGGCAAATAGTTCAAATAACAATTAAGATTTATTAAACAGTTATTAAAGAAAAGCACAAACACACTCCTAACTAGAAAGGAAAAGAGAATTTCAAGGGGAATGGGTGATACGCCACCTGTCCTGTAGTCCTGGAGAAGCCAATTGTAGAAGAGGAGACCCGGCGTGGCGGCCGAGGGGAATCTGCTGAACCGAGCGGCAGCAACGCAGAATGAAGTCCAAGCGATCCGGCAAGAGTTCCGAAGAGCTCTCAGAGCGGGGGATTTTTATAGGGGAAAGAACAGCCACAGGCTAGTCTGGTCTCAGGTGAAAACAATAAGTTTTGGGTTGGAGACAAAGCCTCCGAAAGGTCAGAATTTGCATGAATGAGTTAGAGTCTGAATTGACAATGGTATGGCCGGTATGTAGATGCAGCTAGCTCAGCAGTTAAGCACTCAGCTCGCCAGGGTGTCCTCTCAGGGCAGAGGATCTCTTTGTGGTAGCGTGCATTTGTAATGAAGGTGTTTGTTTCGGGAGGTCCCCTAAAGCAGATCTGGCAATATCTGGCTTAGTTTGGTGAGAGCAGCAAGTAATAGCCATGCCTAGCTTCGCGTTTGTTCGGTGGGCCTCACAAACACTTGGCTGGTGGCAGAGTAGGGCCGAATTAGGATATCAAAATGATATCTTTGGTTCACCAAAGGTCAGGCCAGAACACGGTGGTAACAGCCTTATGCTGAGCTGTACACGTAGAGAAAATCAAGAATTAGGCCTGAGTTACCTATTTTTCGATCAGCCAGGTAACAGTAGTGTGCACAGCAGTGTTCCTATTCTTCTAGGACTGTTCCATTTGTTCCTATCAAGAACTTGGGGGGGGGGAAGAATAGTCACATAGACTGAGGAGACAGTGAGAGTGCTGTAAAGTAAAGGAGAATTTAGGGTAGGTTTTTAAAGAAAACAGATCGTTTTACATTATCTCATTTCATCCTTTAGCAATAACCACGCAGTCATGCTTTACTTTCATAATAAGTGCAGAATAAGGTAGTACTTTTTTCTTATTGTAAACAAACAGGCTTCTTTATGGCTGGTTGTGTAGAAAACACAACAGAAAATGAAAAACAAAGGAAAGTTCAAGGAGTGGAGTCTAACTCTAATCCATAAGAAAAAGTTCTAATACTTTGGTTTTTCAAGGGTTATGTTACCTTGGAGGCTTTTTCCCCACAGGTTTACTTAAATAATGAAGTGTGATTGTGATCATGAAAAATCCACACTCAATCCAGGAAAGTTTAGACTGAGCAAACTTAAGGAGGGGCTCTTCCAATTAAGGCTTCTGTGGTTCTCTTTCCCTGCCTGATTTGAAAGGTTCTTTTCTCAAATTTCTCCTCTTCTTAAAACAGGTTTTCATTCTTTAAATCAGGGGTGAGATCATGCAGCCCTCCAGATATTACAGAAACACGATGTATAGCAGAGTTCATGATGAGGAATGCTGGAAGTTGCAGTCCAACAATATCTGGATGGTTGCATTGATTGCTGCCCTGCTTTAAACTGAGACTATGTTTGTCTGTCATGTCACAAATATCCACCTCCCCAAATCTGGGAAGTCAAAGTAAAGGTGTGGGAAGATGGTGTACCCATCTGCCTTACCTTGGCTACAAGGCTGGGTTGCATAGTGGGAAGTAACTCAACAGCACCAAAGGGAAAAAAAAAAGGTCTCACTCTCTTTCTCCCAACTCCATGATAGTTTCCCTTTGTGGAGGAACTGAGGAGAAGGGGCAAGACTGAGAAAAGTGCTTCTACCTGGTGGGAAAGCTGAAGGTCTTGCATGACTGGGACGCCTGGTAGTGGGCTGAAGTTTCCTCATTGCTGCCTGAAGACATGTCTACATTTTAGAAAAGAGAGCTTTTCCATGTGATGCTTTTTGACAGTGGCAGACTTTGTAAAACAAAGGTTGGGTGAGTCTGCTGTGCAATTTAAACACAAATTAAACAGCTTCATTCCTGTTTAATAGAAATAGAGCCCCACCAAGGGATGCTCAAAACTACAGTTTTGTGTGGGAGCCAGCATTCAATTATCCATGAATGTTCTGCTCAGGAGCCAAGAATTTGTAGGCCAGGAGGCTACACAGACCTGGCACCATAAAAACTGGAATTCCAGAAGCCCCTGGGGGAAAGTGATGACAAGCCAGTGACTTTCAGACTCCTTGATTCCTTGTTTTGTTCTGTTGTTCCGCTTAACTGTATCTCAATTGTACATGTATTGCCTTGTATTCGTATAGCTGCAGTGAATTCTGTGTGTGGTGATACGTTTAAGACATATGTCATCATTTTGATAATTTCATAATTTTTTTAAAAGCTGGTTTACATTTGTAATATAGATGCAGGATCAGTGTCAGACTCTCTAGATCAAGAAAGATAAATTCCAGATCTTGATGTTCATGTCATACCTTTCCTCTTTTATCATTGATATGTTTCTCCAAGTACAGTGAGCCTTTGTTATCAGTTAGGGTTTGGCTCCAGGACCCTCTATGGATACCAAAATTTGTGGATGCTCAAGTCCCATTATGTACAGTATGTAGTAAGATGACATCCCTATCTAAAATGGCAAAATCAAAGTTTGTTTTTTTTTTGGAATGTTTCAAAAAACATTTTCAAACCATGGTTGGTTGAATCCGTGAATGCAGACTTTACAGATGTGGAGGGCCAGCTTATAAGACTTGTAAGAAAGTTGCTTTTTTTGGATTGCAACTCCCAGAATCCCCCAGCCAGCATGGTCAATGGCTATGCTAAATCCAGAAATCTGGGAGTAGTGATCTTGGGCCTGGTTTCCATCTTAGCAATGTAGAAAACCACCTTGTTCCAGGCTAGCCTGTTTCTCCACTCACGTCTGACTAGCCGTCTGGCATCTCAGGCAGAGAAGGGTGTATCCCATCATCTGCATTCAAAGCTTTCCCCCCAGTAGACTTTGATTACAACGATAAACAAAAGAAAAGAAAAGAAAAACAAAGCAAAACTTAATTGAAATAGATATAATATATAACATATATTCAAGTGATTAATCAGTGTGTTTTCATTTCAACAGACAAGGCATGTGAACACACTTCACCAAAATAATACTTTGTAATTGCCGGGAACAATTTTCTTTCTTCATAAAACAAGTTCTTCTTGTATTTCATGTATTCAGATTAAGGACTGTGTTTCTGTAATGTGGTGAAAGGAGACCATGTAGTCTCAAACTTAAGTTTGTTACTGTTGCTTTCCCCTTCCACACTAACAAACAGAGCAATATGATCCCATTTTAACTGCCATGGCTGCTCATTGTGGAATCCTGGGGTTTGTAGTTTGATCAAAGGTACCAGAGGAGCTTTTTGACAGGCCCTTCCCTCAAATGCCAATCCAAAAACTCCATAGATTGGAACAACAGCAGTTATAGTAGGATCATAGCATAGTGTAGTGTGTACTGGGGGCCCAACTGTCCTTAACTGATGAGTCAGCTTCCCTGAAATAGCCATTGGCCATATTCTATTTAACCAGGATCTGAGAAAAAATATTTTCCGATTCCCCAGTTTTTAGCAATTTCTATTCATGCCACTGTGCAACGAGCATTGGCAAAGGTAATTGTTTTTATCTTTAAACACAGAGGGACAGCCCCACCAATTGATTGATGGGTTGGATGATTTTGACAAAAATCCAGTTATTCCACACCAAAAGCTTCTAATTGTTGGGCAAGCAAAACACATGTGGATCTTTGTGCCCCACTCTCCATATCCTCTCCAGCAGACTGGGGAGAAATCTTGTTTATATGGGAATGTTTAACCAGTGTAAAATGCCACCTGTACTGTTCACCCTGGTCCTTGTAGCGAGAGGTGTTCATAGGACTGAACCTGGGGCCGCTACATGTGCTCCACTGTGAAGCCACACAGTTCCTTCCCTGCTTACTATCATGTTTCTTCATAAGGTCCAATCTGCATAGCATCTCCCAAGACTGAATGAAGCCGTGCTTTAGAAACAGTTCATCCTGGGCAACTATTGTCTTCCCCACTCCCCCTTCAGGCTTCCTTTTAGGAGGATTCTCCTGTGAAGTAGTGAATTTGGAAGCCGCTGCCCACAGATGTTTCTGTCATCGCTTTTCAATTATGTCTTTCCCTCCTTCATCTGTCACTACCTCATTTGCTCATTTTCCTTTCACTACAGCTTATTACCAGAGGGAGAAAGTGTTATGCAATAATGCGACAGCAGGAGCGGAGAAAGGAGGAGACAGTCTAGCAGCTCTTGTACTTAGGATTGGGAGCTGACAAGTCCTAAGATTTAATCAGATGCAGATCTCCCCTGGAGGCATGTCTTCTCTCCATGTAATGCTCTTACTAGATCAGCTGGTTCTACAGAAAATTCTGGACCGAATAGGTTCTCCCTAAACTAGCACTTACTCCAGCAGGGCAATTAAAATGTGAGCTCTGATGTAAGTTTCTTAGAGATAAGCTGCACTGAGTTAGAATTAATGTTTCTTTAACCAAGTGTCAGTCTCACCAAAAAGCATAAGGTATGAGCTGATGAGGAAATGAAAAGGGAACAGCCTTTTGTATGGTAATAGAATGAAACAGCATATGGTAAAATTTGACATGGGACAGGATTAAAACAGAGTACTTACTTGACCTGTGGAGTTCTCTTCCACAAGAAACAGCAAAAGGTATTAATGAAAGTATTCTATAACAATAGTGATGCAGCCATCTTGCATTCTACAGCCTGGTGTGGAGATATGAGATGGCTTATTCAGTGACTATCCAGGGGTGGGCAATTCGTGTTGGGCTTCAGTTCCCAGCAGACCTAACCAACAATGTGGGATGATGAGAGCTGCAGCTCAACAACACCTAGGGGATCACAAGTCCCTGCTGCTGCTTTATGTGTCAGGCTTCCACATCTAGGCGCTGTTGGATACAGGATAGTGGCTGTGTACTTTTTGTCCAATACACCAATTATTACAATAACTACATATTGTTATAATTTTAGTCTATAAAGACTGAAACAGTTGCTTCTCTTTTTAAAAAGGAACTCCCCCAGACTCAACAAATTGGGAAAAGGAATGACTTCAAAAATGAACAAAATAGCACAGGTAAATTTTCATGGATTTTATCTGCTGGTGTTAACACTTGCTCTGTGTACAGAAGCTGTGACTAATGGACCTTTCATGTTTTATATACCAGGAACTGAGAGCATTTTTGCTGAATTCAGAAAAGGGAATCAGCAAAGCCAAAGTAGTCTGTCCAAAAGCAGCAGCCTACTACAAAATGAGAAGGGAAGGAGGCATTTCACCCTGCCACAAACACAGAGCCTAAAGCAGCAGAACGGAGATGACTTTATGAAAGGTATTGGATTAGAGGTTTTTAGCTACTTTGATACTAAGATTGTATCTGCACCAGCTGTTTTTATGTGTTTCCTCTCCTCAAAACTGCTCCAGAAAGTGGCTTGATTGGTCATTTGCTTGGGCCCTGAACAGTGCAAGAAAATTCTCAGGATCCATGTCCTGTCTTTTCTAGGTTAAGTGTCCTCCCTGTCCAGAGTGTGCTGTGTGTTGAAGGACCCTCCAAGTCCATGTATAATCTGGACTGCCACAAAAGGATCCTCAGTCGTTGCCATTAGAAGCACCAGTTTATGCAACTGGGTGGCCTAGATGCACTACAATGGGCACACTTTAATCCCTCAAATAAGTACCACATTAAGATGTGGCCTATCAGCTTGTAGAGTGGTGTTGTTGTAGGTGCTGCTAATAATTATTGTCCTTTTCACTCTTATCTTTAATAATGCCCCGATTTTTCTCCAAAACCAGGACACAAAACATATTGAGATTGATTGTGCATCCTCAAATATCGAGTCATTCTTTTGCCCATTCTGCCCGTTCCCCTGGTAGAGGGAGTTGTTTTTGTGTGCCTTCAAGTCATTTCCAACAGTATGCCAACCCTAAGGTGAATCTTGGCAAGATTTGTTCAGAAGGGGTTTGCCTTTGCCTTTGCCTTCCTCTGAGGCTGAGAGAGTCTGACTTGCTCAAGGTCATCCAGTGGGTTTCCATGGCTGAATAGAGATTCAAACCCTGATCTCCAGTTGTAGCAGAGCATTCAAACCACTACACCACACTGGATCCATGGTGGAAGAAATACAGAATTAAAATGCAGCATAGTTCCTGCATTTCTTATGTCTCTACATCCTCCAAAATGTTCTGAAGCAGGATTCCAGGATAACACCCTCCTGCTATAATCTCCATGATCAGCTACAAACCATCCTTTTCTCCTCAGGCATTGGTTCTTCTTGGATTTCTCTAGTACTGCATTGATTTCATGTGATTCTTTGTGTGTTAATATACCGTGTGCTCTGCTTTGATGTTGGTTTAAGATTTTCTTTCTTTCTTTCTTTTCTTTTTTGGGGGTGGTACTTTTACAGTTTTAGTTTTATAGAATAAAAATAGTTTTAGTTTTATAGAATAGTTTTTAGTTTTATTTCTTCTTTGTGGTCTCTGTGCCTCACACAATGGGAATCTTCGCGCATGCACAGTAGTGTTGCAGAAAGTTCTAGAGCTGAGCAGCTTGGCAGGAACCTCTCCCCCATATGGTACTGAGCATGCTCAGTCCTGCCAAACTAACGGTCTCTCCTCAGTTTCTTTTCCTCCACTGTCCTGTTAGCAGCTTGGAAGATTTCCTTGCTGAGCAGTTGTTGTCTCTTTTTGGATTTTGGCTCTTTTGTTCGTTTCTATTGTTCTGGTTCCTCCAGACAGGAAATCTGTAAGAACTCTTCCCCCTTCTTTATGTCGTCTTTGTGTAAATTGTGCATTACCAGCGGCCGCAAGGTCTCGAAATCTGAGGCCCACCCTGAGTGCTTGTTCTGCCTCGGGGAAGGCCATAACGTTCAGACCTGTTCCATTTGTAAAGAGTTTACATTGCAGATGCTGAAGAATAGGGCCTCCCGTTTAAAATCTTATTGTTGGGAGCAAGCTCTTCGTTTAAAGGAGCAAGCAGCTTCGGACATGGCCCTCTTCACCGCTTCAATTTTGCCGCATTCTTCATGAGGCCCCTTGACGTTGAAGCCCTCTGCCGTGGCTTCCTTGTCGACTATGACATTGACTGTATCGACCGCTATCTCGGTACTAACAACTTCGGTATCGGTACCAACCTTGACCTCGTCAGCGTTACCACCGATCTCGTCTCTGCCGAGGATTCCAAAGCTCTCGAGGATGCCTATTGTTCTGTCTTCTAGTTCCGGAGAAGCCTCCACCAGCTCTCAGCAGGCTTCAGTTCAGCAGCCTCGCAAGGTCCCTACCTTGGTGGAGCGCAAGAGAGCATCCTTGCACCACTCTTCTATCTCTTTGAAGAAGAAGAAGGAGAAGGAGAAGAAAGAGAAACATCACTCCTCTTCACCTGCTGCCCGTCCATCTTCTCAACCATCTTCTCTGCGCCCTCTTGCAACGCCTCTTCCAACACAGCCTCAAATAGCCACTGTCGAGGAGGTTGAGGTGCTTAGCTTCTGGTGCTATCTGTCCTGCCTACCATCAACCTTGCATCTGACCTGGACTGTCAGTCTACACCGCCTGTTCTCCGACTTCTCCAACTGTTACGTTGGGCCAGTTCAGGGATGGAACCTCTCAGACTCCACTTCCTCCGGCTATCTCGCCCAGAGATGGACCGTCCGCCTAGATCAGACGCTCCTCAAGCTCCCTCCTGAGACTGGTCTCGAGTTGGTGTGGCCCGCTCTCCAGGACGTGGTGAAAGGGGTAGATCCCTGCGTCACTGGGATTATGGCTACCGTGGCGCTCATGAGCTTTCGTCAGCGAGGATTGACTCACCTTTCTCATCAGCTTCTTACATAGCTCAATATGGCCACGAGCACCTGTGGAGAGAGCAAGCTGGCTCATATCAGTCATACTCACCTGCTTATCATGACCAGTGCCATTGCGACATGCGTCATTGGTCTCCGTACCGTGCTCAGCATTTGCACCCTCCATCCCAATCTTTTCCTGGATCTTGCTGCCGACACTCTCCTCAATACCGCCACTCTAGGTCCCGGTCTCGGTCTAGATCGGTCTACTACCAGTGTTCTCCGTCTCATACTCATCACCGGTCCCATGATCAATCACCTCGGATCTGTTTCTCTACCTCCTTGAGTGACAGCGACAGTGTCCCGACCCCTGCCAGATACCTAACCAACAACTCTTCTGCCAACCACTTTGTCTGCTTTCTTATTGACGCAGTCCGTCATCACACCAATCCCATCAGTTCTGCCTATATCATCGGTACTGGCCCCGGTACCGGTACCGACCTCAGTACTGACTTCGTCTATTTTACTGGTCTCGGCCCCTGCTCCACCAGCTGTTCTCACCGTGCCTCGAGCTCACCGGTCTCGATTGCCTCGATCATCTTCTTCTTACGGCTCTTATGATGCTGACAGTGATTCATTGGATTCAACACCTCACTTTTCACTTCCACTCACCTTCAGGGACCCTGATTCAGCTCCGGAGGATGTCAAGCAGTTTTCGGACATCTTAGTTAGAACGGCCAACGCCTTGGGCCTTGATATCTCTGATCCTGCTCCGACCGTACAGGACCCTGTATTTCACTATGTTGACACTTGACCTCCGTCAACTGCTCCAATTCCTTTTCTCCTGGTTTTGCAGGAGATACTGAAACATCCATGGGTCCAACTGGCCTCCCTTCAACTGATCCCTCACCGTTTGGAACACCTTTACTGCACCCAAAGGAAGGATGTTGACTTCTTGTTCAATCATCCAACTCCAAATTCAATTGTCGCTGAATCCTCTCAAATGAAAGGTGGCAAGAGAGCGCATACAACTCCCCCTGATCATGAGGGTCGTCGCCTAGATATCTTCGGTCGCCGCTTTTATTCGACCTCTTCGTTGATCGCTAGGATCTCCAATACTCAGGCTTGCCTGGCTGCTTATCAGCGGAATATTTGGGATAGATTCTTCCCTCTACTTTCCCACCTGCCAGATGACCACAAGGCGACTACCATTCAATTCTATAACGAGTCTGTGGCTCTTTCGAATCAGCAGATCCTATCTTCCCGGCATGCTGTTGAAGGTGCAGCGTGGGTGATGGTGGGTGCAATTGCCCTTCTCCGTTTTGCATGGCTTCCATTCACTGGGTTGATTGAAAAAAACAGGAAGAGGATCAAAGACCTACCCTTCGACGGTCAAGGACTCTTCCATACCACTACAGATGATGTCATGGATCACCTAATGAAAGCTTGTTTGACAGTGAAAAAGATGGGTCTTCACCCAGAAGACCATCGTCATCCCACTCCTCATGGAGATGTCCTTCCTACTCCTATAGGTCACATTCTCCATGTCACACATCTCACCAATCTTCTGTGCCAGCTTCCTCATCTCGCCACTTGTTCAGGCGCCATCATCCATCATCTAAGAAGTCTTCAACCGCCAAGTTGCGATTTTGACTTCTCTTGAAGGTCACCACCTCTACCACTCTTCCACCTTCCAAGCCACCTGTCCAAAACCCCAGTACTGGCTCACCACTTCAGCACCTGGCGCACCATCACTTCAGACGCTTGGGTATTGACCAATGTCTGTCTTGGTTACACCATCAAGTTTTCAAATACTTCTCCTCTCGGCATCTTCTACTCCATGCCTGCCAGTCCTGCTCTCCTTGAGGAGGTCAGAACTCTCCTTCTCAAAGGGGCCATAGAGCAGCTGCCATAATCAGCCAAAGCCACCAGCTTCTTCTCCTGGTATTTCATGGTACCGAAGATGGACAGCACTCTCTGACCCATTCTGGACTTCGGAGGGGTCAACTCATTCATCCCCCCCGGAAGTTCAAGATGGTCACCCTGTCATCCAACCTGCCTTTCCTCAGACGTTGGGACTGGTTTGCGTCCATAGATCTACAAGACGCCTACTTCCACATCGCCATTCATCCCCAACACAGGAGGTACCTTCAGTTTGCAGTTGACAGAATGTGCTACCAATACAAGATCCTGCCGTTCGGCCTGTCCACCACCCCTGGGGTCTTTACCAAGTGTCTCGCCCCTGTGGTGTCTTACCTCCATATGAAACACGTCATGGTGTACCCCTATCTGGACGACAGGTTACTGGTGGCGCCCTGCAGACAGAAGTTATATGAGGACATTCATCTTGCCCTCTCCCTTCTCTCTGACCTCAGCCTCAGGGTGAATCCCAAGAAGTCCCATTTGGAACCCACACGCACCATGGACCATGGACTCTGGACTCTACTTCTGCCATGGCATTCCTGCTGATGAAGTGTGTGCAGATCTTGCACCAGGCCATGGCTGCCGTCCTGCGCAATCCGTCCGTTTCCACTCACTGGATTCAACAACTCCTCGGCTACATGGTGGCCACGACTACGGTCACCTACCTGTCTCACCTCCGGGCCCGCCCTCTTCAACACTGGTTCTTCTGCAATTTTGACCCTCTCCTCGACGATCAACACTGGGTTCTCCAGATCCCTCCACCAGTAAGGGACTCTCTTCATTGGTGGCTGTCTCCACACCATCTACTGTTGGGAGTGCTGTTTGTTGAACCCCGTCTGTCACTTTCTATCACCACTGACACATCCCTCCTCGGTTGGGGAACCCACTGTGGTCGTTTCTCAGTACAAGGCCACTGGGCTGACCTAGAAATGCATCTTCATATCAACGCACTGGAGCTCCTAGCGATCCTCAAGGCTTTTGTGGCCTTTCGGAACCTCATTGTCGGACAGACCATTCAGATTCTGTCGGACAATATGACAGCTGTCTGCTACATAAACCAGCAAGGAGGCACCCACTCCTTCACTCTGCTCCATCTGGCTCTACGCATACGGGACTGGTGCATTCCTTTGCGGATACATCCCATAGCAGTTCATGTGGTGGGACGCAACAATGTTATGGTGGACATACTGAGCAGGGACACCTGCTCAGTTGTCCCTTTTCACTACCATCTTTCGTCTGATAGTGGCCTGATGGGGCACCCCAACAGTGGATCTCTTTGTGACAGACTGGAACAAGAAGTGTCCCTGTTACTGCTTGAGAGCCAGCCTGGGACGCCACTCTCTCAGGGACATGTTCCAGTTTCCTTGGAAAGGAGAGTTCCTTTACATCTTCCCACCGTTTCCTCTCCTGAGTCGAGTGGTGGCCAAGATTGCTGCAGACAGGGCAGGCGCCGTTCTTTTAGCCCCTTATTGGCCCAGGCAACATTGGTTTGGTCCTCTTCTCACCATTGCCCGGGGCCGCAGGATGTGACTTCCGCGCACGCCCGATCTCCTCTCGCACTTGGGTGGTCACGTGCTTCACCCAGACCTCCCTCTCCTCCATCTGCAAGTGTGGAGGATGACGTTCTAGACTCTCCTGCTATCTAGGCTGTTCTCACAGTCTCTAGGAATCCACTCATAGGTCCTATGACTACAAGTGGAGGAAGTTTGTGGCCTTTGTGGATGCCTGTGATGAGGCCCCTTCTCCGGCCTCCCTGTCAACAGTGCTTCATTTCCTCCTGTCTCTACAGGAACAAGGACTGGCCTTTTCCTCCCTAAGGGATTATCTCTCTGCGATAGTCACTTATCAGCCACATGGTTCTCCTTCCTCAGCCCTTTTCAGGAACACCACAGTTAAACAGTTCCTGAAAGGCCTTCAGCATCTCTACCCTCTTGCCTCGCCACCGCTTCCTCCGTGGACGCTATCGCTTGTCCTTTCTCAGTTTATGTGTCATCCATTTGAACCCATGGCTGCGTCTGACGACTGTCTCCTTACTTTGAAAACGGCATTCTTGGTCACTGTTACATCAGCCAGGAGGGCAGGAGAGCTGACTGCGCTACATTCGGATGAACCTTTCCTTGTGTTTCATTGAGACAAAGTGGTCTTGTGTCCAGATCTTTCATTTCTTCCTAAAGTCGTCTCTGACTTCCATCTGAATCAGGATATTATCTTGCCTACCTTCTACCCTGACTCGGCTTTGCCTCTTGAGCGCTCTCCCCACTCGCTTGATGTGCGTCGTGCCCTAGCTTTCTGCTTGCAATGGACTTCGACCTTCCGCCATACCCCTCACCTCTTTGTCTGTCATGGTGGGCGCCAGAAAGGTCACAAAGTATCCACTCAGCACTTCTCTAAATGGGTTGTCCAGACGATTCACCATGCCTACGAACTTGCTGGACAACCGCTGCCGTCTCTGCTTCATGCCCATTCCACTAGGGCGATGGCCTCCTTGGTGTCGCTTTTCAAGGGAATTGACCTGCAGGAGCTTTGTCATGTGGCTACGTGGTCACGATCTCCGACCTTTGTCCGCCATTATCACCTTGACTGCAGGGCCCGGCACGATGCCTGCTTTGGTTGTGTGCTGCTGTCTTCTATCATCTAGGACCTGACCCTCTGTCCAATGGTAAGCTACTCAATCTCCCACTGTGTGAGGCACCGAGACCATGAAGAAGAAGAAGAACAGGTTGCTTACCTGTAACTGGAGTTCTTTGAGTAGTCATCTGTGCCCTCACACACACCTGCCCAGCCTCCCCTCTTTCAAGTCTTTGCTTTGGTGGACTTCGAAACTCAGGAGAGACCGTTAGCTTGGCGGGACTGAGCATGCTCAGTACCATATGGGGGAGGGGTTCCCGCCTAGCTGCTCAGCTCTGGAACTTTCCAAAACACTACTGTGCATGTGCAAAGATTCCCATTGTGTGAGGGCACAGATGTCCACTCGAGGAACTCCAGTTACAGGTAAGCAACCTGTTCATTTCTCTAGTACTGCATTGATTTCATGTGATTCTTGTGTGTGTTGGTTTCAGATTTTCTTTCTTTCTTTTCTTTTTTGGGGATGGCAGTTTTACAATTTGGTTAAAAATGCTTAAACTGATTTTAGTTGCAAGAGGAACATGTACTCTGTTATCATGGAATGTCAGCTTCTTTATCACAGTAATTGCCCTGAATATTGGAGGGTGAGAGGACATTTCTTACCAAGCAGCCTCACAGCACCTTACTTAACTTAAGTAAATGCCCATTTATTACAGCAGCCATCCCTAACATGGATCCCTCTCTAGATCAGAGATGGGAATCATGGTGCCTTCCAGAGATAGTTAGACTGCAACTCCTAGCAGCCTTATCAGCATAACCAATAATTAAAAGTGCTGCAAACTGCAAACCAGCAGCATCTGGACAGCTGCATTATTCTCTCCCTTGCCATAGATCATGCTGGCTGGGACTGATGGGACCTGTAATCCAAACATATGGGAGTGCCTGGGTTGAGAAAGGCTCAGCTAAAGATTTAAAGAATCTTCCTTTTCTTAATAAAAATAGAAAATGGAAGGAGTAGGCTAGGATTATTTCAAAAAAAGGCCAGGTTTTTGCCACCTCCTGCTTCTCCCCACAGAGCTAATACTCTGTTGAGAAAAAAAAAGTTATGGTGTAACATGCAAGTCATGGAAGATGGAGAAAGCAGTGTCTTGTGGATTGTCAGAAAGCCACTTGAACATTAAAATGGATGCTGAATTGCAATTACAAGTGAGAGGACTGCTGATATCACGTCCATTAAATAAAAATAAGAGCATTTAGGTGGAAGTGTCACAGTTAGAGAATTCCTTTTTCTCCGTGGTAGGAATGTTGCTTTAAGCTTAATCTACCATAACCTTCCCGACCTGGCAACATGCAGATGTGTTGGACTACTGATCCAATCATCTTTAGTCAACACTGGCAAAGGAGAGAATTGGTGAATACAGATTGACTACTCTGATGCACTTCTAATGCACCTATAGCTGACTGTCATAAATATGAGTCATGGAAAAATGTATTTTCTTGACTTGTAATGTTTGTGACAGGATTGGCCCAAGACATTTTACTGCCTGAGGCAGAGGTCAAGAAGGTGCCCCCTTTCTATGTAGAAAAGCTGACCAGACTGCCAACTGAATCTTATTTTAACACTTGCATTGGGAAGATGTCCTCCACTACACCCAGGGGCTTCAGATTAGTTTAGGCATGTACACAGCCTTGTCTTCCAAGGGAGAGAGATGTTTAGGAGGCTCAGAAGAAACAGCTGGCAGACCATCACTGCTTCCTCCCTGTTGGGCCCTTGGCCCCCTTGGCCCTCTGGTAGGCCCTGTGTTGCATGCTCACACATTTCAGGTCAGTCTGCTTTCGCACTAACAAACATATTTGGGGGTTAGCTCATGCTATTGCATTGCTAGGTCAGGCTGCCCTGTATGGTGCAGTCATGTGAGAATAGCCAAGGAATGTTAACAATGGGTGCTTCGCTCCCCACACCGCCCGGTACGGTGAGGGGAGAGCGAAGCCTGATTAGAGACCGTCTGCTTCGGGCAGGTAATGAGATTTTGCCACGAGCCTATCATGCACCTGGCCCATAGGTATCTCAGTAATTGGCATCTGAGGTGGGATAACCCCCCCCGCCCATTTCGGCACGGTGGGTTGATGGATTGGCAACCTGTTTTGCCATTCACGTACGAAAAGCCTATATAATCTGCTGGAACAAAGAGAACCTTGCTCCGTCGCCTGCTTTGCCTTTCCGGCAGAATCAGAGTGTATGTATGCTTGTGTGCCTTTCGTTTTTCTTTTTGCTTCTTCGCTTAATAAACTGCATCCTCAAAGACCAGAACTGGCGTGGCTCTTGCTTCCCAGCATCTCGCACTTCGAACCTTGCATGGCCACCCAATCCAGGGAGGATCGTGTGCGCTACACTCCCCACTGTTTGCTACCCGAGGTAGTAGCCTCGAGCTGTCTAGTGTTAGGACCAGTTCTGGTTTACCAAATCATCATCATCATCATCATCATCATCACCATCACCATCTGGAAGGCTTTTGTATTTCTTCTAATTCAAATACCTGCTCTCATCCCATCTGTTACAATTTTGATTTGGATTATGCCCCCAAATTGGATCTGAATCCTGTTAGCTATTCCTGTTAGCTAAAGTTGAGTCATGTGATCAATTGTTGGATGGTGAGAGTCCGCCTCTGTGTAAATCATATTACTTCAATGGAACTAACTATTGGATTCAGGCCATTGTCTTTATTCTATAGCAACAATTATTTTAAATTAATAGTATCATGAATGCCCATGAGTTTTCCTCAGTAAGTAAGGGAGGACTCAACACAATATGGCACTACAAGGGGATAATAATTGCAATAAGGCCTTTCACATTTCATGATTTTTTTTGTGTGAAAAAATTGTTTGCATAAAAAGCTTTATGCCAAAATCTTGTTTTTCTACAGAAAGCCATGCATTTTGCACAAAACAATGATTTCTACATAAAACATTGCTTTTATACAAAAAATGGTACAAGCAAGGTTTGTTTGTTTTTTTGCAAAAACTCCCCCAGTGCAAAAAAACTGAAAAATGAGCAAAACTCTTATTATTCCACTGAGCGGTGGGGGGATCGAAATCCTTCATTCTTGAATGCCAGGATGACATAAACGAAGATGCTCATCCCTACCGTACACATATGCCTCTTTCATGTTGTAAATATTGAGCTGAGTATTGTGGATGGTTTTCTTTTTCTGGCTTCTCACAGCACATTTGAAGTCTGGCCATCCATAATCGTATTTCAGTAAGAATTCTAAAAATGGAAGGATGTTCTTTATATAAAGCAGAGGGTCACTAACAAGGAAAAGTGAATGCAGTGTCTGAACCGCTTAAAGAGAGGTATCTTTATGCCAATGGGGAGAAAAATGTTATTCTCCTTTTGTGATGATTCTTCCCCTTTGCCTTCCGTAGTGCTTGTATAAGGTCTGCAGAGACTCGTGCTACAATGCTTGAACGGTTTCTCCTCCTATCCTCCCGCCACCTAGTTTTCAGCTCTTGGTGGTGATGTGGTATAATTTTGTTCTTTTTGCTTATGACCTTTCCAGAGCAGTGTTGTCTCTCATATTCTCTCTCTGAGGCCTTACATTTGACAAAAACAGGATGAAACTTCAGGCTAGAAGTCAGTGGATTTACCTACCGGTAGTACTAAATTCTCTTCTACTGGATTCTCACCCCCCTTTCTTCATTGGTGGCAAATATCCCCTGTAGGCTGATAGATATTTTAACATATTTGACATAAATGCAAACTATTTTGACAACATAACCAATATGTTCACAAACCCCTGTGTTTTTGAACTGCATACACCGTATTGGTAGATACACAAAGCAACCACTCTTTCTCAGCCCATGTTCATATGGATGTGTGAAATTGCTCTCGATTCACCTTTGGAGGGAAAAACCCTATCAAGATACTATCAATTATACAAATTATTTTCAGTTCTAAACTTAAATCATAGAGTCCCTACCCTAGAACCCTTCCTAAATTAAATAGAGGAGAGTTTGTTTGTTTTCTGCTTTCACGAAAAGATATTCCATTTAGCTTCAAGAAGGATAACTCACTTAAGGGCATGAGTATGTACCCCTAGGAAATTACTTTGATCATAATTTACTTGCTGAAAGTTTAAACAGCCTGAGCAAAGGGAAATCAATCACAATACAGCCCTTGATGATTTCCACTCTGAGGAGTGGGAAATGCCTGGGATGGAATGATCAGAAAACTGGTTGGTAGAAGCAGGAAGAAGAAAACAAAGGCACACTGCTGCCTGTGCAGAACCGCTCGAAAATATCTATATCAGCAAGACCTAGATAGTTGAGTCCAGATCATTAAAGGATTCCCATTTTTGCAAGACCTACGGTACAGCTCAGCTTTCTCAGTTGGTTCATGAAAATTTTATCCAAGAGGGAAGAGCAAACCTATGAAGTGTTTCTTTTTTCTCTCACTACAGAGCTATAAAGAGTAACTGTGCCACTCCAATGTTCTCAAAGAATGACAGTTCCAGGAGTTCTTTAGGAGGAAAGTCTCTGACAGCTTTACTGTTGTCAGGCTGCAGTCCTATAAACATTTACCTAGGTGTTCATGTCATTGAATCAAGTGGGTTGAATTAGTAGGGTTGCCAAACTGAAAACTGAAAGGGCTCCTGTACCTTGTGCAAAAGAGGGAATTTCAAAAATGTTGCTTGTCATGGAACCAGGTAATAAGCAACACCTGCTGAAATTCTTTCTGTGCCTTTAATGGTTGTTTGGAAGAGGGGATTTCATCACATGTTACTTGTTATCTGGTTGTGTGACAAGCAAAACCTGCTGAAATTCCTTCTGCTATATAACCATTAAAGGTACAGGAGCCCTCTTCAACTTTCATTCTGGCAACCCTGTTCTTCACAGGTATGTGTAAAGATTGCTTTGTAAATCTAATTGATGTGTGCACATGCACATTTATTTACTAGTTTTATTTAAATATTTTTCAGTCACAATACCCTGAAGATGATGTTCAAAAAAGTACTTAAACAGTAACAAGCATTAGCAATAGAACTATAATACCTCAAACAATGAACCAGATAACCAGGGTCATTTCTGCACTGCACTGTTATAGTGCTATTATTCCACTTTCAACCTCCTATGGATTTCTGGGGTTGTAGTTTACTGAGGCCAAAGAGCTCTCTGGCTGAGAATTCTAAAGGCCCCTCCCTAAACTGCAAACCCCAGGACTCCATAGGATGTTGAAAGTGGAATAATAGCACTGCAAGAGTGTAGTGCAGAAATGGTGCAGGTGTCAGTCCCTACTTTGAAATCATCAAATGCTGAGTTGAACAAAAGTGTTTTCAGGGCCTGTTGAAAACTGAACTATGACAGGGTTAGTTTAACCTTTCATTAGAATATGCCACTTGGTAGGTGATCTTTTGCTGAGCAGCTGTACATGGTGACAGCCTTTACTATATAATTCTGCGTTTCAAATGATTTTGAGTGATTTGGAAGTTCTGTGGTGGATTTTATCTATGATGGTTGTCTCACACACACAGATATGTTGTTTGATATGTATAAAGTTTAGGAATTATAGATTATTAAACTTGCTCCTGCCTCAGGACTTTTCTTAAGAATTTTAGCCATCATTTCATACAAGAATGGTCTGTTTTTATACAGATTAAGGACCCTTTCACACTACGTAGTTAAAGCACTATTACTGCCATGGCAACTTGCTATGGAATCCTGGGATTGGCAGTTGCTAGATTGCAAAAGGTAGCACAAATAACCAACATTAAGAAAACACAATTCCTATACATTTCCCCCAAATTTACTACTACAATCAACAGATGGAGTTCTCATTTGTAGTGTATTTCAAAAGAAATTATCTTTTGATCTGATCTGTGAGTGATTTTATCTGATGAGCGGTTCACAATGTAGGTTCTCACCTGGGTGCCCTGATAAACTCACCAGAAGAGGGTAGATTATATGGCAGTTGCATCTGGACATAAAGGCAAATCAACTTCTGAAGGATTCTGGTTTACCATTAGCAAACTGTGTGTTGGTGCATTCAGCCTATTTGCTGCCACTTGGCTTTTCCAGCTGATGTGAGTGGATAAATTAACCAGAAATTGAAGGTTTACCGTGTTACCCAAACTGGGATTCTTTAAAAAAAATGTTTTTACAACAATTTT
This sequence comes from Iguana delicatissima, assembly GCA_948472985.1. Taxonomy (NCBI): domain Eukaryota; kingdom Metazoa; phylum Chordata; class Lepidosauria; order Squamata; family Iguanidae; genus Iguana; species Iguana delicatissima. Next base: position 448,080 of record CAOKZL010000753.1, read on the forward strand.
AATCCCCATACATGCGTCAGTTCCTTTCACCTGTACAAATACCATAATTCTGACCATTTTTTCCTTCCTCCATTTCTCTCCACTGCCTTCCCCTCCATAAATCACAATTGTGATTTGTGATCTGCCTGAACTGGAATTCTTGCTGTGTCTTTCACATGCTGAAATTACAGAACAGGATTTGTTATTGTTTTATGATTCCTGGCTTGTTTGGGAGCAACAAGCTAGCAACCCAAGAATGAACAACATGGAAACTTTGAATTCCTAGTTAATTTGCTGGTAGAAGGAGACAAGCGGGAGTTCACTCATGGTTAGCCCTGATTCTCCAGAATTCTGGCTTACAGTTGTATCCAAATATGATGGATATCTCATATGAGAATGCAACTCACAATACAGAAACATACTTGTTAAGGTTTCAGGGTATTAAAACACTCTATATTACACTGATCTAAATTTCCAACTATACTAAGTTAAGACCTCTGTATGTACATCAGACTATAGCCAAGCAATTAGGGTTTTCTTCTCCTCTTGGCAGTGCTAAAGGAATGGTGCAGTGCATTAGCAGGCAAGTTTTATTCTCTTAATCTGTGATTCTCTGGCATTTGTTAGCTAAACCGCTTAACTCCCCCAGCTACCCATTGCTCACACCAGGGAAGTTCCTAAAGCACACCTTTTCGCACAGCATGGGTTTTATCTTCCAGTTGATTTCTACTTCTGAACTCCACACACATAGAAATTCTTGTGAATAAGCCTGTAATAAGTAGGCAATTTCAGTTCTGAAAACTCCCTCCAGACTTGTATCCAAAGAGCTCATTTTATGTTAGTATTTTCCCTTTCCTTTGCTTCTTCCTACAACAGCTCACCAAAAGAATCAAGGGGGGAAATCCTAAAGATCTTCATGCTGTACATTGACTTTTCTAGTGCCAAGATGTGCAGGCAAGGGCTGACTTTGCTAGAGGCTTAAAAAAAAAAGCCCTCACAGAGGTCCCATAGCAAGATACTGTGATGTTTTTAAAGGCTAGGGATGACCTTGGTCTTTTCCATTTTGTCCTAAAGGCCACATAGTTGAGACTAGGTGGAACGAATAACTAGGGAAGTTTTGGCTTTGGACTTAATGGCCTTGCAAGGAAGGAAGGAAGCATTTAAACACTAATGTATATTATTACTCCAGTTGTGAAACAATTCGTCTTGTCCCACTTTCTTTCCATGTGTTACCATTACATTCCTATTTCTCACATGTCAAAGCAGGAAAAAAAACCCTCTCAAAATACTAGTTTGGCAACAACCGTCTTTTTTTTTTAAAACATAATCTGAGTATGTGCAGTTTTCGTTGGAGGTGGCCAGAAGTCCACTTCTGAGTTTGCAAAACCCAATTTAAGGGGCAAACAAGAGGCAGGCCTGGGCTTCATTTTAATTGTAGCTCCTGGAGGCTTCTAGGAATGGAACCATTTTTAGTCAGATTTTTTTTTTCAGTGAAGAGGAAACTCGGGAGAGCCATCTGGGAGAGTCCCACAGACTGCGATAATGGTTGTAGAGTACCTCACGAAGCTAGGGGTGCCAGATGGAAAACTGATGAAGGCTTGTGTACTTTTAACTGTAATGTAGAAGAAGGGATGAGAGCCAGCATGGTATAGTGGTTTGAGCATTGGACTAAGACCCTGGAAACCAGGGTTTAATTCCCCACTCGGCCATAGAAGTCCCGTGGCACATACTCTCTGCCCCAGAAAACCCCATGATAGGGTTGTCTTAGAGTCACCATAAGTTGGAAACGAATTGAAGGCACACAATAGCAGAAGAGGAGATTTTGGTGGGTATTGTTTGTTACTTGTTTGCCTGCTGAAATTCCCTCTTTTAAACAACAATTAACGGTACAAGAGCCTTGTCCAGTTTTCAGTTTGGCAATCATGGGTCGCAGGATTCTCATCACTTGTCTGGAGGGAGTGCCTCAGCAGGAAGCTATGGACAAATATCTTCTCAGTCATTAGGCACCTTAGAAACTTCAGTCAGCATTGACAGCTTTTTCTTCAAGAGTCTCTTGGCAAAAGCTCTTTGGGTGTAGACAGACAGAAATTTTATAAAACAACAAGGATGATTCCAAAGTGCCCTCTCCCCACATCATGCTCAATCTAAATATATGTGGGAGTGGTCTTTCTTTTATGGTTGCTTCCAAATTATGAAATATGCTGTTCACAGATGTGTGATCACTTTCCCCCCCCTTTTTGCTTTTAGAAACAATTTGAAGATGCATTTTTAAAATCAGCCTTTTAAGATTTTCTGATTCTTATTGTCATTAGTTTGACAGTGTATATTTGTATTTATATTTAGCGTCATTTTCTAGCCACCCTGAGTGCTACTTTTCTATGGAAAGGTAAGATATATATGTAATGCAGTCAACCCTCCACGTTTGCAAGTTTCACTTTTGCGGACTTGATTATTCACAGATTATTTGCTGTCACCTCTGCTGCCTCTCTGTGCCATTTTTAATAGGGACTCCAAGCCTCGTGAGACTGAGAAACTGCAAACAAGGCTTGTAAGTCCCTATTAAAAATGGTGTGGGGCAGCAGTGGAGGTGGTAGTAAGCCTTACCAGCCACCCACTTCTGCCTTGTGGAGGAACCCTGAGGCCTCAAAGGAATCCATGGTGGAATATGGTGATCATACTTTTTGTGTGTGTGTTAAATATGGTTTGAGACAGCCTAGAGTTGTTCATGGTTTTTCCACTTTCATGGGGGTCCTGTACCCATAACCTTAGTGAATGCGGAGGGATGACTGTACATTTAAGATTAACAATACTTCTCTGTGAAAGAATTTGGAATTCAAGGCCTATATTTACCAGTTAAAAGTACTAATTTTAAACTGCTGTGAGTGATACCAATTTATTGTACATACTATTGCCTTCCTCTGAAGCTGTGAGAGACTGACTTACCCAAAGTCCACTCAATGGATTTCCGTGGCAGAGGGGGATTCAAAACCTGGTCTGCAAGGTCCTAGTCCAACACCCACACCACTACACGTGCTGGATTGCTATTGTTAAAAGAGCACAGATAGGGCAGATGAAGGCAAATGCATTTTAAAATCAAATGGCCAAGGGACTCTGTCTCAAAGTAGTGTGGCTGTTAAGTTATATTTGGGTGCAAATTGATTCTCAGTCTGATGTTGCCAAAAAAAATCCCAAAAGCGTAACTAGGAGTGATTTGATACTTAGTAAGTGGGCAGAATGGGCAACTACCATGCTGAGAAGGTGCAAGAAAAGGTGTGAAGGAAAGCCAAGTGTCAGGATGTTATAAAGAGCCCAATTTCCTTGCTTTGATTCATGACAACCTCATCTTTAGCATTCCTAAGAATAACCGGAGTAGTGTTTGTTATGTGTGTGTGTGTGTGTGTGTGTGTGTGTGAGAGAGAGAGAGAGAGAGAGAGGTGATGGAATATTCTCTTTCTAGGATTCTGGATACTGTGAATTACTTTGCCTGTGCTTTGAATATTGAGAGTGCTGAGGTCTGGCCTGTTCTAATGATGGCTCTTTGTTTAGTCAAAATGAGAGTAGTTTGGGTTTTTTTCCAACTCCTTCACTATGGCAGCATGTATGATGTCTCAGGGCAAACGTAGCAGTGAGATTGCTGCTTCCGTGTGGCAGATTTTCATGCTGCGCCAGTAATGTAGGAAATAGAGGGACATCGTGGAAATTACATGGGTCATATTTTCACACACCAAATGCTAGTATGAGACATCACAAGATTATATCCTCCTCCTGTGTGATTTCTTCCTTTTCTAGACTACCACTATGGTGTACAGAAACAGCTATATGGAAGTGTAAACCACACAGCCAAGGGTAACATGGGCCATTTCCGCACTAGACTGTTGTAGCGCTATTATTCCACTTTCAACATCCTATGGAATCCTAGGGTTTGCAGTTCCCCTCCCTGAACTGCAAACCCCAGGATTCCATAGGATGTTGAAAATGGAATAATAACATTATAACAGTCTAGTGCAGAAATGGCCACGGAATGACCCCACACACATCATGTTTGTTTCAAATGAGCAGATGAGTAAACACTTTTGCCTAATGAAGAAGCCAGTAGAGCTTCAAAAGCTTGCATGACTTATTTTGTTCGTTTTTGGTTGGCCTAATGAAGGTATCACTCTTTTGTGGATTTGGATGTTGTTGTATTTTGCTGCATGACCAACACGGCTGCCTCTGGATATGTTCTGTGGATTTAGGTGTCTCGTGGTGGCTCAACCAACAATATTCAAGAACAGAGCTTGGAAAAGTTACTTTTTGACTGCAACTCCCAGAATTCCCCCAGCCAGTACAATCATTGGTCACAGCTAGCTGGGGGATTCCAGACATTTTAGTCCTAAAAGTAACTTTTATGAGAGTGCCCAGCATACACATTGAAAGCAGTACAGTTATGAGCCTAGTGTTAAACGGGAAACTTGTCCAGTTTGGGGTTCAGGAATGTAGGCATCATGAATTGAAAACAGCAGTTTATTTAATGTCACCATTCTAGTCCAGATGTCAGCACTAAATCTGAGCAACCAGGCACCAAAGCAAACATATACCTTATCATTTATAGCAGTTTTAGAAAATCGACCTAGCAGCAGCACACAGCAACATATAGCAAGTCACAGGGGAAAACTGGAGATGTACTAGCCAATCATGAAAAAGCAGTTGTTGAGCAGAATGGAAAAAGCAAGCAGGATATAAAAATTACTCATGTCGAATTTTTCCTTACATTTTAGATCAGGCTGGTTAACTGTGGAAGGGGTGTGTGTTAGCCCCCTAGGAGACCTTGGAGCACCTATTCCCACAAAAAAATAACTTCCTCTATAAAACATGGGGGGGGGGTTGGGGGCCTTCCTAGGCCCCTAGATGACATTTTGGGGTATTGTTTTTAAAAAATACTCTCAAAATTCAAAATTTTATTTTGATCTCAGCGGAGTCCAGGGTGGCTCCAGACGTGGTAATGCCTTCCCAGGGATCACTTTTGGACATTTTGGAAGAGAAAAAAGGAAAAATGTTTTGCAAAAAAAAAAAAAAAAGTTTTGACCCCTGGGGGCATCCTGGGGACCATATAAATAGCCCTGGAGGCTGCATACAGTCCATAGGCAACACTTTGCCCACACCTGTTTTAGATGGTTATTGTTATTGGTAGAAAGCACCAGTTAGTTAATGATAGTCTGGTTTCATCTGTTTTTCCTTGAGATTCCTAAGAGGTTAATGATGCTGCAGCTTCTAAAGAATTTCTGGATTCAGAATACTTTTCCTTTAGCACAGTTATACCTTATTTTGGCCTTACGATCATCCTCTGAACTTTCCCTTCAGTGGCCACTCATTCTTCTGAGGTGATTACAGGGCAGATTAAGTAGATTGCACAATTTGTGCCAAGACAGGGTGAAGATCTTGTGACTCACTGCTTCCCCAGTCATGGATTGAAAATAATACTTTTTGTCATGTACCATAGTAGGCTGAAAATCTATTTGCATCCAAACACTAAGTTATTTTACCATGCATTTCTGATGCTAAGGAATCATTGTCTGGAGAGCAATGATGTAAATTAAGTTTACATATACTGTAAAGATTTTTTTAAAAACGATTTTGCCAACAGTACCATCACCTGCCTATTCCTAAATGTTTGGGTAGGTGCACCTGGATTAGGCTGTCTTTTAGCAAAAGCTGCTATATATCTGGGGGAGGGTGACGAAGGACTTATGTAAAGGTAGTTCATGGTAGAAATAAAAAAGAGTAAGGCTGCAGTCCATTACTAGAGCATTGGATTAATACATTCAGGCTTAAATTCTATTTCCACTTCAGAGAGGGAGTAAGCCCCATTTGAACTCAGCGGGCTTTCCTTCTGTGTAGACGTGCATAGGGTTATATTGTCAGTGGTCACAATCCAGCACAGAGTTGGGAAACGTATGTGTTGGATTGTGATTGGCATATGTTTGAAAGTGCGTTAATATTTATCTACATGAGCTACTTGCCAGTAGAAAGAGTGAGAATAAGACTTGTAAAGAATGCTTTGCCTAGATATCTATTTCTTGGTTTTTTGAGCTGCACTTTCCCCGCTTTTAGCGGCATACAATGAATGGAGGGGGAACTTTGTTGCCCTTGTTTTTTCACAGTTCTTGGAACAAGAGCACCCTCTATTGGCAGCAAGGAATTACTGATGTTTCAAACCAAGAATGTTCATAATTTTTATTTTTGGTCTAATCTGGAAGTCAAACAAAGAGTATAGAATATTAAAAATATGTGCACAGAAAAGAAACTTTAAAAACAGAAAATATCTATAAGACTTGATAAACTCGAATGTCCTGTTGCTCTTTTGTATTCGTCTAAATATTACCAGAAGACTGTACATAAAGTTCTTTCAGTACTCACATAAATATTAAACTAATTCTTAAACTGTTGAATTCCAAGTTGGGGAATAGGAAAGCAATAGCCATCTAAGACTTCGTTCTGGATGAACATGCTAGTCTGGCTTGTGTCAGATGTCTGTTTGGATGAAGAGATGGGGAGGGCAGAATTAATCTCTGTTTGGTCTACCAGGATTTTCTGTGCAGCTGCAGGTGAGGGGGGCAATGAAACAGACTGTCAGTGTTCTGTCATGATTTCATCCCCTCCCCTGAAGCCCTATCCCACAGTTTGCTAGGTTCAGGTGTCTCTATTTAGGGGTTGATGCCCAGGAGAGAACAGGATTTCTGTTGGTGTACCACCCATGATGTGGTGGCTTGAGCATTGGACCAGGGCTCTGGAAGCCAGGGTTCAATTCCCTGCTCAGCCATGGAAATCCACTGGGTGACCCTGAGTGCATCACACACGCATCCCCAGAACACCCTGTGATAGGGTCACCTTAGGATCACCGTAATCAGAAACAACTTGAAGGTATACAACTGCAGCAAACCACCTACCCAGTTGCTCCACAGTCTCCCTTCTACAGTGAGCCAGGGCAGTACCGGAGTCTCCTTGGTTCATTTTGCTGGGGAATATCAACATTCATGCTGAAAGCACCCTGTGAGGAGCAGCTCAGGACTTCATAGCTGCGCTGACAGGCGTGGCTATGTGTAAAGCGGTATCCACTCTCACTCAGGTTGCTGAGCAGATTTTTTACTTTTTTTTGTGCTGGATGGGACAAGGGTAATCTGAGATTGGAGGAAATTTCTTCATTTCCTTTGTCACTGGCAGATCACTACCTGGTAGGATTCAGGGCCCTATCACACTACACTGTTATAGCACTATTATTCCACTTTATCTCAGGGTATAGAATCCTAGGGTTCATAGTTTAGGGAGGGACATTGAGGATTCTCAGACAGAGAGCTCGTTGACCTCAGCATACTACAAACCCTAGAATTCCACAGGATGTTGAAAGTGGAATAATAGCAATATAACAGTGTAGTGCGGAAATGGCCTTAGACTCACTGAGACTCAGAGGCCCTTTCCGCATGGCATTTGCCATGCGAAAGGGTGCCTGGAGCATCGCGCGATTGTGAGGAGCGATCCACACAACGCACTAACAATCGCGCGACGCTCCAGCGCCTGGCAGGTGCCGCTTGCGCACCTTTTCATTCTCATCTGGAAGCCAAAAATGGTGTGAGACAACACATTCCTCCTGGGTCCTACACGCACTTACCTGACTTGCAGAGCCTCCAGAGCCGCACCAGTTGCGCTTCCTGCCCCAGCACAGCCTGGGAAACTCCCAGGCTGCGCTGCGGAAGGAAGAGGTTGGGCTGTGAAGTAGCAGGGATGCGACAGCCTCTCTCTGGAGGCAGCTCACATGATCCACCCACCCCAGTGCCAGAAAAAGGTAAGATGCCGAAAGGGCCAGGGACTGCAGGGGTGGGAGACTGATAAGATGGTCTTCCCTCAGGAGCAGGATGGAACTGGATGGTTTCTTGATAGCTCTGGTGACTTTGCTGTCTGTTTGACAGGCAGTTCTGTCAAAGCCCTGATTGATCTCTGGAATGGGGGAATGGCCAGGGTGGTAGACACAAACATTCCTGAGCTTCCCCTCACAGAAAGGAGCCAAACCTGTGAAAAAAGTGGTGCAACAGTAACTAGGAAATGTTGGCAGAAAACTGAGAACAAGTGTGATGGAACATGGGCTAGAATCTGTCTGAAGGCCTACTCTGTGGCAGTGTCCACAGCTATATTCTGCCACCATTGTGTCTGCAAAAAGCATCCTGCGGAGCTGTTTAAAGCAGATTGAAGACTATTATATCTTTGCCTACGAGGACAGAATGCAGACTGCTGTGAAGAATTTGCACAGCACTTTGCAGATAAAATCATTCAGATCTGTTCTGGCTTGGATGCTAGAACAGATGTAATTCCAGTGGATGTAAATTTTGCCCTTGCTTACACAATGATAATGAATGCTTTTCCATTTTTACAGCTCAAGAATATGGATTGAATCCTTGGAAAGGTGAGAGCCATACCATGCCTGCTATATATTTGTACTTCCTGTCTTATTAAAAATGCTGCGGAGGGGGGGTCACCATAGGTTGACAGGTGACTTGGAGGGACATACATGGGGTGAACTGGTCACCTTGCTCATTACACTGAGATATGGTTCTTACTTAGGAGCCTTGGTGGCACAGTGGTTAAACGCTAGTATTGCAGCCACAGAGTTGTGAGTTTGATCCTGCTGGCTCCAGGTTGACTCAGCCTTCTATCCTTCTGCAAGTTGGTAAAATGAGTACCCAGCTTGTTGGGGGCAATTAGCTAACACACTGTAAACCACTTAGGGAGCATTTAGCTGATAAGTGGCATAGAAATACACATGCTATTGCTATTGCTACTGTCTAATACAATGCAAGAATCTGTGGTGGCCTTCCAGCTCCAGCAGCTTCTGGATGAGATGTATTATCTTGATCCATTTCAGACCACTTCCCAAGGGACAAAAAAATCCCTCTGGAAGTCCCAAATTTTGTTCCTGTACAAATAAATTTTATTTTGCTGATCCAGAGCCATTGTGATGTAATGGTTTGAGCGTTGGACTACGACTCTGAAGAACAGGGTTCTAATCTCTGCTCAGCCGCAGAAACCCACGGGCTAACCTCAGACAAGCCAAACTCTCTCAGCCTCAGAGGAGGACTATGGCAATCCCAGTCCAAACAAATCTTACCAAGAAAGCCCCATGAGCGATTCACCTTCAAGTTGCCATAAGTCAGAAACAACTTGAAGGCACACAAAAATAACCATGATATTTTTCTCATCCGAAAGTATTTCTGGAATTATGAAAGATTTTTTATTCCACTCCTGAAGTCAGTTTAAATTAACCTAGTACTTTCCAAAAGATGTTGTTTCCAGGACATAGCTTTGACAGAGATCAAGTGAGGGAAAGAGGAATGTTAGCAATAAAACAGAATGGTCTTAAGGCTTAACTAATATACTAATCCACTTTAGCACTTTGACTATAGCAACTGAAAAATAAAAAAAGGCTCAGTGGAAATTGGAGAAGGAAGGACACAAGAGAGGGAAGGAATCTGGCAGATATCAGGAGAGAACTAGATGCAAGCCTCTGCATATGCAAGCACAATCAAAACAAAAAGAATTGGAAACTTTTGGTACTTGGTGGCAATCTGGTTTAGTCCACAGTGTGCTTTTAGGGCTGATTATAGAACAGAGATAATCTTGGTGAATGATCTCTACGTGGACAGGGAGACTGTCCTTGTTGGCTATATCATCATTATTCTATACTATTCACCACCATATTCTTCTGGGGACCCATGTTGGGATGGGACATGGAGGCACCATAACATTTGTTCCTCAAGGGACATGCTCAGAAGGTAATGTTAGGAGATCCCTGTTCAACTCTTTGGGAACTGGCCTGCACAGTCCCTCAGGGTTCTGCCTTGTGCCCCATACTATTCATCATGTATGTGAAACTATTGGAATCATAGAATCATAGAGTTGGAAGAGACCACAGGGGCTATCAAGTCCAACCCCCTGCAATGCAGGAACACCCATCAAAGCATTCCCAACAGATGACCATCCAGCCTCTGCTTAAAAACCTCCAAAGAAGGAGACTCTACCACAGTCCAAGGCAGCATATTTCACTGCCAGACAGCTCTGACCATCAGGAAGTTCTTCCTGAGGTTCAAGTGGAACCTCCTTTCTTGCAGGTTGAATCCATTGCTCCTTGTCCTAGTCTCTGGAGCAGCAGAAAACAAGCCTGCTCCCTCCTTGACATGACATCCCTTCAAATATTTAACCATGGCTATCATGTCCCCTCTTAACCTTCTCTTCTGCAGACTAAACATCCCCAGCTCCCTAAACTGTTCCTCATAGGGCAAGGTTCTCTGCAGGTGGGCAGTTCAGTGTCACCAGTAGTCAGATGACACAAACTCTAATCCTACTTTTCACTGAATTCCAAGAAAACTGTTTTCATTCTAAGCCAGTATCTAGGATCAGTAATTGATTAGATGAGAGCAAACACATTGACGATTAATCCATATAAAATGGCAAAGCTCATGGTCACTATAAAGGCAGATCATGGAAGAGGGATTCAGCCTATGCTAGATGCGGTTATACTAAAGACACGGGTTAGCAGTTTGGATGTACAGTTTGGATTCTTTAAGTATAAAGAATGGAAGAAAGGACAAATTACCAAGGAAGAATACAGATTTGTAGCCCAACCTGTTACCCAAAATGTGGGTGGCTCAGGAGCCTGCCCGTAATGCCAGTGCCTCCGTGAAATGGTGGGGAATATTATCTCAAAGAGGAGGCCTGCAAGAGGGGGTTAACTTACAAGATCTCTCATACGTATATCTACCAGTACTAGTGTGGGGAAGAACCAGCTGGAGATCCAAAAGTAACCTTAAACATATTTTATTGGGGGAATTGCAATCACATATACAAGGTCCAAGCAGTCATTCAATCACACAAAACTAACTGAAGGAAAAGGGAGGGAAGTTTGGATAGCAAGATTTTTAGGGTGTAGTGGGTGACATTTACCAATCCAGCAGAGAAGTAAAGAGTGATGTGGCTTAGACTAGGAGTCTAAGGACAGTACACAACCAGGAATCAGAGTGGCAGATCTATATATAGCTATGCCAATTAAATATTCACCAATTGAACATATATATCTCCAATTAAACCATATCATGGAGGAGGGGTATACAGCCTGATAATAAAGCTTGCAGGAATGATGTAAAGAAAGCTAAAGCTGAAAATGAGCTGAGACTGGCTAGTCAAGCAAGGAGCAACAAAAAGTGGGGCTTCAAATATGTTCGAAACAAGAGAGTGACAGAGCAAATGATGCGACTGCTGCTCAGCAAGGATGGTTAACCTGCTAATAAAAATAATGAACCACAAGATGTTTTTATTCCAACAATCTTCTGTGAAATGACTTTGTAAAAAGTGTGTGGGAGATTTTTACAGGGTGCTGAACCTTTTTAAGTGGCTTTTTCTTTTTTAATGTACATTTAGGTTGTTTTAAACTTATTGCTAAAGTACATTTTAATGATAATTTTGTGCACGTTTTTATCTGTAATGTGTCAGATCTAACTTGTAAGATGCCTAGAGTTCCAGTTCTGGGGAAAAGGTGGGATATAAATAAAGCAAATTATAATTATTTCTGTCAAGAGATATTTCTTTATTTTACTACCTTTTCAGATACAAGGAAAGAGCTGGAGAACTTGCCCCAGGCAGGCAGCCTCTTGCACCTGAAACCACACCTTGCCCATTCAACAGTCTCTGCATCAGAGAGGTAAGTATATAAAATGAATAGCCTTTCCAAAGGTAGAGTCACATGTTACTTTTTGTAGGTCGAAGAAAATGTGAACTATTAGTTAAATCAGTCACATAAAGTTGCTGCATCCATCAGCAGACCTATGAAAGGCCAGCCATAACCAAAAGCAGATACACTTGTATGCTGTGTTCTGTAATGTGGGTTTTGTGATTTCAGTAGTTCAGGCTGGGGGTGTGGATACAGACTGGCAATACTAGAACTGAAGTGCCCAGGCAGATGCCTCTGTTCAGGTAGCAGGCAGGGAGCCAACTCCCAGATCTTTCATCAGACAGAGCTAGTCCTGAAGCTTCATACTACAGTTGGCCCTCCATAGTCACTAGGATTGGGGCACTGGACCCTTGCAAAAGTGGAAAAATCACAGATATCAAAATGTGTGTGTATGTGTGTGTGGGAAGGGGGCTGAGGCATGGTGGGAAGAACAGGCACCCAGGGTCCAAACCAGGTCAGGGAAAGGAGAGGGAAAGAGGGTGAGTCAGCATGGTGGCCCTATACTTCCTCTGTCTCACCCATCTCCTTCCTTGGATATTGAGAGAGGAATTAGAAATGAGTTTGTGCTGTAATCAGCCTGTGAAGCATCCTTAGTTGGGCAGGCAGCAGCTGGTGGAGAAGAAGGAAAAGCAAAGTTGGTTTTTAAAGGGCTGCGTGGCCTGATCAGAGCCACTGAGAAGGAAGGTTTAGCCAGAAAACAAGCACCTGAGGTGTTGTCGGGAGGTTGGGGAACAGGGGTTGAAGAAACCCACAGATAATCAAATCTGTGAAAGTCAAACCCGCAAATGTAGAGGGCTGACTGCATATCACAAAGACTGATGCTGAACATACACTTCTGTTCCTTTCTCTTCCTTTGGCAACCTGGAGAGCATGAAATACTTTGTCCTTCACAAGTGTGGGCCTCAGCTTTGGACCACGCGGTTGAAACTTCTGGGAAACAGAGTATAATATTTAGTTTTGTTACTGTCAGTTATTTCATTCAAGTTTGTCTGCATTTTTACAAATTACTCATTTTTAAAGAATTGTGTAACTCAACATTTCTCAAAATGGTTACTTTAGTTCCTTAAAAAAAAAAAGCCACCTCAACACCACAAAGGAGTATAAGACAGCAGCAAAAGATACAATAAAGGCCAGGATAGGAACCATGTGACATTTCTCCTTCATCATTTAATGACACTATATCCCTATAATTATAGCAATAATTTAGATATGCAAAAGGAGTGATGTTATCCTTCATTACAATCTTAATGTAATACAGACCCATTCCGCACTGGATGTTATAGCACTATTATTCCACTTGCAACATCCTATGGAACCTGGGGTTTGCAGTTTCGGGAGGGGCTGATTGGCCCCTCCCAAAACTGCAAACCCCAGGATTCCGTAGGATGTTGCAAGTGGAATAATAGCGCTATAACAGTCCAGTGCAGAAATGGCCATAGTTATACTTATTCATTACTTGAAAATGAATAGTTGCAGGTAACTAGTAACTTGCATGGTGTAGTGGTTTGAGCATTGGACTATAACCTTGGAGACCAGGCTTCAATTCACTGCTTGGCCATGGAAACCTGCTGGGTGACTTTCTGTGCATCACACGCAGGGCCCCAGAAAATCCTATAATAGATTTGCCTTGGGGCACCATAAGCGGGAGATGACATGAAGGCACACAGCAACAACAACAGCAACAAAGTAACTTGTAACTAAGTGCTTCCAAACTTTGGGGAGCTGGTGTCAGATGACCCAGCCAGCATGCCTGTTTGCCTCCACTTCTGTTTGTCTATATTTAAATAAAGCAAGGATTACAAAGACACCATAAGTCTCCAGTGCTCTTCCACCTACCAAGGGATGCTCAGCTCAGTAGCACTGCCTCTAGGACATCTTACCACTCAGAGACTTGAGCAGTGCACAGCAAAACTTCTGAGATCATGAGATGAAAGGTGCAGAAGGTATTTGGTAACCACCTGCTTTCCTTATTAACTACGGGGAAGAGTCTTGGGACTGGCATTAATGCTACAAGGAGGATATTGCTTCCTTTTCTTGATAAAGAGACAAGGAGAAAGGCAGTTACCTGCTGAGTCCATTACAGTTACATGAGTTATACATCAAGGGATTTCAACACTACAAGTAAACAAAAGCAAACATAATACCAGTAGGTGGGTGTGGGGGAGGAGATAGCAAAAACTCCCTTTTTCTTGTTGCTGTGGCTTTTTTACCCAAGAGCAGAAAGTATTGTGTGCTTTAAAAGATGGTAAGATTTTTTCTAGCCTGATTACTTCATAATGCTTTTTCTGAAAGGGAGAGTGTCCCTGAACCAGGTAGTGCTGTCAAGAAGCATCTTGATCATGGTGAGGAAATTAATGAGAGCACAAGAATGGACTTGTCTTTTTCTGAAAAGGAATTTGGAACTGAAGAACATAAAATTACTTTACCAAAGAAAACCAGCAAACAAGTGACGAACACCAGCCTCAATACAGTGAGTGTTAATAATCTGCTAATTCCTAGAAATATTGCAGTAAGATTATGAGAGTCTTGGTAAGCGTACTGTACAGCTTGGACGTAGAGGTGAGACTGCTGTTTACAATGGTAATCTGGTGCGGAGTTTACCTCCTTCCTCCTCCTCACCCATTTCCCCCACACACCTTTGCGTAGGTCCTAGGCATTCAGTTGCTGCTGAGCTGGGGACTCCAAATTTTGATGATGCTGGTATTTATACATAAGAAGACTTTTTGGGTCTTTCAATAGAAGAATGGGTGTTCCCCCTGCCCCCGCCACTGAAAAAACAATCAATCCAAGCCCTCTGTTCTGACACAACTAGTGTGTACTTACTTACCCAACCCTATCTATTAAAAAGCTACACTAACTTTTTGTTTCTTCTTTGCCCATTTTCTAATATTTTCCAGGCTGCAAGTGTTTTGGAGAACAAGCCAGTGCAAAGACAGAAGAAACACGAATTGGTAAAAACTGGAGTTGTTTCAAAAGTACAGAAAAAGAATGTAAAGAAAGACAATCACCAAACACAGGCAGAATTTGTTGTAGGTATGTATATTGGTTGGGTGGGGTTATATTGTATATTGTGTATATTGGGGATATAAGTCTTTGCATATTTTGTTTTCACAAGAATTATTTCAAAATGTTGGGTGAGATTATGGCAGTTTTTGCATACTTTTGATGAAATTTTTGCAGTTCAGGACATTTTTTGTGAAAAATTCATTTGCACAAACGCTTGGTTTGGGGCACAAGAAATGACATTTTGCTCAGAAAACAGTGTTGTGTGCAAATAAAAGGTTGTTTTGCACAAAATCCAAGATTTTTGCACAAATTTTTCCAATACAAAATTTTTTTCCAAAATACAGATCTATTTCAGGTATACTGCACATCCCTAGTATGTATATGTGTGTGCCATGCCTCTGTCTGTCTGTCATATTTGAGTAAGCAGGCATGAAGGCAAACAAGGGACATATTCCTTGATCTCCACCACCACCCTTTATACACCAATAGTCAAGGTCAGATTAAAGTGTTTGGAGCCCTGGAGCAGTTCTAGAAATGCCCCCCCCAAGAAAGTATACAACTTACTCTAGATGAGATGGCATAGATATTAAATAAATGAATGAAGAAATAATAAATATAATAAAGTTATATAACCAGCAATACAGAAATATTGTATGAATTTGTGCAAACCTGCAGCTTCAGTGAGACTGAGGCCATTTCCTCACTAGACTGTTATAGTCTATTATTCCAATTTCAACATCCTGTGGAATCCTGGGGTTTGCCGTTTAGGGAAGGGTGCCTAGAATTCTCAGCCAGAGAGCTCTTTGGCCCCAGTAAACTACAAACCCCAGAACTCCACAAGATGTTGAAAGTGGAATAATACCACTATAACCGTGTAGGGCAGAAATGGTCTAACAGGCTGATTTTTACTCAGTCACTGAAGCAGCATGCTCAGGTTTGATAATAACAGAAACAGCAGGATGTTTAGGAAGTGATTGCAGAAGAAAAGACAGCAAGCTACACGTGTTCCCTGCAGTACTAAGCCCCTAGCCAGAGAAGGACCTGACGCAATTGCTCCACTTGGAACCACTGGTAACCTGGTTCTCCCAGTATTATCTCACTTACCCTGGTACCAGCTACTCTCTTTTTATACTATTAGGCAACTGTTGCCAGAGGAAACAGTGTAACACAACTCTTCAGAAATTATCAGTGCAAGAGAGTACAGAAAAATGCAAATGTTCTGAAGCCTTCTAAGGCTTCTCTGCCTGCTCCAGCCACAGATATAATGAAACCCTCGGCTTTGAAAAAAAGTTAGAAAATAGACTCAGATATAGGAATTCGTGGGTTGCTGAAACACTGTCCAGAAATCAAACTAGAACATTTAGCTGTTATTTGTCTACTTAACACCCTTTTACAATAGAGTGGCACATTCCAGACTTTGGACTGCTGAGGCATACTTTTTATCTTCAGTATATTTGAAGGTATAGCTAATCCTTAGATTCAAAATAAGCCATATTTTGTGAATGTATATGAATTTTGAAGTCAGATAATTCTGCTGTTTCTGTTGCAGTGAGAATATCTGACAGTAGCATTGTCTTATGTGTGCTTTATGTCAGGATTGAGCAAAGTGTAGCCACATGCCCTCCTTTTCCCTTATTTCTGGCCTTGTGGAGCCCATGAAGGGTCCTGGCAGTGGAATATCAGGCACTGTGAAGCTGCTCATCCCTGCAGTGTATATAGGCATGTACCACTATGCTCAGTGGGGCTTGCTCACTACTGAGTTTGTCTAGGGTTGCAATCCTGAATGCAACAATCTCACCCAATGGAGAGACGTGTCTAAATTACTCTTTCTGAGGAGAGCTTGTTTGTAAGAAAATCAGACTGGCAGACACCCTCCTGTGTGTATGTGGATATATATTGGGCCAGCCCTGGCATTAGGTGTTAGATCACACTTTCAGGATGTTCCATTATTTATTCAGTTTAGCATTGCTTATTTCATACTAGAAGGGAGGGAGAAAACCACACTGAAATATATCCTCCAGAAAACTTGCCCAGCTTAGACTACTGGGCTCCTTGGCTGGTATAATGTGGAAGAGCATCTGATCATCTGTCTTGAGCAGGAGAATATTGTGGGCTGCCTCTTGTGCATTGGGATTACTAGAAATTTTAACTGCATTTCTTATGGTGCACTAGAAATTTACTCCTGATCAGCTTGAGAATAGCTGTTCAATTACCTACGTTTGCAGTTTGGCCCTAACATTTAAAAAAAAAGGGTGCCTATCACGTGTTCTATACATCATACGTTTTATATATATATATATATTATATATAACTGTATATATTAATAAAAAGTAAAATGCAAAAAAAATGCTGCCTATTTGTGACACTAAGAACACATTCTTTAAGAATTGTGTAAAATGATCTGAGACGTGACGATAGGCCTGTGTTAAAATTAGGAAGAGGAAAAATGTTTTTGTTTTGGCAGGAAAACCAAGACAGAAAAGAGCTGCAGGGAAAATAGCTGCTTTTTCCAAAGAGAAGCCCACAGGCGTCAGAATGTCAGAAACTACTGAGGAGCCACACCAGGAGGAAGAAGAAGAAAGGGGAGGAGATGCTGATTTGGAACAGACTGATTCTTTTGGTGATGGAGAAGGAGAAAGGGAAGAAGGAAAAGAAAAAAAGGTGATGGTGACGATGATGATGGTGATTCGGGAGGCAGTTCTGACCAAAGCTGCCCTCCTTCCACCCCTCTTCAGGAGGAGCATCCTTTGCTGCTACAAGAGGGCCAGCCTTCTCCTGAAGACACTGGCCACTCTTCTGCATCTCAGATCAGCCCTGCAAACAATAAACCAATTCTTCCCCATCTAGTTGTTCCTATTGCAGGTAGCTCCCAGACTTATGCAGCCCACAGCAGAGGATTTCCAGAGGTAAGAAGGATCATTTTCAGACAAAGCCATAGTTAAGGAATTATTCTTGAACAGTGCATTAGCAGTGCTGCTTACCATAAAGTGAATAGTGATCGAGCTCGCTCACTTGGTATTAATCTGAGGCTATGTACTCAATCTGTTACTCAGTTAAAAAAAAAATAAGTACACGCTGTGTTTATATAGCTGCCAGGTGTACCAGAAAGACTCCCCACAGGACAAGGAGATGGTCTCACTTTTCATAGCCCCACCAACTACCAGTCTCACCCACACCATGTGCCTTCCCTGGTCACCAATCCAGACTTCTACCCCATAAAGTCTGCCCACACCTACCATAGGTAAATAGTTTTTTTCTCACTTTTCCTATGGAATTAAGAAGGATGCTTTCTGTATTCTATAATTTTCCCAGGTAAGTTGATCCTTTTGGAGAGGAGACTGGCAAAACTAAGGCACACCTTGTATTCCATCTATAAAAGTCAATAATTTATATAGGGTTGGTCCAAGATATTTTGCTACCTGTGGCAAAGGTCAAGCTCTACCCCTTTCTCCCATCAGGAGCTCCACCCATAGCAGTGAATTGGACTGGTTGTTTAACTTTGCTTCCACACTTGTGATGGGACAGTGTCTTCCCTGCCCTGCAGGCAGTAAGCCAGGTTAGGGGGTACAGGGCAGGCCGTGTGGCCTGTATAGCCCTGTCCCTCAACAGAAGGGAACGGCTGTTGCGGAGGAGCCACAGCTCCCTGAGGTGCTTGCTTCTCACGCTCCCCAATGCCAAGGCTGGCCCTGTGTTTCAAGGAATGCACCTGTCTCATCAGTGAGTGACATGAGTGCAGCGTGAGCTGCTTTGTTTGGGACTGATCCTGTTTTCCTTTTAACTTCCCAGGATCTCCCTCTAAACAAAACAGGAGAGAAGCTATCACGGGAACAGATAATAGCAGAGAGGGCAGAGAAAAGACGGCTGGCGGTAGAGAGAAAACGAAGGGAGCAGGAGGAGTTGAAGCAGAAGGCACAAGAGCAGCAGGAGCGCATGGAGAGAATGAAGGAGGAAATGCAACAGGACCAACAAAGAAGGATTGAGGAGATGCGGTCAGTAGAAGTAAAAAAACTTATCCAGTTCATGACCAGGTTAAAACTGGAATGAAAATGTCTCTTCCATGGGACACTTTCACAGACTTCTCTTCCTCCTCAATATGGTATGATTAAGAGAGAGAAAGTCATGGTACCATTTGCATAAACTACTGTCTGTCATCCAGAGCCTTTTTGACCAGAGCTCCCAGAGACACCCTGCCATGCTGGTTGGAGAATTCTGAGAGCTATTGTTCAAAAAAGTAACCTTTCCGAGCTTTGCTGTCATCAGTATCAGTGGTCAACTATGGCAGAACACATGAAGTGATTATGTAAACTCTCTTAAAAGCCTGAAACCAGTTTTCATGTTATTGTCCTTCTAGGAAATCTGGCTGGCTAGTTTTATATTCAGTTGATTGCTCTCAGTATGAAAGAACCACTGCCAACTGACCCAGCAGGCTTTATATGCATGAGTTCATTTTCTGTCATGCCCCAGTCCCAGGAGCATGGTGCAAACACAGGCAGGATCCTCCTCAACTGCCACAATACACAGACATGAACAAGACAATACTTAATGTAGCCCTGCGCAGACAAGAAAGAGAGAGTCATGAGACTCAGAGAACTTATATAGGGAGAACGTGTTAATTAAACAAACAGCTGAGGGAGGCTGCTGGTCAATAAATACAAGAGATGGAGTGGGGAGAACTCTGTTGCAGACAACTGTTATTTCTAGTGGAAGCAACACATTCTTCTTTTGATCCTTGGCTCGTGTTCCTGAAAAACCTGGATCCTCATTTTTTGTTCGCTGACTATGCTGCTGGATACTCTCTTGAACTGGCACTGAATTTATTGCTGACCTGGACTGCTGACACAAGAACAGTTATTGTCTGATAAGCTTCTGCAAACCTTGAGTGTGGCTGCTACTATAGACTCTGTTTAAGGACTGTGGACAATGGCTGGTTTTCTAAACAGGACATTTTCTAATATCATAAGCACCTTTCAAAATACAAGTACATTCTGAAAAAATTAACATTCCATTTATTTTATTTATTTAGTCAGTATATATCCTGTTTACTGTATCTAGAAGAATAACTCATAGTGGTGTAACTAAAATTTTAAAAAATCAATATTAAAATTAAAAATAAGTAGCAAAAGGATAATAAACAAAAAGGGTACTAAGAACATTTTATTTTAACCAGACTATGTGCTATAAAATCTAAAAACAGAGTCACAACATAATAACAGGGTCTTAATTAAAATCAGTTTTAGGGTCTACCCACAAGAATACAAAGAAAGACCTGTTCTGGAACTCCTAGGAGGACTTCCAGAATATTGAGTCTATTGCTAGGAAAGAATAGTCTCTTGTACTCACCAGTTTAACCACACTTTCTAGCAGGCACTGAAGCAGCGTTTCTCTCTGTGCGTGAATGAATGTGCCTTCAAATCGCCTGTTGGCTTATGGCAACCCCATGAATTTTATAGGGTTTTCTTAGGCAAGGAATATTCAGAGATGGTTTTGCCAGTTCCTTCCTCTGAAATTTAGCCTATAGAATCTGGTATTTGTTGGCAGTCTCTCATCCAAAATTTGTGACATATTTCTGTCACAAAGCTTCATATTTGTAATGACCTACAAACTGTGGGGATTTTTCAACAACCAGTTCAAAGGAGTTCAATTGCTAATACATATTATAAATTCCGTAAGTTTTAATTTACCATCAGTACCATCATCCACTGACATTTTTCACAATGTAATTCCAGATGTGAAACAAATAATGCCCAGTGCTTCCAAAAAAATTTATAAACTTGAAAAGGGCCTTTCAGGTTCTAGTTAGGGCCCCAAGCTATACAGAATAAAATTGAGACCAAATGCACAAAATGCCAAAAACCTGAGAATAATATGCTAATCTTTCCACAAAATAATTAAAGTTCACTATGTTTATAAGGAAGAGGTATATGAATAAAAACCAATCATACACAGTGGGCAACAACAACGTAGAATAGAAAAGTTTTGTACGCAGTGCTCACAAGTGAGGCAAACCAGTGACAAAAATTGTTCAGCTTTTAGAGCCACCATCCCTGCAAGACTAACGTGCATAAAACTGAATGCATTTCAGCCCCCAAGCCCTCTTCAGTAGCTTAAAATCATCTCAGTTAGAAAGTAAATCATTACAGACAACCTGCTGCTGAATTACTGTTGGAGATACAAGAAACCAAACTGAGTACATATCTTTTACTGAATATTAAATTCGTATTATCAAAGTAAGTTTTAAAAATCCCTCAGCTTTTCTAAAGGGGAGAGAGAAATTTGAATGCTTCACTTCAGTAGTTTTCTTTGTTGTCAAGTCAAAGATAACCCGGTTATCTGCCCAGGTTGTATGAGAAGCCTTATCAGATGTCTTCTTGGTTTACATACAGAGCTGCTACTGCTGATGCAGTGAACAATTACAGCAGGCAGGACAACTGGTCAAGGATTCCTTATAGAGCAATTGCCAAAAATGTTTCACTGATAAAGCTCAAAGCAAGTGTGCATGGTCTATTGCTCATCGAAGCAATCTGTAAACACTTAACAGCCAGGGCAGAATACACCATACATGATACATCTGTCTGCTGCATAACACTCCAGTTCACTGAATTGCAAGGCTGACCTAAGTCCCAATGATGAATGAGTCCTGGAAAATTCCTCTCGCAAAACTGTTTTGTGTAGTAGCGGTTATGCATCCTTAAGCCCTTGAAAACAACCAAACTTCAGGTCACAAACAGTGTGTTTGGACTCCCAGTAATGCTGGACCAGAAGTGCTTATTATCTTAGGCTCTTTATTGAGTTCTTATGTTCCATGCTCATAATTTTGATTTTGTTGTTAGGAGTTAGAATTTCCCTGGGTGTTAGCCCTTTGGGGGAAATTCTGTGAAAGCTAAAACTGTTGGGAATCAACCTTCTTGTAGCTGAGTTGCAAAAAAAAAGCATGTCCCAATTTCTGTGTGACTTTCCTGAACTGATACTGACTTAGAAAGCAAAACAAGGCAGGCAGTTACAGGTTACAAACTTATAAAAGTTTACTAATAAATTTTACAATCATTATGCATTGGAGAGCCTAGATCCTAACTAGCTAACAACAAGACTAGGTAAGATATTAGCTTCATTCTTAACTCACTATCTTCTTGGTGGAGAGGCAAAACATGGTCAGAAGGAAGGAACTGGAAGCAAAATGGCAAAAAGAGGGCAAAGAGAGAGAAGTGTGGTCTTTTATGTAAGGCCAATGATTACCCCAGGGTCTACCCTGGGTTACATGGTCACCCAGATACTTTAGCCATGCATTTAAATAACACAAATGTCAGAAGTTGAGGGTTTAGGCAGGAAGGTAAAAGGCTTTGACATGCAGAGGAAAAAGAAACTCTAAGCTAGCTATGCCCCACTTGCCCTAAAACCAGAAGCGAGGGAGAGAGAATGAAGATTTTCCAACACTTGTGAATAGTTGTTCCTGCATAATCTTTCTAATATAGATGTAATTTTACTATATATATTTTTGCATTATTTGTTTGCATGTTCAGAACATTATGGCCTATCTATGCAGCTGAACCAAACCAAGCAACCCATACAAATGGAAGTTCCCAGGTACCAACGGTCCTTCAAATAGGGTCTAGGTCTGCACTGGCTGAAAACCAACATAGTCCACAGATATTTAAATTTGGATGCAAATAATGCCGCCTGGTAACATCCAGGAATAGCTGTAATAATTTATAGTCTCCCAAATTTTGGTGGCATATCCATCATATGTTAAAAGGATATGTTCGTCCATTGTAATCACTCTCTTATGTCTTTTTGTAGGGCTTCGCATTGAGCACCTTTTTCAGGAGTAATTTCTTCATACCTCCCTAACTGTCCTGATTTGGCAGGGATAGTCCCAATTAATCTTCTGTCATTCCACTTTTTCAGATGCTTCTAAAATGTCCCCGTTTCTCTTTCCTTCCCTCCTCCTACTCTTCCCCTTTGTCTTCATATTACTTCATTCATGCAAAATGAGTTTAATATGTGAAAGTAGTTTGCATTCAATAACTCAGCAGAAGAGGAGAGGAAGTGGTGGAATCAATCATGAATCTTGCCCTTTCTGATAAACTCAGGCAAAGCAAACTGCTGCAGCCTCTTCTAGTTTGTGTAGTGTATTCTTCCTCGTTAGAAGCATTTCACATCTTAATTACACTCTGATGTTTTTTGGTTACATATGTTACTGTTGGAGGGTGTGCCTCTCCTCAGTAGGTTACTGGTCAAAATAACTGTCTATTAATGCAAATTATTTACTCTGCAAGAATTTCTTTTTAACCAAAGCATTTGGGAATAAGGTAGATTCCATTTTAAATGTCGAGAATGGAAAGTGTCATATTGAGTTGGCATCTCAATGTGACCAGATTGAGTTGGAATCTGTTCTCGCATTATACACATCCGTATTTAAAATACTATTCTTTATTCTAACAACCAAATCCTAAAAAAAAAATTCTGATCTACATAATTTATGTCACATTTGATAATAGAATGATATATATATTTCATTCAAGGTTTCCTGATTCCAGTTCAACAACAGTAATTTGTAATCAATATATCTTTTATAAAACATAGTGTATTGATTATATTCTTTATCTTCTCTATGATCAAATGATTTTATGGTAAAATTAGCCATTTCTGATGCAACCTACAAACCATAAAAGTTCTGCATATCTCTCAATAGAATTTTCAATCAAACTCAATCCACCAGTGCACATAAGGGTACCTGAATCCACCACCTTTCATGGTAGCTTATTCAAGCATCAGCTTTTATTAACGTCTTTGCTGCCTAATTGATTTAATCCAGTTTCCACATATGGTTTACATTATTTAAATTGTTTAAGCTGATTTTAAATTGTCATAAGTGTTAAATGGTTTAATACATTTTCAGTCTTTTAGAATTATTCCTACTGTTTTAACCTGTTCTAAACTGATTTTATTGTACACTACCCTGAGATCCTCAGATATAGGGCAAGATATAAACATTTTCGATAGATACATAGATAGATAGATAGGTAGATAGAGAGATAGTTACATAGATTAGATAAATAGGTAGAATATCCTGCCTGAGGCTTCAGCCTCACACTACCTAATGATAGGACTGGTCCTTCCAACATTCCACCTGCAGAGGAGTATTTGTTCATGCTTGCTTTCTGTACAGTCAGTAAGGTTAGTAAGAATACTAAGTACTAGTATTCATCTTGCTCTTTGGTTAGAGGGAGGTAGGCAAGATGCATGCTAAACTATTTTTCTGCTACCTGAACCTTACTGGCATCTTTCTTTTAGTTTAAGAAAGCAACAGCTAGAAGAAGAGCGTAGGCGTCGGGAGGAAGAGGCTGAAAAGATGCGACAAGCTGAAAAGGCTGCCCAAGAACGTATTCGACAGCAGCAGGAGGAGTACCGTAGGAAACTTCTAGAGATGCAGAAGAAGAAACAGGAGGAAGAACAGGAACGAGCAGGTGCTCTGCAACAGGGCTTGGAGTCAGGGCCAGCTCCAGGTTCCTTGACAAACTGGCCTCCATTATTTCTTCCTTTGCCCATAGCAACCTCACTCACTTGTCTGACAGCAGTGATGAGTGGCTGCAAGCTGGATTTTAAGTTTCCTGTAGTGCCCTTGAAGGCCCAACATAGTGTCATTCCAGAGCATGCTGGAATTTCAAATTTCCCACTATGTCTTGGGTTGCTATTTTTAAAAAAGTAGAAGCTGCTGGCTTATTGTCAAGTAGAGGGGAGTTGATACAGGTAAACAACAGTGAAGATTTTTAACACACACCTTTCTCAAGTTTTCCTTCTCCACCAGAGCAACATGCAGTTCAACTATACATTCCTCACTCCCACAAGCAAACAAAAATACAAAATAATGGGAGATGGGGAATGAGAGGAGAGCCACCTCATTTTTCAGAATGAGTTTATTTGAGGTTTTTTCATTTTTATTAGGTCACATTTCCTCATCTTCATGCTTACTGTTTTTATACTTCACACTTCATCCAGGTTGCTCAGAGTAGCATACAGAGTTTTCCTCCCGACCTCTGTGTTATCTTTGCAACAACCTTGTTAAGCTGAAAGGGAGAGAATGATGGACAGAAGAATTCTGCAGCTTGCATGGGAATATGAATGTAGATCTCCCCAGTCCAAGCACACTACCCTACTTCCTTTGCTTGCCTTAATTCATTGCACATCTTTTAATTTTTCACCTCAAATGTTATTACACAAGAGAATCCAAACAAAAATGCCAAATGAAGTTTACCAAATTAGTGCCCAGTTAGCTGGAATATTGTATTTTAAACAATCTCTAAACTTCAACTAGATCACAGGAACTATCCTTTCCTTAGAAGCAGAAAAGCGCCGACAAAAAGAAAGGGAAATCCAACTGGAGGAAGAACGACAACGTTTAGCTGAGATGGCAGAGGAGCAAAGGCTGGAGTATGAGAAAAAGAAACAGGAAGAAGAACAGAAAATGAGACTTGAAGCTGAGGAGAGAAGGAAGAGAGCTGAAGAAGAGGCAAGAATTGCTTTAGAGGAAGCAAGGAAGCATGCGCTGTTACTGGCAAGGTACACACCTTCATGAAAGAAAATGAGTTTTTGATTTTGATTTTCTTCATGTCCTGTCACAGGAAAGTAGGTTCCATATTGTTAACAAAACGGGGGGAAAAACCAACCGTATCATATTTTGTTCTGCCACCCCAATCAATGGATATCTCCCACTTGGGTTTGGTGTAGGCAAGAACTGCATTTTACTAGGAATGCTTCTTTGCCATCTTTTATTCTTAAGTTTTGGAAGTTTGATTATGAACCACCTTGAATTTGCTTTTATTTACTGCCCAGTAGTTGAAACTTGGGTGGCTTATGCCATGTCATAGTTAACATCTAGATTGTGCTACTACAATGTCTTCTACATGAGGCTGACTTTGAGAAGCTTCCTGATGTTGCATTTGGCTTGGAATGTGGGGACGAGGAGGCTAGTAGGTTCCTGATCTTAGGAGTATTTAATACCTATTTTATAAAGATACAATGATTTCCAGTTTGTTCACAGGCGTAATGCAATGTGCTGGTGATTGCCTTTAATGCCTACACAGCATGGTCCCTGGGTGCCTAGAAGACAGGTCCTTCTCTATCAGCCAGCCCACTCCCTTAAATTCTGCTTCGCAAGCCTGTGGTTTGCGAGACAGGGCATTCTACAAAGTTGGGCCTAGATAAGCGATGGGAATTGCGTGTGGCCTTCCGTATGTTAGGTTGTATCTCCTCTCATCTCTGATCAGAAGAGCCAGTGGGGAATACTGAGGGACAGTACAATCCAACATCTGGAGGGTCATACCTTCCCTATCTGTGGTCTAGATTATGGGTCTCCCAGCCTTGGAAAGTTGTTCTTCTTCTTTCTGTGCTTCCTGCCATCTAGTTAAAACATTGTTATATTTACAAGTATTCAGCCTGCTGGATTGAAAAGTTTTAATGGCCTGAGCCTTTCTTTTGAAGTCTGTTGTAACTGGATCTGTTTTAGTCTTTTGTTTTATTGTACACCTTTTTTTTTTTTTTTTGGTGATTCATTCTGTAGTTTGTAAACTGTTCTTAATCAAGGATAGGATGTGAATTTTTTTAAACTGTGTTTTAGAACAGTCAAATACGAGTCGCAGTATCCTTTCCATAACAGAAAATACAGACAGCCTATGAGACTTACATGTAACTAAAACAAACCTTTTTATAGTACAAAGTAAAGATCCAACCTTATAATTACCAGTAAGATTTCTTATTGTGCCTATGTATTAATCAATTTCTCTGTTTTCAGACAAAGGGAAGAGCAGGAGAGGCAGCAGCAATTCCAGTACAAGCTGCTTGTGGAAGCCAGTGGCCTGGAACAAAGGCAGAGTATTTCCCGTCCGTGGGTTTATTCCTATTTCCAGCATAGTTTTTTAAAGGTGGGAGATGATGATTAAAGAAGATGCAAACCGTACTTTTTCTGAAGAGTACCACTAAGGGGCTGTAGTCATTTTCATCTACACCAAAAACCAGCATCATGAAGGCCCTGCTGTCCTTTGCTTCACTAGGTAGAAGTTGCCTATTTAAATTCATACAGTAGACTACAGTATTCCAATTGAATTAAGACATAGAACAACCTTCTCTGGATCCTTGAACTACTTTGGACCTTCGAGTCTAATTTGTTTCAGACAAGTCTAAGAAAGATGCAAGTCAACTGCACTTTTTCATTCAAAGACAGCAATGGTCAAGTAGCTTGGCCCAAGACAAGTTGCCATTTCTTCCCCAATTCTACATGTACCAGTTGCACTTTTAGTTGAATCTTTACTTCTGTATTAGTGATAGGATAGCCTTTTCCATACCTCAGGACAACAGCCTAGTTTAGGGGATTAGGTCAGGCAGTGTGCTCCAACAGGGACAACCAGGAGAGTTTTGATGCCACCCCCCAGCATCTGCTGCCTGAAGCAGTTGCCTCAGCCTGCATAATAGTAGGACTGGCTCTGCAGCACAGTGGTCCATAGACATGATGCCTGCATACTGATATATTTTCTTGTCTATACTGTGCCAGGTGGTGGAAGTGTTACAGCTGGAATAATGCTAGAAACATCCTGAGATTCCTCTAACACTTGCCAAAGAACTGTTGAACCAATGGGGAGGGGCAGAGAGAAGAACACAAGAGTACTCTTGGGGTCCTGTTTATTGTTCCCTGGGCAGTTCCCTCCCATGTGAGTAAAGTCACTTTCCTTCTCTGTAAACAATTACTTCATTGAATGAAACAGCTATTTTCTCTGATTTTGAAGAATAATGTAATTTTCCAGAGTGCAATGACAATCTTCCTCTTTAGAGTACTTGAATGACCTGGACCAGCAAGCAAGGGGATGCAAATTCCTTTCCCATTAAGGGGGTAAAAAATCTACACTGCTGTAGGCCATGCTGATCTTCCAATAATTTAAGTGTGAGGAAGAGAGATCAATATCATGGTTCAAAGACCTGCTGTTTGATGTATTCAAAATTAAGTTGCAATAAAAAATGAATTTATTATAGCTACTCTCTCTGTTTCATAATAACCAGAGATCCTCCTGAAGAATTAACACACTATGTTAGTGAAACGGAAGGAGGCTACCCTATTCCCTCCCTAAGTATTTATTGCTTTGTCTTTTCCTGGAACAGATGCGCCAGTCTTTTTAAGAAAAATTGTAAGAGCATATCTCAGATTCTCACATCTCCAATTTCTATAGTGAGAGGTTTAACGTTCATTGCCTTCCTCTGAGGTTGAAAAAGTGTGATTTGACTGAAGTCAGCCTGTGGGTTTCTATGGCTGAGCAGAAATTCAAACCTTGGCTTTTCAGAGTCCTGGTTCAGCACTCAAACCACCATACCACCCTGGTTCTTTCTCACTCAAGTAGATCTTTGTCATTACTTGCCAACTCTGCCCAGCTTTTCAGCTCATTTAAGTATGCACTGTGTTTAACCAAAGCAGTAGTAACACAATAGTAAGATGCATGGCTGTATACGCTGAAGTTGTGATCTAAGTGTTTCTCTCCCTGCAAACACACACCTGAAACTCTTATAAGAACTAGGAATGTATGTGACCTAGAAACTGAAAAGATCAAAAATGGGAGCTATGTCATTCCCACAGAACACAGGAATAGCTTAGTCCACAGCACCTGAAAGGGTTTGTGGCCTGACAAAGCAATGAGATCAATGGTTTGAAAAGAGGAAGTGCTAGGATAAAACATATTTCCACTCGGGTTCAATTGGGTTGTTTGCTCATGTAGGTATGGATAACACTTAACCCCATATGCTGATTTTTGAAAACAAATTTTAATTTTTAAAAAAAGTTTAACATGTGTACAAAAAGGCATCAGAAGTGGGATATGGAAACTACAAGCATTGGAAAAGATCCATTTAACACTTTACAGTAAGTGCCAGCTTTAAAAAAAGGTTTAACTTACAATTAACGGGTTTGTTAAAACATGCTTAGTAACATTGCAATCTCAATTTCCGTTCTTTTCCCACTCCCCTTGCAAGGGAAAAAAAAAGGCAGAGGTAGAGCAATGTGTTTCTGATCCTGCCATTATCATATTATAAACCTGAGCTAAAAATCCCTTCTAGCATGACAGGCTTTCTATGACACAGTTCTGCAGTTTACTAAAATAGGTGCGAAGGTGAATAGTACTGTACTAGACACTTAACAGGAAACTTTTCTTTCAAACGGGAAGAGTCCTCATTTCTGAATACTACTTCACAGAATAAACTCCACAAAACCAACAAAAGCTTGCATTTCAGAAAGTTGTTCTAACGTTTTGCTATTACACTTTACCCCAGCATCAGCTTGGTAAATATTTGAGAGTTATCTACACCCTAAGAACACTGACATGGGTCTGAGCCCTCTGGAAAGGGGTGAAACTTCTACTTACACAAAGATGGGATCTGGTACAGGGTTCAAACTTGAGCCTCCTGAAGTCAAATTGCAACAATTAAAACTTCAAAAGGATTAGCACATGGACCTTAGGTAAGCGTTTGCTCAACTATTTCTGCCCCTCATGCATAAAATTTATTTTCATTTCCATGGAACAGGGCATCTGACACCCTGAGGCCCAAGCATACTGAGGATTTCCAAGGCTGCACTAGGCAGTTGGATCTCAACAGAGGTTATATTTAGGCTGTACAGTATTTAAAAGAGTGGATCGAGTGAGTCACAACTAATATGAGTCCCATCAATTTTAAGGACCTTTTCCTGAAATTAACTGGCTCTGAAATGGAGACCTTTGTGGGCCCTAACAGCTATTACAACTAGAGAAAATGTTATGTGTTACGCATGCTGACAAATTTCTTGGGTGCTTTTTTCCTCAAGATTTAAGACTTCTTTAATTTTCAGAATCCTGTGTATGCGAAATACAACTGAGAGCTGCTTGAAATACTGTGCTATTTAAAATTTGAAGGCAAGCAGTAAAGAAGATGCTGGCTCACAAGAAGAATCAAACTTGAACCAAAACATTTTTACATTATAAGATTCTGAAGCAGTGGTCAATGTGTGAAACCACTGTTCTTTAAATATCCTTCACTGCTTTTGCCAAACAGTCTCACAGGTTCAGACATCTCAAAAGAAAATGCAGAGGTTTACAAATTTGTTTCCTTTCATTTATTTAAAGGAAAGCCAAGTACAATCTATGCTCATTCAAAACCACATCCCAGGTCAAAAGATACAACAACGTAAAAATCATAACCACCTCTTGATGCACGAAGGTATCATTAGCTACTAAAATTAGGGCTTTCCTAAGCTCTTCTATCAGTAAAAAGCAGGAGAATTTTCTATATCTTCAGTGAAGCCATTTCAAACATATTACCAGAAAAAGATGGTTGTTCTCCACCAGTACTTGGATACTTTTATGTCTTGGGCCATCAGCAAAAAATACAGAAAACAGTCCTTAATCTGAGGACGTAATCCTTCTGTTTAGATTTCAAGAAAAGCTTCATCTCCTCTATCGTAAAATCCACAAGAGGAAGTCATACATCAAAACTTGGGGGCCAATATGGAAGTTATTAGGAACCTTTGTCCATCTGGCAAATCTGTTAATGTGCTTGAAAACATGAGCCTTGTCAACACACAAATGCATGTGTGGGAGAGTGTATTTCTAAAAAGGAAACAGGAAAAAATAGGGAAGTACAACTGCAGTGGGATCACAAGAATTCAGCACAATGAAAACAAATGATAGTGTTTAATGAGCACAAGAATTCAGAACAGACATTTGGAAATAATACCCCAGATACGGGAGTGGGATGCTGATTTCAATTCAGTGTTATATACCACATTACAAAAGAACTATTATTTAAAAATAAAAAAGGATAGAAGGGAAAGGGGAGAAAAAAAAGCAAACACTCTAAATTGTTGAATGGCCGCCTGTCTGTTCCTGATAAACTTCAATCACATCTTCCTCTTCCATCCCAAGCTGTAAAATAGGAAACATAATTTGTTAAGAAATGAAAAGAGAAAACAAGCCCCCCTCCAATAGATGCTCTGCAGTCACAGCATGTCAACTGATTTCTGTCATTATTCTTGAACCATAACAGTTAGCAGAAATGTTGATACATAAGGAAATACTGTTATTCCACAGGTCAACTTAGCAAGTAGGCAGTCAAGATGATGTTGAATTACATTACTAACTTTACTTGAGAGGGAATTTTTTAAAATATTGCCCCATTGCCCCTTTAGAAATTTCCTTTTAAAAAGATCAAGTCCTTCCTCAATATAAATATTAAACATACGGATTAACAACTAAATGTAAATACATACTATTTGAAAGTGGTGCATACATTTTGCTTTATAGATAACTTACTCTTTGGTTTTGTATCAAGTGAATTAGGTCAGTAATTACAGTCAGCTCTCAGCTTTCACAAGATTATGTGAATTTGATTATTTGCGAGTTTGTGGCTGCTGCTTCATTAGCAATGTAGCTACAGGTGTAGGTGGTGATAGCACCGTACTATCTTGATGGAGAATGGTTCCAGGACGGAGGGCACCGGCTCTGCCTTACCCCCACCTCTGCCTCCTCCCCGATACTGGAGGAAATTTTTGCTGCTGGTCCTCGACTGAGAAAAGGTCCTCCACTTGCACTTCACTGTCTGCTCCCCAGAAATGATGGACCATGAAGCACTGTCCAAGAAGGGACTTATCTGCATGGAGGTCAATAATTCTGCTCCTCAGAAGCAGGGATCATGAAACTCTGTCCAGAAAGGGACTTGTGCACATGAAAGTCAGTAATTCTGCTCCACAGAGATACACACCACACTGAGAGACAAAACACATGAGTGAGGTTGTTTCAGTGCTTACCAGCCTCACTCATGTGTTTTGTTGGCAGGAGAAGAGAGGAGGAGGAGCTGCCCCTGCTGCTAAGCCCACACCATTTCTTGGGAAAAGCCTGGAAACCGAAAGAGGCCTTGTGAAACCAAAGCAGCAAAGGCAGTAACAAGTGGAGCTGTTGTTTGGAAAAGAGATGGAGAGGAGTGGCCATCTGTTATGGGTACTGTAAAAATCTCTTTCAGCATCTTTGTCCTTTTCTTCAAGAAGGATGATGATATAGAAGGAGATTTTTGCAGCAGCAGAGTCTCTAGCACACATGTTTGGGGCCTAGAGATACTCGCCATTTTTCCAAATTTGCAGAGATCCTGCGCCCCGATCCCTGCAAAGGTGGAGAGTCTACTGCAGAAGATAACTATTCAGGGCTGCATCCATCAAACACCATCTGCTGATGTTCAGGTAGCCAAGAATTCTGGCTTAATGTTTATGAGTGACTCTCTCACGCTTGTTGTTTAACTGTTCCTGCTTGGCTCTTCCTGCCGGTAGGAGCAGCTAGAAAAACAGGAAACCTCTAGTGTTACGTTTGTTGCTCTTCTGAAAAGCTGGAATCTGAGGCCAAGGTTTGATCTTGTTCTGATTTCCAACTTAATAGAAAATCACCTCAGGAACCTAGTTCAGAAATAATGCTAAACAAACCAGTGCTAGAAGTTTACTCATTTAGTCACGTCTGCTCACAGGAGTGATAGTGTGCTCTTTAAAAAAAAAGAAAGAAAATTCTACTGCTTCTGGGACATTTATTTATTTACTTAAAACATTTCTAATCCACACTGTATCAATAGATCTCAGGATGAGGTACTATCCATAAAACCATTCAGCACAAAGCCATAAAACAATATTTCACAACCTACTATTCTATAGACACAAAACCAAGCTTACTACCTAATACCTGTGTATCTCCTACAGGTACCATGTACCTGAAAATAAAGAGTACAGATGCTCTTCTGATGACCCCAGTCTTTAGTTCTTAGTCTTAGCAGTTCTTAGATAAGTTTGAAGAGGCTTTAAAAACTTCTGTGCTTCTTTGTCACCATAATTCCTTAAAGGAAGAAAATTCTGCATAGGCTTCTAATTGCCTTTTGGGCTTAACTGTAACAACCTGAACTATGCTCAAAAGGCAAGAAAATCAGAAGAGACTACATCCAGTATAGACTGGACCTGCACAGGTTTCTCTACATAGAGTCTAAAGCTGCTGTAATCTTCATTTCAGAATGCAACTGATGTAGAAGTCAACACATTCTACTTTCAAATGATTGGGAAATGTATTTGGAATTGTTCACTATAAAGTACTTACCTCTTTTGGAGTATGATTATCAGTAATTCTCTGACCTTCAAAGAGGAACCTGAGTGAATTCATTGGAACTCCCTAAAGGGGGTGGAAAGAGAAATCATATTTCTGTTTGTAACACTGAAATAATGTTATGTTAATTACTCCTCTCTATTTTAAACCTTTTGGTTCAGAGAGAAAATGAAAGCATGTACAAATTAATGTTTGTTCCAAAAACACTGAACTATAATTTCTGTCTCATGTAATTTACGTTCCCAAACCAGGGCAGTATAATTTCTGCATCATGAGTTTATTCTAGCATCTCTCATATTGGTCTCACAACTTAGCCTCCATGCTACCTTCTCTCAATCTTTCAGCCCTAATCTACTTCTGTACACTGAGGGCAACTTTTATTTTTGTGGTTTTGATTATATTACTGATTGACCTAAATCAAACTGTTAGTACCAATGAGAATAGGCCCAACAGAGCACACGCAAATGCTCAATTACCAAACTCTAGGGATGCAATTCTTCACTAAAGTTTCTTTTCAAAGGTAGCAACAAGTATTTTCAGCAATTTTCCTCCTGCTGTGAGAAAATCTTTGAAAACTGCACAGTTTTATACACTTATTTGCAATTCAGGACTTATTCTATACAAAATTTGCACATGGCTGTTTTGCACAGACAGGAGCATTCTGAAATAATATTTCAAATCATGAATATTTATTCCTGTGTAGAAAATGCTCTTTTCTGTGCAGCAAATGCAAATCAACCATGTACAAATTTTATACAGAATAAATCCCCCATTACAGCACATTCTATGCAGGAAATAGCATTTTTTTTTTGGCTAGAAAATATTTCAATGCAGAAATATTAATTCCTGTGCAGAAAATGCTCTTTTCTGTGCAGAAAATACTTTTTGCTATGAAAATCAACCATGTGCAAATTTTACATAGAATAAATCCCCAATTACAACATATTTTGAACAGAAAATAGTATTTTCTGTGCAGGAATTAATATTTCTGAATTGAAATATTATTTTCCATTCAGAAAATGGATATAATGTACTGTTTTCTGTGCAAACAACCACATGAAAATTTTATGGAAAATAAATTCTGAAGTGCAAAATTCTCATCACTCCGGAACTCTTCTCATCAGGGTTTTTCGACACTTGAAAAACAAGAATATTTTTGAATATTGGTTCCAGTCCTACCAAATTCTCAATGATTCAGTAAGTCTATTACAATTGGATATGAGTCACTTTATCTATTTTTGGAGTTCATCATCAGCCAGCATTCCAACTGTTATCATCAGCCAAAAAATCATTTTGCTGAAGAAAACAGTGGTGGAGGGGGCAGCAGGAGAGGATCTACCTCTCCTGATGGGGATGGGGACAAAGCCAATTAGTAGGAACAAGAAGGCATCTGGGAAGTGGAGTAGGCAGACATATCATGAAAGAAGGGGAGTGCAGACTCAAAGCCCAGAGGTTCATGGAACCAGTTGCACAAGAAAAAAAAAGGGATGTGGGCAGCTGAGAACAAGTTGTGGTAGAGAGGTGGCAGGAGAGGACCATCTTCGGCAG
The DNA here is from genome assembly GCA_948472985.1 of Iguana delicatissima. Lineage (NCBI taxonomy): Eukaryota > Metazoa > Chordata > Lepidosauria > Squamata > Iguanidae > Iguana > Iguana delicatissima. The sequence continues at coordinate 482,499 of CAOKZL010000753.1, forward strand.
GGCTGAAACAAATTAGCAGGGAGGAGAAGCCATAGGAAAATCAGAGTAGGCAGGCAGGTAAAGAAAGAAGGGTGTGTGTGGATTTAGACCCCCGAGAGTCCACTGTTTGAGGATTCCTCAAACTAGAAGATGAAAGGGGACTGATGGTGATTTTTGTTGCATGCTTTGGCACCTCTATCAAGCAAGACCAGAAGACTAGTCCCAAGACTCCAATATACAATACAACTTTATTTATTAATTCCTGGTATCTAATCCATTCATGGCTCTGCTGTCTCACTTTCTCAAAAAGCTGTGCAAAATGGAACAATCATGGCTGGAGGCAGACCTACAACTGCACAGTCGTTCTTCAGAACAATGCACAGCTCTGAGTAAAACTGCGTGAATTTCTTGAAAATGCAGTTTTTAAACATGTGGTGAGTTTTCTGTCTTTTACAAGAAAAAGAAAATCCCAAATGTTTAAACACTACAGAAGAAATACCACTGCCTTTTCCTTGCTATTTGTTGGGATGTGGGAAAATTAAGAATTTCCACCCTGCATACTGACTTACCATTTAGCAATTGATTCAATGGGTCTGCTCTAGCGGGGTCTAGATTTAAGCCCAGGACAGCAACCAGAATTTGAGAGCTTGTTAAAACCAAACATTTACCTCCAGAGATGTCTTGCATGAGTGAAAATGGCACTTCCTCTTGCAAAGGACAACTCTGCCAAATTCTCTTAATTTACCTATCTCCTGCTGTCCTGGATGGCCCATTTACCTTCAAGAAGAGATTTTTGGGGGCCTACAGGAGACTGTTGTGGGTGGGGAAGTAGTCAGGAAAGCCTTGTTGTGGAGGAAAGCTTGTTCACCATCTCCAGATCCAATACAATAGCTGTAATTTTTTGAAAGTTTCCCTGAGCCATGTAATAGGTTTAGCTGTAACAGTAGATGGATTCTGCTGTCACAGTTCTTGCCTCCAGGGCTCATTCTTTTCTCACCTCCTATATTCAACCTTTCCTTCATGGAACTCCTTCTCTTCAGCTTTCCAAGTCCATGGTCTCCCTGTCTACCCATGGTCTCACCCTTCCTGAAGACCATGTGATGGTGTAATGGCAATTTACTGTTCTGATGTTACTTTATGTGTGTTTTTTTTTATTGTAACCCACCAGAGTATTTTACTCTTGGTGGGTTATGCAAAGATAAATATATAGGTTGAAAATGAAATCGAGTTTTTCATTCTCCTACAGCACAGAACTGTCTGTGAATATTCTACTTTGGCCTTCTGAAACTCTGTCAAAATGCAGCGACATTGTAAAGCTCAATCGATTTCTAACAAAGGCATCACTGTCACAAAATGTTCTAGCTTATTGTAATAAATATTCCTGTTTGTTTTACCCATCCCATTTCAGTCACTTTTACGTTCAAGAAATGGAAAGAAAGAAAATCCCACAATTTCACAAACCTGTCTCTGACAGTATGATTCTTTAAGTTTTTTTAGATGCGTTGTCATTTTCACCTTAAAGTGGATTTCGCTGCTGTCCTATAAATAGAACACATACAAAAAATTAGCCCCCTCTCTGTAATATTAAAAAGGAATTTGTTGTCTGCAATAGCTATTTTAAATTGCAAAATTTTACTAATAGGTTGACCCTACATATGTCAGACCATTTTATTCCTTCAGTATGTTTACATTTGAAATACAATTTAATTTGAATCTGTTTTTAAAAAGAAATTATCTTTGCTCATGTTAATTGTATTTTAATTTTTGTACTTACATCTTTATCAAAAATTGTTCACCAACTTTCATTACTCAAGTATAGTTCTTATGACCAAAAAATGCCTGATATAAATATTACATATGATATCAACCTATTTCATAACCATCAGAATTAACATATTAAGTATACTGGATGAAGCTAACATTTTAGTCCTGCTTCCTGACTGGTTTTGGAAAAGACACTACCTTGTTTGTCCTGTGGATGGCCTGTACAGAAAGAAGGATGGGGCAATGCAATCTTGTTGATTTTCTTGGATTGTACCTTTTAACCTCCCTTGCATATTTTTACACATGAAAGTTTTGTGTGAGTTTAAATGGGGATGTGGACCAAAGTGTCTCTAATATGTGTATGGCACACAATCTGTCTCCACTTTTCATCTAGAACAGGTGAGGCAGATATTGTTCTGCACTAGTGCTTGGGACTAGCAGAGGATTAGAGAACAGAAAGTAAATCAAACTCATTCCAAACAAGATGGTGATATTATTTGTCAGTTGTCCATTTGCTGGGCATTTAAGCCTATTTAGTGAAATATGATTGAACTGGCAAAGTATATTGATTGACATTGATATAAAATGGAACCTAAGGTAACTGGAAGGTCAAGCTGAGCAGAGGAAAATTACTGATTAAACATATCTGCTTGCAGAGCAGGTCAGAAAATCCCCTCTAGGTGTAGCCAAGGTCATTGTCAGGCAGATTACCACGTAACTCCAAGGATAACAAACTTAAGCTGAAGCTGTAACATCTCTAATTCCCCACAATACCAAAAGGAAGTTCCCACCAGAATACTGATTGCTTCAGTCCTGCTTCCTTGCACGTTGATGTCTCCCTGTATTGTTCCCTTACCTGCCTCCAATTACAGAGCTATTATGGCAGCCATTAACTCTTTGTTACCTAACACTAAGACCATTAACTCCATCTGGATCCCATTGTCCATGTGGCAACCTCCACTGTTTCCTCTGCCAGAGAGCCATTCACACCCATGTCCTCCACGTAGATTTGGGTATAAAACCCCTCCGTTTTGAGCAGTTCAATGCAATATCTCACTTGTTGAATGTCATGCTGTCACTTTGATTCCTGACCAAGTACTATCCTTAGGCGCAAGTCTAAGCCACATCATTGTTTGCTTTCCTGCTCTCCAGATCAGTAATTATTGGCCATTCCTTAAAACTCCTCTATCAACAACGTTCCTCCCTTTATCCTTCAGTTAGCTCTTGTGTGAATGTTTGGATCTTTTGTGTGCATGACCAAACTTTTCAACAAAACACACGTCAGCTTACTTGAATCTCTGACTGGTTCTTTCCTGTTAGGACCCTGTAAACACCAATGGATAAATCTCGTTAGGATTTCCCTTCATTGAAGGCCTCCTAATTTGAGCCAATTAATTCCCCACTGTCACATGAGGTACTGGCATTGCAGGTAGACCCCTGAGTCACTCATATTTGGGGGTAAGAGGAACCATGACTTGTTCTAACATTCCTTTTATTTCAATATCAAGTTAAAATCTGGTTTAATTAAAACTTGGTTGTTCATCTGAGCATTCAGAACTCAGTAAGACCACGGTTTCGGCTCCAAACGTTAACTTTCCCAGCTTTGGTTTGTATTCGTTGTCAAAAAAATTTAAAAAATGTTTTTCAAGTATTTAGGTTTGTCTGGATTCTTCTAAGGCAGCGGTTCTCAACCTGTGGGTCGCGACCCCTTTGGGGGTTGAACAACCCTTTCACAGGAGCCGCCTAAGACCATTGGAAAACACATATTTCTGATGATCTTAGGAACCGAGACACTGCTCCTCTAACCTGCCCTGCCCCTTTTTGAAACAAGGTCACTGATCCTCCCACCAAAAGCCAGCCCCCACTGTTATTTGGCGGCCCCACAGCCAATGGGAGGGCTGTTTCTGAGACCCCGCGCTGGAAGGAGGGGAGAGGAGGCGGCTGTTGCTCCGGGCGGGGCGGTGTGCCATTGGAGGAGTGCCACCCCCTGCTCCTCGCCGCTGCTGCCACCCCGCGAGCAGCCTTTCTCGCTTGGGCCACCTCCTCCTCTTGCTCCTCAGCGCGGCGACCGAGCAGGGGCGGGCGGACAGGCAGGCGGGTGAGCTCTGAAGTAGGACATGGCGCCATCTTTTCCTCCCTCCGTGGAGCTGCCAAGGCAAGCGAGCAAGTGCTGGGTAGGAAAGGAGAGCGGCCGAGCCCAAGCCTGGAGCGAGGTCCTGCAGCGGGAACGGGGCCACAGGCGAGCGGGGAGCTCTGGGCGCCCCGCAACGGGAGGAGGGCTTGCGCTTTGTGCAGAGAGGGGAGAGCCTGGTTGGCGCTGCCTCTTGCCGGGCTTGCCCCCTCCCTCCCTCCGGGTTCTCAGTGCCCATAGCACCGTTTGCCACGGCTGGCTTGCACTGCCTTTCCCACCCGTGCTTTGGGCGAGCGGCGGAGAGGCAGAAGGAGACGTGCCACCCACCGTCGTACTGGGTTTATCACGGGAGTGTGGGGGGCGTTGGCGTTGGGGAGGGCTCTGAGCCCCCGGGCCCCCTCCCTCGCCCCCACCCCTGCCTGCATGCCGAGCATGACTGCCAGCTTCCAGGGCTGCCATTTTGTCACTGGTGTCACTGACTCGGAAGGGGGGTGGAGAGCTGCAAAAACACCCCGATCGGGTGCCGTTCGCACGGGCACTGGGTGGGGAGGGGGGCAGGGTTGGCGGGTTGCAGGAGGGGGAAGGTGTTTTGACGGAGGCCTTGCGCGGGGCGGGAGCGTCCATCTGCCGGGAAAGAGAGCTGCGGGTTGGAGCAGCTTCCAGGCAACCCGGCGCTCCACGGGGTTTGGAGGGCGGGCTGGGTGGCAGCCTGGCATGGGTGTCAGCCTCTTTGGCGGAGGCAGGGAGCTCGTCGTGCTTTCCCAGGGATTCCTGACCAGGCCTGTAAGAGTTTATTTCAGAACAAGGGGAGAGCTCCTTTTCCTAGGAGATGGGCAGTCTTCCCTCTCTCTTTCCAGCCTACTTTTGGTAACTTTTTGCTTGAATTTTGCGTTGCGGTTACTTGCCCTCTTCTCATTTGCCCACCCACCTACCTCCTACCCAATGGTAGGCCCACCTTAGGGTCAACATAAGTCAGGAACAACCTGAAGGCACGCACAAGAAGCTTGTGTAGTCCCCCGAGATACAAAACTAGCCCTTGACATAGCCCAGCCCTGGCCTAAATAATCCTGGGATACACTTCACAGATGGGGTATGGGGGAAAAACATTTTTTTTTACATCTTGCATATCAGATATTTACATTACGATTCATAACAGTAGCAAAATTACAGTTATGAAGTAGCAATGAAAATAATTTTATGGTTGGGGGTCACCACAACATGAGGAACTGTATTAAAGAGTCATGGCATTAGGAAGGTTGAGAACCACTGTTCTAAGGGGATGTGATTACATCTTGCCTTGAGATTTGTTTAGATATGGTAGATTAGAAATACTTTAACAGATGGCATAAATAAAAATATTAAAATGAGCTAAGCAGCTCTCACTTCCAAGTATATTTGTTCAGGACTGCACTGTCAGGTTGTAAACCTGCAAAAACTTAATTGGGAGTATGTTCCACTGAGCACAGAAGGACTTGCCTTCTGAGTAAACATACACAGGATTTCCCTAAGGAGCCACAAACTTTGTGACTGTTTATCTATTACAACAGAAGCAGAGAAAGCAACGGTGGGAATAATCTATGTAAACTACAATGATGGGGCCTTCCATATCTTTCCCTCATCTTTGTGTGGTTAATCAGTGAGCACACTCACTTCACGGTGTTAAATCAGAAGCAAGGAAAAACCAAAAACCAAGGAACAAATCATGTTCCTGCTTCCACATGAGATAGGAACAGGTTGTCAACTCTACATAAGAAATCCAGTTCCACAGCAACTTACAATTCTCATTCACTCCAGCCCAGGAACTTTTGGCCAGCTAGCTAGGAAAAAAGGAATGCCTCTACATCTGCCTTGCCTTGTGCCTTTGTCCTAGAGTCCCTGCCAGCCAAAATCCACTCATGGGACATTCCCAATGGAGAAACAAAAAGAGTCAATTTCTGCAATTCCTTCCATCCTCTCCAGCCCCCTGCAGCTTCTGAAAGACAGCTCTGGAAAAGCATGGAAGGTGGCATGCAGGCATTTACATACAAAAAAAATGGGGCAACTGGCAACACTGACATATATATGGTTCAACAGGAACATCCCTTATATTTCAGTCCTTCAATTTGCAGAGCCAATCTATTAACAATTATATTTTTGTGTTTTCACTTGGCTGGCAAATGAAATACATGAAATCAATTATACAGGTGACCTTTTCTAGCAGCTACTTTTCGTTCAAAGTGGGGGATAACTCACATGAGATTAAATTTTCACACCATTTCTGATAAGTCTTGGGGAAAACACTGTCCCATACACTACTTCAATAAACCCAAAGAACATTTAATTTTAAAAATGGCACATTCTTCTCCTGTTCACTCTGTTTGCCTTCATTCTCCCCTTGCTCTGCTACTTCTCTGTGCCTGTTTTTGGACGACAGAACTCTTACAATTGGGATCAAACAAACACGTGCTTTGTAATGCACCACAAACAAAGATAGTATGATATTAATTAATAATTAATTAAATTTCAACAGCGTTGGAAAGTCCCCCAATGACTGCTTTAAATAAACGCTTCCATCCTAACATGCTATCCTACCAACTGGTATGTGGAAGAGCAATTATGGGACAAGAAATTCCACTGTAATGATATACGTAATATCTAAAAATACCTGGGCCTTGCTAACTTAGTGAAATATTTAAATATTCCCTCCTCGATTTTATTTCTTCATACCGTTCAATCTATCACCATCTTAGCCCACAATTTTAACTTTTAAGCCTCATTGGCTTAAAACATAGTTTAAGTACATGTAGCAGGGTTTACTCACATTCTCTGCTTCCTTTGCTCTTTGTCCCCACCTTCTGGTGTCATTCCCAATGTCTTGTTTAGATTGTAAACTACTTCACTGAATGGATCCATAGATTATTCTTTTAATTTTTTTTTAATTACAGAATTGTAAAATTGTCATGGAAGCTGCATGTAAGTAATAATAAAACTACAGTATTTTTACACCAGAAAATGACAGCTGAGATGAAAAGTTTAAGTCAGCATGATTACTAGAAAAGTCTGAAAGAACAAAATGTCTGAACAGTATGAGGTTTGAGAACATCACATTAGGAGCATGAGTGTTCAGAAAAGGGATGTATAAATATTTTACATAACTAAGTAATACATAAAACACAAATGAAGAACCTTTGATTGAGCTGCAAAATATTTTGGCCTTCAAATGGATGCTGCCCCAGGCAGCGTGACCTTCAGAAAAGAACTGACCAGAAGTAAAACTGTAATGAAACCACCTAAAACAGTTCCCCAGTCTTTATCTAAAATATGGTAGTGTTAGGTATGCATGAAGAAAGAATTGCTGATTATTAGAGGAGTGAAAATATTTTTATACTCAATTCTTGAGACTCAAGAGGTTGTTTCCATCTCATAACAAAAGCTATCACTCTGTCAAAGAGGAAGAAAATGTAACACAGATGGCGGAATGCTGGGCTGAAACACATCAGCTCCTTAACTAACTTTACTCAAGCTCTGATGACTTCTGTTTGTGGCTATTAATATTTACTTGTTTTTGCAAATACAAATGTCTTCATTTACTAACGCAGATATATGCTCCAAGAGAGGGAATACTGCTAGCAGATATTATCTATACATGTGTGCAATACATCCATCTGTAAGCTTAAATATTAATGTTAAAGACAGTGTGGAAAACCTCACCTGCCCAATGACTTTGAGTTTAATGTATTCTCCCTCTTTCTTATCCCCCAAGTCCTCTGTTGAAGGTTTGGCTTCCTGGAGAGAGAAAGAAGAAACAAAGATTAATGGACTGAACTGAGATTAAAGATTAAGAAGCAAACTGTTTTCACTAGAAAGTTCTACATCCCCCTTTAACATATTTACAGTTAATTAGCACCCAGTAGGCTCCTTTAACTTTTCTCTGCGTGAAGAATCCTTTGGAAAGAACACCATGAAAGACTGGAGCAGGAAGAAATACATACAATATTGTATAATAATAATAAAACCCAACCATTTAATACTCAGTGCTAACTGTTAAGACTAAAAGTGAAAAACGAGTCACAATTTTAGTTAATAAACATCATTTCACACAATTTTGGAAGAACCTAAATCTGAGAATACATTCCAATAAGATTATTCATTTCTAGTTATAAAGACAAGAGGGTTTGACCAACTGACATTCAGACACGGGACGGTTTTAAAATAAGCTATAACAAACCATGTGAGAATCTTCCAAATTCCTATCCCTGGCACAATAAACAGCCCATTATAATAACCTAAGAAAGGCAACAAACTTAATGAAAAGGAAAAGTTGATTCAGATCTTCTCAAGCCAAACAAGCCTCCTCTGAGGAGGAAAGTGTGTGTATGTGTGTGTTGTAATAGCGCCTTACTTTTAAAAACTGTCTTCTTTGTCAGGACCCTGAATGCTGTATCAACTATTTTTCCTCACAGCATGGGGCTATAATCTAGGATATCTAGGTACGTGATCAAATGGAAACTATATGATTCCTTTTCCTAGTGAACCTCCTCTCAGGACAAATTAAATCTCAAACAAAATAAGCACGTTCTGGTGCTATTTCCTGCTTGAAGCCCTATAGTTTATAGTTTAATCCAGTGGTTCTTAACCTGGGGTCCGCAGCACCTTCACAGGGGGCCCACAGAGCCCTGCTCCTGGACATCAACAGCAGCAGTGGCAGCAACAGAGACGTGGCAGCTGCAGGGCAGGTGCACATGCCAAAACTGCTCCCTCCTTCTTGGCAAAGCACTGTACATCTTGCTAGGCTGTTGCTTCATGTCACACAATGCTGCCGCCACTTCTCCACTCATGCCACCTTCTTCTCTGGCCAGCTTAGTAGTGCTGTGTGGAAAAAGCTCCTGCCTCTCTCACACAGACCCACATGCATGTACCCCCTGCAAGATCTCTGGTGCAAGATTGCAGCATGAAGGAAGCCAAGAAATGTGGCCACGAAAAGTGTGCCAGTGTTTCAAAATAAAAATTAAAAAAAACAAACTAATACAGCAGAGGTTTTCAAACTTTCCCCATCAGTGCATCCCTTCTGGCAAGCCTTGTCTGTCAGAAAGAGAACTCTTGTCCAACAACCATGGAACCTCTCAAGCCACAAATAATGCTGGGTCCTCTGTCTACATGTTTATTTCATGTGGGACACTGCGTCTAAACATGATCCCATATGATAACTTGCAATTAAGGATGGAAAGACATGGCATCAGCAGTCTCAGCAACAGTAGATTTTCACACTTACACAGATCAATTGCAAGAAAACACGCCCCTCACTTTTAGTATTTCTGAAGTTTGCAGTACATTTCCAAGAAATGAAGTACAAACTAAACAATCTCCATATTTTACAATGTAAAGGGCTAAAATGTGCCCAATTCAGGGGAAAAACACAGACACAGAACCTTTGCCAATGGAGAAAAGCTGCATTAATTAGACAAAAGTGCCATTAGGAAAACTAACAAATTAAAGAAAATTATATTTAAATTATGCATGCATTTCAGTGCAGGAAGAAACAATTCCTGCATCCCAATACAAAACAAGGATGTGCAGAGAATGCAGGCAGGATTTGGAGACAAAAAAGATTTTCACATCTCTCTTGTCAACATAATCAGAGCTTTTGTGGGATTGTATACCGCAGGTGAAGATAAGCAACCACAGACAAGCCGGCCCTCAACAGGAACCTGCTAGCTATTACTGGATCTTCTTAGTGAGTAACTCCTCCCGCCAACATGCTCCCACAAGCCCTGAAAAACCAAGGCAATGCGTGGGGCTGGTGAGAAAAGTTTGATTCAAGTGACAGCTCCAGTCCCCACGCAGATAAAAAGGGTCACTATCTGCTGTTAATACACTACAGTGAAAGAAGAAAACCTACCTTGCTTTTTATTGCTTAGGTATTTATTCTTGCTCTGAAAGCACGCACCAGAAAGAATACAGGCACTTTTGCGAGATTAGAAAAATTATCACTTAATAATGTGAGTACTTTGAGGTAATGATTAGGAAGACTGCCTTTTCTGAGATGGCTTTCTAGCCAGAACTTCGAACACTCTTCCAAGACTTGCCTGGGGCTATTTTGCTGCCTTCGTGGGAGAAGGGGGTGGGCAGAGATTTCTACAGTGTTTTGTTTTGTTTTTAAGCCACAGAATAATATGGTTTTATTCTCCTCTGCTCCAAGTGTTTTTACTTTTGTGGCTTCAACTACATTATTGTTTTTATTATACTATTTTATTGATTTAATTCATTTTTAAAGTCAGCCACTGAACAGCATTTTTCTGTACCGCATGGAATACAGATTTTTTTTTGCAAGACTTTACATTTTTTATAATATGAAAACTCATATTCTAGCCCTTATTAAAGCATTAAATTGCTTGTCAGGGAAATATTTAGTTCAGCTTTATTAATACCTGGGCAGAATCAAACAAAATACAGCATTAACAGCTTCTGTAATTCTCCTATCAGTCAACAACCAGAAAGCATATGGAAAAACATCTGGTACCAGCTGTAAACATTAGCAAACTTCTGGTGTTCCTTAAGGAAAGCAAGGTTAAACCATGGCTTGCATCACTCACAGACAGCAATGGTGAAAAAGTAAAAGCTTCAGCCCCCACTGAGAAACTGGGAAAAAAAAAAGCCAAGTAAATACATGGCTTGGGATCTCCAAAGTCTCACATGCAAGGGATCACCACAAGCTGAAGTCCAAATAACCATCACCACAACAAGCTCAGAGGCATGGGGCACAATAAAATGACGCTGTTTAAAAAGTTAAAAGATCTTTTGCCAAAAACATGGATGAAAAAAGCAGACTTCTGAACTCTTTGAAATACAACAAACCAGAATACAGTAGTACTGTGGCATTATGTTGGTTATTCAATGATGGGAAAACTGCATACACTCAGCTCCAACTCAGATATATGCATCTTTCTACCTGGTATTAGAGTCCAGATAGAAACCCATTACACAATATACTGATGTGGAAAACCATGGAAGACATTAAACACAAATAAGAGATTGCAAAACTGTGTATCTGAGTTCACGTCAATATACCTATACTAGTTATGGCTGTGATATGACACTGAAATTAATGCAACAGCTACTGAGAAGCTTACAGTTTTACTTCTAACTGCTTTGTTTGCGACTTTTTTCCCTACTGCTTTGATTTTATGAACAATATTTAATGTATATTTTGAAGTGTCTAAATTCCAGCTACAAAAGCTGTTCTGAGAAATTTTAGCCATTAACTTAATATCACAATATCAGAGAAACCAAAATAATAAAAACTAATGATCAACCCACCAGTGCAATGTAAATACAAAGTTACCAGTAGTTCTAATTTTTTAAATATACAATTAGAGGTTAATGAAAAATTGAAATGTTAAATTATTAAATGAAAATAAAGGAAAAGCAGACGGAAAATGTTTATTAGTGGTTATAGCGAAAGTATTCCTAGTATTTGGAAGAATTGTTTTTACTGACCTCATGTTAACAGGAACAAATTGCCTGGCTACAATCATAAAACAACACAACAGTGTGTTCAGAAATGACAATGTGGTTATCAGTTAGGCGCGTTTATTGCCCATTCTGGTTTCCTCCTGAACTAAACGCAGCTTAGCATTATTTCCCAAACTTAGGTAAAAGCGGCTAGTCAAACTACAGTCTACTGAAACAAGCAGATTTTAAACTGTGGTATATGAAGTGGACTTGTTTCAATAAACCATAGGAACAGAATCTTTGGTCCTCCAGATGTTCTGAAACACCATTCCCACAAACCATTCCCAGCCTTCAGGTTAAATGTCGGAAATTGTAAACCAAACAATCAGGAGTGCCAAAAATAGCCTACCAAACCATCACACAACCCACAGCTTAGGTTTAGTGCATACAACTAAACCAGTTAATTTAAAAACCAAATCAAATGCTCACTATTTTCTCCACAGCTGTTCTAGGGAGGAGAAAAGGGGGAGAAGCACATGAGCCCAAGAATGGGACTCATAACCAGATGAATAAAAAAAAATATTGTATGCCAATCTGCTGGACAATTTCTTTGGGATTCACTCGGTCCCAGGTAAAGAACTTCTCCACTGATACTCTCCCAAACAAGCAGGTGGATTTCATCCAATGGAGCATGCCCCGCATACGGTTAAGAAGAAAAGACGAAGCTTTAACAAGACAGGAAACGGTTTCTTTAATCCAAGATAAACACAAACCGCCCGCACCTTCCTGCCTCTGGGCCCTGCCAGTACAAAACACCTCAAAACGCGGCTTCATTTCCAAACAAGGCTGACCGCTAACCCGTAACTCAACGGTCATGTTTTGAGCGTTTCAATCTCTCGCGAGTCAGACCATTCCCGCACTACGCTCTTAGAGCGCGGTCATGCCACTTTCAACATCCTGTGGAATCCAGGAGTTGGCAGTTTGAGAAGGGGCCGGTCGACCCCTCCCCAAACCGCAACCCCAGGATTCCACAGGATGTTGCAAGTGGCATGATCGCGCTCTAAGAGCGCAGCGCGGAAGCGGCCTCAGTTCTGCTTCCGCATCCCCGGCAGTAAACAAAAGCGAAAGCGGAGGAGGAAAAACGAGAGCCGGGCACCGCGAGAAACTTTGGCCTTTGTTATTTTCCCCGGGCGGGCGTCCTCGCCTCGGCGCCCACCACCCTCCGGCTCCACGCCTCCTTCCCTTCATCCCACGCCGCGATGAAGAGACGCAGCGAGAACCCACGGCCCCCATTATGTAAGACCGGGATCGGGGGCGGCGGCGGCGGCGGCGGCAAGGATGGGGAAACGAGGGCGCGAGGGGGCCGGGCGCCCCCGGAACAGGGCGAGCTGCCAGGGGCTGCTGAGGAGGCAGCTGGGGGGGCCTCGCATTTCCCCCTCTCCTTGAAGAGGAGAACGGGGGGGAGAAAGCGGGTCGCACCCGCTGAAAAAGACAGGGAAGCCCCCTCCCCGCTTGGTTTTGTTGCTCCTGCAAGGGATCATCCGCCCTTCCGGCGCGAGTGTTTTGTGGCCGCGGCGGGCAGCTTAGCCCGGTCGTCTGCAGGCCTCCTCCCGGCTTCTCAAGAACTGCCCGGGAAAGGCCTCGGGAAGGGAGCAGCAGCTTCAGGCTCCTACCTGGTCCGACATGTCTCCCCGCTGACGGGCTCGGCTGGCCCCCCGCCTCCGCCCCCGACCCGGTGAAGCGCCGCGGAGCCCCTCCCCCGCTCCGAGCCCCCAAGTCGCTCTTTGCGCCGCCGCCGCCGCCGCCGCCGCCGGAGGAGCAGAAAACGGGAGGCGGGGAGGGGGAACGAGAGCGCAGCACACGCAGGCCGGGCGGCGCGGGCGGGATTTCCTCTGCGCCTGAGCTCACTTCCCGCTCTCTAGGCGCAGCCCCGCCGCCAGGACGGGGAACGGGAGAGCCTCCCGCCCCGCTTCGCCCAGCTGCCCGTCTGCGCGGGGGCGCTCCCGGCCCCGCTGCCCCGGCACGCAAGGCAAGCGAGGCGCCTCCTTCGTCCCTGGGCCGCTGCGTTTTGTCTCTCCAGACAGACGGATACGCCTGACGCATCTATTTATACATAAGCACATATCCCTCCCCGACGAAAAGCATGACTTCGTCGCCCCACTATTCCACTCTCAACCTCCTACGGAATCCTGGGGCCTTTGAGGCCCCTCCCTAAACTGCAAAGCCCGGGATTCCGTAGGAGGTTGAAAGTGGAATAATAGCACTATAACAGTGTAGTGCGGAAGTGTGTGCTCAAAGGGCTTGACGTGTGCGATCCAGCTGCAACTCTGCACTGAAGTGAGCTTGCAGTCTGCCATAACGTATGCCCATAGAATATGGGTTAGTCAACAGAGCTTGCTTAGAAAGTTACTGTTAAACTTACTTTTGAATACAGGGAAGAATGTAATAATTGCACATCCAAGCCACTCATACCTGAGAGGCAGTGGGACGATGCTTTGCCTTTCTCTGGGGCCATTTCCACCCTACACTGTTATAGTGCTATTGTTCCATTTTCTATCTCCTGTGGGGTTCTGGCGTTTGTCGCTTCCTAAGGCCAAAGAGCTCTCTGGCTGAGAATTCTGAATCCCCCCCCCCAAACTACAAACTCCAGGATGTTGAAAGTGGAATAATAGCACAGTAACAGTGTAGCGCTGAAATGGCGGAAGGCTGAGTGAGTGTGACTAGCCCAAGGTGACCCACTGATTTTCATGGGCAAGCAGAGATTCAGATCCTGGTCTCCAGAGTTCTAGTCCAATACTCAAACCACTACAGCAGGCTAGGAAGCGCAGGGCAAACCCCTTCTGAAGAAATCTTGCCAAGAAAACCCTGTGATCGGGTCACCTTAGGGTCGCTGTAACTTGGAAGTGACTTGAAGGCACACAACAACAAGGATGATGCTGTGGGACTCATTGCTCAAATGGGTTCAGCATATCATACTCATTCAGACTCTGGTTCATGTTCAAGGTGCCAGAAAATTCATCTTTCCTGTAAACTGGGATGGGTAGGGTTGCCAGAATGAAAGCTGGTGAGGACTCCTGTACCTTTAATGATAAGGATGGATCTAGGAGCACTCCCAAGCTAAACATCTACTCCTCCAGGGTGAGTGCAGCCCCATCCAGAACAAACTGTTTACCCTATTCCCAGACCTCAGAGCCTCCCAACCGAAGATCCTCCCATTGGGGAGCAGGTGAGGAAGTGGGGGAAATGCAGCACAGAATAGATAGAGAGGTAGTACAGGAATACCTGGCCACACTGGATGAATTCAAGTCTCCAGGGCCAGATGAATTGCATCCTAGGATTTTAAAAGAACTAGCAGAGGTCATTGCGGAACCTCTTGCTATAATCTTTGAAAACTCTTGGCGGACCGGAGAAGTTCCGGCAGACTGGAGGAGCGCAAATGTTGTCCCCATCTTCAAGAAGGGAAAAAAGAGGACCCAAATAATTATCGCCCAGTCAACCTGACATCAGTACCTGGAAAGATCCTGGAGCGGATCATCAAACAGTCAGTTTCTAATTACTTAGAAAACAATGCCGTAATTACGAAAAGTCAACATGGATTTTCAAAAATAGGTCATGCCAGACTAATCTTATCTCTTTTTATGATAGAGTTACTTGCTTGATAGATGAAGGGAATGCTGTGGACATAGTATATCTTGATTTCAGTAAGGCCTTTGACAAAGTTCCCCATGACATTCTTGTGAAGAAGCTAGTAAGATGTGGACTGGACATGGCTACTGTCAGGTGGATTTGTAACTGGTTGACTGACCGTACCCAAAGGGTGGTCACCAATGGCAGATTCTCATCCTGGAGAGAAGTGACTAGCGGGGTGCCACAGGGTTCTGTCCTGGGCCCGGTGCTGTTCAATATCTTCATTAATGACTTGGATGAAGGAATAGAGGGCACGCTGATCAAATTTGCAGATGACACCAAATTGGGAGGGGTTGCTAATACACCTGATGACAGGATCAAAATTCAAAAGGACCTGGACAGATTGGAGAGCTGGGCCAAGGCTAACAAAATGAATTTCAACAGAGAGAAATGTAACGTCCTACACTTAGGCAGAAAAAATGGTATGCAGAAATATAGGATGGGGGACACGTGGCTGGCTAACAGTACGTGTGAAAGGGATTTAGGAGTCTTCATAGACTACAAGCTGAACATGAGTCAGCAGTGTGATGCGGCAGCCAAGAAGGCCAACGCAATTCTTGGTTGCATCAATAGGAGTATGGTGTCTAGATCGAGGGAGGTATTGGTACCACTTTATTCTGCATTGGTTAGACCTCATCTTGAATACTGTGTCCAGTTCTGGGCACCCCAATTCAAGAAGGATATGGATAAGCTGGAGCAGGTCCAGAGGAGGGCGACCAAAATGGTGAGGGGCCTGGAAGCCATGCCCTATGAGGACAGACTTAGAGAGCTGGGTATGTTTAGTCTGCAGAAGAGAAGGTTGAGAGGGGACATGATAGCCATGTTTAAATATTTGAAGGGATGTCATGTCGAGGAGGGAGTGGGCTTGTTTTCTCCTGCTCTTGAGACCAGGACAAGGAGCAATAGATGCAAGCTGCAAGAGGGGAGATTCCGCCTGAACCTCAGGAGGAATTTCCTGACAGTCAGGGCTGTCCGACAGTGGAATGTGCTGCCACAGAGTGTGGTGGAGTCTCCTTCTTTGGAGGTTTTTAAGCGGAGGCTGGATGGCCACTTGTCGGGAGTGCTTTGAGGGTTTTCCTGCATGGCAGGGGGTTGGGCTGGATGGCCCTTGCGGTCTCTTCCAACTCTACATTTCTATGATTCTATGATTCTATGATTCTATCTTACAAAGATGCAGTTTCAATTTACTGGCCCACATCTAACCAGTTACAGTATCCAGCACCTGCACAGACCCAGCTGATTCCAACAATATAAACAGAGCTGAGCGTCATCAGCATACTGATGGCTTCTTGTAAATTTTAAACAGCACAGGAGATAAGGTGGAATCCCATGGCACCCTATACTTAGTAGCCATGGAGCTGTAGAGGAATCCCCTCAATGCTATTCTCTGAAACCTGTCAGGTAGGAACAAAACCACTGCAGAACAGTGCTTCCTATTCCAATCCCACAGAGTAGGTTCAGTAAGATCAATGGTATCAAAAGCTGCTGAGAGGTCCAGGTAGATCAACAGGGTAGCAATCCCCCTGGAACAGGTTATCAATTAAACCAAAAAGGCTATTTCAGAGCCATGTCCTGGCCTATAACCAAACTGAAATGGATCCAGATAATCTGTTTTCTCCAAAAATGCCTGAAGCTGCCCAGCCAGCACCTTGTAGTAGTTCTGATATGACTCTGGGTCTAGGGAGGTCCTCTTCAGGAGAGGGTGTTCCACTGCCTCCTTCAAGGCAGCAGGCATGTCCCCTTCACAAAGTGAGGCATTTACCACCCCCTGGACCCACTTGGTCAGTCCAGTCCTACTAAATTTTATCAGCCAAGAAGGGCAAGGGTCAAGCTTACATGTGGTAGGCTGAACTGCTTTGTCTTGTCCACATGATCAGGCCTCAAACTGAAACTGATCCCATAAACTCTGGCCAGACAGTGCACTAGACACCTCCCTAGGCTCTGTAACAAGTGTGGTATCAAGTTCTGGGTGAATGTGAGCAATTTTTTCTTCAAGGTACCTAGCAAATTTTTCACAGCAGTTAGCTGTGAATTGCATAACTGAGTTCTTTGAGCCTTTACCCAAAAGAATCTCTGCCACTTGGAAAAGTCCTACTGGGTGGTATGTTGAGGATGCAGTCCTAGTGGTGTAATACGATTTTTTTTTGTCTGCCTCACTGCAGCATAGTAAGCACAACAAGTAGTTATTAAAGGATGAGTTCCCCCAGTACAGAGAGCATTCTAATCCACATTGACAGTTGTAGATAGCACACTTGAAGGGGCTTTATAATCCAAGTTAATCAAGTGTAAGAGTGTATGAGGTTATATGGCATTTGTTCTTCATCATTTTTATTTCACCAGTGAGGCAACACATGTTGATTCCCCCAAATATCATACCTTATTACTATTTTGGTGAAAAATTGACATAAACAGATTTTTTATAAAGAAATATTTAAACTCTGTAAAGGAAGTCAGTTTAGCTGCTGCTAAAAATAAAATGTAAAATTGTACATGAGGAAAATGTTCCAATAAGTACAATAAAATCACAATAGGATGTTAGCAACATAAGCTGACCTAGCAGGCTTGATTTTTTTTATCTATTTATTGCTAACTGACAAATGCTCAGTGCTGCCCTGGTGCATACCTAATTTGTTGAGGGAGGTCCATGGACCTTCCTGATTCCAGACTTTTTTTTTTAACCTCAGGAATCTTAACAGCACTTCCGGGAGCCCTCTCGTTTTCTCACCCCCTTTTAACTTCAGATATGTTAGCATCAGAGCCAAGCCCTCTCTTGGTTCCCATTTTTATTCCTGCCATAGGAATCTGAGCAGGAGAGCTTCAGAGAACCCTCTTCTGTTTTCTAGTTCTTAGAAATAATCCTGATGAGTTCTAGCACCCTTCACTGCTTTTTGTTTTGTTTCCCTGTTTGGAATTCCTGCTTGAAACTGGGCACCACATACTGGACAAGGAAAATCCAGCTCAAATAGAAGCAGGCATCCAGTGCTGGTGCTTTCTTCAGCCATTGTGGCCAAACAGGGGTGTAATTCAATGCATCTGCAGAACACCAAATTGAGGTGACTGTTCGTGCATCTAGCTGCGGTAGGTCAAAGGGGCCTAGATAGAGAGTATTACCTGGTTGTACAAATAGGCAGGGGTATGCTTCTGCCTTCAGAATGGAATAGGGCAAGTACTGTACGTTGGTAGGGAATTTGTAAGTGAAGACAGTTCTGCAGTCATGTTTTGCATCCCATCTCCCGTGTACAGAGGACAGAGCACTGCAGTATTTAAACTGGGAATAGGAAATGTGTGGTCCTCTAGATTTTGCTGGACCACAGCTCCCATAATCCCTTAACAATTGTCTATGTTGTCTAGGGCTGATGGGCATTTTTGCCCAACAACTGGAGGACCATACATTCTCTACTCCCAGCTTAAATGCATTTCTTTTCACTGCAGAGCACACATGAAATTCCAACAGTGCTTTCCTTTGCCAATGGAAGCCCAATCTTATACTAAAGCAGCATAGTTAACAATAAAAAGTGTCCCTGTTACCTCAATCATAGGGCTGCATTCTTTACCCAGCCAGTACCATTTTCTTAGCCATTTCCTACTGAGCCTTTTAGAAATGATCTAGATTGCATTTGTACATGGTTTATTGCTGTAAGTATCTATGATTTAAGTATCAATGCATCTCTTATTCAGAAATTCAACTCAATTAGTTGAATCAGCCTTACTCCTAGGTAAGGATAGCATGGCACAGACTTCATTATTCATATTTGAAAGTACAGTTGGCCTTCCACATTTGTTAGGGTTAGGGGTGCAGGACCCTCACAAAAATGGAAAAATCTCAAATATCATAATGTGTTTCTGTGGGAAGGGGGCCGAGACATGGAAAGGAAGCTGGGCACCCAGGGTCAAATCAGGTCAGGGAAAAGGAGTGGGTGGTCATGGTAGCCCTATACTTCCCTTCAGCCATCTCCTTACTTATGTGTGTGTAGGGGAACATCAGGAGAGGGTTTGTAGTGCTGAGAAATCAGGCTGCAAGCTGTTTTAGCTAGCCAGGCAGCACCTGGTGGAGGAGGGCTGGAGATTGGCTTTTAAAGGGCTGCATGGTCTGATCAGTGCTGCTGAGAGGGAAGATTCCTCTGAAAAAGAAGCACTTGAGGCGGGGAAGAGGGGTTGAAGAAACTTGCAAATAATCAAATCTGTGAAAGTCACATCTACAAATGTCAAGGGCCAAATATGTAGGATAGTGGGATGCATTTTCAAATGTAACCAGCAGATGGTGCAGATGAATTTTTGAAAAAGACAAAGCAACTAAATCCTTCTTCTTCTTCTCCTTTCTCCACCTCTCTTTTGAAGAAATAAACACAAAACTTCCCACACATCCCATGGTTTACCAGTGTGCATCTTTTAAATTTAGCATCTTTAAGATTATTTGCAGCACCATGTTTACTCAAAAGGAAGACCCAATGTGCTCAGTGAAGCTTTTTCTCAGCTGAGTGTGTGTGCAGGACTAGATTTGATTGATTGGTTCCATTGATGTCAATGCAATCAATCTGAATTCAGTTTTAATACTTTGATGTGATGAATCAGTAGGTTATCAAGTATTTTCAGGGAACTTTCAATGGCTTTATGACAGGCCAAAACTGAACAAGCATAGCTCTTGCTGATCTGGTGATGCATCCAGCCCAAGTTTCTCCTGCCTTGAAGCTACTAATACTCCAGTAATTTTTATTCATATATTGAAAATATTGATAGGCTGCTTTTTGACATTAATACAAAAATTTCCAAGCTGTTATACAGGTATAATAAAACAAAATCAAGCCAGAATATAAAACCAATCCCAAAACAAAAGGGGTCGAAAGCACAACCAAACAGCAGTCACAAGAGACAGAGGTAAAGAATACGTTTCCTTCGTGATGATGCTGGACTACAACTCCCGTTACCCCTCATAATGCTGTCAAGGAGTGATGGGAGCTGCAGTTCAAAAGCGCCAGGCACCTTCCCTACCGCTGTCGTGAGGCTTTGCAGAAATGGGTCCCCAAGTATGTTGTCGTAAAATGATCAGAGAAAAAGTTTGCTTGGAGGTCTCTCATCCACAGGGTCGAGGTCGATTTGACGGCAGTTAAACTGTACTTAAAATCCTCTGTTAGGGAGTCCTAATTTAGTAGTTCAAGGTGAGTGTCCTAGAGAATTCTAAGTACCGCGCCAAACTATAAATCCCAGAATAAAAGAAGGCAGAGCCACAGGGCGCAATCCGTCTCCCCGCCGCAGCCCTCCCGCCCTACTGTCTGCTCTTTGACAAGCCTTTCCTCACTCCCTTCGCCTTCCGCTGAGGCGCCTTCCATACAGCTCTCGCTTCCGGTTCTTGCTACCCGCTCGTATAATCTTCCATATGCGTGGAAAGAAATGAGAAACAAGGTTAGTAGACGTTCTTTCCTGTTCTGTTGGTTGACACAATCGTGCTGTGTCTCCATTATCAAAAGTTTCTTCGCTCTCTAGTTGGATGAGGCCACTCCCTAATGGCTGAAATATCGCTAGGCTTCTGTGTATTTGTTTTTCTCACAAAAAAATGCTTTTATTTTTTTCCTCTTTCGGGAAAATGTGAGAAAACGTCGGGGTCCAAAAGAAACAGGGTTAGTTTCTATCGCCCTTGTCCCGCACATTGGGGATATGAAGTCCTACAGTTGGGAACCGAACGTTGTCTCAATCACCATTAAGACTGTAGCCTCTTGGCCTACGTCTCGTCCCTCGGTCGCCTTCCCAGAAGACCATGCGAAGCATTTCCGGTCATGGTGGTAGAACTCCATTTCCGCTCTCGTGGGCGGGCTGGCACTCCGTGAGCGGCGGCTGCCCTCGCGCGCCTCGTTGCGCGCGCTGCCTGCCTCGCGCGTCTTACTCGTGGTCGCTGCCGGGGAAGACGGCAGTTGGGGAAGCTCGGGCCTCCCCCGCTGCCGCGATGCTGGTCCTCTTCGAGACCGCGGCTGGATACGCCATCTTCAAGGTGAGGGCGGCGCGCGGGAGCCCGGCGGCCACGTGCTTCCTCGGCCGGGCCAGACTGGGCTCGCTCTCGTGTGTTGGTTGGGGGGGGGACGTCTGTGCGTCGATGGCGGAAATGGGGACGCCTTTTCCTTAAAGCACGCGCGGGCAGCAGTAGTCCTCCATGCTTCTTGCCTTTGGGGGGCGGGCTGGGGATGATGGGAGCTGTGGGCGTGAAACATCTAATGGGCCACTTGTTGCCCACCCGTATCTTAGCGCCAGGGTGCAAATTGCGCTGCCTGTACCTGGGCCACGCCACTTTGGAAGCGCGGGGGCCAGGAAGTGCTGGGAGGGTGAACTGCTGCCCCACGGCCACTTGCTTGGCTGCTGATAATTAAAGTACTCCAGGCACCGTTGATAGTAATAGTTTTGTATAGCGCAGTATGTTGAAAGTGCATCGTATTACTAGCTGCAAGCTAGTAGTTTCTGAAGGTAAGCCAGTAGTATCTTCACTATTGTAAGTACGAAGACTGAGGCCATTTCTGCCCTGTGCTGTTATAGGGCTATTATCCCACTTTCAACATGCTGTGGAATTCGGGGGTTTGTAGTTTCCTGAGGCCAAAGAGCTCTCCGGCCGAGGGTTCTACAGGCCCCTCCCTCAGCTGCAAACCCCAGGATTCCACAAGATGTTGAAAGTGGAATAATAGCACTATAACAAGTAGGGCGGAATGGCTCTCAGTCTTAAGAGCAGATGGTTCCCTAACATCAGATGCTGAATTCATGACTGGAGATATTTGAACCAGTGAACTTCTTAGTCTCAACCACTAGGTTGCACAGCTCTGCACCACATGTTTTGTCTCGTTTATGGTAAAAATATTGTTTTGTCTACTTCATGTATTTCTATGGTAAGAAAGGCATACAGATTTTCTGTGTAGCAGTCTCCTTTGTTGTGATACAGCAATGACATACTTCTCAGATTAGTGTAGGACCAGGACCTCCTGAAAAATAATGTAATTTCCTCCCAACAGCTGAAAGTGGAGGAAGAAAATGAGCATTGGGGGGTTAAGCCCGTACATTCGTATTGATAAATCAGATGTCTTTAAGACTTCTGAGTAAAGATGCATTATATGCAGTTGTTAGCACAGTGGTGATTTTACACTTGAGACAGGCTCCAATAATTCACTAGCAAGTGTGGCATCATCCCCAGGAGGGTATGCTCAGTGGGCAGCCATCTTGCAAATTTGATCTTGAGGTTTCAGAGATGAACAGGATTAATTTGTGCAACTGAGTAACAATTTATAACCTCCTCCCAGCTCCAGAGTTCCACACAGGTCTTCATAGTGAATTTCTGGAGTGCCTGGAATTTCCCTGGAAAAATCTATAGGGAACAGAGTGTGCTGTTTTGGGAGGGGGCTTGTTGGATGAGAGTGGGGAAAAACAGCCAAAAGGTAGATCATTGAGTATCAGAATATAAAATACTGCAGAAATTTTTTCTTGCTAAAAAGTTGGGTGTAAATGTACTTCAGTAATTATTAGTAAAACGGTACCCAGTCCAAATGGACTTTTGTTCTGAAGGCTAAAGGAAATGCTGCTGGGTAGAGAAGTTAGAAGGAGTGAAGTACTGGGTTCATGTTTGCACAATAACTTCTGCATTGATATTTGTGCATGGTCTGGCTGTTAAGGGTTGGGAATTCTTTTTATACTTCTAACCCTCATTTCTGTAGCAATGAATGCATTTAGGAAACTCCTTGCCAAATTGTGGGTCTATTTAATTAGTCTTACTCTCTCTGTGCCATAGGTTCTGGATGAGAAGAAACTCCAAGAAATTGATAGTTTATGGAAAGAGTTTGAAACTCCTGAAAAAGCAAATAAAATGTAAGCAATCTTTCTAGTAGTTGTTAACTTCTTTTTGTAATAATGTGGCTTACAATACACTGCAGTTGAGTGAAAGGTATCTTTTCTTTTGTTTCAGTGTACAGTCAGCTCTCCACATTTGTGGGTCTCACTTTTGTGGATTTGATTATTTGCGGGTTATTTGCTGCCACCTCTGCTGCCTCCCTATATGCCATTTTTAATAAGGACTGTAAACCTTGTGAGACTGAGAAACTGGGAATGAGGCTACTAAGTCCCTATTAAAAATAATGTGGAGCAGCCGTGGGGGTGGCAGTAGGCCCCACCAGCTACCCACTCCTGACTTATGAAGGAATCCTGATGCCTCAGAGGAATCCACAGTGGGTTGAATATGGTCGTCATACTTATTTTTTGTATGTTAAATATGATTTGGGAGGGCCTAGAGTTATTCACATTTTTTTCACTTTCACAGGGGTCTTGTGCCCCTAATCCTAGCAAATGTGGAGGGATGACTGTATTAATCTTTGCATCTTAGAACAACAAAAGGCTAATCTTAATCCTGCAATGCTGGCATAACAACTGTTCAAATTTAGAATGGATTAGGGAAACCTTAGTGCGGATAGGTTTGCAAAGCAGTTGTAAAAGGGAGTCAGATTGCTCGCAACTAGGACTAGTTGTCAAATCCATATGTCAAGAGGATTTTAATTTATAATGTAAGTACAGGTAGCGCTCCATTTTTCATGGGGGTTAGGGTCCCAGGATCCCCGCAAAAGTGGAAAACCAGTGAATATTGTAAGCCCTCCATACTGTATTTAACACACACAAAAAAGTACCTGTACTTGCATAGGGGCTCGGCCATGCATCTGTCTCCTCACTCATTTATGCTGGTGGCAGAGGGGGAGGAGGGGAGAGGATGGGATGGGGAAGCAGGAAGAGAGGGAAAGAGGACACCTGTCGTGTCCCGTTTCTTCCCACACGAGGGAGCAAAAACACACACTCTCCTTCCTGCCGTTCCATCTCTTCTCTTCTGCCCACACAACTGAGTGAGTGCAAATGTGTGCCTTCCTCCTGTTCTATCTCCCCACTGGGAGCGAGTGAGCAAATATGTGCACACTCCCATCTCTTCCCCACTCCGTGATCCTTGAATAACCAGACTGGCACAGTTTAAACCCAGAGATGTGGTGGGCTGGCTGTAGTTGCGTAAGACAGGCTGAATGTGAAGGAATGGCATGTTCAATAATAAATTGGATCTTGTTGTAGTCATAATAACTAGGTAAGACTACATCTGAAACCATTACAATGATAAAATAACACTCAGTGTTTAACATGCTTCCTGTATTCTCAGTGTGTTCCATTATCTCAGTAATTGTTACATACAGCCTTTTAAAGTAAATCATTATTATCATTTTCTCCTCATTACACCTACCAGCTGGAGCTGAAATTGCTAAGGCTGCACTTGACCCAATGGCTGAACTGACACTGGAACTAAAGAGTGCCATGAACCCCCAACTTATGGGTTGTGTTTCTAATGGCTGAATTGTATCTTTCATATTTTTCAAGTGGGTTAATACTATGCTATTTGTCCACTTGAGTTAATGAGTATTGTTTTTCCTCTTTCCATAGAGAGGACATTGACATACTGGGTCACTACTGTATATCTCTGATATGCCTCTTTTTTTATGGTGCCAAGCACTACAGGCTTAGAACTTTTCCAATTGCTTGCTTCAATTTGTTTCGCAGTTTGATGTTCAATTCTTCACAGTTCTTACAAAAATGTTTGATCCCTTTTTTTCTTTAGTGTGAAATTGAAACACTTTGAGAAGTTTCAGGACACCACAGAAGCACTTGCAGGTAACTAGTAGGTTGAAATGTGTCTTGCCTTTTCTTTCTTGAGCATAATAATGCATAGTGAGGAATGATGGAGTTTGAAATCAAGCGACATCTGGAGAGCTATATTTAATTGACTTTCTCTGCTGTATAGGTATACTCAGTTTGATGAGCTCTAGATGGATTGGACTGTGTGATGTTATGGACTTTTATTTAAAAATGTGTGTTAAATATGGTTATGTATATACTATAGAAATTATAGTAAAGTATGGTTGTGTCAGTGAATTATAGTAGATGTAATAAGCTAAGGATCTGTTGGGAGGGCATAAGAGCATGGAAAGCTGAAAATGACTAGTGATTGGCTGAGTGTTTGAAAGAGTGGGTTGGACAGTTAAGAATAGGAGTTAGAGATGTTAGAGTCTGAGAGAGAGATTAGTTAGACTCAGTGAGTTAGGATAAAGAGAGAGTGAGGGATGAGTGTTGATTTTAGGAATATCAGAGAGAGATGTGAGTTGGGGCCAGCCAGGATTTAGATCTAATAAATAAGTTATCTTTGATATTATGTCCAGCTTCTGTTAATAAATCATATTTTGTATTATACACATGTGCCTCTGATTTTGCTACATAAGAGATATTGGAAAGCCTGACTTCAGTCACGCAGTGTCTGTGGTCACAGCAGTTACTCAAAGGAGGTGCTGTCCAATAGGGAAATCAGATGTATAAAGTATAGCACACGAACCATGAGGGTATGTGGAAGGTTGCCGCATTTGATGCCATAGCGATAGAACAGGAGGAGGTCCTCACATTGTTGGCAGAAGTAGGTATGAGTAGAAGCCCTTACAGACTCCAGCTAATGTCATCTTCTGTCAGCATAGCTAGTGGACTATTGTATAGGTGTATGGACATGGCGGATGTAATATAACTAGTATGATTGAGTGCCTCCGTTCTGCCCATCGAGGCATTGTATTATTTCTGCCCAAATCCTGGAGGTATCTGTGTCCATAGGCTCATTCACACTGGTGAGATTTTATACAACATTGCACCCTTGCACCTATATAGAATACACTCTTTATAACTGTGTTCTGTTGTCAGTGATGAGTTGTTAGTGGAACTGAGTGTCTGTGATTGCACACAACATTTCGTCACTACCACTGAGGCAACAGATAAAAATAAATGTCCAATGGCTGCTGGTTTTTGTTGTTTCTTTTTCAGTTTTCAGGGCTGAAATTGTTCAAAAACAGACAGACCTTTTTCACTGTTCTCTTTTCTGTCTTAAAGCATCTACAGCTCTGGTGGAAGGCAAGATTAGCAAGAATTTAAAGAAAATCTTAAAGAAGATAGTTGCCAAAGATGCCCATGAACAGTTGGCTGTGGCAGATGCTAAACTGGGTGGTGTAATAAAGGTAAACCCTGATTTGTGTGTGTGCTCTGGGTATGTAGCGTTCTGATGAGGAAACTTCTGGTCTTCAGTGCCTGGTGCAAGCATGTTGAATTGTCAGTTATCAGTCAATGATGAATATTTTTACCTTGCTGCTGTTATTTCTCTGGGATCCTACTGCCTGGTGCTCATACTTATTACCACTTACAAAACATCTTTTTTTCTTAACCACTCTACAGGAGTTAAAACCAAGACACCTCCTCTCTTCAGGTTCATAATCCAATAAATGCTGCACAAATAGAAAAGAGAATGAAGAGAAAAGATAAAAATGAGGAGATGATGATGATTGTCATTATTATTATTACTACTATTATTATTATTGGTTCATTTATATTGTGCCTTTGCCCCAGTACTGGGATCCAGGGGAGCTTCCAGAAATTGAAACAAATACAGTTAAAAACAGTTACAAAAAGAGAAGTGAAAACATGGTGAGGGGTCTGGAAGCCATGCTCTATGAGGAGCATGAGTATGTTTAGTCTGCAGAAGAGTAGGTTAAGAGGAGATATGGTAGCTGTGTTTAAATATTTGAAAGGTTGTCATATCAAAGATGGAACAGACTTGTTTTCTGCTGCTCCAGAGGCTAGGACGAGAAGCAGTGGATTCAAACTACAGGAAAAGAGATTCCACCTAAACCTTAGGAAGAACTTCCTGATGGTCAGAGCTGTTTGGCAGTGAAATATGCTGTGTGGTGGAGTCTCCTTCTTTGGAGGTTTTTAAACAGAGGCTGGATATCCATCTGTTGGGAATACTTTGATGTGTGTTCCTGCATGGCAGGGAGTTGAACTGGATCGCCCCATAGTCTTTTCCAACTCTGTTATTCTATGATTTTGTGATTCTGTGAACATAAAAGAACCTATTATTCAAATACATTTAAAACAGATTTGTTGAAAGATAAAAATCAGGAAAACATACTATAAGCAGTACTCCATTAAAAACCTTCACAGCCAATTCTTAGGAAGCCTATAGGAACAGAGAAATTTTCACTTGCCAAGAAAATGTCACCAAGGAGGCAGCCATTGTAGCCTCCCTAGAGAGGGGATCCCAAAGCATAGGAATAGCTACCAAGAAATCCCCATCCTTGTTCCCACCGGATGTGCCTGTGAATGTGATGAGACTGAAACAGTGTCGTCCCTCAGAGGTCTTAGAGCCCAAGAAAGCTCATATAGGGAGGTACCAGTCTTTCAGATAGACTGGATCAGAATAATGGAGGGCTTTATAGTTCATAACCAATACATCAAATTGTTCAGAAATTGAACAGCGGCCAGTATAGCTGTAGCAGCAGGGGGGTTGCATGTTCTTTGTAGCCAGCCTCAGTTAACAGTCTGACAGCAGCTCCCCGGACCAAATGATGTTTTTGAACAGTTTTTAAAGGCAGCCCCACAAAGTAATCCAAATGGGATGTAACCAAGGCACCACTGTGGCCAGACCCATCCTTGATCTTAAATAAGCCTTATGATGATACAGTGACCACAAAAGATCACATATTTGCTATATTTTTCTGGGTTTTAGGTTGTGACACCACACCCTTTTGATGTTGGTTGTGTATCTATAATACACTAATAGATCAATGGCAAGCTTTCCTGGAGAACATTTGTATATTTTCATACTGTGCAGCCTGGCATTTAAGAACAGTATGAATTTTACAGGAAGTGTTAAAACTAATGTGTTCTTGAATGAGGCAATCCAAGTTGATCTGAAAAACCCAGCACTCTAGAAGTACTTTGACAAGAGACTGGCCTGCTAGTGTGCCACTTCTAAGCAGCCATATAACTGTTGAACACTGAGCAGTAAATATATTGTTGTAGTGATACAGTAGACCTTACAAAATGAGTGTTGCTGCTTTTCCGTTTCTACAGGAGAAACTGAACTTAAGTTGCATCCACAGCCCAATGGTTACTGAACTAATGAGAGGCATTCGTTCACAAATAGAAGGGCTTATCAGTGGCCTTCCTGCACGGGAGATGGCAGCTATGTGTTTAGGATTAGCGCACAGGTAATCTTAAATGTTTTTCCAACTTTGTTTTTTCCTGTGTTGTATATTAGCTCCCCCCACTCCCACACTGACTAAAGATGATGAGAGTTATAGTTCAACACACCTGCATAGCGCCATGATTGGGAAGACTATACTGTATTTCGTTACCCTTGAGAGTGCCATTTTATGTAAATGCAAGCTAAAGCACTATCATCTGTTTACAGTACAAATCTAAGTAGAAGTGCATTGACCATAAGCCTCCTGAATTTTCTAGGATCTTTTCCCAAGTAGTTGTACATAGGAGTGAAAATCTTGTGTTTTTGGAAAGTGATATCAGCACCAAACATTTTTGAGATCAAGGTTTCATAGTACAGTGTGTAGCTTTTTGCTGATGAAAGGAAACAGATTAGTAATGGTAAATGCATTTTGAAGAGAAATCTGCTACATTAAGCACTCTCTTGTAATTACTTTAGACCTTTTAAATATGTAACCTAGGCTTAGATTCATCTGACGAATACTGGATATATAAAAGCTGCCATGATTCAGTCAAGAGGGATATTTAGGCTCACATCCTTGCTCATCCCTTGTTCCAGTCCAGTGCTCTTTCTGCTCACTAGCCCTGGTTTCCTGATTGTAATAATTGCATAATAGTTTCTCAGCTACTGGGTTATGTTGAGAGTCTGTAAAAGTCATATTCCTAGTTTTAATTAAAACTGAAGGGAGGAACCTGTGGCCCTCCAGGTGTGGTTGGATCTCATCTCCCATCAGTCTTTGCTGACATAGGCAATGGTGAGGGATGATAGGAGTTGCAGTCTAGCAGCCTGGAGGGCTGCATGTTCCCCACCTTAATACCTGTCAGTTAGTAAGTGATGTTCGAAGTGTTAGTGCTTTAAGGTTGTACTGAACAGTCTCTGTGCATTTTAATAGAGAAAGTGTTGGCTGGCATCCTGTTTGTGAGTTAGAATGGCATTAGTAGAACTAACACTGCTGTAACCCACTTTGGTGGGTGCTGAAGTTAGAATTTTGTTCCAACCATGCAACAACTAGAATCTCCCACCTCCAAAAAAAAACAAACACACCTTTCTGCTGTTGCACTCCACCACAGGATGGCAATTTTTATGTTACTGGAGAGCCGAGGGAGCAGCAGAGACCTGTCCAGCTATTTTCCTTTGCTGGGCACACAGCAATAATATTGTCATCAGGGACCTCACAAAGACCCCTGAGGATGCCTGTTGCAGTTAAAGGAAAATCACTGGGCATTTCCCTGCTGATCCCTCTGCTCTCCAACGAAACTGAAATGGGCACCTGAGGGGGCTGCAGCAGAAAAAAGGTGGGTGTTAAGGGAATTGCATTGGGAGACATATTAGCTGCATGCCAGAGATGCGTCTCCTGCTACAGGATTTTAGCTGATACTGTGTATGTCAGAACACACGTTTAGAGTGTCTCTGGGACAGATATGGTCTGTAAAGTTCTTCTGCCCTTTGATGTCAGTAGTAGCTGTGGCTAACACCTCTGAATGTTCAGCCTGGCTCTCCGATACATGAAGGAAGTCAGCATCAGTTCTCCCCACTGCACTGGACAGCAATTGCTCGAAGGGGAATGAGAAATCAGGACATTCTTAGTTTGATAAGTGATTATATGGCAGATTTTTTAGGATTTGTGCATCTTGTTTTTCAGCCTTTCCCGATACAAGTTGAAGTTCAGCCCAGACAAAGTTGACACAATGATTGTCCAAGCAATCTGTGAGTATAGTTGAATGTTAAACCCCTTGAGTCTGGCATCTGTGTTTGAATTTTTAATACCAGGACCTGCAAACTGAAGTTAAAGAAAATTAGTGATTGCATTTTTAAAATTCAGTTGACTCTTCCAACAGCCTGAAGCTGGGGAGACGGGCAGCAGCTTTTGCCTACAGTCACAAGGAGCCCCACATGCTCCAGACACCTCCAAACTGCAGGCTGCTGTCTCAGTCAGAATGGGGAGGAGGAGGAGATCTGTGGTGGATACAGGGTGTCTGAGAATTATCTTTACAATTTTAATTGTACGTGGAATTGAAACTATAAAGATAGTTTTCAGACACCCTGTGTATTAGGGCTGACCAAAACTAGTTGACTCCTGCTTAATATGTTGTGCAGATCTTTTGAAACTGACACACTTACTGTGTTGCAGTCTGAGAAGCTTGTGTGTGGAATAATGATTTTGATAGGTACAGGAGGAGAGGTAGTTGGATAGCAATAAAGCTGAAGGTGCACTACAGTATTGAATGTAAAGTAGAAAATACCGTTTGTGAAGGCAGAGGTTTTGTAGGCACTGTCACTGAAGTAGAGCAGACTCTAAAATGTGCCAAGATACTAGACGCTGATGGCACAACATTTGGGACCTTTGAATGTGTTAGAGGGAAAAGTTGTCAATGATGAAAACATGTTGACCTGATAATGATGACTTCCATTCAGCATTTCATCACTACCACTGAGGCAACATAACAGGAACGTTTGACTAAAACTGAAGAATTGCTTTCTGTTCTTGCAAGTGCACAGATTACTATTTAAATGGCTTTCTCATTCTATAATGGGTTATTTGTGCTTTCAGCTAGGATTTTAAGAAAATCATTTTGTTCATGATTTCTTGTCAGGTTTTGGGAGAAGATTATGTGGTTTTCCTTATGGTCAAGACAGATGATCATAGGAGTTGACTGACTGAAGCAGCCTGTTAAATCAAGGTGGGGAAGTTTGGGCCCTCCATGCAATCTTGGACTGCCACTTTTATTGTTTCTTAATGCTAAGGGCTGGTGGAAGTTGCAGTCCAACATGAGAGCCAAATTTTGCCCACTTCTGTGCTAAATCAGTAATAGGGAGTGAGAATCAGATAACCATCAGTAGCCCAAAAATGGCTCTTTTTCATGGCCCAAGTCCATGTTCTAGTTACTGAATCATTCTAGCTTTGAGATGGGGCTTTTGAATGTTATAGTCCACAAGTTCATATTCTACCTACAAAACCAATCTGATTTTGAAGTAGGTCTTTCAAATGTCAGTCATCTGTATCCCCTACTCTGACATCCTGTGATTTTATTCAGGATGAGAGTGAAGATTGAACTAGGAGCAACTAATTGTGGTTGCAGGATTGACTAGTGAAGTGAGTAGGAGGAAATTATTATACAAGCATATGCTGCTAATATGGAGGGTTTGGCTCCAGACCATCACTGTGAAGCAAAAAGTCACCTTCAAACAAATCACAGCCTTTTTCTCCCACTTGTCAGTGCATGTAAAATCCATTTACACTATTGTACATTTACGCTATCATTTTTCATGTGCAATAGCACTAGGCCTAAAAAAAACCACAAAAGTAAAAATGTTAAAGATTGCCAGAATACAGCACTCGAGACAGAATGCACATATGCTGTGAACGAACTGAGTGTGCTGCATAATTGAAAAGTG
This sequence comes from Iguana delicatissima, assembly GCA_948472985.1. NCBI lineage: Eukaryota > Metazoa > Chordata > Lepidosauria > Squamata > Iguanidae > Iguana > Iguana delicatissima. The sequence continues at coordinate 513,968 of CAOKZL010000753.1, forward strand.
CTGTATCCGTGAAGCACCCTAAAGTGAGGTGGCTTCAAGTGAGATATGTTTGTAGTTCTTTTAAATAAGTGCCTGTTAGTACTGATGTACATTTTGGAAAGAATGATACTGGTGGCAAAAGTTTGCCCATCTTTTCAAGCTGCTCCTTTAAGACACTTAATGGTTCTTACCAGGTGCAACTAAAGAAATGTGTGCTAAAAAGCTAGCATTTCATCTTGCAAAATCTGTTTCTGCTTTGAAATCCTGTGATTGCTTTAACTGCTCTGTTTACAGCAGTGTTTCAGTCAAGGTAAATGTTGTGGAAGCCATTCTAAGATCTTAATTTCTGATACTTTTTTTAACAATGTATCTTTTCTAAAGAGAAACTAAAGCAGCCTACATATTTATCTCTTCCAGCCCTTCTTGATGACTTGGACAAAGAACTGAATAACTACATCATGCGTTGTAGAGAATGGTATGGTTGGCACTTTCCAGAACTAGGCAAAATTGTCACAGATAATCTAACCTACTGCAAATGCGTACAGAAAATTGGTGAGTAATGCTGGATTCCAAAAGATCAGTTGTGAAGTCCATGGTGCACTCACTGCTTTTGAAACCATGTAACTTCTCATTTTCCATCCAAAAATGTGATCCACACTACATTAAGATGTTAATCCCAGTTGTGGTGTTGTTATGTTTCACCATTTATGTGTCACTATTGTCTGCATTCCATTTAGTTCCTAACTGAGTTGATGATAAGGAATTTTCTTTTGTAATGCGTGTGTAACTTTGTAAAAACAGAAAGCTAGGCCCCGATGTTGAATTTAAAGCCTGAATCCCTCACTATTGACTATGCAGGCTGATGGTCATAGGAGCTGCGGTCCAGCACCATTTAGAGGGCTGCATGTTCCATAGCATTTGTTTAATAACTGCTTCTCTTCAGACTATCGGCAAATTCCGTGTGGGCTGTCCTTCAAACTACAGTGTGTAAATTTCTGTTTCAAATAAATGTAATGTAGTGGAGGAAGAAATTCGCTATGACTGTTTTGGGTAACATTGGTGGATTTAAACCAATGAAAACTACTCATTTCATTCTATATCAGCTTGTCATGTTTGACTTTGAGGTTGCAAAAAGATATTTCACTTCTGTTGCTGCTAATCCTTCTTCCTGATTTGTATTTTGCTTCCCATTTCCACAGGTGACAGAAAAAACTTTTCCTGTTCTGATCTGTCTGAGATCCTTCCTGAGGAAGTTGAAGAGGAGGTGAAAGCAGCTGCAGAAATCTCTATGGGGACTGAAGTGTCTGAAGAAGATATAAGCAACATACAACATCTGTGTGACCAGGTGGTTATGTAGTGTTGGATAGAACTTGGAATTCCATCCATAGCTGGCTAAAATAATGCATACTAGTGTTCAGTTTTTTTTAAAAAGGTCCTGAATGCTGATTTCTGAGCAGCTCACATCCAGTCTAAAATCCATTTAAAACACTTTAATGCCACTTCCCTCTGTTGAGATTAAATCTGATTCTGAACTGCTTCAGTCTAAGCTGATTGGGTGAACATATATTTGCTTAGTTAGCCAAAATACTGATAAGTATTTGGTTCCTTTGCATAAGCTGTGATTAAACCATGAAATGGCTGAATAATCATGGTTCCTCAATTCATTTAGAACAGGAAACAGCTTAGAGGCTATGAAGAGGGGAGGGAAAGAGTTCTGTGCATGACCAAAAAGGCTCATCCATATATATTATATGCTTATTTGTGCCTATTAAGTGTCAACTGTTCAATTCAGAGTTAAATATTTTGAGAGCTGAGCATTCTAAAAGCAATTTTAGAAATGATGTCAAGTGAACGTTCTTGATGGCAGTGATGATTCTTTGATTCTTTGCATTCCTGATATACAAACTGAGGGCTGCATAAGTCACTACCTCTTCTGATGCCATCTCAAATCATTGATTTAGAATAACTGAGCATATTCAAGATGTAAATTTGACTCAATGGGATACATATTCTCTGCTCTGAGATCTCTAGAAATAGTGGCTTCCGCATATATTAAGATACCCTATTACTCCACCTAGCTTGGTTTTAAATATGCTAAATAACTACCAGGTAACTTTGCTTCCATTTTTAAATCTAAGCTGAAAGGCCAGAGCAAGAGCTGTGGGAAGTCTAAATTAACAGTTGAAACCAGTACTCTAGTTATGGTCAAACATGTCGCTTGAGAACTGAAGGAAGGAAGTTGTCCTTGTGACTTGGTTCTGGATTGGACCCATTTGGGGGCTTTGTAGAGATTTCCTCACTGCTTGCTGAAAACATAACTTACGAAAAGTATCTCTAAAGTCTGGCATTCCTACATGAATTTGTTGTTGTGTGCTTTCAGGTTGTTTTCACCTTATCATAGACTTGAGGCAAAGCTATCACAGGGCTTTCTTGGCAAGATTTGTTCAGAGGGGCTTTGCCATTGTCTTGCTCTGGGGCTGAGTGTGACTTGCCCAATGTCACCCAGTGGGTTTCCATGATTGAGTGAGAATTTGTACCCTGGTCTCCTGAGTCTTATGACATTTCCGCACTGGGTTGTTATAGCGCTATTATTCCACTTTCAACATCCTATGGAATCCTGGGGTTTGCAGTTTAGGGAGGGGCCAGCTGGCGTTAGTCCAGCTTTCAGACTTCCTACTCTATGCTGACTCTTACCTACTTACATGAATACTTAAAGTTTCTATTGAAAACAGACTTAACATAACTTTCATATTTGAGAACATTCTGAACTTATGCATATCACATCTGTTCTCTCCAATACTTGAATAACTGTAACTTTTTTGTGTTTAAATTCTAAACACTAGTTTGTAGGTGTTCAGAAAATCAAAATCTGCTATATAGAAATAATAATACTATCAAAATGCAAGTAACTACTTAACTTCCATAGCTGTCCTCTTCCTAGTTTTTTTAAATGACTTGCATTTGGCTACTTTTCTTTGCAAGATTTGACTAATCTTATTGTATCTCTTAGGTCATCGAGATCTCAGACTATCGAGCACAGCTATATGATTATCTAAAAAACAGAATGATGGCCATTGCACCTAACCTTACAGTCATGGTGGGAGAGCTAGTAGGAGCCCGGCTTATTGCACATGCAGGTATGCTTGGCTATCGAGCTGGGGATGATGCAGTTTGGCTGTGTAACACTATCTTACTCTGTTCCACACCTGACAGTGTCCAAAGTACCTTAGTTAATGGAATTGGACTGACTGCTCAACTGACATTTTCCTTTGCTGAAATGGCATTGTACAAGGTTGTTAAGATTGGCAGGAGTCTAGAAGCAATCAGTGATGATTCTCTCCTGAAGTTTGCCTGATTTCATCTTGGAAAAGTGAAGGCAACTGTAGTCACTACCTCTTCTGAGATGCTTCTTGAGCCCTGTTTGCTCTCCGCTTCCCACTGTCTGCTGCATTGAAGGAAAGGTATTTAAGTGAAGTCGTCATAAGAGGAGACAGGTGAATCTGATTTTAATTCTGTTGCAACCAGTTTCCGGCAACAGCATGACCTAACACTCTAGTCTCTTTCCCCAGGGGACATTTTTATATCTACAACTCGTCTTTGTTCTTAGACTAAGCTCAATTCCTATCAGCAGAGTCAGCAAGTTGCAGAAGCGAGGCCGTTCATTCTTCGAAAACCTTATTGTCATCTCTTTTACTGCAGGCTCACTTTTGAATCTGGCTAAGCATCCAGCATCAACTGTTCAAATTCTGGGTGCTGAGAAAGCACTTTTTAGAGCTCTGAAGACTAAACGTGATACACCCAAGTTTGGTCTGATTTATCATGCTTCTCTTGTGGGACAAACAACTGCCAAAAACAAAGGAAAGGTAAGATTCATATGTTGCCATTATGTTTTCCTCACGTACCACTGTCTTGTAACAATTTGCAAGAAAGACTGTAACAAATCGATTTGCCTTAAAATCAGAAGTGTTAACTAAGGAGCCAAGACTTTAAAATTTTGCCTAATTTTATTTAAAGCTTGACCATAAGTCTAATCTGCCCATTCTCAGACATCTTAAATGAGATTACATTTGAAAGGCTTTGTTCCATATGTCTCCCTAGTTTATCAGCTGTATTTGATTCCATAGGCAAATACATGAAGACTTTCAGGTGCAGCCTTGCTGAATCAGTGTACTAAACCAAACAATACTACAGGAGAAATAGGGCCTATTTTAAGTAGGTTGTCCTTCCTAATTATTAGAGGGATGTTTTATTTGGGTACGTCTATGGCAGGTAAGCTGCTCTGTAATAAAGGGAATTTTATCTGATTGGAAGCAAGCTAGTTCTTGTGTTTCTAGATTATTATTTTATTAATAATTAAATTACTAGATTTTTTTTCCTGATCTATATTTTTTTATTGGCCTTGAGCACCTTTTTTGGGGCTTAAAGGCAGGGTATATGTTGAATGAATGATTGCAGAGCACTGAGAATGATCAGTTGAACTAAAACAAGAATTCACTCTGAAATCAGCTTGGGATGATAAATATTTGAATAATTAAAAGTCTAGGCAATTCATTTTTTGAGCAGTTAAGAAGATTTTTGACTAGAAATACATTGCACGTGTGTAGGTGCCTTTAAGTCACCTGTTGAATTACGGAGACCCCATGAATTTCACAGGGTTTTCTTAGGCAAGGAGTACTCAGTGATGTTTCTACCACTTCGTTCCTACAGCACCTGGTATTTGTTTCTGGTTTCCCATCCAAGTATTATCCAGGACTGCCCCTGCTTAGCTTTCAATATCAAATGAGATCTGGCACCTTTAAGGTATTTAGGCCTTTCTTGAAATGCAGTACTAGGTTCTAATTTAAATTGAGTTTGCTTTGTAAAAGTAAACCTGAACAATTTAATGTGGTGTATTATGTTCTTTGTTGTCTAAATTCCATCAAGAATTCCTCACTGTGTTTCTTTGCATTGGCGTGGCTCGCAACTGCGTATGTACAGTAAGTTGTCATTGTGGTTTCACTGGGGACATTTCACTCTTTTCTCTAAGATCTCACGAATGCTGGCAGCAAAAACAGCCTTGACCATTCGTTACGATGCCCTTGGAGAGAGTACCAGTGCTGAGATGGGCGCTGAGAACAGGTTGAAAGTAGAAACAAGACTAAGGCACCTGGAAGAGAAAGGGGTGAGTGACTGGAAGTAGAAGCATATCTTATATTCTGGGGCTGAAAAGAAAGTAATCTGAATCTAGTTGGGCCTCCTTAAGGACAACAGGACATTAAGCTGGGGACCAAAACTTGAAAAGGTGGATTGTTCCTTCAGCCTTCCTAGTATGACTGTTCATAGTAGATATCACCCCCTCATTGTCTATTCTTACTGCTTTCTGAGGCTCAGAGGAAAGCCTGTACTGTTGAACTCAGGGTACAGGTAGGTTCATGAGGGAGGAGGCATTGTGCCAAATATGGTGGTACCTTTTTTACTTTGTCTTAGGCAGCAAAATGTCCTGGCCTAGCCCTGAACTTAGCATAGCTAGTCTGGCTCATGTTGCCATTCAAGCCAGATAGTTGTAACTATGAATAGGAAGGCTGTGCAGCCATGACGTGGACTTCACATCAGAAGTCCCTGAATCCTGTGTGGAAATCAGAATTTAAAGGTTTTGAGAATATAGCCCTGTCTTTGGGGGGACAGAGGACATCTGCAGGGCTGCACCCTCTGGCTGGTTTAAAGAGAACTATGATAATGCCAGGGCTGATGTTGAGGCCCTGCTTTCCCCACTCACCAATAGCTGCTAAGCCATAGAATGGCATTCTGTGGGAAGCTTTATGAGGAAGCGTTACATACTGGGTACTGAAAGTGTGTGGGAAAGATTACTGCAGAGAGAAGGGGGAGGGTTTGACTGAGTGGCTGAGCAGAGTTCATTAGCAATACTATGAGACTGTGGCTTTGCATCCCCTTTACAGAGGGTGGGGTGTGCTGCCAAATAGGAAGCTGGCAAATGTTTGGCTGATCTGGTTTGATCTGTTAGTGTGCATATATTAGGCATCTGTTATTGCCAGGTTGAATTGTAGCTTTCTTAGTCCTCAAGCCATATCCCTTTTGAGACCTGGCAGCCTTGCCACTTTTCTTCTGGGCAACAAAACTGGCCACTCATGTAGTATACTGGGGGGTGGCCTAGTAATTTTCCCAAAGTTGCTATAAGATAAAATAGATCTGAATAAATTAAGCTGACATTAATTTGTACTTCCTGTGAGCACAGACTACTTTGCTATACTGTCATTTGGAGGAGGTTATTCTAATTCATTTATGCATTCCATCTCTGGTCCCCCCCCCCATTCAATTTTAATCTTTTTTCAAGAACTAGAGGGTACCCACCTGTTGCTGCTGCTGCTGCTGTTCATAACTCTGACTTTTTCTCCCTCAGATAAGGCGAATAAGTGGCACAGGAAAAGCCGTGGCCAGGGCAGACAAATATCAACATAAGAGGTGGGTAGCTCTGTGCTCATTTTGCCTTTGATTTGTTTTGGCTCTTGTTTTAATAACTTAGTTCAAGGTTTGCTGGATTTAGAGAAACACCTGCTGTTTGGATCAATAGAAATATTTTCAGTGTTGTCAGTATCACCTTAACCTGCTTGCTGTTTGTGGAGGTGGCTGAATGGATATAGACATAAACAACATTTTTTAAAGAAAGGAATAGCTTGAGTTCCAGCTAGAACAAATAGTGTCATGGTGTTCTTTTGATTTTATAGTTCAGACTGGGGGCTTCTGTGACACAATGGACAGTGCTAATTAGAATGGATTTATCTGCCCACTCATCTAATGTGCGGTACTTTGCAGGGCTTTGTATTTACACATTTGACATTGTCTGTGGATGGGGCTTTGCTTTAAAACACCATCAGTGATTTCAAGCAAGATGAAAATCTCTTTCAGGATCTGCTCTTTTGACAAGTGGCAACCAGATTGCCAGTAGCTGTGCTTAACTGACTCTTTAGCTATGGTAGCAATAGATGGCTACTGGGCATTTAAAATCTCCAGTGGGAATAACATCAGGAACCTGAGAACTATGGATGAGTCTTGCTGGAGGAGGCCAGAGACTGGTCTATTCTACCCAGTTATCTTTTTGTTCAGCATCTAGCTACTTTGTTGTTGTTGGTTTTAGACTCATCCAGATAACACCAAACCGTAACTCATGGATCTGAACTTATTCTCCGATAATACAGTATGATTTTGCACTTAACAAGCCTCCACTGGCTAATTTAAGGAAATTTGTGTAAACCAGACTGCATACAGATGCATCCAGCAGTTGTTTCTGCAGTTGCAACAGCACTTTTTCTGGCTACTGTGAACACTGGAACCACAGCGGACATAGCCACATACGTCCCAGTTCATGCCGTTTTTCCAGGCAGTTGTGTCATGATGCCTATTCACACCCTCAGAGAGAAAAATGCCTTTGTGAACTGATTTTTAGCCTGCAGTGCTGTGCAGTATCTCTGTGAAAGTTTTAACCTGTTAGAGACCCATCCCCAGAGATGATATAGCAGCTGTTGAGGACAGCTGCTCCTGCTGAATAGCAGCTATTGAGGACAAACAAGGGAGAGCTGTTGGCTTTGGGTCCAATTCATGGGATGTTCAAAAGCACTTGGCTGTTCATCACTAATAGAAATGAGAAAATAGACTTGATCACAGCTCAGAAATCACTGGTCTTCTCGATGCTGCTGGACTCCAGTTCCCATTAGGACTAGCCAGTAATAAGCCTTGATAAAAACCACAGTATATCACCTTATGGAGGGCTGAAGGCCACCCCATTCTTGGATTAGAGTGAGTGTTCGGTTCTTTCCAGTTGTGGTGGCATTTATCTCACTGTGAAACAGACTTGAGGAAGTTCATAGAAGGAATGAGTACAAAGTTCTTTCTTCCCTTTGTTGTGTGAAAACATGATGGCAAGCATACTAGGCGTAAGTGAAAATGAACTTCCTAGGGCACATATTGCTCCTGAACTGGCATATGACAACAGGGAATTTCCATCTCCACCACAGTGACATTTGGACCTAGGGGGAGTTGCTTTAGTTGAATGGTAAATTTATTATTTTCTCATGCTGTGAACCTATGAACCAAGGATTTCATATAAACCCTGAAAGCCTTATTTTGGGGAGAAATAATATGCAATGCCTGGTGAGTTTCTTGTTTGTTCTGTTAAAAAATAGTTACGTAATGCTTCTATGTAATATTGTTAATAACTTAAGTTATTTTAATTTTTATTTTTTTTAAAAATTAATTAAATTTTTAATTAATTTTTAATTTTTAAAGGTTGGCATATGTTGTTAATAGCTTAATCATTATTTTTAAAAATTGGCACAGTCTCCCTTACCTGTCTAACATTAATGCAAGAACAATGCATCATTTCTTTATCCACTAGAGTACCTAGCATATTGTTAGTGCGGTAGAAACATTGAGTAGGAGTCTTTTCAAAGACATCTGGGATAGTGGGAATCAGTGTGATCGTCACATAATTTCTTGTACCTTTGATATGTAGTGCACTTGCCTCAGAAACTTAGTTTTTAAAACTTTTCCTGTTGTTCAAGTGAAGTGAAGACGTATGACCCTTCTGGGGAATCTACCCTCCCTCTGGTCCCAAAGAAGCGCAAACTCGAAACGGAGGTGGAAGAAGAGGAGGAGAAACCAGTTCCCAAAAAACTGAAAAAGACTAAAGTAGTAGAAGTTACAGGTTAGTTACTTTGTGTCCAGAGAACATTTTTGCATCTGAGAGCTGAAGCATAGAATAAGCTTCTAGATTTATTTTCAGTCCCTCTGAGTCTTTCAGATACTTTTCTACTGGACAAATATAACTGCCTTCTTTGTGCTGCCTCTGACAAACATTAAACATGTCCAGTAGATGCAACCATTTGCCTGCTTATCCATCCTGGTTTGAAATCGATAGTGTCTGCTGCTGACAGAAGGCTGCAAGATTCAGGAGAGGTGTATTAGCAGAAGGCGGAGAGAACTAGTTTTCCCTAATTTCCTTCCTTCTGCAGCCCCCCCCCAGCCAGGCTAAATCTACTTCAGAGGGTTAGCGAACTCTTTAGAATACCTTCATGTACCTGTTGTAGCAGGAAATAGGGCAGGGGGTTGGGATCTCTGAAAGTCTAGCACCACTCCATTCTGATAGAAGTCATTTCCCTTAGAACAACCCAGTTTTTATTCTGGCTCCTGTCTTTTAAGAATAAGCAGTGGCTGGCCTTCTAGCTCTTTCTAGTAAAGCACACCAGACAAGCATTACTTTCCTGTTTACAATATGTCTTCGTGTTCTATATTAGAATTTGTAGACCTGATAAGGTTTTATACAACATTAGCATATACACCTGGCGTTGCCTGGGATTTTATTTTGTCATAGGTAATAGTTGTTAGAAAGATTTGAGATCCTGTGTCTCTAATTCCCCAAACTGTCTTGTCCAGTACCTGTAACTTTTCCCCATATTCCCCAATCCAATCTGTATTCAGGGTTATTAACATACAGAGGTTGGGTTTCTGAGGGAATACACTCGCCTCCTCCTTGCTGGTAGGCCTCGTCTCCATAGCAGCCAGCCTTAGGCCCAAAAGTTCTCTAGCTGAGAATTCTAAAGGCCCCTCCCTAAAACTGCAAACCCCAGGATTCCGTAGAATCTTCACAGGCAGCCAATCATGTGAGGTCTTCGCCTCACACAGCCAATTATATGAGGTCTTCGCCTGACATAGACAGACAGACTTTGACTTTTATATATTAGTAGATAAGAAATAAAGAGAAATAGTGATACACTGAGAGCGTTCCAAAATTCACTGTGTTTCATGGTTTACATTATCCTATTAGATAAAATACCTCCTTTCCTGTAGAATTAGTTCATCTTCTGAAAAAGATATTTTCTCAAAGCCTGGATTTTGCTGGTTTTTGGAGCTAATATGTAATAGTTGCACAGCTTTTTTCTTAGGCTTACTTGGTATTATACTGTTCCAGGTTTTTCTAATCATGCATACTACCCAATGGAAAGATTTTAAGCAGAAACATTGTGGAAACCTTTCACTGTGGCCTTGAAAGAGTCTTGTCTGGGAAAATGCTTTGCCTTGAAACAAAAAACACCCAAAGCACAAGACACTTTTTACGGGAATGTAAAAGCTTCATACAAACACTAGAGTAGAAGCTATTTCTACAGTAATAATACACATTAAAGTCTGGTTTACTGGAGTAGATTGTACATCAAGTATGTTTAACATTACATAAGTATGCATAATTTCCTTCAGTTGAATATGTATGTTCAGGTAGATTTGGAATCTGAATTACGTGTGTTCTGAAAGATGTGATAGGCATAGTTCTAGCTTTTCACTTCCTCCTCCTTTTTGCTTATGATACTGAGGGAAGTGTAAAACTTGTTCTTTTGAGTGAGAGTGGAAATACTAATAGATGGGTGAAGATATCACTTTGCTCAGCTTTGTGTAAAGTAACATGTCCGTGGTTTCATTTGTCTGTAGCAATACAGTCAGCCCTCCACATTTGTGGGTTTCACTTTTGCAGATTTGATTATTCACGGATTATTTGCTGTCACCTCTGCTGCCTCCCTATGCCATGTTTAATAGGGATTGCAAGCCTCATGAGACTGAGCAATCGCGAATGAGGCTTGTGAGTCCCTATTAAAAATGGTGTGGGGCAGCAGTGGGGGTAGCAAGTAAGCCCCGCCAGCCACCCACTTCCGCCTTGTGAAGGAACCCTGAGGCCTCAAAGGAATCCATGGTGGACTGAATATGGTGATCATACTTTTCGTGTGTGTGCTAAATATAGTTTGGGAGGGCCTAGAGTTAGTCATGGTTTTTCCACTTTCATGGAGGTCCTGTGCCCCTCACCTTAGTGAATGTGGAGGGATGATTGTATTTTGGAAAGGAGTTTTTCCAAGCTGGCATGTTTTCTGGCTAGAGATGTAGGCCAAAGAAGGAGCTTCCTAGCCCTCATTTTGGCTTGAAACTGTTGTGACAAACACTGCCGGGAGCAAACAGTTTAAACCTTCACAAAGGAACCTACTGCTGTGTCTGAAGTGTCAGTGGCAATGAAATGTAGGTTAAGTTATTCCACATTGTCATTTGTGATGGGCTTCCATGCTGGGTGTAACAGTTGGTTCCTGCTGGAGTGTCCCCAACACATCCATTCTTAAGTGTTTGTTCTGCTAGATAACAAAGCTTATTATAGATGAAATGAACATTTGCATGATTTTCATGAAATTGTACTTGGAAAGTTTCAGATACATTAATTTCAGCAAGCCAGAATGAATTAGGCAGCAGCTGTGTGTACATGGTGTGTGTAGTTCCTATCTAGGCAGAGCATATACAGCTCAGAACAAGCAGTCACCCTCACAGTGGGCTGGAGTACTTACGTAATTACTAGAGACAAAGGAAGAAAGGGTTCTTTGCTCTTTGAAAACTGTGAAGGAAATTTCAGCATTTGCTGTTCTCCCCGCCACTGTTTCAGCTACCACTGTCCCCCACTTACAGAACTCCTCTGGTACAGGAACTTCATCTTGCCTTGTATGTTGTCCCACTAGACAGCAACAAGATGCAAAGCAAGATACAGAATTCCTGTACCTTAAAGGGGTCTTACTGTCAGAATGAACAATGAGCATCCTGCCCCTGTAACTCTTTACTCATTTCCACAGGAACAGTCTGTACAGTAAACCGGGAGGACTTCATAATCTCTCTCCCTTGAGAAACAGCCAAAAATCAAAATCTTGGCCAGACTGTGAGGCCTTCTTGTTTAGATCTCCCTTCTGTTGGGCAGTTCTAACTTCTTTTTTTGAAAAGTTTTATAGTTTATTGTTCTTGTTATTAAAGGCACATTCTTTTCCTGGAGTCTTCCTGGTGGGGGCAGTGTATAAAAGCTGAAGTGATGTGCTGTTTTAATCCAAAGCCCAGGGGAATTATCTTTAAAAATTAAATGCAGACAGTATATGGCGCACAGTGCCACGGCACAGTCCCAGAGATTACGTGCTATTTCTTGTTAAAAATTCCTCATCAAGTTCTTCAACTTGGTTTACACTTAAATACTGATATTAGTTTGTTCCTGTTAGGTACATTTTTCTTTCTGCTCTAGTTTATATGCTGCTGCAGTTGAAAAAAATTCTGGGTGCTTTTGATGGATGATAGCTCTTATGTTAGACTCTTATGTTGCTTTTTAAAAAAGTAGAAGAGGAAGAGGAGGCAGTGGCAGAGGAGGAAGAGCAAGAAGACAGTGAACCTGTCAAAAAGAAGAAAAAGAAAAAGGAGAAAAAACAGAAAGCTCAAGAAGAGGCAGTTTGGGCGGATGAAGATGAAGAAGAGCCATCAACAAGCACAGCAGTAGAGGTAAGACAACAAGGAACAGGGTGGAGAGAAAGGACACTTGGATCGGTTGACAGATCATGGGTGACTTGCACTAGTTCTGCAGTGAATTCTCCAACAGTAATAGCAGCAAAATTGCTTTTCTCCCAACCTAAATCATACTACTGAAATGAAGAGAACTTTGGTTAACTATGGTTTTTTTGTGTGTGAGAAAACTGTAAGCTCCATTCAGTTCTCTACTCTGAACAAATTCCCAGCCTCAGCATTTTTTCATTCAAAGTGTGTGTGTTTTGCACTAGGCTATGACTGTTGAATCGTGGGCTTCTGGCAGAGGGGGACAAAAAACAAAAGTAGATCCCACAACCCTGAAGTCTGCCCATTGCTACCATAAAATAATTGATATCTTAGTGCACACAGAGATCTTTAGGGTTTCTGAAGCTCTGTGTTTGGAGGTATAGAAACCACTGTCACCCTTCTATCTGCTTTCTGACCTAAATGATTTGCTTTAAAAGGACAAAGAATCAGTAAGATTCTATCAAATACAGAATGATGCTGAAGAAGGACATTTCTTATCTCTTCCCCAACCCCCATTCCAACTTCTGCAGGATTTTTCTTTTGTATGGGGATAGGTTACTAGCCTACCCATTCCTGTGGTTTAAAAATATTTAGTTTTCCAGAGGATCTACATTCATTCTAGCCTCCAAACTGTGCTTGACGTTTCAAAAGATGGCACATGTATCCCATAGCCCAGTCTGTTTCAGCATGCTCGGACCGTCACATTTCTTAGGATCTTTCATGGTCAGGAACAGAGTGGTGGCCATGAGGAGAAATGATCACTTGTGAGTCATGAGCAAAGTGCAGTAACTTGCCTGCAGGCAAACTAATGTAGCCATGGTCAAGATAACAGGCGGAGGAAATGTTCTGGTACATGGTGAGGAAGCTGTGGGCACCATCCATGCTGTAATGTTTGGTTGGTGAGTGTCTTGCCTCCATTTACATCCCCCCTCAAAAATTCTGGCGTAGCCAATCTTTATTAAGCCTTATAGTCTCTGCATAAATTGTGGAAGAATGACTTTGTTCTGCTGAGATACTTAAGAGATGAAAGCTTTTATCTTTTCTGGCTAAGTGCTGTTGACTCATTTCATTAGGGCTTTATCACTGGTAACCATGGATTCCTGCAGTTTCTGAGATTCTCCCGTCTAAAGAGATTAGCAAAGGGAAGTAGAATAGGAGCGTGTATGCCTACTCCTGTCTCCCTTAAAAGGAAAAATCCTTTGATTTCCTTACATTCAATATTAATTAAGTAATTATATTCAGTATGAATTATTTAACTATTATGAGTGAGTATGGCAATACTTATTTTCAGAGCACAGAGAAGAAGAAAAAGAAGAAAAAGAAAATTAAAGAGGAGCCTGAAGATGATAACTAAGAAAAGGAAACCACAACCTCTTGGGACAACTTTCATTGGTCTTCTGTGTCCTAGGACATTTGCTTCACAAATATATTTTTGCTCCATAAAAAGGGAAGGCTGAGGAATGCTTTATCCTTTCCTTAGGACAGATTTTCTTTTCTTCTCTTCTCTTCTCTTCTCTTCTCTTTTCTTTTGTGTAGATTCTTTTATCCTGTCTTGTAAGTTTCCCTGACCTTTTGTGTTAATATAACTATATTCGTACTGTAATATTGAGGTTGAGAGTTACACTTGAAAAGCAATATATAAATATTTTAAATTAGCAAATAATATTTCATGAAATCTCATCTTGCAGAGTCAAGTCTGAATAAAAGTACTACTTTCTATCTGTCTTTGTCTCTTTTTTTTTCTCCCTAGTTTGGGAAAAATTTAATTATGCTGGTTTAATTTTGTGAAATGTTATACAGGGTATTTACAAGCGAAAGCTTCCTTGGGAAGATGTTTTAATAACTGGTGTACTGCACTTCCATTATAATGGGCAATGGTTTACATAGAGGGAAGATGTGCAAAAGAAGATCTAGAGTAATGTTCACAGCAACATCTCCCAGCCAGGTGTCTCTGGGTGATGGACTACAACTCCAATTATCCCTAGATGGTATAACCATTATTTGTGTGTTCTGGAGGTAATGAATTTTGCAGATTTGTCTAACACATTTACTGTTAGGGAAGTGCATGTTCTCATGATATATTTGTGGTAAAAAAAAAGTGTTTTATATGTTTTCCACTCGATTCTTCTCATTTTCATTTAGTCTGTTTTAAGGCAATCTGTGGTCCTTCCTACCTTGAAATGTTTAGTCAGATGTCACAATATAGCTAATATACAGCTAATGTACTAACTCATGCTAGGACCTAATGGAGCAGGGGCAGGAAAATTTGTCAGTTTTGGAACTAGGATTACTCTTTGAAAGCAGGTGACATGGCAGGCCAAATGATATCAGACAGACTTGGCCACTCCAAGGCCCGCTTTCTCTCCTGATGCTATGTGCCCCAATGTCCATTTCAGGTTTCTCCTTGCAGAGAACTACGGAGTTTTGCACGAGTCCTGTTTTGTACGAGACAAGAGGTGTGGAATGGAATTAGGGAAAACACAAGGATTCTACCCCATGTTACTGTCTTTCCCAACTGGGTAGAGTGGAGCTAGAGGATTTCCCCTTTGAGACCAGGTTACAGTGGGGGTTTTTTTAAAAGCTGTGGTTGATTTTTGGTGTGCAGACACAAATGTATTGCATCTCTAGCTGGCTCATTGTTCTCTGTAAGTAATGTGTGATTATATTTCTCCCAAAGTCAAGGTAGTGGGACTCCTCTTGGAGAAAAGCTTGTTTAAGTAACATGGCAGAAAAGCCTACATCTTGTTTGGGCTGATGGAAGGGAGCAGCTGTTTGAAGGCTGTACCTTGAATGGATGTGATTGAAGACTTCAGTGGTGATAAATGTTAAAGCTCATTTCTGGGTAGACAGCATTTATGTCACAAGCCCAGAGATCTTTCTGCCTGTGTGGAGAGAGAACAGAAATAGGAAGTTAATGGACTGCTTCACATACTTCTCTGACTGAGATTATTATATCTTTGATGTGGGCATGCTGTCTGTCTCAGACCATAAAGACAGAACAAGCAGTAAATTCATGTGGTAACTTTGAACCTTCCTTTGATTCCTCCCTTCTCTTACTCCAGTAAAATGGTGCTGGGTTGTCACAGAAGCCTGGATATAAATGCTGCTGGAATTTCAGCTTTTAAAGACTTTTAAATAATGGTACTGCTGTCATAGATATGCTCCTTGTTGAGAATTAAGCTATTAGAAGAAAGAGCCCAGGACTAGAGGGGGCTGAGTTCTGGGACAACATCCAGAAAAGTGACACAGTGGATCGTCGGCTTTAAAGGGGCGGGGGAATGGGGCTAGTGGCTATTGCTCCCCTTCCCTGGCCAGCAGTTGCTTATAGCTCCTGCAAAGAATGCTGTTCACACCATCCTCAAAAAGGAATTGGACAAATTCACTAAGGATAAACGTATGAGTTGCTACTAGTCACAATGGCTATATGCTTCTTCTAGGATCAGATTATGTGTACTAGTTACTTTTATAACTTCACTTCTTTTGGAGTGGTACTTTTGTCTTTATCAGTGAGAGTGTGGCTGCACTAAACAGTTGCAGAGAAATGTAACTTGGTTCAGATGCCGTGCCTGATACTCTGTGGTGAGTATTGAGGTGACAAAAAGGTAGACAGGAGGAGAAGTGCTTTGTGACATAGGTTTGGGTTAATTTAATAACTAAAATTTACCGATTTCTATTTCTATTATTAAGAAATGGAAAAAGCAAATAGTTTTTTTAAATTGTCACTATGATGGAAACCAGCTAGTTTGGGGCTTTGGAACTATAACTACCACTCAATGTTACATCTGAAGAAGTTGGCCTATATCCACAAAAGCTCATGTGAAAATAAAAGCCTGTTAGTCTTAAAGGTGCTGCCACGTTTCCTTCTTTTCTCCTTCTCCTTCCTTCCTTTTCTTACTTGTTTAAAGTAATTTTGTGAGCTCTTCAGAGGTTGTACGCAGAGAGATGGATGGATAATCATTTCTGTGTTGAGTTATGCATAGCCAATGATATTCCCTCTACTCCCAACAACCAACTGGCATTGCAAGGTAAGAGATGCCTATTAGGAGATACAGACTGGTTGACCTGCATCTGGACTAATTATTCGTATGAACAACTGACGAACCATGACAGTAATTCCAAATCATTCTACCTTTTAGAGAGTAATGATGTGGATCTGGTATAAGACAAGGTGCTTGCAACAAACACCCTTGAAAACAAACTGCTGTATTCCAATTCATTGTCTTGGGTTTACTCAAGAGTGATCTTTATACTTGGATGAGAATCTTGCAGGCATGGATGTTACTTGTTAGAATGGCTCCTGTGAATACCAGTGTGGTCCAACAAGCATAGGAAGCCTTTTCTGATTTCCATTCATCAGTTTGGATGCCTTTCTCTTTCTTTGCATGTGATGGTGTTAGCTCCAGGAAATGGTAACTAAGACCATTGGAATGAATATTCTTTACTGAATAACATGAAAGATGTAAAATACCTTAGTCCCTGAGGTTAGGAATTAGGTGAAAGAGATTCAGATGAGCTACAGCTAGACTTAACAAATGAAGGAAGTTCTCCCATCAGCTGGTCAAATGCAGCTGACGCCCATACATGGCCGTGCCAAGTTATTTAATAAAAGGATGCATGTCAATTTGTTCCTCAGAATGACCTTTCAAAAAGTTACCTAGCATGAACCAGCCTTTCCTGCTAGGTGAGTAATTTCCAGATACTTTATTATACTACATCCCCCACACATGTGCTGAATTAAATGTTATGCTAAGTACATAGCAGAGTTTTATTTATTTTTATTTATATACTACCTTTCTCCCAACAGGGGATTCAAGGCAGCAACTATGGGAGCTTCTCTCTATTGTAATTTTATTCCCATTTATCCTAATTTCCGTCTAGCAACAATAGCATGATAAATAACCACTACACTGGAATACAGTGGGAAATCCTGTTGCAGAAAGTCAGTCAAAATGCATTGTCCACATTTGTGTTTAGTCTGGGAAGATTATTCTGAATCAATTCACTGAAGAGCACACACAACCATTAACAGAAACTAAGCCGTGCAGGGGAAGGGGAAAAATGTCACAAGATGGTAGGGTGTTTCTGTAACATGGTTGAACCCCGTATACAGAAGGGTGAAACAACCTACTTCAGGGAGTACTGTGAGTGGAAGGCAGGTAAATGAAAACAGGAAGCATTCTCAGGATGGAGTAGCAAGATTTTCTGAGTTCTCACTAGGGTGTGGATATCACTTTGCACTCCGCTTAAGAACTGAGCCTGGAATTTACCTTTTGGACCACCGGCCATGCTCAAATGTGGGTTGAGCTGGTTCAGGCACTAGAGCAATTGCCAAAATAGGTCCCTTCTTCTTGCGTATGAGTGACCTATTCTAGGAGAGGAGGCATAAAAATTAAATTAATAAATAATAACATACCATGGACATTAAGAGAAGTATCTTTATATATGAGCATTTTCAACCCTGCAACCTGAGTGAGACTAACAACTCAATTGTACAGTGGTTGTACTCAGTTGCTAAAGTAATACACAAAAATGGTTGTTGTTGAGAGAAACACCAGATGATTCAGGTATTGGTTGTGGGCCCCCTAGTCAAGGGGGGCCTGGGCCAGTTGCACCAGTTGACTCATTGATAATTCAGCCACGGCCAGACTGGGAGGGAGATTCTAAGAGTTCTAGTCCACTAAAGCAACTTTTCCAAGTGCAGTTTCAGAAAAGATAGTATCTTGAGCCTGCTGCCTTCTGTGGGGAGAAGATGGCCCTGTTTGCTACCTTTAAAAACTTAGTACATGAGCACTGTTGTTTATGTAGTGCAGTTTCAGAGCACTCAAGCTCAAAACAATTTGGAAAATGTTAAACAATAAAACCAGAGCTCGGAAATGGCTAGCAAAAATTAACAAATAATTTCCCAGTTCATTCTCCTGTTTCCTCAATGAGGAAGTTAATTTGGTTAAGTTAATTTGTAAATTAACAAGTTAGTTTGATTAGGGCGCTTTCTTTCAGAACTCAGGAATAAATAGTGAGATTTTACTAGTTACTTGCTAACCAACGCAGCTTTAAAACTATATTTATTGTTCTGTAGAACTCAGTGTTCATATGTTGCCTCGTTTTTCACTGCAGAGCAGGCAGCAGGAGGAAGAGGAGGATTGTTGGAAAGCACTGAGGTTGTTGGAAACTGGTGATAGTAGGGACTAAACTTGGTTATTCCATTCCTGCAGAATGTGTGCCCAAACACTTATTTTTATAGAAAGTGTTTCCTGTTTGTAAGTGATTGAAGAGATATATTATAGTTGTGTGTCTTCAGGTTGTTTCCAACTTATGGTGACGCTAAGGTGAATTTTATCACAGGGTTTTCTGAAGCTGAGAGTGTGTGACACACCCAAAGTCACCCAGTGGGTTTCCACAGCAGAGTGAGGAATTGAACTCTGGTCTCTAAAGTTGTAATCTAATACTCAACCGCTACACCATGCTAGCTCTCTTGTAATTATTAAACAGTGCAAAAAATAAAAAATCTACATATGTTCAGGGACACTCAAAATATTTCTTGAGAAGAATTTCCCAATCTTTATTCACTAACAGATCTTTGTAGCCACTGATTGTTATACTTTCATATTACATTGGCTCAGTGTCCTCCTCTAACTAGAATGAACACATCGTTCCTTGTTTTCCAGTTGAGACAAATAATCCAGGTCTTTGAAGAATGAGTGAATAGCCTACACATTAATGAGTGTGGAAAGACCTGAGAGATAGATCCATGACCAAATTTAATTAAAGATGTTATTATTAGAAAAAATGTTGATGACAGCCTTCCCCAGCCTGGCAGTTTCCAGACACACTGCATTACAGATCTCTCAAACCCCATCCAACCACCATATTGTAGAATCTACAGCCAAATGCCAGACTGGGGAAGGCAATGTAAACTACCAAAAGATAATTTTTGAAGGATTCAGTAACAAAATGTACCACTAGGGGGCAATGGTAGCCACCAAAGGTGTCACCCTTTAAATCCCATGGCGTCTTACCAAAAACTCCCTGGAGATATAATTAGTGTGTGACAAATTAGTCACCAATAACAGCAAAATTTGAATTCCTCTGTGAAGGGAGGAAGTGGGCAAGCTTGGCTGAAGGCAGCCAAACACAGCTGCAGGGATGAAAGGTTACAAAAACTAAGGCTAGCTTCTGTGAGAAGGCAGATAGGGAACAGTATTCAGAATGGCAGGAACAGATGGAATAGACAAGAGAGACAGAGGGAAGAACTGAGACTGGTTTTGGGGAGCTATGTATGATCGAGAAGTTCAAGGACTAACATGTTATTTTCTGTGTCTTAATAAACTTCCACTAGTTTGTTTTTTTACCACTGTTTCTGTCCATAAACAGTTTGATGGAGGATCTGGTCACACTTACAACTGCAAACCCACCCAAACAGTACAGCCACTGGTCCACAAGGAGAGGGTTCAGCCTGAGGACCAAGTACCCAATCCAGGAAGGGATTAAGCGGGGAAAAGAGCAAGGTGAGAGACAGGAACCCAGGGTTAGAACTGCAGGGCCAGCATGGCAAGGGAATCCATCACACTCTCCTAACGTTAACGTGATTTTCCCCATTTCTATCAACATAAATATTTAAGTCTAATATTCCAGTAGCTCTGTAAAGTGACATTTCTTGAGTGCTTAAGCAAAAAGCATTATATATGGAAGGCAAAATGAACGCTTTAGATCTATATACTTGAGTCTACACTGGCTATCTGGGATTCCAAGGCAGACACATCAATTATGTTAAAGTGGAGTCACACTGGGCAAGATACTGACAGACCTAAGCACTTCAGGCCCTGTTGATTCCATTGTGATAAAATTAAGTAAAATTCTTAACTCCCCCTCTGAAATTAGATTGCTTTACTTTGGTGGAATTACTCCTGCTAGATTTTGCTGCAAATTTTGACATGCTGCTTAGCGTACACTACGTTGTTACTTTTTCAATTCTTAAAAAATACACGTCTTTGTATATTCATCTGATATACTCAGTGACTATGGAACGGTTCTATGGGCTGCCATCACAATGAAGCCCAAGAATCTGGGAGACAGATTGCTATTTATACAGCTTTAGAGTTCATCTTTATAACACAATATAGAGATGATGAGGGGAAAAGGAGATGGTTACCTTTGGCTCATTAAATGCATTGCATCACACTGTGAAGCAATGTGGCTATGTGACAATCAAGGATGTTTCCCTGGCTACTTCAGCCTCTGTCTCAGATGAAGCAGGAATTGAAGCAAGGAGAGTATTCTTAGGGACAGCACTTCTCTGTATTCTATTATTAAACTGACATCGGCAACGCAGTTGAGCAGAAGCGTAACACTTTATCTGACAAAAGCAGATGAAATTGATTATTTTATTTAATTCATTTATATCTTACCTTTCTCCCAGTAATGGGACTGACCAGCAACATATTTAAAACAATACAAATTAAACAATACAAAAGCATTAATAAAGGTATAAATGTAATATTTAAAAAACAATTTATAAACTTAAAGCACTTAAACATTACTAATATTAAAAAGTCATTAAAAGACTATATACAAATCTTAAAAACAGCATCACACAGCATTAAAACCCAAAATCCTAGTCAGTTTGTAAAGGCCTGATGGCACAAGAATATTATGACTTGCCAATGGAAGAAGAGCAAGGTTGGAGCTATCCTGGCCCTTCTATAGAGAGACTTTCAAAATCGGAGCAGCTGCCAAGAAGGCTTTGTTCCCACCAAACAAGACCGAGGCCCTTTCCACACGGGGTACGTAGTATGACGCGGTGTGACCTCTGACAGAGGTCGTCCGCACCTTGGGAGTGGACTGGCTCGGACTACTTGTTGCAGTTCCGCACCTCAGTCCGCTCCAGAGCGACCTGAAGTGGCCGTGCAGTGTGCCTTTTAAAAACCTGTTTTTACAGGTTTTCCAAAAGCACAGAGCGCACCATTCTGAGCCGCTCCGTTCCTGCGCTCCGGTGCAGATGTGCAGGCACGCACCAGTGCGAGCCTGCAGATCTGCCGGGGCGGGCTTGAGGCTGGCAAGCTTCAGTGGTTGGTGGGGAACCTCCACCAACCGGAAGCCGCCATTCTGGACACCGGAGCAGTGCAGAGCGATGAGCTCGCACTACTCCTCGTCAGGACAGACTGAAACAGACCCACCAAAAAGCTGGTGAGTAGCGGCAGGGAGCGTTTCCCTCTCCATGTGCGGAAAGCGCCTGAGAAGATGGTGGGACAAAAAGAAGTGCCTCTCCAGACTATCTTAGAGCTCTGATGAGCTCATGAAGGGGTATATAATCCTTCAAATAACCTGGACCCAAGCCGCATAGGGCTTTATAGGTCAAAACCAGCACCTTAAATTGTGCCTGGAAATGGACTGGTAGCCAGTGGAGCTATTGGAACAAAGGGGCTGTGCGCTCACTGTAGCCAGACCCAGTTAACAACCTGGCTGCAGCTCTTTGGGCCAACAAAAATTTTTGAACACTTTTCAAAGGCGGCACCATGTAAAGTGCATTACAGTAATCCAAACCAGGTGTAACCAAGGTATGTACCACCATGGCCAGATCCAGCTTCTCCAAGAACAGGCAGAGTTGGTGTACTAGCTTCAGGACTGCTTTCCCACAGCTAAAGCTGCTAAAACCTAGGCTTCCAGGTTCAAAACTGAATCCAGGTGTACCCCCAAACTGTAAACCTGTGTTTTCAGAGGGAATGTAATCCCATCTAACACAATCTGAATCTCTGTTCCCAGATCTGTCTTTCGACTGACCAGGGACACCTGTCTCTTGTGTGGATTAAGCTTCAATTCTTCTTTGTGGTCTCCGTGCCTCACACACTAGGAGCTTTCGCGCATGCGTGGTAGCGTTCGGAAGATTCTAGAGCTTAGTAGCTTGGTGGGAACCCTTCCCTCATGCCCGTACTGAGCATGCTCAGCCTGCCGGGCAACAGTAACTCCTCAGTTCTTTCTCATCTGCCCTTGCGAACAGAAGGTTCTTCTGCTTGGTAGCAATTCTTGGCTTGCTTTTGGATAGTTTTTTGGCTTTGACTACGGATTTCGGTTTTTTGGCTTCGATATTGGATAACAGACTTGGTTTTGGTAATTGGAATTCCCCCTTGCCTTCCTCTTCTCGTCTTCATCTTCGTCTCTACTCTTCTCCGTTCTCCGCCTTCCCTCTTAGTGCCTTTAACTATATGTCGGCCCTGTTTAAACACTGTTCTACCTGTGGCCGTAAAGTCGCCCTGACCGACAGGCACCGGGATTGCCTTTTCTGTTTGGGGGAAACCCATAACGTTAAGGCCTGCACCATTTGTCACGAAATCACCATGCAGACACTTCACAACCGCGCATCGAGACTGAAATCCCATTGCTGGGAGGAGTCCCTTCGAGCACGGGACCAGCCAGAAATCCCGACCATGTCAACTTCAACCTCAGGGCATCAAACAACCACCATCTCAGCGGTTTGGGCGGCTTCGGACCTGGTACCGTCCTCCCGGACGCCGATATCATCGCTACCGCAGATCCCGAAGCTACCGTCAGCAGCGTCGACATCTCGAGAGGCTCCTGCGGGTTCGCAGGCAGCGAAACCATCAAAAATGCTGACCACTGCCCAGTGGAAGCATCCTGCCTCCCAAGAGGCAGTGAAGGAGAAGGAGAAGGAGAAGAAGCGGTGCTCACCTCCCAAGGTGACTCGCCCCTTAACACCTCCTCTGACTCAACTCACTGGGGACCCAGTTGAGGAGTCAGATCCACAAGAGGTCCTTGAGGAGTCCGATGAGGAGCAGCCCATG
The DNA here is from genome assembly GCA_948472985.1 of Iguana delicatissima. Taxonomy (NCBI): domain Eukaryota; kingdom Metazoa; phylum Chordata; class Lepidosauria; order Squamata; family Iguanidae; genus Iguana; species Iguana delicatissima. Next base: position 537,124 of record CAOKZL010000753.1, read on the forward strand.
GCTACAGCCTTGCCCTCAGAACTGCCCATTCTTACAGCTGCGGTAACCCTGCTTGGTCACCCTGACACGGGGGACCGCCCGGAGGAATTCCCTGCCCTTCAACGTGCCTCGACCACGCACCGGGCAGACTCGGGCAGAAGTGGATCACGCTCTCCGAAACGACGGGTGAGGCATCCATCTCCACGCTGCTGGGAGACCTATGTCGAGAAGGCCACGTCTCGCCCTTCGACCAACTCACCCCACACCTCCGCTTCCCATGCAGTGAGATACGGCCGAGAATATGCCTGGCGAAAATATCCGCCCTTGTACCTGCCCTACTTTCCATCTTATCAGGACAGGTACTGGTCACCCTACTGCCGGTCTCGCTTGCCATCTCACGAGCGGTATCACTCCCGGCATCAACGGTTGCCGAGTTGATCGGCATCCCGGTCTCCACACCATCGGAGATCTAGGGAAAATACTCCTCACTGTAGGGCCGTGTCTCCGCCCCCGAGGGTAATTTCAACTGTCACCCGCCCGACCTCAGACTCTGCCCCAGCACGGACGACCATTCCGCCCACTATCGTCACACAGGCAATACAACGCCAGAGGCCCACAATGTTACCAGTCACAACACCTTCGGTACCTCAGACGATGGCCGCCACGACAATATTGCCGGAGACTACGCCAACAACAACGCCGGCGGTTACCTTGCAGCTACCATCATCAAGGGAGAAGTCCGTTGAGAGGCCCTTGTCTTTGTCCTCCAGGTCCTACAACGGACTCGGATTCGGATGAGTCAACGGTGACGTCCCATGAGTCCCCTCCCTTAACATTCGGGGAACCAGGACCAGAGTCGGCACCGGAGGACATAAAACAGTTCTCTGCCATCCTTCTGCATATGACTAACACACTAGGACTCAAGGTTGCCGACCCAGTTGTTTCCCCCGTGTTGTTTCCCCCCTGTTGTTTCCCCCCTGTTGTTTCCCCCTGTTGTTTCCCCCGTGTTGTTTCCCCCCGTGTTGTTTCCCCCCGTGTTGTTTCCCCCGTGTTGTTTCCCCCCGTGTTGTTTCCCCCGTGTTGTCCCCCCGTGTTGTGTGCCCCCCGTCGTGTTCCCCCCCATGCTTTTCCCCCGTGTTTTTCCCTCGTGTGGAAAGGGCCACAGAGTTTGGAAGTATTCCTCCATGAGGCGTTTACTATTCCACCCCAGCCAGCCCCGCCCTGCTGGAAGAGATCCAGTCCCTCCTGCAAAAGGGAGCGATCAAACAACTCCCGTCCTCGGCCTCTACCACCGGCTTCTTCTCCCGGTACTTCATGGTACCAAAGTCGGACGGGACCCTGCAACCCATTCTCGACCTCAGAGGGGTGAACGAATACATCCGCCCCAAGAGGTTCAAGATGGTCACGCTGTCATTGATCCTTCTTTTCCTTCGCCGAGGAGACTGGTTCGCATCCGTCGATCTTCGGGATGCCTATTTTCACATCGCCATTCGCCCGCAGCACAGACGATACCTCCGGTTTATGGTCGACGGTACCTGTTACCAGTACAGGGTACTGCCGTTCAGCCTCTCGACTATGCCAAGGGTCTTCACGAAGTGCGTGGCCCCCGTGGTGTCATTCCTGCAGACGAAGGGCATCTCCATCTATCCCTATCTGGATGATTGGCTGTTGGTGGCAGCCTGCAGCTGCAAACTCTTCACGGACATTCACAAGACACTTACCCTTCTGACCCACCTCGGTCTCTGGGTCAACCCGAAGAAGTCTCATCTTGAGCCCGCGAGAGTTCTCGACTTCATTGGGGCAACCCTGGACTTGGTATCGGCCAAGGCCTACCTATCGATGGACCGTGCACGGATGCTCCGTCGAGCCGTGTCTACCGTCTTCAATGCCCCAATAGTAATGGCGAGGAGAATCCAACAACTCCTCGGGTACATGGTCTCGACCACCACTGTGACCTACCTGTCCAGGCTCCGTGCGCGGCCTCTTCAGCACTGGTTCGTCCGAGTCTTCGACCCACTCCTAGACGACCAGAGATGTCTCCTTCAACTGCCCCTGCAGGTGTGGCGCTCCCTGGGATGGTAGCAATCTTAACACCACCTTTTTGGCAGCCAAATCCACACGTCACCGTGACCACAGATGCCTCCCTCTTTGGTTGGGGAGCTCACTGTGGTGACCTCCGAGTCCAGGGCTGGTGGATCGGTGATGAGACCATCCTCCACATCAACGCCCTCGAGCTACTCGCCATCTGGAAAGCTCTGAGGGCGTTTCGTTACCTCGTCATAGGCCGCGCAGTGTTGATCCTGACAGACAACACAACGGCGGTCTGTTTTGTCAACAGACAAGGAGGGACTCATTCGACAACCCTCCTCAACATAGCCCTCGACCTCTGGGACTGGTGCGTTTCACTTCAAATCCATCCGGTGGAGGTTCACCTGGCCGGGCAGGAGAACACCACAGCGGACGCCCTCAGCAGGGACACCACTACCCACCACGAGTGGTCCCTCTCAACCAAGGTGTTCCAGATAATTCGAGATCAGTGGGGCAAGCCGATGATCGACCTTTTTGCCACCAGTCAGAACGTGAAGTGCCACCGGTACTGTTCGAGGGCTGGCCGGGATCTCCATTCCATCGGCGATGCCTTCCAGTTCCGGTGGAGCGAGGGATTCCTCTATGCGTTTCCTCCGTTACCCATCCTGGGCCGAGTGATATCGAAGATCCTCGTGGACCGAGCCAACGTTGTCCTCGTAGCCCCGTACTGGCCGAGGCAGCACTGGTTCGGCCCCCTGTTCGAGGCTGCTTGCGGCTGGATCCTCCGGTTTCCCATGACACCGGACCTCCTGTCACACTCCAACGGGCTCGTCCTCCACCTGGACCTACCACTCCTGGCTCTCCATGCCTGGAGGGCATGACAACCCTAGACAACCCCACCATCGGTAACGTCTTTATCGCGGCCAGGAAGGAGTCGACATGCCACAACTATTACTACAAGTGGCAACGCTTCGTCGCCTTTGCTGAGGAATGATGGGAGCCGGTATTGCCGGTCAACCTGCCTACCATGCTCCACTTCCTTCTACACCTTCAACAGCAGGGCTTGGCGTTCCCTTCACTGAAGGTTTACTTCGCCGCTATCGTGGCATACCAACCTCCACAATCTCCATTGACAGCCCTCTTCCGTCACGATACCGTGAAGCAGTTTCTGAAGGACCTGTAGCACCTTTATCCATCGGTATCGCCACCGCTACCGCCATGGTCCCTTTCCCTGGTGCTGTCACAGCTGACGAGGCTGCCCTTTGAGCCCATGGAGACCACAGATGACAGGCTGCTCACCATGGTGGCTTTCACCTCTGCCAGGTGGGCGGGAGAGCTGACAGCCCTACAGTCTGACGAGCCTTACCTCGTGTTCCATAGGGACTAAGTGGTCCTTTGGCCTGACATCTCATTCCTGCCGAAGGTGGTGCCTAACTTCCACCTCAGTCAAGACATCATCTTGCCGACCTTTTCTCCGGACCCAGCTACACCTTTGGAGTGATCCCTTCACTCCCTGGATGTTCGTCGGGCCCTGGCCTTCTACACGGACAGGACTGTCTCTTTTCGACAGACCCCACACTTGTTTGTGTGCTGTGGCAGGCGTCGAAGAGGCCACAAAGTATCCACCCAACGTTTCTCAAAATGAGTGGCCCAGATTATCCTGCTGGTGTACTAGCTAGCCAAGAAGCCTCCGCCAGCATTGCTCTGGGCTCATTCCACCAATATCTCCCAGCAGTTTCATGTAGATGTTAAATAGCATAGGCCTGGGGCAAGACTAAACCCTGAGGGCAAGGAATACTCAGTAGTGGTTTGGCATTGCTCTCCTCTGAAATATAGCCTACATTACCTGGTATTCTTTAGTGATTCCCAACCCAAGTACTAACCAGGCCTGGCCCTGCTTAGCTTCTAAGATCAAGTGGGATCTACCTTTCATAATTCTTGACATACACGGTGCCTGTAAACTGCTGCACTACATTGTCAGCTAAGGACTTCTTTTCTATATAGCAAGCTGCTTTGTGATTTTCCCCACAAACTTACTTCCTCATCCTCTGCTCGTATTTGCTGCTTCTTCCTCTCTGATCTCTGTCTACACTGCCTGCTCCATACCTCTTCATGCCTTTGGCAGAGCTGATAGGATGTCACTGGGTGTTTTCACCACATGGCAGAAATCTGACTGCTCTCTCTGTTTGTCACTGGTTTGCCTGCTCTCATGTCACAAAAACCTGGACAGATGAGGGCTAAACTGCTTAGCATTAAAGAAGGCCTTTCGTAACAAGTCAGTATTAGTTTTAGGACCATGGATTAAGCTCTCAGCTAACCAGGAGTTAATAATGGGAGACTCCAAAATAAATAACTAAATAAATAAAAATTTGTGCTCAAAGCCAACAAATACATGGGTTATTAAATGGGCTGACTAAGCTTTATTTCTTGGCAATCCTAATAAGCATCTCAAGAGAGCCAAAGAAATGTGAATGCCAGCAATAAAATCAGCATAATTTCCTGACTTTCCATGTTACCCCTTGTAAACACATTGGTGACCTGACACCCTTTCAGGATATGTCACTGAGTAGGTCATCAGTTCAGTGGTTTCTGAAGCCTGACACACCAATGCCAAGGACTGGCTTTATAACTTGACTGCTCCCGCTAGAATCAGAACCCACAGCAAAACTTGTTTCCATGGATATTTCATACAGTGGCAAGCCATACAAGTATTTCTGAAGCCTACAGGTTATAAAAAACTGTTCCAATTGGGAGCAGCGTTGCAGTAGAGTCAAGACTCACAGGGTTGAAATCCCAGGTCTGTTGGATTAGCATGAGCTATGAGCTCATCTGCCACTCCCATATTGCCCCATAAGTGAGCTGAACTCCCCACTATCTGAAGTGGGCATGGATTTTCCCACCAACAAAGCAAAGTTATGAGCTATCCTTGCAATCCAGTTGTGGGAGAGGGGACTCTACCTGCCCCTGGCAGAGATAAAAACTGCCAGATCAACACCGACATCTCTGTATTTGGACATCCCTGGGAGTAATGCTATAGAGTGAGGGCCTGCACTGCAGTTTTTACTTCTGCACTGCTGATCAGGACAGATGGGTTTCGCTGCTCTGGTGAACAATCTTTGGTGGAATCTATACAGGATGTGTGGGAGGGTTCTTAACAGAAATCTGATCAGCTTAATAAAGTATCAACTATCTACTTCTTTTTCTATCAGTTCCATTTATATCCCACTTTTTCTCCAAGGATCTAATGACAGCATATGTGTCCCTCCTCACTATTTTGTGCTCACAACAACACTCTGAGGTGTTGTGGCTAAGAAAGAATAACCAGACGACAGTTACTCAGTGAGTTTCCAGGCTTTCAGGAGGACTAGAACTCGGGTTTCCCAAGTACCAGTCTAGTGTTCTAACCATTACACCACATTGGTTCTTTTTGTAGGTATCATACAGTTCTCCCTCCACATTCGCAGGTTTGATGTTTGCGAATTTGATTATTTGTGAGCATGCATGCTTCCCTTCCCCAGTTCTCCTCCTCCCATTCTTAGGCACTTTGCCCCAGGTGAGTTGTCCAAGGCAAAACAGAAGGAAATCACATGGAGGGGAAGGCTCCAAAGTTTCCCCGCACTTCCCATGCATTTTGTCCCAGCACAGAGAACTCCTACCAAGGCAGAATGGAAGGAAATTGGGCAGGGAGGATGGCTCCCAAGAGCCTTCTTTTCCTCTTCTGGAGTTTCTCCCTCCTCTTCCCATCCATTTTCTCTGTGGTATGGCAAAGTGCTGGTAAGTCAATGTATATGACTAGGATGGTAAGATTAATTATGAATGTGACAGTATGAACATTGATTTTGTTTTGTTTTAATGTACTTTATATGACTATGGACTTTATCACATGATAAGTTTGTTGTATACTTGCACTGCCTTAGTTCTGGTTTGATCTTCTCACATAGCTTTGTGACTCTTCCATTGCATTTCCATTGTTATTAGATTGCATTCATTGATGAGAATAACCTGTTAGTGGCTTCAGTACTGCTGTTTAACTATTGCTTCTGGTGTGATAACTTCATTCCGCTGCAGTTCTGATATTCCAGCAGTCATGTGGTGTCAGTGAGCCTGGTTTTCCTCCCTGTCTCCAAGCAGACTGAAATCACTCTACTTCTGGTATCTGGACAAAGAAGACATCATGGTGCACAGAAACAGCATTACTCTTATTCTTTCCCCAGCACATATTTCTTTTTTAAATTTATTTATTTTGCTGTGATTGTGCAATTGGCTCTGCCATAGCAGTTGTCAACATGCCACAACTATGCAATTAAGGCAAAACAAATAAAAAAATGTGTACCACAGAACCAAAATTCTGCGCTGTCGGCCAAAAACACACAAACAAAAAAACCAAATAAGAACAATATTGTTTTTACTCCATTTCTGGTACATATTTCCTTGGTAATTATTGCTTTGCCATAATTGTGCAATTGTGTTGCCATAGCAGTCGCCAGCATGCCACAATTATGCAAATATGTCAAAATGTATTTTAAAAGAAATACGTACGGGGAAAACTGAAATTGTGTAATTGCAGCAAAAAAATAAACAGTATGCATGGGCTATGTACTATGGACACAGGTGGGAAGGCGGGATAAGCAAGGCAGTGCAGAAGACTGATTGTGGGAATATGCATCAACAAAGTGGCACCACAGCTTTATTGCAGAGAAGGCATGAAAGTGTTTGTTCTGTACCAGTATGTTTCTAGCAACACAATTGCTGTGAGACAATTGGCTGGTGTGATAAAGCCGTATTAGTACTTAATTGTCTTCTCTCTGAACAATGGGAATATTTGGTTTCAGTAACTTGTTCTGATTGCTATTTGACCAGTCCAGACTTTGGCCAAAGCAGATTCTGCTTCTCAAAACTATTGTCTTAAATCTTCACTAACATATGTTTGTTTCTTGGCAAAGTCATAAGTCTAAATTTAAATCTAGAAGTGGTTTCAATCTTAGCTGGGCTGTGCTAAGTTCTAATCATAATGGCTGCCATTCTTTAACATACAGAACTAATCTCTTTGAAACATATACCTTCAGATGCACCACAGGTAATAAAGTTGTTATGCCCAGTTTTGCTGTCCAAATCATCTGGTTTTTCCCAAAATTTAAAGAGAGTAATGTGGCGAGATGGACTGTACTCATGGTATCCATCTCCATGGAGACAGGAAGGATAGTTTAAATGCTACAGCTAATGGCAAAATCATGCAAAAGCCATTGGGCTGTGCACAGTAAGATATCAACAAAATGCATATTATAAGTGAACTCAAATCCAGCTTTCAAACAGATACCTCTGGGGGGAAAACAAGACTATTAAAATTTACAAAAACATCAGTTGTTTGTCACTGGGTGCAGAATGAAAGAGAAATGCAAACTGAGCTGTACTGTAGCAACTAAGAAGGCAAACAAAATCGGGGCTATTAAAGAGAATATACAAAGCAGAGCAGAAAATGCTGGGGCATGAATCAGAGGAAATGCCACTCCTTAACTACAGATCATCCCTTGATGTCAAAAATGGTAATGGGAGAATGAGAGAAGATAAAACCACAGGAAAATGAATGGAGGCACACAAAACAGCATCCTCGGAAGAGACAATTTAAGAGATTATGCCTGCTCTGAAAGAGGACACATCAAAGCATAAATGTATTTATTTTAGATTAAATGAAAAGAAGAGATGGGCTTCTACCTATTATTTAAAAATAAAATAGAAATAACTGTTCCTGCAGTTCCTCAGGCAATATCTGGAACATAATGTCCTATATCACCTTCAGGTCTACTGACCTTCATTCAAGATTGTACATAATAATTAACAGAATAACCACATAGTTGCACTCTGTGGGCTACCTATTTAGTAAGTTGGTCAAGAGCAGCATGTTTATGCATCCAGGACTAACACACCCTAATAACCTCTATTTGGCGAAATCAAATATCTGAATTACACATTGCTTCTGTTGTTGACAAATCTGCCGTATACCCATTTTCAGTGCATGTTGTACTGTAAAATAACACACCAGAGTATTAATACTTACAACATAAGTAATGTTGTTAACTTTGATATATGGGCATGAATATTTATAATACAAAGAAGCCACATGTTACCTGAAAAAAAACCCAGTCCTCTGTTTGCTGTCCAAAGCCAGCAAGAACATCAGGAGACGCATGCTGAATCAGAACAAAGGCCAGCCCAGTCCAGCATTCTCTTCCCACGGGGGCCACATGCCAACGGGAAGACCACAGGCAGAACATGAATGTAATGGTGTCTTTCCAGCTCATGTTCCTCAGCTGCTGGTACCGAGATGTACGCTGCCTCTGATACTGGAGATAGTCTTTAGTCATAACGACTAGCAACTCTTCATAACCCTATCTTTCATCATTTTGTCCCACTCCGTTTTAAACCTGTCCAGGTTGGTGAAGAGCATTATGCTTTGTGGTTTCAAATCTCACTGTTCAACTATGTGCTGTGGGATTTATTTACTTGGTTGTGTTGGCTTATAAAGATGGCCTCTTCTCTGGCCATTTCCACACGACGATGCTCTGCCGCGTCGTCTCACTGCAGTCCTGGGTCCAGAAGGGAGCGCGTCAGCAACGCTCCCCTCTGCACCCGCTCAGTCCATGCAGAAGAGAACGCAATGGTGCCACGTCTTCCTTTCGCAGTGCAGCTGGGCTTTTTCTATTGCTGGGCTATGGAAGGAAGCATCGCCAATGCACTTCCACATGGCCAGAAGTGACAGGAGCATCCTGCAATCACAGACGCAAAATGGATTTTTTTCCGTTTTGCGAAAACTGCGCGAGCATAATGCTCCACGACAGTATGGCAGCGGGATGGCAACAACATCATGCAGAAGTGCAACCTGCTGACCGCTGCCATCCTGTGGCAGAAACGAGACAGCAACTTCATGCGGAAAGGGCCTCTAACTTACTTATTTTGCGATATTGTTAATACTAGAGAAAATCTGGTGAATCGATGGGATATACCTACATGTTGACTCACCATTCAGCAGTTCATTATCTGATAAAAGTTAGGTGTTATTGTAACAAGTGCATATAATCATGGCTGGTTTACAATGGTTCAATTGGATCAACAGCCCAGTGTCCTGCAGAACTAAAAGCGCAGTGGTAGCAGGTAGGGACAGATTCTTCAACAAGCAAAGGTTTACTTTTGGGGCAATGCTTGCCCTCCACTCCATTTCTATTCTGCAGGGGAGACAGCTGGCAGCCATTTTGTGTGCTTATGTGTTAGAGAAAAATCTGAAGACAGCCTATTCCAACAACATTATATTTATACATATTTCTAAATGAGGAGGATTACAACATGCCTTCTTTTTTGCCCTATATTTTTGTCTGAATTCGTGCATATGCTCTGGCATTCTTCTGGCTCAAATTTTGAGTGATTTTGGTGTGAGTGAGGTAGGCAAAATCAGATTGTATTTGTTGTGTTTGTATATGTTATGAACAATCCCTAATGTCTCTAAAACTTAAATTTTGTGTTTTGTTGTATAGGCTTAGTGACAGCATTCTCAACACAGAAGTGATCTTGAATTGGAATAAATTTATAACACCACAAGTTAGAGGGCCAGAGAGATTGCAAGAAAGTTAGAATAGTACAGTTGTAGTAAGAAGGAACCTAAATATAGGAATTTATTTTTCTTCTTTCATTGGACTGCTTAGAGCAGTGGTTCTCAACCTGTGAGTCCCCAGATGTTCGTGGACTTCAGCTCCCAGAAGCCCTGAGCATTGACCATAGTGGCTGGGGCTTCTGGGAGCTGAAGTCCACAAACATCTGGGGACCCACAGGTTGAGAACCACTGGCTTAGAGATTTCCTTTTTCCTTTTTTTCTTTTTTTGGGGTGCCAGAATCTCTCAACAGAAAGGAGAGAGGAGTCAACTTTTTTTCTGTTGTAATTTTCTATATTCTTGGTTTTCTCCATATTCTATGATATTTTGACAGGTTTTAGAATTTCAGAGAATTTTTTTTGATCCTTCAGCATTTATGCTGAGTTAAGTCCCCGTCAATGCTTGGTATTCCCCCCTTGCAGGGTAGGATTCCAGATTATTTTCAAACTCTCTCATTGTTGGTGTCAAGGAAGGCCTTCCTACTTGCAAGGTTGAATGTGCACCCCTCAAATGTGACTAAGGGTAGATATCTTCAGACCCCTTTTCTGAATTGCATATGTCATTGTGCTCAAGCTCCTGACGTTCTCCAGCATATTGTACTGTTCTGCCCATTGTATATAATTTCAAGGAAAAAGTTGTTAAGGAGGTTATTGGAAAGGAATATCTGTTTAGATAGGCTATCAGTGGAACACTTATTGGAAGATCAGAACTCGCACATTACTAGGCTAATGGCCAACTTTCTGGTGGAGGCAACAAACTTATGGTCTAAATTTTAAATGTCAAAGTTTTACTGTAAATGTATATGTTGTAGTATGCCTAATAAAGGTTATGAGGTGTGAGGTGTGTGTGCTGAGTTAAGTGCAAATGCTAGATCAGACTGTGAGCTTATGTAGCCTAAAATTCTGTTCAGACAGTGGCCAACAGCATATCCCCCACCACAGTTCACAGAAGAAAACCAGGATGCCTGAACTCAAACTGCCAAAAATTATTAATGAGGAAGAACACACAAGCTAGGTGAAGCTGCTGCAGTTTGCTTTTGCCTGAGCCCACTGGGAAGGACAAAATTCTGCCCACTCTTTTCCTTTCTTCTTCCCTTCCTGAGTTAATAGAGTACTCAATTCTCAACAACTGAAGCATGCTGAGGACAAGGGGGAAAACTGGGAGAAGGAGACAAAAACTGCAACATTTAAAAAGTAGCTGAAAAAGTGAGATGACAGAGGATTCAATGGGACCGTCCCTGCCAGATTGGAATAGGTGCCTATGGGAAACTTATAAGTAAGACATGTATACAGAGAAATGTTGTCTCACATTTTCAAGGAACTGATTTTTATATGACTAGAGCCATGTCCAGAATTCCAGGTGATGTTGCACATTGGATTTTTATGAGGACATAAAAGGGCTCTATCTCCCTGAACTAGCTCATCAGAACTCTTAAGACCTTCCTTTCTCTCTCTTCTCAGACTTGTTTGCTGGGAAGAAAGGAGAGAGCCTTCCTGTTGGCTGCTCCCAGACTTTCAAACTCCCTCCCTGGGAAGGCTACGTTTTCTCCCTTCTCTAACCTCCTTCTCCCAGCAAGTAAAAACATTCTTACTCAGACAGTCTTTTAGAAATTGACTGTAATGGGCTTTTAATTGTGCCTTGTACTGTTTTGTTGGTCTTTGCATGGTCTACGAATGAATATTAATAGTGTTCAGTTTACATACTGCTTAATTATTTTTTAAAACATTATTAGAGTTGTACTATTACACATAGAGTTTTCTTTCCTTCCTTCCTTCCTTCCTTCTTTCTTTCTTTCTTTCTTTCTTTCTTTCTTTCTTTCTTTCTTTAACAAAACAGCCCCAACCTCAAGATCCCTTTCTGGGTTACTGTCTGAGTTGCAAGCTCAGATTCCCATCAAGATATATGTGAAGTTGGGATTTGTGTCCATTTACAGTTGAATTTTGTTACTTTAGCGCCAGTTCCCCCACTTTGAAAGAGAGCTCCTATGGAGGTCCTTCACAATTTTTGTTCTCACTACCATAAACAGTCTGGTGTCAGGAGGAAACCCAGCTACTCCTGAGTCACCCCAACTCCACCTTTGCCCCTCAAACTTTATAGACAAACATGTTTTGCATTTTCTTTTAAGAATATTTGGTCCACCACTCTGTATGTGCTAAGGTAGCTCCACAGCTTTTGCTCTTATGTAGTGTGCTGGAGGAGACCATATATCAGGAGGCTTTATAACCCTCTTTGCATTCATTGAATAGGAACTTTTAAGTAGTGACACATCAATCAACTGTTCGTTTAATGGGTCTATTCTTTCGAGGAGTTATTGTTGTTGTCATGTGCCTTCAAGTGATTTCCAATTTATGGTGACCCTATCATGGGAATATCATGGTGACCCTATCTGGGGCCAAGGGTATGTCACGTACCCAAGGTCACCCCGTGGGTTTCCATGGCTGAGTGGGGAGTCAAACCCTGGTCTCCAAGACTGTAGTCCAAAACTCAAACCACTGTACCATGCTGGCATTTGGTGAGCCACAGGATTCTCACCCCTGGTTTAGAAGGTTGTTACTAGAACTGGATAAAACCCTATCTGATCAATTGTGGATTATGATTTGGCTTGTGGCTTACTCCTATGTGCACCATCATATTCCAGACATAATAGTTTAGTGTAGGGAACAGAAAACTGGACTAGAATTTGGAAGGTCAGGGTTCCAGTCCCCTCTGAGAACAGGAAACTCACTGGTGATCTTAAGCCATTTCCGCACTGGAGTGTTATAGCGCTATGATTCCACTTGCAACATCCTATGGAATCCTGGGGTTTGCAGGTTCGGGAAATGGCCTGAGTTTTAAAGGAGCTATCCAAGGTACTGAGCTCTGCCTCCTAAACCACTTGTTTAAAGTTCAGTCTAAAAACCCAGAACAGATTCATTGCCCTACTAAAATGGAAGCCACCAACTGCCATCACTGGTTGTACTGTTGTATATAGTAAGTCGGGGTAGAGAACTGTGCTTGGGCAAGGGGCTATTTTTTCTACACTCGACATCCCTTGCAGACCCTCCTGTAGCCCATATGCAGCTTCTGGGAAATTTCAAGAAATTGCCTTTGCATAAAGAGTGGAGCCATGAAGCTACATGACAAGTTATGTTGTGCCTTAATAAGTGTACTAGAACTAAGTGCTACATTACCAAAAGACTCCTTTTAAAGGCATTGCTGGGCATATGGGCTGGGCTGAGGCAGGAGGTAAGGAGGTCTATGATAAGAGATGTGAAAAGCTGCCGTGTACCAAGTTGGACCAAGTGACAATTGCTCTCGGCGGCCTCAGGCACAAGTCCTCTTACAGTCAAGCTGTGCCAAAATTATTTTGAACAGAAATGTCAGGCACTGACCTTGGGCCATTCAAGCACATGCTTTACTAGTGACTTAGAGAGAAAGGGACTGGCCAAAATAAAACAGGGCCTGTTAGAGGAAATAGTTAGGGACTGGGAGTTTTGAAGGAGTTTGGGGGCACCAGGAGTCATTGCCAGCTAGGATGAGCTGTGTGGGAAGAAGCAGCAATGGCCAGAGAACAGAAAGGATATCAGGGTGGCCCTAACATAGGATTTTCTTAGTGAGATTTATTCAGAGGAGGTTTGCCATTGTCTTCCTCTTGGGCACAGAGAGTGTGATTTGCCCAAGATGGGACTCTCAGAGTCTTAGTTCAACACTCAAATCACTGCACCACTTGTATACTGCGTACATATTGTGGCAAGAAACTCCTGAGTTTAGGAAATCTGGCTATCCCACCTCAGCAAATCACATTATATAAAGGGACAAGACTGTTACACCAGTATTGTAAATATCCAAAAACTGGAACTGGTATTGAAATTGCCATGGTACAGTTCTGGAAGGTTCCAAGCAATATTCTTAAAGTGGATGTTTTATTGAAAATAGTTCAAGCTGCATGTTTTGACTACTGTATTTGCTGGCATATAAGACTCATTTCCCCCCCAAAAAATACTGTTTGAAAATGGGGTGCATCTTATATGACAGTGTGTCTTATACATGGGTGTGTCTTATACACTGGAAAATATGGTAACCTGATTTTATCAAAGTGGTTTTATAGGACAACTTAGATGGTGTTCTCATTTAAATATATATAGGGCTACTACCTTTGAATGTGGCAAAAAAAAAAGCAAGAGAGCTCAAGGTGCTCTAAAATTCATTTATTAATCATGGTAAGCATTATTTACAAAGGTGGAAAATGGGTAACTAATACAGGAAGCTCCCACTTTTTTCTTTTTTCTTTTTTTTGATGCCCTGTTATCTGATTAACTCTTTTGATGCTTCCAAATTAAGGACAAGTTCCATTAATTCTACGGGAGATCTTCTCTTTCATCAGTTCTTATTGCCAATGGAGGTTTGCTTAGGACCACTCACACATGTGTGCTGCTTGCAAAGTGAGCTGAAAGCAGGGCGATGGAGAGGTGCTAAGCTGCCTGAGAGACTTTGCAAGCAATACACATGCATTTGGTAACAAGCAAGCCACTTCATGCTCCCTACAGTACAGAAGATGGGTTTCACTTTTCAACCAATTCTGTTTTCTAACATTGCTCCCATTCCTAACCTGTCAGATAAATAGGAGAAGCCTGTAGAGCTAAGGGCCTGTATAAGTGACACATGCTTTTTTTCAGAATGCTTTTGACAACGTTAACAAGATCATACTAACTATTTATAACACTTTGATAATACTTTAGCTGCATGGCTGCTATGGAAGAGTGGGATTTGTATTTTGGTGAGGCACTAGAGCTCTCTGGCAGAGAATTACAAGTACCTCACGTAACTATGTATCCCAGAATTCCATAGGCTATACCTAATCACTTAAAGATGTAATAAAGCACTATAATTTTGTTACATTAAAGAGACACAAGTGGGTATGTGTCTGATAATAACCTGGACTGGAGCCACAGATTGCTTCATGAAAATTTTCTTTGTGGATCTTTCTCAAGCCCTCCTCCTTCTCCCACCCTTTGAAAAAATAAGCCAAGAGGTCACGGATCTTTTGAATAGCATAGAATATGGGGCGGAGCCGCAAAAGAAAGGGAGGATCACTTGAAAATAAGCAGAGGCAGTTTGAAGAAGCACAACAAAAATCTTCACTTCCACCACCCTTAGGATGTCTGCTTTTCACCCACTCTTTCCTCCATTCCATCTCAGTCAGGGTGTGGAAAAAGTGTCTGCCACCTGCTAGTGGTCCCAGGTCTGTTTTTGCAGCCCGCAAGAGTTCCCATGTCCCCCATCACATTCGAGCCAGAAGTGCTCCCCTGCACAAGTGGGGGGGCTGTTGCCCATTTTACCATGTTTGTGGCCATTTAACCCTCCTCATCTTTTTTTTAGATTTGAGATGATCTGACCAGGTATTCAGGGGCCCACCTCCCATATTAACACTACCTTTCTCCAGCCCTTTCTCTCTGTGTTTCATTTTGGTCTCCTCCATTACCCGGAGATGTCACACATGCCACCTCTCTTTCCTTCTGCTTTCAAAGAAGTTACTCATCTCAACCTTAACTCACAAAGTGATTGAGGTCCCAGATGCTCTCTACTTCCATCTTCTTTCCAAAGATTCAATGTTATTAGCTTCATAATGACTCCATAGTGATTTGAACTACAGAAATAGCTGTTTTGCACCACCTCATCCACGTATATCCTGTATGCTACCTCAATGCAGAAACGTTAAACGCGCTTTACTGCGTGTTAAGAAAATGGTGGTGCTGGCAGGATGCCAATCAGGGCCGATGGGGTGGGGCAAAATGCAGAAGAGACACTCCGGTTCAGTTCACATTAATGCTGAGAGATGCGGAATGCGTTGTCGCTACTGCATTTCAAGAGAATCCGCCTTAACTACGGAAAAGATCCATTTATGGCATCTCGTGTAGAAAGGG
Organism: Iguana delicatissima; assembly: GCA_948472985.1. Classification (NCBI taxonomy): domain Eukaryota; kingdom Metazoa; phylum Chordata; class Lepidosauria; order Squamata; family Iguanidae; genus Iguana; species Iguana delicatissima. The sequence goes on from CAOKZL010000753.1 coordinate 552,674, forward strand.
CCCTAGCTACTGCTTTTAGATGGGACAGCTACTGGATTGCTATGACGTTGTGCGGAACTGCAGCCGCTGAAATGAATACAACCAGTAGCTACTGTGTGTTAGCGACGCCATGCGGAAATGGCCTGTATTTCAGCAGCTAAAGTGTCAAAGAAAGGAAAAGGAGAGCCTGGATAGATTATTGATAGATATTGAACTGATGCACAATTATAACATGCTAAGGTGCGCTGCGTGACTCCAAGAGCATATATTAGCCATTCACTTCACAGGTTCACATATTTAGACCATAACAGAAAAAGACAAAAGCTACTTACAAGAATGCTCTCTTGTTGAAACATGAGAAATGTTCCACTGTTTCTTAAGTTTGATTTTGCAACCCTTTCCAGATGGTGAGATCATTGAGCCTCGATTAGTAGGATGTGGGATTTAATTTTATGTAACTTTCTGATAATCTGTGCACAGGGTGGTGGGAGGAGGAGAAAGAGATACAGAGAAAGATAGGGCGGAAAGACAGAAGGACTTGCCCTAGTCTTCTGCTGCCTCGTCATTGTGAAGATATTTTTCCCCTCAACACAAAGATTTGCCTTTTCTTGGCACAGTATCTGTTTTCGAGAGTGTATACACCAAGACTGCTGACAACAAGGAGTCTGATTGCGTGCTCCTTGACCCAAGTTCCAAGCCTGTTTTTTCTGGCTGGTCTTTCTACTCTCTTTTCAACTTTGTCTGCATTAGAGGGACCCTGAGAAAAGGCTGATAGCATTCTCTCCTTCTCACATTCTTCAGCTCCATTACTCATGGGGTGAGGAATGACCAGTGTCTTACACCAACCAGGCTACCACTATTCGACAATGCTGGACAATAATCTTAATATCTGTTGGCCTTCCCATTTCACCTTCAATTTAGAGATTACCACTATCTTATTATAGCACCAGTGTGGTGTAGTAAGCAGAGTGCTGAGGAAGGAAGGATTCAAATTCATGTACGTTTAAGAACTCTCCAGTTGCTTATTTGTTCATTCAAACATATGTGTAAAAATATAAATTTATATAATAGATTTATATCCCACCCTATGTAGAAAAATCTTAGTGTAGAGGCAGCAAAACAACCATTTAAAATGATTTCAATCAGTTTAAGATAGCTTGTGAACAAAACAGTCTAAAATTATTTAAATCACTTTAAAACAGTGACTAAAATGTATACTAGAGATCCAGCATGGTGTAGTGGTTTGAGCACTGGACTATGGGCCTTTCCGCACTCTGCAGCTATAGTGCTATCATTGCACTTTCAACATCCTGTGGAATCCTGGGGTTCGTAGTTTACTGAGGCCAAAGAGCCCTTTGGCTGAGAATTCTGAAGGCCCCTCCCTAAACTGCAAACCCCAGGATTCCATAGGATGTTGAAAGTGAAGTAATAGTGTTACCATTGTGTCCTGGCCTGTCGTCAGCATATTGATGGCACTCAGCTCCAAAACTGATGACGAATTGATGGGTTCACATAGATAATAAATAACATGGTGAACAGAGCAGAAACATGTGGGACTGCAATCCCACAGTGCTAGTTTGTAGATGGTCCTGTAGGAAGAAATGGAACCGCTGTTAACACAGTGCCTCCTGCACCATTCCACAGGTTCTATATAGGATATGGTGCCATGGTGGATGGCACTGAAAGCTGTGAAAAATCCAGGAAAATTAACAAGAGGAACACTCTGCCTCTCCTCTGGAGCAAATTGGTCTTGATAACCAAATTAACTTCAATGCCAAATCCCTTTCTGAAACAAGATTGAAAGAGATTTAGATCAGGGGTCAAAAAGTGAGGTCTGCAGGCAGCATGTGGCCCCTAGAGTGCGCAGGAGGGTGTTTTTAGTGATTTCAACAAAGTTTTTTTAAAAAATGGGACAGTATCAAAAAGTGCAGTTCTCCAAAGTACCATAGGAAGCCAGTGTGATCAGTGTCCTATAAAAATGCTGTTTGGGTAGCACATGTTTAATTACCTTGCTCCAAAAGCACATCTGTGCAATAGAGTGAGAATGCTCATATGTGCCAAGGTCCAGGGAGGTCTTCCACCACCTTTTTCAAAGAATAGGCAGTTCCCCCAATACAGGGAGGCATTTACCACTTCCTGGAACGCCCTAGTCAAGCCATCTCAGCTAGATCTTACTAGCCAAGCTGGGCAAAGCTGACATGTAATCACATGTCTTGCCTGCGTTATCACACCACAGCAACTGAAAATGATCCAAGAAATTTGAGTAGATGGCACTGTAAAAACCTTCCTGAACACTGCTGTAACTGTGGTGTCATGTTCTGAGCTAACATGAGCAACTTTCTTCTTTAAGGGCCTGCCAAATTTGTCATATCAGGCAACCCTTCCCTTTCTGAGCCCAATCCCAACAAGCCCTTCACCATTCAGAACAACTCTGCTGAATGAGACGTTGAAGAAGAAATAACAGGAGTTATTTTTTTCTCTCCTCACTGTCACTATTTTCCTAGCACTTTCTTTTCATTTAGCTATTTGTTATAATCAAGAAAGAGAACCCTGAACATAATTTGTTATTGCTGGGTGCCTTCAAATTAACACGGATTTATGTTGACACTGTCCTAGGGCTTTCTTGGCAAGATTTATTCAGGGGAAGGTTGTCTTTGCCTTTGCCCTTGCCTTTGCCTTCCTGTATAGCTGACAGTGTGTAAGATGCTACAGTTCACTTCGTGGGTTTCCATGGCTCAGCTCTAGTCTCCAGGAATCCTAATCCAACAGCCAAACTGCTACATCACTGGTTCTTGGACATAATTGCATTTTTGTATTTCCACTGTATTTTGAAATTACATCATCACACAGGGATTGCTCTTCATTTTATAGTCCTCAGCACCACAATATGCATTTCAGAGAAGTAAAATGCCCACTTCATTCACTTTGAACAAAGTTGATCTTAACCAGATTCACAGAGTTAACTGAATGATATAGGATGGAGAGACATGCATTGTCTATTGGTGAAGGTCTAGTTAGAGTTGAAAAAGTAACACTGGATTTCTTTTTGTCCCAGAGAAAGTTGAGAACATTGGCACAGTTTCCATACAGATGTGGCAAAAGGAAGGGGAACACTAATTAAAAACAAAGTTTTAGAGAGGCATTTCCATCTTTAAAGGTGATGATTTTCTCCTAAATTTCAGATCTGTTCACTAGCTCATATTTTCTCTCAATTAATTAATTTTAATTAATTTTAATTTTAATTAATTAATTAAGTTCAATTAATTTACCTAGAGGTGTTATCCAGATGCCACAAGCTGAATTCACCCCTTTTTATTAATGTCAGGCATATTTCTCCCCAGTCATTCTGACTTTTCCAGATTAATTTTATGGATAAAAAATTTTTTGGCCAAATTCTGTTGCACCAACATAACAGTAGGTGCGAATACTTCTGCGTTAGTCAACATTGTAAGTAAAGACATTTTTACAATCTGATTTTAACTTGCACTTTTTTTTACAGCAAGGAGTTCAATTGGATTGGAAGAGGGTTTTTTAAAAATATATTTTTAATTTATTGCTGCTGGGACCTTCTGCAGGCCAGGCTGTAAAAAATGTAAAAAAAAAGGGGGGGGAGGAAAGGGAAGTGGCCAGAAGTCCATTTCTTTTCTTTTCTTTTCTTTTCTTTTCTTTTCTTTTCTTTTCTTTTCTTTCTTTGCTAAACCAAGCAGCAACCAATTTAAAAGATGTTCCTTGGAGGCTTCTAGGAGAACCAATCACTCTTTTTGCCAGACCTTGGGGAAGAGTTGACGGCCACAAAATCAGCCTTAGAGGACCACACCCGTCTTCTACAGTGTCCGTCCTTACCACAATGGCCAAATAGGTCAAAATAGAAAATGGAGACATGCAGATTCTTCACTGGTCCTTCTGAGCAACCTAAGCTCCTTAGAAGAAATCCATTCACGCTTAGCCTGACAATTTGATTACTGTAACAGACATTTTTTTTCTTCTTATAAAGCTACCCACTGCCACCTACAATTATTTTAAGACATCTTGCAGAAAGAGATTATTAAACTGATCAAAAGCCTTCACTGTATGCAGAGAAAGCAAAAACCAAATGCAGGCAACCTGCTGCCTTTCTCATGTTTTGGACTGTCATCCAGATCAGCAGGATGAATGGAAATAATGGGAGTTGTAATCCAAAACATTTTAAGGGCATCAGATTGTCTACCCTTGTTTGGACAGTTTAGATGTAGTACATTAAACAGTTACACAAGTTGATGGCAGATGTCCTTTTATAAATTCCTTTTGATCTTAAAATAATAATGGTTAGGAAGCACTCCGTTCATTCTGCCGGTTAATACTGAGGGGGAGATTTTTGAATCTGATTCAGTAGGAAAATAAGGCAAATGAGATTCCACAAGAGAATAATCTTTTCCTTTCTAAAGAAATGCACCAGAGCATCTTGTCTCCTTTGGAAATTTTTGGTAATACAATGTATTTAATATTTCATGCATTTAATAGCCTCAGCTTCTACCAGTTCTTTAATAACTTCTGTGTAATTCTCTTTAGTAATCCAGACTTTTGTTAAAAGTATCTAAGTAGTTAAGCTGGCTTCTCCTGTCACATTGCAGTTTCCAAACACTATCTATACTGGATAGAGAAGCTAAGAGTCTTAGCTTAGAAGCTTAGAGCGGTGCCACTATCCTCCTAGGAATGATTTTGTGAGGATTAAAGCAACTTCATAATAATTAATAATTAAAATCTTTATGAGCATAGCATATTATTGCCATTTCTAAATAAGGGCTGTGTAAGCCTTAAAAAATAATTCTGCCAATAGCATACATGCTAGTAATTTATCAGATTTACTTCAGGGGAAAGGGTAACTTTTTCTGCCTTAATTGTTTTAAAGATTATTCTACTTGAACATTCTTTTAAAATCCTAATCAGTTCTTTATAAACTTCCTTAGAACTCATCCTCTTAACATTCCTCTTTTAACTTGTTTTTCTTCAAATTTTAGTTCGGCTGCTTCTTCAATCATTCTTTCTTTAGAGCTGAAGTTCTTTATGGCAAAATATCTCTTTTCTAACTCTTGAGCTCTCCCTGCACCTTCATCCCCCCATGGCAAATCATGCCCCCAGAAGCCTTGCCAATATAATTCAACTCCCTGGCCTGTTTTTGGCTGAGAAGGTCTTTAAAAAAATAGAAGTGAATGTCTCATCACTTCTTGTCCTTAAAAAGTGCTTTTGCTGGCCTAAAACAGGCCAGAGAAATAACAGTTGAATAGCAAATTCTGCCCTTCTGGAGTCATGATTTGCCATTTTGGAAAGGGGCAATTTTTTTCAGAAGAACTAGTATGGTAAGCGGTTTTGAGCATTGGACTACAACCCTGGAAACCAGGATTTGATTCCCTGCTTGGCCATGGAAACCTACTTGGTGATGTTGGGTGTGTCACACACAGTCAGACCCAAGAAAACGCCATGATAAGTTTGCCTTTGGGTTGCCATAAGTTGAAAACAACTTGAAAGTGCACGACATCAGCAAGAATTGCAGCCTGTTGAAGTCAGAGGAAGGGCAAAAGCTGCAATGGTGGGATGATGTGTCACTCAGACTGAACTGTTGAATAGCACTGCCTCAGAAATGATGTGAGAAAGTCTGAAAGTTTGGCCCGTAAGCGACAATTTCCTGTTACACGCCCTTACTCAGAACCAGCCCTATCAATTATGATTACATATGGAAACCAGTTTCTTGCACAGAATAGCATCCAGGATATCCAGTTTTTATTCTCCAAGGCCTTACGAGGTAGAAAAATAAGCGACTGAACCTGAGTCTAAGTTCAGCAAGCTGACTGACTCAGGATGCTATCTGCCATCTCATAGTTTAAAGGAAAGGGATTTTTATCCTTCAGGACTTACCCAAGACATTTTACTGTCTGAGGCAAAGGCCATGTGGAGCCCAGTACTATTCTGCCAAATAAAGTGGCAGATGAATTTGTCTTCTACACTGACAGTCAAATACCTTTCCTCTATTGCACAAGGCAGAAGGGCCGTGCAGGAGAGGCCTTGCTGCCACCTCCCGGCATCTGCTGCTGTAAGGAACTGCCTCAATCTGCCTAATGGCAGAGCCCTCCCTGCTACCCTTTCAGTGAGTCCATCCAGTTCTTACTTACCCAAGTCTCTTAGTGGCAAAAGTATCTTTCCCTGTTATAGCAAAGCTCTTCCATGCTTTCATCAGCCAACAGAATTAGGACTGACAGATTAGTGTCACCATAGCAGAGCAGGGGAAGTTGCCCCTCACCACCATTCTGCAGGAATTACCAGCTGTAAACAGCCTAAGAAACAGAGCCCCATGTGCATCTGTGGAAAAATACAGTAGCTGGTTATTTGGAAAACACTGGACTTCTGAGATTCCACTGGAGGTCATGAAGACCAGATAAAAATTCACCACATATCTAGGGAAGGAGATTGCAAGGCTTTTTGGCAGAATACCCATGCTTTCTCAGCTGTCTAGCCAGCTGCAATTTTGTGTTTTGTGATCTGACTGCTTTTTGTATTTATATATGTAGCAGAGATAACAAACTGCAAATCCAAGCTGCAGTAGTTATTTTTCTATATGGTTTGGACCAAACTGAAAAGAAAGTCACCCTGACTGTTTACTTCAGAATCAAGACTGGGTTTCTTCCATGTTTTTGATATTTGTTCTGTGCCCTTTCGTTATTTGTGTGAAATGGATACCACTGTTTAAATGAACTGCCTGCATTAAGCATATGTTATAGAAGAGTCATGTACTAACACTGATACTAAGATAGAGTTATTTTTTAAAAATCCTTAATTTCTACTCTTTGGCCATTTCCGCACGGGTTAAAAAAAAACACGGTGCAGTGCATCCTCCACGGAGGACGTCTGCACCTTGGAGCGGACTGGGTTCAGACTACTTAGGGTAGATCCGCACCTCAGTCCGCTCCGGAGCAACCCCAAGTGGTCCTCCAGCGTGTTTTTGAAAAACCTGATTTTTCAGGTTTTTCAAAATGCCAGCGCGCACCATCGCGTGTCTGCTCTCCAATGCAGATTCACAGGCTCACACCAATGAGAGCCTGCGATCTGCGGAGGGCGGGCTTTAGGCTGGCGAGCTTCAGCAGTCGGTCGTGACCCACGACCAACCAGAAGCCGCCATTTTGGATGCTGGAGCAGTGCGGATCTGCGATCACACACTGCTCCTCCTCACCCCAGACCAGACCGGACCCAAAGAAGATCCGGTGAGTAGCAGCAGGGAGCGATTCCCCCGCTGCGTGTGGAAATGGCTTTTGTTTCCAGCATCTTGGAGATTCCACAGGATAAAGGGTACACCATGAAACATATGCAAAAAAATTCCATGTCAACTAGTTAAATACCAAATTACTTTCTCTTCTTCTCATGTATACCAATGGCGCAGGTGCTTATCATAACTGTCTTCATACACATACCCTCAAAGAGCCCCCCAAAATGAAGGCAGATGTATCAACAAAACTATTACAGCAATTTTCCTCTCTATGAGAGTCAGTCTTTTGTAAATAAATAGGTCTGTAAATAAATAGTGCTGGTTTGAGACCAAGGCCATTTCCACCCTACACTGTTATAGTGCTATTATCTCACTTTCAACATCCTGAGAAATTCTGGGATTTGTAGTTCACCGAGGCCAAAGAGCTCTCTGGCTGAGGATTCTAAATGCCCCTCCCTAAACTGCAAATCCCAGGATTCCAAAGCATGCTGAAAATGGAATAAGAGCACTGTAACAGTGTAGGGCAAATGACCCAAGTCACCTCAAAACACTTCGGATTAGAAAAGCAATGGATTGTTATAGTGAATTGTTGCTGTCCACACTACCTCTGCTGTTGTGAAGACAGCATCTGAACTCAGAAGAACCAGCTTTGGAAAGGGGGTGGCAGATGACACTGTCAACCCTATTAACCAAAGGAAGCATATTCAGCAGTAGCTGTGTTGGCCATGCAGCAAAATACAACAAAATCCAAAATCTACAAAGCAAAATACATTTGACCAGCTCCAACACATAAAATACATTATGAAAGCTTTCAAAGCTTGACTGGCTTCTTCATCAGGCAAAGGTACTAAAAACCATACAAGAGAAAAATGGCGACAACATTAGAGATACAGGCCTACATTCTGTCTCAGATGTTACTCTGTTGTCAGTTAAGGTGACATTGAAGGATTTAAATGCAGGACAGGGACAACTGGGTCTCCAGGGAAGTTACTTTTCTGTTGCGAATATGGTTGAAATTTTATTACTTGTCTTCTATTGCTCTTTGTCCCTGATTCTTCACATGGTCAAGGAGGGGAAGGGCCTCTGCCTATGCTGAAATCCCTCAGTACCATCAGTACCAACAGAGCAACTTCAGAGACAGAATGTACGCCTGTGACTCTAACATTATCACTCCTCCTCTAGTATGATTTTTAACATCTTTGCCTGATGAGCAAGCCACTGAAGCTTCAAAAGCTTGCAAGATGTATTTTGTGCTTTGGAGTTGTCCGAATAAAGGTGTCACTGCTTTGTTGATTGTGGATTTTGTTGTATTCTGCTAATCAAAAAGTCCTAGCACTTTGACACTGCAAGTCTTGGCTCACTACCCAACTGGTGAAAACACAAGTGTGGGCACACATCCACAAGAGTGCAGAGAATGGTCAAGAATCTGCCTTTGTCAATTATCACCATCAAGAATCTGAGACAATGGTCTCATGGGACATTTTTGAGGTGAAACTGCACCATTCCTTGAGATTTCTTGGCAACTGCTTAGAGGTATTGGGAGAGGAACTGGCCACATGGATCTATTTGGGATACACAAATCAATAAACACTTGCTAATATACACGCATTTTTGACTGGATTTGGACAGAATGCAAAATGTTATAATTCTGTTCATTTTCAAGCTATGGTTTTTCGTTGCCAAGGTTACTTTAAAAGAGTTTTTGGTTAAAGGAAAGAGAAATATCTCCATTGTGGCTTGGCACTGTAATTTTACGAAGAAGGCCTGGTGATGAAGACAAAGAAAAGAAAGCACCATTCAGGCAGGAAGGGGTTTGGCTACAGTTTGGCCAGCCTGGGTGGTCTGAATATTTTGGGCCCAAGAGCAAAGATAATGAGACAGGCAGGGTCACTGAGTGAAGTGTACCATCTTTCCCACTAACACCCGGTTTTCAAGCAGCAAATCAAACATCTCTTGAACACATTTAAGTGGATTGACTCTCACCCAGTATATTGATACAGTCTTTCTTGTTATGTGGATGGAATGTGTAGACAGAGACACCCACACACAAAGGCAGTTTGGAAACAAAATCACAATTGCTGTGAAACATTCCTTCCTCCAAATGGCATTTTTTGCCAGCCTTTGTAAAAACTACCCTTAAAATAGACAAATCTTTAAAGCTAGGCACATTTTAAAACTTTTGTAGAACTTGGTAGATTTGACCGACAATCTTACAGAGCTTGTAGAAGTAGTTAAATTTTGCCTCCAGATATGGAGTTCATGCATCCATAAGGTAGCCATCCATTCAGCAACTTCATTCAAGGAAATTATTAGTGTCCCCTTTGGGCACAAAGGGGACATCAGCCAGATATGCTTACACAGAGAGAAAGAATGAATGTATGAGTACTTAGAATACATGGAATTATATCATGCTTTCTAGTTAGGTATATATTTAAGGTGACAGATGAAAAGTCAGATACTAGTTTATTTGGAGCTTAAGGGAAAAGAGCAGTCACAAAAAGTGGTACACTTAGCACTAGTAAAAGGGGAACAGAGCTTAATTTGATAACTGCCAGCTGATAGCCACAATTTCTTTACTAGGATGCCCTGGAATTAGAGGTACCAACCAATGGCTCTAAAAACAAAAAATCCAGGGAAAGTTGTTGTTGGGGTCAACAGTAAAATTCTCTAAAGTTCTGAAGATTTCAGAGAACATAGGAGACCCATAAATCTCTCCAAACAGTAATAGTTCCAAAAGGGTAATTTTTTTTTTTGTCAATACTTTTTATTAAAAAGAAAAACAAAAAAAACAGTATATTTCAAATCCTTCTTCGCATTGACATAATCATTTTCCTTATTTTACAACAATATTAATAAAAAAAAGATAAAAATATCATGAACATATTTGCTTCCCTCTCACAGTCACTTCCCCTCTACTCTGATTTGATCTATTTACACTGATCATTTACTTTGCAGTCTCCATAATTCCCAAATCTCTTTGTTGACTGGCCTCTTCTAACCGAATTACTTATTCAAATATACTAAATTTATTATTACTGTTATATTAACCTCTTATTCCATTATCCATGAACATCAATTTGAATAATATTTCTCAATATATTCCTTGACTATATTCAAATTTTTCCTTCCCTTTTCTTTTTTCTCATTTTTCATTCTAGCTGTCAAGTCCTCTAATCCAACATATTCCTGCAGTTTATCCAACCATTCCTCGATTGTCGGTATAGCCTCTCTTTTCCAATAATTTGCAAGAAGCACTCTTGCAGCAGCGATCATATATAATATAAGTGTCTCATATTGTCTATTTTTCTTCTCAATTTGATGCATCATATTGAGTAAACAAAGTTCCGGAGTTAAAGGAAGCTCAATTTGGAGAATATCTGTCATTATTCTATGTATTCTTTTCCAATATCTTATGACCTCTGGACATGTTTACATTTCCAACACTTTTTCTCTTTTAATGCGTACATCTTACTAAGTTTGAGCGGATCCAAATACCATCTGTGTAACATTTTAATATAATTTTCTTTTAAATTTTGTGCTAATGTAAACTTATTAGTCAATTTCCAACTTCTTTCCCAATTTTCCAACTCAATTTGATGTCCTATGTTTTGGGCCCATTTAATCATTGTCTCTTGCACTGTCTCCCCTTCTAATTCATGATTGAGAATAAATTTATACATATATGAAGTCATATGTTCTCTTTTTTCAAATATCACTTTCTCCCATTCATTTAACTGAGTCGCAATTTCTATCCCTTCTAGTTTTAAGTCCATTTTCGCTCTTTCCTTTAATTGCATATATGGAAACCATTGATAGACCCATCCTTCTTGTTCTAGTTCTTCTCTTGTCTTTATACGCTGTCCACTTGTATCTTTAACTATCAGATCTGCATATCTTATTCATTTTTCCGATGGGTCAAAAGGGTAATTTTTGAGGTTACTTTTCCTGAGGATATGGCAGTGTTGGCCCTGAAGTAGAAGTCACCAGCCACAGAATATGACTAAAACAAACATCTTGGTGCACCATTCAAATCTCATTTCTGGCCTCTTGCTATCCTGCTCACCCATGGTGCTGCCTGAAATATACTGCTTCACACTATTGTACAGCAGGGCAAGCCCTGGGATGTGGTGGAGAAATTCCTAATCACAGTACTGTTCCTTGGTGAATCTGCCATGCAAATAAGAATCCCCTAGAATCCTTTTCTTAGGATTTCAGGTATCTTCTGAATCACGGAGGAGCATGTTTTACATGCTGTAAGGAGAGCCAATGTGTTGTAATGTTCGGAGTATTAGCTGAGACTGATGAGATCCAGGTTCATGGGGCTTTGATAACAAAGTCTGAGTGAGGATAGCATTAGATGTATGCTGCCTTAAGAATACTGGAGGAATATCAGGATATAAATGAAATTGACAAATAAATAAAATATGTGGTCAGCGCATCCACATCACTCAGTCTTCCCCAACCTAGTCCAACACACCTGGAAGGCAGTGTATCTTGATTTCAACACAGCTGCAGAAGTCTGGCATATCTTATCTGGTTCTCCATCCCTGCCCCATGCCATACATCTTGCCCTTTTCTTTCTTCAAGTTCCTTCAAACTTCAAGCATCAGATTTAGGTGAATTTTTATTATGTTTTACAATTAGGAATGCTTATGCAAAGTAGGCTATTTGCAGCTTTGATGAATTTGTCTAATTGGTCTTGATTGCAGAATCAGAGCTCTCTTAGCAGCTATTATCCCAAATGTTGAGTGGTTCTCCTAATGACACTCATCTTTCTGTGAGCAATTGCTCCAGGATTAAAGACAGAACCCGGTCCCCAGGCTTTCATGGCAAATTGACAGCACCACTGAACCTACAAAACTGCATGCTTACTGCGTGGATAAGTAATCCCAACTGAATACAGAGGAACTCACTTCCAAGTAAATATGCATAGGATAAGCCTGCTCTCTGAATATGTATGTATATTTTATATCATTGACCTACTTGTCAGGTTTTAATAAACAACAAAGGCATGAAAATAACACAACATCTATATTCGGATCTTGTTTGCTCTTTCATCAGGCCTTTGGTTTCCTCTCTTCCTTATAAATTCTGAATGATCACCTCAGTTTAAGACCACCTAACAGATAAATAAGAGAACTGCTGTTTAAATCGCTAGTTGTAATGTTAAAGAACTGCTTCTGAAAATAACTGGAGCACAATCTGGTGAAATTTAAGTAAAGAGAAAGATTAAAACGTGCGCTTAATTATGTCACTGAAATTAATTAGTCTTAAAAGTGCCTAAATGTCCCTGGATTGTCCCCTTGGTAAATATTCGGTTGACTAACAATTAGAAGTGAATACTGTGTGGTCCTGCACTTCTCTACTGACAAGTAAACCAGGTAACTGTGTATAGGGCTTACCAGGCTGGGAGTAAGCCAAATGTTATCCCAGGTACAACTGCATAAACACTTGAGCAGCAACGGTCTTAAAGATCACAATACTACAATGTTCTGTTAACAATCTGCCACTTTTACCTCCTATCCACACCCGATGAAAATTAAAATGTGGAAGAATGAATGTGACAATGATAAAAAAGCCAAATATATATTCAATAGCATCTCTCTTTTTGATAAGGTCATTTGAACTTAATGAATAACCAAATGATATTTCCACTGACGGATATCCTGCTAGGAGGGACATTTCCCACATCATGGTAACCAAGCCGTGAGATGTTAAAATGTTATGCCCCTTCTGGGAACAATGCAGGATGACATGTATTTCTCATATGGGCTGCATGCAAAAACACAGCAGATTACTAAATCATTTACTGGAACGACTGAATGTGGAAGCATGAGGAAATTAATCTACTTTGGCCTTAGTGTCCATTGAGGAACAAGAAAAATACATTTCTGGATTTAAATTAACATAATGAGCAGCCCAATCAAATGAAACAAACAATTGGAATTATACATTGTAAATGTCACAAAAAAGGGATAAAGGTATATCTTTGTCACATTATAAAAGGCATCTTTCTTTTAGCTGGTTCTGACAATCCCCATTTCCATACTTAATCTACATTAGTTCATTTTCAGCAACAGAAGTCATTCTATCACTGGAAATTATACCACTCATTTCACTTGTTTGTGCCATCTTAATCTTTACCAAACTTCCACCACCACTTTTTTCATAAGACCTTCACACTTAGATATATGAGAATTTGAGAAGAAAAAACATCAGTTTCATCAAAATCAAAAGTTGTGCATTTTCCAGTTTTAAAATACAGCGTAATATTTTCTCCCTTCAAGTCTTGACAAAAAGATATAACAATCACAACAGTGTGCAGCTGATATCATTGAACAATTTCCAAAAGCTAAATTAAGAGAAGAATCCTATCCATATTTATTCAAATATGAATTCCTCAGAGTTCAGTAGTACTTACTGTTTTAGGAAGTGTATTAAGGATTGCAGCCTGAGTCATGCTGTAAATCCTGCCAATACCAAAAACTATGCGGCAGAGCACACACTTTCCATACAAAAGGTCCTGAATCCAATCCTTGGCAATTCTATGTAGGGCCCTGAAAGAATCCTCTCTGAGTTCCTGAAGAATTTCTTCCATTCCATATCTGTACCATAGATAATACTGCGCAAACAGGACCAATGGCCTTACTCAGTAAGGTGGCTTCTTATATACTACATATACATAATTTTGCTCAGATTTGTCCCCTTTCTCAAATTCAGTGAGAGTTAAAATAATCTAATGGGGGCATTAACTACTGGCCTCTGTGAGGCACCCTGGAACCAGTGATGTAGACTCGAGTCGACTGACTCGGACTCAAGTTTGACTTAAGCCGTTCCAGTGATTTGACTCAGACTTGACTAAGCAATAAATGATGCGCTGACTCGACTCAGACTCATATATTTTTAGTGACTGACTTACTGTCCTAACACATTCATCTAGGAATCTTACAACTTTGAACAACACTTCCATCTCTTTTTGCCTACAGATCACATGACAATCTCTCTCAAGCCCAAAGTGTGGGTCAATTTCTCAGAGGGGGAGAGCAAATGGGTTAGGCAATGGGCTTGAGGCAGACTTGGGGTCTGCTCAGCAGCCTGTCCCTGCTGCATATTGGAGGTGCCTTCTAAAGTGTTTCCTCAGAGCAGAAGACAAGACTCGCCCCCAGGATGCAGGGTGCATTTCTCAGAGGGGAACAGCAAATGTGTTAGGCAACAGACTTGAGGAGAAAGGATCCTTCTAAAGCTTTTGAAGCTTCAGTAAGGGGGAGTAAGAAGGATTTCATTCCTCATTTCCGAAGCTGTATACTTTTTTATGCTCATTGGCACAAAAACCTCCAGCTTTGGGAAGGGGTAGTAAGAAGTCCTGTTCCCCACTTCTGAAGCTGCAGATGGAAAAATTGCAAATGTGGAAGGCCAACTCTGCTTAAATTGTTAAAACTGACTTTATTTGACTCTGTCCAGAAATTTTGGATTATAGGTTGAGGATGAAGTTGGCTTCCAGACTTGAGACATGACTTGACTTGAAAGTATCTTCAAGGACTTGAGACTTGACTTGAGACTTGAAGGCAGAGACTTGAGACTTGGAGTAAAAGACTTAAATACATCACTGCTTGGAACCAGGATCAGCCAAAAACACTTTGCTACCCTAGGCACAGCAACAGATAGCCCTTCTTTCCCCAGCTAAGTCATGCGGCCTGGTACACTAGGGCAATGAAGATATTTTGGCATATGGGGCAGAGAATGCCATAAACCTTCTCCCTTGCATTAACTATAAACTATATAACTAGCAATTTGCTGCCTTTTTCAGAGACCCCCCAGATGGTCAGTGGCCTAAGTCAGCTGCCTCACTCTGACATCCTCCTCCTCCTCCTGTTCGTTTATATCCTGCCTTTTTTTTTCCAATAATGGGACTCAAGGTGGCTTACAAGTTACTAAACCCAATACAAAAACCATACAAAACCATATAAAAGTCATTTTAAAAGCAATTAAACCATCAGTAACATTAAAAGCATTTAAAATTCATTGAAATGTATTATAAAATCATTAAAAACATTATTGAAAGATAACCTTATTGTTTTTATATACATATACATGTGCATACATGTGTGTTCGTATATATATATTCATATGACTACTTAAAATCAAATAGAATGTGCAACATTTGTTTGGGCTAAGTGATATCTAACTAAAGCTTTAGGAGCAACAGAATGTAATACTACATGTAACTTAGAGGTGTATGAACAAACGGTACTAGAATACATTACTCAGGAATCCAAAATAGTACTAGGAAGGATCGAAGAACTTTTCTGTTAAAAGATGAGAGATACATAGATCGTTTGTTTATTTATATATATAACTATTTTCTTTATCTAAATTTTGTTGTTACAGTAGTAAATGTTGAGAATACATTGATACCTGTACTAATTGCAGTACCACTATATGACTGTCAATAGGCAGATTTATTACTATTTCTATTTAGTACTATTTCTATGTATATATATATGTGTGTGTGTGTGTGTATATTCCTTTTTTGTTCTTTTCTTTTTCTGATTAATAATGTGTGTGTGTGTATATATATATATAAAATTTTATACACACACACACACACATATATATATATACACACACATACGAAAGACAATCTTTGGCAAAAAGGCAGGGCCAAGGGAATAGCTACATCCGAATGTGCTTTCATATGCACAGTTATAGCAGTGTAATTCTGCTTCCTAACTGCCATAGCTACACCCTATCAAATCCTGAGACTGGCGTTTTGGTCAGAGGCACCGAAGGAGCCCCCTAGCTGAGAATTCTAAAGGTCCTCCCCTCAGCTGCCATCCCAGATTTCTGTAGATTGTGGCCATGTTAGTCAAAGTATCATAACATCATAAGTGCAACATGTGAATTGACCCCGGGCTCAGGTTCTGTAACTTTCCCACCATTTGGTCACTTGAGCTTCTGTGAGAATATGAGGTAGAACTCTCCACTTACTGTGTTCATGATGGAATGCGGTAGTTGGAGGCCATTTCCGCACTTGACTGTTATAGCGCTATTATTCCACTTTCAACATCTTATGGAATCCTGGGGTTTGCAGTTTTAGGAGCCCTCCCCTTAAACTACAAGCCCCAGGATTCCATAGGATGTTGAAAGTGGAATAATAGCACTACAACAGTCTAGTCCAGAAATGAGTGGAGAGGCAGGGGAAGTGCAGGATGAATAATAATGTTTGCTGACGCAATTAATCAACAAGCTCTGGCAATCAAGTATAACTTCCAGACTTTGACTGAAGCTGTGACATGCGATGTTAACATACTGTTGTAAAACAAACAAACAAACGAATAAATAAATATAACTGTTGCTCTGTTTACCAGAGAAATTAAGATAAAATATGACTATGTTCGTGATGTATAGAATGTATTATAAGGCAAGGAACTATTGTGAGAGGGTGAGAGCATGAAATTTTGGGGTGATTGGCTGAGTGTTTGAAGTGATATTAAAAAGGTTGGTGTGCGAGAGAGTTAAAGGCCATTTCCACACTAGATTGTTATAGCGCTATTATTCCACTTTCAACATCCTATGTAATCCTGGGGTTTGCAGTTTAGAGAGGGGCCTCTGATGCCCCTCCCTAAACTGCAAACCCCAGGATTACATAGGATGTTGAAAGTGGAATAATAGTGCTATAACAGTCTAATGAGGAAATGGCCAAAGAAAGAGACAGGTATTAGGTTAAGGACAGTCAGTTAGTTTCAGCCAGGACTATAAGGCAGTGGAGAAAAAGTGAGATGTATTAGAGTCAATCAGGATTTAGACACATTAAATAAATAACTGTATGCTGAACTTCTGTTTAATAAATTAGTTTTGCATTATACAGACTCATCTCTGGGAACATTGTAATAGAGTTCAAATTCAGGCACACCACACTTGCAGTGGCAGTAGTAGTTCAAGGGTGGTGGTATCCAGTGGTGGGAGTGTAACAATAAAGCCTCACAAGGGGCCACAAAGTAAGTAGAAGTCCTCACACCTGGTGGCAATGGATAAGTGGGCGTCACTGCGTGACGCAACAGTCACAGTGAACACTAACCCTGAAATACAGCATGTAGCAGATCACACCTACCGACTTAGGTAAATTCTAAAACGGCAGATTGCAACACAATCAAATCTGGACAACACTGCCACTATACTCAGCAAGAGAGATAAAGATGGAAATCATTGTGCTTATTTTCACACGTAAATCACCCCAGTAAGACATGAGATATAGTTTGTTCAGGATACCTAGAATATGAATACCTTACTTTTGGAGTTCTATTGGGTGAAAACCAAGACAGAGAACAACATGGGGGTAGCAGAGAGTTTGGGACTGGTTAATATGTGATATAAAATGCTTGTGGCCCCCTTTAACCTAACTGTCCTAAGCCAAGTGTTTGGTTTCTGCTGGCTTGAAAGCTTAATGGAATGCTGTGTCAACTTCCATTGTTTAATAAAGATCTATTTGCTGAATCGAAGGTTGCGTTACACAGACAAAGTTTTACTATTTGCTGAATGGAGATTGTTTAAAGTTCTGTGTTGCTGTTGATAAGATTAACCAGGACCGTGCTTTTTGTCTCAAAACTTTACAATTGTGAGTGAACAGCTGTGATAGAAATGGTCAACATCAGGCCAGTTTCTTCTTCAGAAAATGCTCATAAAGATAAACTAAGAAAAAAAAGTGCAAATGCTGTAATTGCTGCCAAAGGTGCTTTTACCAAGCATTGTCTTAGAGGCAAACATTTGTGCAACCAATAAATGCCACTATGCTTTTGTTAACCTTTGTGCAACTGTAAAAAATATTCTGTGCCTTAACGGTGTAGAGTAGCTTTGGTACGTCAAATGGCAACACTGTTGATTAATTCCATTTCAATTTCCATTCAATTTTAGGTCAGAACACAACAAAATGTGGAAAAGTTAAAGGAATGCGCGTGAATACTTCTGCAATGCACCATATACACAGGCAGCTGAGCAGGGATAGTCTATAGATTACAGTAATTCATCATTATTGTGATTTTTAGATGGGATGACAGAATCTAGAATAATGCTACAAATCTACAGAATATGCCTACCTGTTTAATTCCATTTATACTCTTTTTCATTCCTCCAATTTAGTTGAATACTGTTGAAGACATGAGCTTTTATATTTACTCTTTCAGGTGTTCAGGTTTCAAAGAGCAAATGTACTCACTGAAAAAAAATCTGCCCAAATTAAATTTCACCATGAGCTTAACAAAAATAGTCTTATTCCACCCAACCAAAAGCCTGCTCTAGTCGAGGCAGGACAAGGATATTGCAATCTTCTTTAATGAAATGTTATCAGTAATATGAGTCACTTCCTGATGTTATCTAATAACTTGCTATTTTTAATAAAATTTGCAGATATGATTTTTTTTTTGTCTGAAGGCTCTGCAGGTGTTTTATAACTACATAATAAAGAATGATATAGGTCTATATGCTTCCACAGGAACCTGACTTTCACTTTCTTTATTAATCAGAACAATCACAGTTGTAGAACAGGAATCAGGAATTTATTAAATATACCAACAATCACAGAAATTTTAAGAAAAGTTATAAAATTCAATATTGAACTAAAAAAAACTTTATGCTAAAACTTCCCAGTACCTATAAACAAGTTTTGTTTCCCCCTTGATTCATGGTATATAAAGCTTATTAACAAGCCAGCCAATTAAATCTCAGTGGGGCTGCCCTGTAGCTGAGAACAATATTTTGTAAAGTTACAAAAAAATTCAACCACAACTTCCCTACGACCTTCAGTCATCATTTTCTTGCCTATATATATGTATATGTATATATATAAATATATTGAGAGAGAGAGAGTGTGTGTATACCAAATATATTAGGGCCTCTCACAAAGCACAAATTATAGCAGTATGATTCCGCTTTGACTGCCATGGCAACATCCTATGGAATCCTGGGATTGGCAGTTGAGCGAGGGGCCCTTGGAATCCTCAGCCAGAGAATTCCTCCCTGGCGCCTCTGAACAAACTATGAACCGCAAGAAGGTTCCATAGGATGCAGCCATCGCAGCTAAAGGGGGATCAGAGTGCTCTAATTCAGTAGTGTGAATAGGTCTGTTACCACCGCCATCTGGCCGGGCTTTGGTGAACCAAAGATATCATTTTTGATATCGTAATTCGGCCTTCTGCCACCAGCCAAGTGTTTGTGACGCCCCGCCGAACAAGCGCGAAGCTAGGCATGGATGATACTTGTTGCTCCTATCAAACACCAGATATTGCCAGATCCGCTTCAGGGGGAGACCTCCCGAAACAAACACCTTAATTAACAAAAGGACTCTCTGAGAGGACACCCTGGCGAGCTAGGCACTTAACGGCCGAGCTAGCCGCATCTACGTACTGGCCATACCATTGTCAATTCGGACTATAATTCAATCATGCAAATCCCGACCTTTCGGAGGCTTTGTCTCCAGCCCAAAACTTATTGTTCTCACCAGAGACCAGACTAGCCTGCGGTCGTTCTTTTCCCTATAAAAATCCCCCGTTCTGAGAGCTCTTTGGAACTCTCGCTGGATCACTTGAACCATCTGGAACTCTCGTCGGACCTTGCTGAAAATCACTTGCTGAAATCACTTGAAGCTCCCGTCGGATCTTCTTCCTCGCCTCGCTGCCGCTTGGTCCAGCAGATCCCCCTCGGCCCCTACGCCGGGTTTCCTCCTCTTCAATTGGTGTCTCCAGGACTTCGGACAGGTGGCGTATTGCCCATTCCCCAAATTCTCTTTCTTTCCTTTTCTAGTTAGGAGTGTGCTTGTGTTTTTATTACTTTGTGTTTAATAAATATTGTTAGTATTTTGAAACTGCTCGACTCCTCACTGACCCGAACCAGTATACATAGGATAAAAGATTCCGCTGCGTTGCCCTGCCTCTCGTTAGCCAAGAGAGTGCTCCAGCTAATTTCCCCATCTTTGCTTGTTGTTGTTTGGTATTTGGGTGCCCCTCCCAGGACCCCCAATTTACAGGGTAACAGGTCCGTAATCTATTTGCTAAAATCCTATCAAGCTTAATTTATTTCCTTAAAAACATACTCACAAAAGTTAAAGGTTTATCTGTTTCTACTGTACCTTTCAAATATACTTTTTCCTCATAAGCCCCAATCTCTATTTTGTCTCCTGGAACTAAGCCTCAAAACAACTATTGGAAGCAGTTGCATACTGTTTCCTGTTTACCCCATCTCCACTCCACTTCCCATTTGTGCACTACACCAGTGGTTACACTTTTTCCCCCTGGGGTCACACAAAATCTGACAGCTTGAAAGCAGCCCATTTCTCCAATACCTAACTGTCCTCTCGCTTTTAATTACCTTTTTACAGGTAACAACAGTATCACAGCCATCATGACACAAAGTGTCTGGATCATATGGCACTCACAAATCCCAAATTCAAGCCGTCCTCCTCCACGTCCCAGAATAAACCTAACCAAGTATCTTTCCAAAGGTACTGATTCTGAAGAAAGAGTTCTGTTGGGACAAATGGTGCTAATACCATGCATGTGCTGTAACTCAAATATGTCCTTCCTCAGAACTTTGGTGCTGTAAGTCATGGTCCCACGCATTCTTGATTGCTCTTGCTTCCTCAACAGCCACTCTCTCCATTGCCTTGTTCTTCTTGTCACAAGGAGCCCTGGTGGCGCAGTGGTTAAATGCCAGTACTGCAGCCACAACGTTGTCAGTTCGGTCCTGCAGGACTCCAGGTTGGCTCAGCCTTCCATCCTCCCGCATATCGGTAAAATGAGTACCCAGCTTGTTGGGGGCAATTAGCTTACAACACTGTAAACCGCTTAGGGAGTGCTTAAGCACTGATAAACGGTATATAGGGAGCCCTGGTGGCGCAGTGGTTAAATGCCAGTACTGCAACCACAAGGTTGTGAGTTCGATCCTGCCAGGCTCCAAGGTTGACTCAGCCTTCCATCCTTTCATAGGTCGGTAAAATGAGTACCCAGCTTGTTGGGGGCAATTAGCTAAAATACATTGTAAACTGCTTAGATAACACTAGTTGATAGGCGGTATAGAAATAAAAATAGAAATATATATAGAAATATATATAGGTATAGAAATAAATGCTATTGCTATATAAAAATGTAACTGCTAACAATTGTGTACATCACCATAGATGCACCATGGCATAGGGCAGGAACAGGACTCCGTGTTAGTCTTTTCCGCATTGCATTTTAGATGGTTATCTGTGTAAGGATCTGGTGTCTTTTGCTCAGAAATGTGTCACATCAATGTATAAATATACATTCCTGTAATTTGTGGTATTTCACTTTCTCAGCAAGTAATACTTATCTTTTCTTGCACTCGTTTTTTCCCCCAATTTTTAAAGGCTGGTGAACATATTACTCTCATAAGGATTAGCTGTCTCCACTATTATGCAATGCCTTGTATCTGAATTAATGTTAAACCAGAATTGTTCTTCAATTCCCTTTCTTGCCTTTGTGCAAATTCCTTGACCCAGGTTTTTATTAGTTTGGTGGAAACATCCCTGAATGGAATTTTGTTCACAACACTCCCAGAAGTGTTGGGGAGGCTGATTTTCACTGACACACCCACAACTCTGCATCTCTCAATATCACTCAGTTGCTGTTCCAGAATGAATTCTGTCCCTCTGGAACTTTTAATAAGTTAAAAGTCTACGAGGAGAGATTTGGAGGAAAGAACTGGAGGGTGAAACTTACTAGTTGCCATAAAAGTAGAGATAAAGAAAATCTGGTTTTGGAAATGGCTCCAAGATGACTCGATGAAGTAAATGAGATAGGCAGATGCTAGCTACTAAGCAACTATGCAAACAAGTGATGCTACTTAGCTGATAAGATACATCATACACATATTAGAATTGTTTCAAGCAGCATGCAAGGAGAGAATAGGTAATTTGTTGGCGCAATCTTCCCCTATGGGATTGTTACTTTGTTTTGATAATGAGACTCTGAATATTAAGGTTGGTTAATTAACTGTAGAGGGGATTTATACCTTTTCTCTTAAGTTTTTTTTTTAAAGGGTAATGCTTACTCCTACTTAGAAAAAACTGCTGCTCATGTTTTCTCTGCACAGTACATTCACATGCGGGACCAATTCTATAAAGGACTCTTACTAGACATGTGTGCCCCATTAACACACAGCAAGTTGTTGTAAAACAGGAGCTGAGAGTTTGAACTGGAATCATTCCACCCAAATGTGATTTTACCTACAAACTCACCAGATGACTTTAGGCAAGTTATTCTCAGCTTTAGCTGCTCTCATGTATGCATACATTGCAGTGGTATGGGTTTGAATCTCCACTTGGCCATGCAAACCCACTGGGTGACCTTGGGCAAGTCACACTCTCTCAGCCTCAGATGAAGACAAAGGCAAACCTCCTTTCAATAAATCTGGCCAAGAAGACCCCATGATAGATTCACTTTAGAGTTGCCATAAGCTGGAAATGACTTGAAGGCACACACTAACAAACATCCCAGAGTGTTTTTGACTCACAATGCTCTTGCTTGAACGTTTCTAGTTAGCAGTCCTGTGCCGAAAGCTAACCTGGTCTGAATGCATTCTGTTCTCACAACTACCCTGGAACTTGAAAACTTTCCCCAAATCAACAAGTGTTACTTTGATGAAAACTTTCCCCAAATCAACAAGTGTTACTTTGATGGTGATTGGATGAACTGGCCCTCAGGGTGGCATCAGAAGACATCTAGACTCTTTGCTGCTATTGCAATTTTCATTTTTTAAAAAAATCTGGTATATACCTGACAGTTGAAGACATGTGATGTGACCTAGCCCTATGCATTTTTACTGAGATATTTGACCCACTATACTCAACTGGTCTTATTCTTCAAACTGCCCCACAGGAGGGCATTTGAGAACATTAATCAATGGCCCTGCTTTGTTTTGGAAAAAAAAAACACACTGCATAGTTTTTGTAGCACAAAATATGTTAGCAAATCTTGGAAAAATCCTAACGTGAGTTCTGGTATTCCTTATGTACTTTCAATTTTTAACTCCTTTCATTGGGTTTTCCTTCTCAGTAAAGGTTATTGCAATCCCCTCTCCCAAGTATTTACAGCAGTGGCCATTTCCGCACTAGACTGTTATTGCGCTATTATTCCACTTTCAACCTCCTATAGAATCCCGGGGTTTGTAGTTTAGGGAGGGGCTTTTGAGGCTCTTTCATCTAGAACAGGTGAGGCAGATACTGTTCTGCAGGAGTGCTTGGGACTGGCAGAGGATTAGCAAACAGAAAGTAAATCAAGCCTCATTCCAAACAAGATGGTGATATTATTTGTCAGTTGTCCATTTGCTGGGCATTTAAGCCTATTTGGAAAAAGGATGAACAGACTCTACAGAAGCAAGTTCACAACCTGCGTGCTCTTGGATGCATTCTAATCTCCAAAGGCAAGGTGTTCTCTGAGTACCTTTTATCAGCACAGGATGACAAGCCAACTACAATCCTATCTGGGCAGAGGCAAAGGGTCTTTCCACCCTGCACTGTTATAGGGCAAGTATTCCACTTTCAACATCCTGTGGAATTCTGGGGTTTGTAGTCTACTGAGGCCAAAGAGCTCTCTGGCTGAGAATTCTAAAGGCCCCGCCCTAAACTGCAAACCTCAGGATTCCACAAGATGTTGGAAGTGGAATAATAGCGCCATAACAGTCTAGTGTGGAAATGGCTACTTTGCTCTCTCTCTAACTTTTTCTTTTTTCCTTCGCCAATTATCGCGAATTATCTTGCAATTCCTATGGAGCAAGAACGGAACTGCTCTCTCAAGTAGAAGTTACTTCTAATAAATATGCTTGCTATGGCCCAGTCCTAC
Organism: Iguana delicatissima; assembly: GCA_948472985.1. Lineage (NCBI taxonomy): Eukaryota > Metazoa > Chordata > Lepidosauria > Squamata > Iguanidae > Iguana > Iguana delicatissima. Next base: position 576,740 of record CAOKZL010000753.1, read on the forward strand.
GTACAAATAAACCTAACTGAAGACCCTAGGGCTGGGACATTGCTTATGATTCAAAAAAGAAAAAGAAAATACGGAGTAATCTTGAGATGCCAATCAGACACTCAAGCCAATTAACATCCTAGGGCTACAGAAGGCGCCTTCTCACGAACGCGTCGAGAGAAAGACAGAAAAAAAAACCACAGGCAAAAACCAAAGGAATAAACAACAAAACCCTAAGCAGCTCCTCCTTCCCTCCCCACGCACTTTTTCTCCAGGCCGCCCATCTGGCAAACAAGGAACTCTTCACAACATGGCGGTGCGGGAGGGGCGCAGAAACCCCACTGTCAACACCTTCTCGTTCTCCCAGTACCTCCACGCACAACTGGAGAGCCAGCCAGCCAGCTTTGCTACGGACGGTCTGGCCCTGCGGAGCTGGGGAGGCGGCGGCGGCGCACTTGTCACTCCGTCCAGAAGTGGAGCCGTCTCTATGGTCAGAGGCTTTGGAGAGGGAAGGCAGCCGGCAGGCAGGCGCGAGGAGGAGGGGGAGGGCGGCCCCTGCGGAGGGCGGGGGAGGAGAAGGAGAATGGAGAGGTTTTGAGCTGAGGGAAAAGGAACCCGAGAGGGAGGGGACAGGGGACGGGAGGAGGGGCGTGGAGCGGCGCTCGCGGGCGGCGAAGGGGGCGGGGCTTCGTGGCGCCCACGGGCCGGGCACTCAGACTGGCAGTTTCGCGGCGACTCCCCTTTGTGTCTGGTCTGAGGGGAAAGGGGGAAGCCGCCGCCGCCGCCGCCGCCTGCCTGCCTGCCTGCCTGCCTGCCTGCCGGCCGGCCGGCCAGCGAGCCAACCAAGCCCCAGCAACCGGGGACCGGGAGGCGACGCGACGTGCCGAGAGAGTCCTTCCCTTCCTCGCGGTCACCTTCGGCCCCCCCCCCGTTCGTTTGCGCCTTAAGAAACGGGCGGAAAGGAAGGCGAGAGGCGGCGGCGACGGGCTGGCTGGCTGGCTGGCTGGCTGGGAGCTGCCCCTCCACCGGCGCTGCCCCGGAAAGGCGGGGTGCGGGGGAGACGGGGCTCCGGGCTGGGCGTGCGTGAGGAAGAGAGGTTTTGTCTGGCGCTGGGACCTCTCGTGAGGGGCGGGAGCCAGCCAGCCGGCCGGCCACCCCCGCGGCCTCTGCTGAGTTGCGGGAAGAAGGGGGGAGAGGGCTTCTGGGGGATCAAGGCGGCTCCCCTTCCCCCTCCGTTTCCTCTCGTAACGGGGGTAAGGGAGAGGAGGGAAAGCCAAGCCTTCCTTTCTAAGGAAGAAAAATGGGGATGGGGAAAGGCCTTTCTTTCTTTTGGGCTGGTTGAAGCCAAGAACTGAGGAGCCCTGATTTCCTCCTGCTGCTTCAGTTTCAGGGACGCCTTTTTTCCTTCCTTGCCTGCTGTCTCCGGTCTAGGTCGGGGTTATTTTATTTTTCTCCTTTTGCGTGCCTGTGTGCTTCTGTGGCAGGCAAGGGCAGGGAGCCGTGGACGTTTCGGGGTCGTCATCCGAGGCCGAAGACACGCGATGGGGGAATACGCCGCCAGTGTTCCTAGGACAAGGGACGACGCCTTGTTATTTCTGAACGTTAAGTGACTGAGAACAATACCTTTTTCTTTTGGAAGATTGGGATTTTTGTATGCTCAGAAAACCTAGGCCTTTAAATCCTGTTGCCCCTCTTTGCCTTTTAGGGAGCATTGAGGGAAGCTGCTTGTAGGTGACAATCGGTTTTTTTTCCCAATCATCTCCACCTCTGGATATGATTCATTGGAAATCGGAGTGGTGCTTTTGTACTGTGAAGACGCGTGGGAAATAATTTGGGTTTTCGGGATTGTAATGATGATCGTCTGTTTAGGGAGAGGACCGTACATGCTGGCGTGAGAACCAAAACTCTCATCTCCCGGTTGAAGTGAACAAGGGAAGCCAAGCCCTGAAACATGAAGACAGGTTCGTGTAATGGAGTAAGAGCTCAGGCAGCAGCTCCTCGCAGCTCCCCTTTGCCCTTTCTGACTGGATTGTAAACCAAAAGGTTAAGACTGTTTGGCGACCGAAGATTTCCTCCTAGTTGGCATTGTTTTCGAGAAAAATTGTACACCTCAGCCACCCTTCAGGGTTTCTCCAAACATGACTGCCTTGCTGCAGCACCTTTTGCTGGTCCTTCTCTTCGCCGGTGCTACCTTACTACTCAGCACTGCGGCTGGTAAGTAGCCAGTGGGTGTAACCGAGCAGCATGATCTACAAAAGAATTAAACCGGATTACTCGGGTTTAAACCAATTTGGTTCCAGTGAAGTCAATGGGAATGTATTGGTGTAAATTTAAATAAATTGGTTCCGCTGGTTTTAGAGATATCATCCACACTAGCTCTTTTGCTACAAAAGAAGGGGGTGCGGCTGGCCAGTATTCAGATCTGTCTCTTTAAAATGTCTGCATCATTCTCTTGGAAATAGTAACAGTTCTCAGGTGCTAGTCTTTTGGGTGTATTTGCAGTGTTTGGCGTGAGCAAGATCTGCAGTCATATTTAATATTTTTTACTTGCGTGGTATTTCTCACCGTAGACATTTCTTGAGGTCCAGTCTAATGATGTAGAATTACAATATAATACATATATTTTAAAAAGTCGTGCTTTTAAAAACCGTTGATTCATTGGGTGTCAAGTCTTTTTTCACAACAATTAGACCAATGGTATTTCACGAGCACTTAGTATATAATACGTTTTAAATACATATGAGACTATATATGTATTGTAGATGTACATTTTGAAACAAATAATTTGACAATCTGCAATGAAATAACTGAACATAAATAGAAGTCCTGGTGCAGAATTATTTGATGCACAGTGTGCTGTACAAAATATATCTGCCTCTTAAGTAGTGTTAATATTGTTAGTTTTGTTCATGGCTATTGTACTAGATTATTTAACAAGGAATGTGAATGTAGTTCACCCAACTGGTCCTGTGTAGAAGCCTGATAGTGGTATACAGTGGCTTCAGTGATTGGAATGAAAGAATGCTCTGAAGCTCTGAGACCTCATTATTTTAAATTATCTTTCCTGGATGCACTCTTCCAAACTATACACATTTACCTGAGAGTATGGTACACTGAACTCAGTGGAACTTACTGTTGAGTAGATACACACAGGATTGCTCTGTCAGAAATCTAAAACATCTGTGTAACCCCAGATACCATATGACTTTCATTTACTTCTCTCTCTCTTTTTTCTAATGGACAAAGTAGTTGTTAAGGAAACAGATACTATGGAAAACTTACCCAAGAGTTGTATTGAAGCAACAGACTTAATGATTTGCTGATTTTAAAGAAGATTTCAGAATGTTTGCGATTGTCTACAAATATCACGTATAGCAAGCTAACGAGGTCTTATTTTTAAATTCATGTGCTACCCTTTTGTGTTATTTGGCTCACAATTTTAGATTAGTTAAGCATAAATGATGAATAATCTTGAAGGATTATTTTTGGAGGTATACTGTACATTTAAGGCCTAAATCCAGTTGCTGCTTTCAGTTAGAGTAGGCCCACTGAATCAGTTGCTGAATATAAGCTAACATTCAAATAAATCCTATTGATTCAGTGCTTTGGTTGTCAGTAACATTTTTTAAGGTTTTGGGTTTTTAAAAAGTCTGTTCTTGATAAATAGTGGACTAAAATGTACTGAACATTTGTTTATAGCAAGCTAAATTTTGGCTGTGTCATTGGCACTTAACATTGAAGCCTATTGTGCTTGTTTTTTGTAGTTCTTTTAAGCGATTTCCTTTGAAGGATTAATCCTTGAAACTCAAATTTTTATATTTAGAATATTACAAATGTAATTAAAATATTTCATGATTTAATTTGCTTAAAATGCATGCATTTTCTGTGACCTAATTCCCAAAACGTTGGAATACCTTCCTGCTAAAAACTGCACGTTAAAAAAAATAAATATAATTGCCTCAGTTTGTGCTTATTAGGAAGGAGCAACAACTGTATGTTCTGTTTAGCTGTTGGTAATTGTTCTTAGATTTGACAGCATGCCCGTTATTAATCGCAGACTTGGGAAGTTCCCAAGAACAATCTAGTCCGTCTCCTACACCAGAAAAATCCCTGGCATTTGCCTATCTAGTATCTTTTGAAAGCTCAGACAGTACAAGTACTCTGCTGAATAAAGTAATTGCTGACTAACCTTTACAGTCTAGATGCATATCCTGCAAAGATATCATATCTTGTTACACCAGAACAAGTCTGAAGTATCTACATGCAGTCTCTTAACATTCACTTTTGAGTCTGTGGAGGGTGTTAGTCTTCATAACAGAAGCAACATAATCTTGTAGCACTTTAAAGACTACTAAGTTCTGTGGTTTGCAGCCTGTGAAAGCTTATTCCAAATAAAAGTTTTTAGTGTTTAGATGCCAGAAGACCTTTTGTTGTTGCAGTATTCAGTCAGCAGCAACACTCCAGGGTACCTGTAGAGGGAGTGAAAACATATAGAATCCTAATTTAAACCATTTTTTAGAGTTGTAGAATTTAGTTTTGTAGAGCAGGGATGGATAAAATGACCCACCAAAGTCCTCCTTCCCTCTTGTTTTTGCATTTTATCCAGTGTGTTCCCATTCCCCCGCCCACCAGTAACTTTGCTCTTTGCTGCTTAAATTTGGCAGTAGATCACTAAATGCACTATAATTGTGTGTGTGTTTTAACTATGTATTTGTGTAGTAATTCCTTATCATTTTTGAGGTGTATATGTAGCATTAAAGTCAATTTTAAGTACATTTATAATCCATTTGTATATAAATGTTATGATTCATGTATAAATAAATGTGTAAATATCAGTAGGGAGATTTTATTTGTTAATGAGTGGCAGTTTTTATTTGACAAAATTTAAAATACTAGTAAAATAAATGGTCTATTTTTAGATAGTTTATACATTTTCATTTGAAAAAGACCACTGAGCTCCATTTTTCCATTTAGGTGTAAGGAAGTACCACCTTTTCCTTTGGGGCATAAGCCTTTGAGTGCTTTTCCAATCTGGAAAGTGCCCCACAGCCCCATAAAAGTTGTTCATCCCTGATTTAAAGCATATACTTGGTGTTTCAGTTCCAAAGGTTCTTAGACCTGCTTACAGATCAATAAAAACAAGGTAGTCCCTGTCTTTAAGTTGACAAAGGCATGACACAAAAGGAAAAGGGAATGGGGAGATAAAAAGAGAAATCAGGTATCATTTTTTTAAAATAAAGTTTTTATAGCGTCCTGATGTTGTGTTGTAATGGTTGTACAACATTTGTCGATTATGACAATCAACTAGAATAGAAACAGCTGATGGAAAGGAGAAGGAAGGAATTGGTTTCCACTGAGCACATGGATGGACTTTGCTTGATACCTTTTCTTTCTTCAGACTGATGGCATAACGACTGGGTAACATTAGGGAGAAGCAAAGCCTGATAAAGCTGTCTGTGCGCTATGCCTGTAGTGTGTATTTCAGAACATGTATGAACACTATTAGAACTGAAACACTGCAAATAACATAAAATAATATGTGAAAATCTTGTTTTATTTTTGAAAGTTGTTTTGTTGTTAGTTGGCATGCAAGGACATCAGTTTTCAGTGAGCTCTACTTTTGATCACATGCTTAGATGTAAAATAAAAATGTCCGGCTAAAAATCTTCTTGTGACTTACAAAATGACTGATATTATAGATGGATTTCAACATGTTCTTCCTTGCAGAAACTGAGTCTGGCTTCACTTTTTGTGCAGTCTCCGGTTCCAGCACTGGCTAGACAGAGATATATTTAGGTTTATTGGTATTACACCATTATTTGCCCTGCCACACTTACTTCTGGTCTTAGAACACAATGTGACCTGTCATAATATGACTGACCTAAATTGTATGTTTTTAAATTCTAATCTGCCAAAAATGTTTGTTTTTTTCTAGTTTTTTTCTTGATTGTATTGATTAAAAATTAGGGAGAAAAAAACTGAAATAATGAATGTTATTATTTGTATGGGATTGAAGTCTGAGGCCAAGATTTAACACTATACTTCTGTACCCAGTGCTAATGTAGTCAAGAGTTTCTTCACTTCTGCTTTGCTCTGCAATCCTGCATGACACCAGGCACCTGTTCCAGAGGGCATTCCTTGGATTTTTAGGGTGTTCAAGGAATTTCAGGGAAAAAGGTAGGTTGCTGCTTCTGGTGGGAGTAACAGTAACAGGATCCAGTGAAAGTACACAGTTCTTCGCCTTCTGCTGGGAAGCTCTCGTATTAATGAATAGAATTTAGCACAGGATTGGGTTGTATGTTCAGTGGTGAAGGGTTTACTAATAATGTCTCAGATTAGAAAAGTGCCTTTTAATTTTCATATGAGTTAGTAGACAGATCTGCTTTCTCATATAGAATATAATTATGGTGGATACTTGTTGAATATGAGAATACATTTGATCTGCATCCAAATAGTGAGTTTATAGCTTGTGTGTTATATTCAGAAGAAATCTTGGCAGAATGGGAAGCATTGGTATTTTCTCCTCATTTTGGCAACAGTCTTTTTGGAGGGGATGTTTATAAATTCTAGCAATTTGATCTTACAGCCCATAGATAAATCCATACTTTCTAATCCTCTGTTTTTCTGAGAGGTAGTAAACAGTTGAGAGATTCTCAGCCTAGATTGTCAATTTCATTTTTACTTTTGTCTGTTTGCTTTTATTTCTATAGTAATTTTTGAAAAAGCATTTATACATGGCAAGAAAAACTCTAAGCTGATGTGTTGATATGAAGATCAACACAGGGTTAGGATATTTTTCCATGTTTGCTAACTTTGCTACAAGGACTTTAGCAACTTTGTGTCTCTTTCTGTCTCTTACTCTGAATTTTTGGAGTACTAATGCTCTCTTTCATGTGGTTGATTGAGAAGGTTTTTTGTCAAGTTATAATGCATGTGAAAATGTGTTTTAACTACACTACATAAACAGTTGTGTGAGGCAAATAAAAGACAACCAGCTTACCATGTGAGAAATGTGGGGAGTTTGCTAATTTCTTTTATTATTATCATTTTATTTCCTCCCTCCCTCTCTCCCTCCCTTTATTGTATTTCTAGGCTGCCTTTCTCCCAGAATTAGGACCCAAGGCAGCTTCCAACAATAAATTAAACAGATATAAAATCATAAAAACGCTTAAAAGGATATTCCAGTACAACAGTCAATAAATGAAGCTGCCTGGCTTACATGAAAACTTGTTTCGAGAGAAAGGTTTTTGCCTGTCAGTGAAAGGAGAGCAGGGAGGGGGCCAGCCTAACGTCCTGTGGAAGAACGTTCCACAAGGTGGGAGCAGCCACTGAGAAGGCTCTCTCCCATGTCCTCACCAGGTGAGCCTGAGATGGTGGTGGGACAGAGAGAAAGCCTCCCCCAGCACATCTTCAAGTTCTAGCTGGCTTGAACAAGGAGATATGGTCTTTCAAATAGCCTGGACCTAAGCTGTTTAGGGCTTTATAGGTCATAACCAGCACTTTGAATTGAGCCCGGAAACAAAGAGTTAACCAGCGGAGCTGTTTTAGCAAGGGAGTTATATGCTCCCTGTTAACTGTATGTAGTACATTACTATATTAATAAATGTCACTTGCAAAAAAATGAAGAGAGGCACTATTACCAAGAGAGGAGAAGAACAATATGTGATGACTGCAGTAGCACATTCTTAGGTTTAGCTGCAATAGGTTATGAGGAATTCAGGAGTATGTGGAAAGCTTTCATGGAAAAAATGGTTTTACTGAGAGAATTGTGAAAATAAGGGAGGTGACATGAGGTTTTTCTGAGAAGCAATTAGGTGAGTAAGGTGTATCTAACAAAAAAAGGTGAATTGTTTAAAAGAGCAGGATTTCTTTCAATAGCTGAGAGTGGTAGAATGGGATTGAAGAAGGTCAGAGGCAAAGATGTGCCTAGTTATGACTATGGAGAGATAAAGAGGAGCAAGCAACTGTATGGGAGATTTTGTAGGTAAGTATGGCAAGTCTGTGCAGATCTGGGAATGGACAGAAAGTCTCTGTAGGAATTTGAGGAGGAACATCATATAACCAAAGGAATGAGAGAGGTGTATGGTTTGGCAGCAGCAGGCTGGATAGACATGAGCAGACCAACATGAAAGACAGAAGACCAGAGCAGAGAAGATAGGTTTTCATTGTGATGGTTTAAGGGAGAAGTGGTATTATTTGGCCTTGGACTGAGCATCTGAATCGAAAGGGAGTAGTGCCAATGTAACATATCTTTCAGCAAATCCAGTGGTAATGTTAGTGGATGGGTAGAACATACAAAGAAAGTTAGAGGTTCATTCTTGGACATAATACTGAGTTTCAGATTATGTCAAAGCATCCAAACTGGGGGAAAAAATCCATCTGGAGATGTGGAACTGGATGAAAGGACAAAGTTGTTGGAAGGGGATAGAGCTGGGTATCATCAGTGTATATAAGCAATATTGAAAGCCACAGGAGGTGATGAGTTCATCTAGGGACAAAGCAGAATGTTGCAATGGACCAAATATAATTAGCATTGTAGTAATCTGTGATTACCTTTGTTGAATCTCAGGTACCTTTCTATTGCTTTGGAATGGACACATTAGTTCTACCAGTCTTTTATGCATTGCTCCAGTATGTTTACATTTCCCCCCTTATCTTTTGTTTATGGCAGTAGATTTCAGTGGTTGGGGCTTGACAGCTGCAGGGTTGTGGGAGGATGTTGGACAGAGGAGAAGGGCAAGAGAATAGCCTTCTGCACCTAGTCCAAAAAGGGATTTATGTGCATGTAAACTACTTACATGCATGTAAGTCAATAATAAGGTAATGACAAAAAAGAGTTAATAGATACTGGTATTGTATGATAGATCATGAAAAACTATGGATTGCTGTCAAAGAGATAGGTGTGCCACATTTGATTGTCCTGAGATTGGGACAAGAAGCCACTCTCAGGACAGATTATGGAGAAACAGAATGGTTTCCAGTTGGCAGTGGGGTCATGCAAGGCTACATCCTATAACCTTATATGTTAAACTTGCACACCAAACATAGCTACAGGCACAGCTCCGTCATGCCTAGGCCCATAAACAGATGAAAGACCCTCCCTCCATTCCAGCTACCACTGACTTGGCCTCAGGGGAGGAGAAGAAGCAGGCATAGTTGCATCATGCCTCTGCCCAGAAGAAAGACCCTCCATCTTTCCCAGTTGCAACTGCCCAGGTATCGGAGGGAAAGATGAACAGGCAGGCATAGCTCTGGCATGCTTCAATCAATCAATACTTTATTATGGTCATAGACCAGCAGGAACAAAGATGACAGATTTTACCTTAAAATACATAAAATATGTGGAATACAAACAAAATTATAAAGAATCCAATATATTAAATACAATAAAAAAAATCCGTTATGATAATAGTAATGCTAAAGCCAATTATGAGTAATCCCACATGTAGGTCAAGCTTGCATGCGTCTGCCCAGAGGCAGAGGAGAGGCTCTCCTTTTATCCCAGCTGCCGGTACTGTGGTCTCAGAGGGAGAGAGAGGAAAAGGCAGGCATACCGCCATCATGCCTAGGCTGAGAGACAGATAAAAGACCCTCGCTCCCTCCCAGCTGCCTCTACTATGGCCTTAGAGGGAGAGGAGAAAAAGCAATATCTTCTGGACTTAATCCCCTCTCACATGGCCATCCCTTTTTCTGTTTGTGTCATGTCTTCATTAGATTGCAAGCCTGAGGGCAGGGAACAATTTTGTTGTTCTTTTACCTGTTAAACACCATGTAGACTTATGGCACTAGGACACCAACAACTTAGAATGACAGCTATGAAGGAACCAGACCATACCTTCAAGTGTAAAGATACAGGATTGAACACCAAATTCAGGATTATCCATGCCATTCTATGTCCAGTTGCTGTATGGTTTTGAAAGCTGGGCAGTGAAGAAAGCTGATAGGAACAGAATCAGCTCATTTGAAACGCGCTGGAGGAGAATTTTGTGAGTACCATGGACTACCAGAAAGACAAATAGATGACTGTAAGAGCAAAACAAGCCATGACTCACTAGAAAAGATAATAATGCTTAGTAAGGTAGAAGGCAGTAGGAAAAAAGGAAGACCGCATTACAGGTGGACAGGCTCAGCCAAGGGAGCCATGGCCCTGAATCTGGAAGACCTGAGCAGGGCTGTTGATAACAAGGTGACTTGGAGTTCTCTCATTCATATGTTTGTTGTATGTTGAAGCTGACTTGACAACAGTTCACAACAACTACTATGTGATGATATTTGCATATGTTTTAAAATTTACAGAAACATTCAAATAATATTTCCCTCTCCCTTCAGTATATTCCCCCCTTTCCTGAGAAACTGTAATTTTATCCTTGAAGTCTTGTTGGTATGTGTGTTGAATGTATTCGAGAGGTTGAGCAGGGCAAACGTTATTAAAAAATTTAAATGCATGCAATATACATTGTACAAAGTAATAATTTTTTATATATTCCATATTGTTGATTATGTTTTAAAAATGTGTACAAAAGCAGTTACATGTGCACACCTCTTAAGCAAGAACAGTATAGTATGTTTATATAGAAATAATAATCCAGCCTGTCATCATACAGTGCATATGTGTCAAGATTGCTTTGGAGCGGAGAACATGGTTCCTTAGTAAAATGAGAACTGTGTAAAACAAAACATAATTGATCTTTTTTTTTTAAAAAAAAATGCAAACCCTAAAATCTTTAAGTGCACACCACTTCTAGTTTTGAGATGAAGAGTGGTAGTTATTTGCCAGACACATGACCAGATGCCCAGAGGACCTTGCCCACACAGAGCCAAGCCCTTACTTCCTTTCCTCCAGCTTTTCAACCAAGGAAGGTTGGATCTCGCTGACTAAAGGTGGTTGATGCCTTAAATCTAGGCATAGGACATTGTTGTAGGGCAAGGGACCACATTTCACATTGAACAAGTGTTCAGAAACTCTGCTTTTTGAGTTTTTAAGATGACTGTGGGTTTTTTTAAGCTCAAATAGATAAAAATTGTATATATAACAATATAAAAATTGCTGAAATTAGTTATTTTTCATTAAATATACATTAAATACTCTTTAGTAAATATTCTTAGATCAATAAAAATTTTGTCTGGTGATTGTTAACAAATAAAATTCATGCCCCACTACTCAATTTTTATTTGTTTCTACATAAATTAACTTTACATTTCAGTATCATGTTAATTGCTGATACTGAACTAAAACTATTTAAATTGACTATGATATTTAGTATCCCATTGACTATATGATGCGTTTAATTCCTTTTCCTATTCCGTATCATGCATTTAGCAGTAAGCTACCAAATTTTAGAAGCAAATTGCAACATAAAAAATTGAAATCCTGGAGACCATGCCAAGGAAGGACTTGAGGGCTGAAAACCCACCTGTGCTTTATCAAATGTGTTTCCCAACTGATCACTCTCTTGCCCAACCATCCATTGGAAAAGTGTAATGGTAGTGCTTGGACAACTTTGTTCAGAGATTCAGCGTTGTCTAGGTAGCATCAGCTATGCTGGCATGCTTTCCTCCCCCAGTTCTTCTTTTGGAAACACTCTGGAGATAGCTGCTTGTTGGTGGCATGATGCCATCTTGATCTGGGTAGCATAATCAGCCCAAGAATATAGCCCTTTGCCATTCATCATGTGGGAAATATTGGAGGAGTTACCCTTTGGTAATAGTGCTAACCATGCCATGCATAAGAACATGTGTCAGGAAAGATGAGTGCATCCTGTTTGTAGTACTCTAAATAACCAAGCAACCATATGTGAAAAAATGAACCTACTGCTAAGCTGGTCTTCAGTATTGCTGGATGGAAGACAAAAGTAGACAAGACAGAATATTGCTTCGAGGAAAAAATAAAGATGGTATATGCACATCCTTGCTGGATCCAGATACCACCTTACTTGGACAGAAGTTCTCTTTACTTGTATTGATGGTTTTAGGTCCATTGAAGGTGAAAGAAGGAACAGAAGATAATATTGTCAATGTCTGCTCTCCGCTACAGTTCCCCTTGCCACCTCTCACATAGTTCTAGAGGGTCCTTTAAGGTTCTGCAGCTGAATTTTGGAAATCATAGGAGGCTGCAGGGGGACTGGGGAATTGGCAGTATCGACAGTGGTGAGAGCAAAGAGTCACTAAAAAGATATTGAAAGGAAAGATGAGGAAAATGAAATGAAGCATATTTGATGGTGAGTTTATTTTGAAGTCAACTGCTTTTAAAGTTTGTACTCTTTAATGGTATATTATGACCTTCTAAATGTTGATGCTATTATAAGACTCATTTCATCTAGAGCTGAATTTTAATTGTACAAGCCCCCTCTGAAAATTTCTTACCACCTTTTGCTTACTGACTACTAACCTCTACTGATATATGATTACTTAGCTGGGCTTAAAAGACATGAGAAGAAAGATAATGAATTTTGTCAAAGAACTATCTTTTTACATTCATTGGCTAATTCTGTGGAATAAAAATTGATCAACCTCAAAGTAAATATAAGGTTAAGCAGTGCATCATAGAAAATGTTGTGTTAACAAAGTTTGCTTCAGCTGGATTTTCTGCACTTAATGCCAGTTAATTGTTTCCCAGATAAATTAAATATATGTAGAATATATTTTTAGAGAAAGCAAAGATAACCATGTTGGCCATGGCCACAAGAAATATCCCAAAATGTATATTAAGTCACAAATGTACAGTTTTCAGGTTCTCAGTATTTTTAGGCTTGCTCATTTGTGTGACCTTTCAGTTGGTCTAATAAAAATTATACTGACATGAATTTTTGTATATATCATAGTATTTCTGGAAAGTGGACATATAGAATGATATTTAGGGTTATTTTCCATGCATCTGTGCTCTCATATCATCTCAGTGCATTCTTACTGGGATTGCATAAGAGATTTCAAGTTGTATTGAAAAGAAAAATGTCATTTCCCCTATAATTTAACAGAGAGAAACAGTTGGTAAAGTCAGCATTGAAGGAAGATAGCTGAACCTTTCGTCTGTCATTATGTAGATCCCACAGTGATACAGCTTCTCTAATTGCTGACAGCTACAGGCTGGTAATATCTTTATTAAAGAGGAGAATAGCTTGATGAAGTTTAATTTGGAGTTCTTTCCCACACCACAGGAAAATATCCGAAGAATGTCATATGAAACTGTTTCAGAGAGCAAAAGCCTTGCTCTTTATACTCTTTCCTTCTCATAGTCTAAAAATGAGATACTCAGGCCCTTTCCACACGGGGTAAAAAAACGGCTTAGGGCGACCTCATCCGGAGGTCGTCCACACCGTGGGGCGCACTAGAGCGGTTTGAAAAGTGGAGGTTCCACACCTCAAACCGCCCTAGTGCAGCCGCAAGGGGTGGCGCGGTGCGTTTTTTAAAAACCACATTTTATGTGGTTTTTAAAAAACGCGAGCGCGCTAACCCGTTGCAGCGCCCCGTTTGAAACTGCAGGGACGCGCTAGCGTGTCCCTGCAGAGCTGCCCGGGGGCGGGCTTCTGGCTGGCGCGCTGCCCTGATTGGCGGAGCGCCGCCGGAAGTCACCGGCTGCCATTTTGGGCGCTGCCGAACGCCGCCGAAATTCGCCAGCGTGTGGAGCGGCGAACGCGCGCTCCCTGCAGGGACGGAGCAACCCGTTTTCAGGTAAGATCCGTCCCTGCGTGCGCTGCCCCGTTTCCCCGTCCCCCGTGTGGAAAGGGCCTCAGTCTCTGCTCAGAATGGTTGATCTAGTGTAATAGGATAAAAGAGCCAAGAATCTCCAATTTGGACTAAGACTAGCTTACATCATTTACATGGAGAAAAATACTTCAGATCATTGGGAGCAGCATAACTTATGTTAGTCTTTAAGGATTTTTCTAGCTTCAGCTGTTGTTGCTGTTATGTGTCTTCAACTCAACTCCAATTTACAGTGACACTATCCTAGGGTTTTATTGGCCAGATTTATGCACAGGAGGTTTGCCATTTCCTTTGTAAGGCTGAGAGAATGTGCCACCTTCTTTTTGGCTGAGTGGGGATTCGAGCCCTGGTCTTATAGTTTTGAATTTTTATGATAGACAGCATACCAATAGTAGTTGTATTCAGGCTTAACAATCAGCAAGGGAACTGTGGAAGACTTGACTTATTGAATGCAATCAACATGGTGATGTGTGCTGCCTGATTACTCCCACTTGCAAACAACGGAACACGTCAGCAGCCAGTGTGCTGGCCTCCCCACAGCTAGATCATACTGTGAATTCTTTCTGTGGCTTCTTCCTACCCCAAAAAACTGCATTGTTGGCTGCTGCTGTGTTTGGGCATGGAAAGAAAGTTCCAGGATTTCTTTAACTTCTGCAACTCATACTGCTTATACTCTATTAACAAAGGTTCTTGTGGTTTATTGTTGGTTTGCACTCTATTCCTCCCTCCCTTTAAACAACAACAACAACTTGAAATCAACAAGTACAGTGAATTTTGCTATTCTACGTTTGTGCACTGTGTAGAACGTGAACTCCGAGTCAGTAGTGTTTGAACAGCTGAGTGGAGGTTCTTAAATGGTATCTTTATACACGTACATTTATTGTGTTTCAGTTGTGTAAATCAGCTTACAAGAATATTATCTTGCAATATTCTTTATCAGTCTACTTGCCCACGTGTAATGCATGATGTACTTACATGGAATAAATTACTTTTTGTAAAGTGCCTGTCCACACATGACCAAAGGAGTAGCTGTTTACAAGTATGAATCAATACAAATTAAACAGTGCTTTATGAGAGTGTGACCATGGCGAGGGCTATTCTGTGTACAGTAATTGATATTGTTAACTGCTGCTGAATGTATGTAGATTATAGACATTGCCCTGTATTAGGGGTGTGTAATATTCCTAAGATGGGGAAGGAATTATGTATCCTCCCCCTGCTGATTTGGGAAGGCCTAGCTCCCTGCATGTCCTACACTCCAAGTAAGTAAAAAAAATAAAATAGTTGTACCCTGTGTCACTTATGGGCTGAGTGGGCTAACTTTGTCAGGCCTTTGAGGAGTCCTCACCTGTTTTAGGACCAGGAGAAGCCTTTCCATAAAAGGATTTTGAAAAAAACAAAAGCCATCCTAGCTGAGAGAGAGAAGCTTTGCAGTTTTGTTTCCATGGCCTCTTAAGGGTGCGGGGGGGCTTTTGCAGGTAAAGTGTTTTTAATTTGGGGGGGGCCTGGGATGGTGGCTGCACTAGGGCCTCTGGAGGAGCTACTGCTGCTCTGTGTCAGCAACTCAGGATAATTCTAGTTGCCCAACTTACTGGGCAGTGGATTTGTGGCTCAGGCTGGTGGTGTGGGGCTCCTTGTGGCTTCTCCGGTGTCTGTCAGCTCCTTCTGTTTTCGCCGCTGGGCAGCCCTGGAAAGGCCCCCTAACTGCAGGCAGCCAATCAGTTTAAACTGCTTGGTTTGAACAGATTGGCTGCCTCTGCCTAGGCCAGTTAGGGCTAGGTCCAGGCAAGAGTTTTTTAGGAAGCCCCCTTCAGCAGAAGCTTACTTTGCTTTGGAGCGTTGTTCCATCCACCTCCCCTTGTTGGCAGGGCATGCTTTGGGCTTGACTTTTCTTCTCATTACAATTTTAGGTGGTGACATGGGTCCAGGATCCCGGATCACAACTATGGCCTGACAGCCTTGGCAGCTTACATTCCTGAGATGCAGGGCAGGAAGCAGCATGCACTGGACAGTAGGGCATGCAGCCACTGCACCCCTTGGTGGTCTGGCGGAATTCATAATGGTTTTAGCAGATTGGGCTCATCAGCCAACATACCGGTTGGGCGAAACCTGGATCTGGACCCATGCGCATGCCAACCCTATAACATCTATAGCTAATGAAGTTGTGGGTTTTTCTCCTCAGTCCTGATGTGTGTGTGGTTTTTATCCTTGAGTGATCCCCTGGGCCCTGAGCAGGCAATCATTTTTTTCTTTATTTCACTTTAACATTTTAACATTTTTTATTAAGCTAAAATCATGTGAATTGTTCTGAGGCTATCAAGTAGGATAACATATACGATTTAATATGTGCAATCATTCAGTACTAGTTAAAAACACAAATTACTGCAGAAATGTACATTAGTTAACGGAGGCCACTTTTCTTTTCTGGCCTCTTTACAGAATCACTGCTTCATTAAACATGCCCAAAAATAATCTATTGTAACAATAATGAACTTATACTGCAACACTATAGTAATGAGTTGCTTTTTTTTTTTAAGTAACTGGTGTCTTTAGCTGGTACTTAATGTGAGCCTCAGTCTTGCACATTCTTTTCTTTTTTCTCCTCTAGTATGATTGGAAGAAAGACTCTAGAGCAGGGGTGTCAAACTCAATTTCATCTTGGGCCTCCTCAGCATTATGGTTGCCCTCAAAGGGCCAGTGTACCTGTAAGACTATATAAATGTATCTATTCTTTTATCATATTAAATAATTGCCTCTGCATTTGATTATTACAGGTTTTTAAATTGCCTTCCTTCTGCATCAGCTTTTCTTTTCTTGGACGTTCTGGGGCTATTTGCTTGTAGTTTATGGTCCCTATACTTCTGTAAAGTGACATAGAGTTGGTCAGTATATTCAAAGTGTGCCACTTTCTGCTCCCCAGACCTTCTCTGTGCCTCTTTCTGCCCCCGAGACCCTCTCTGTGCTGCTTTTTGCTCCCCCCGCCATGCCTCTTTCTGCTCCTCCCTTCCCCTGTGGCTCTTTCTGTCCCTCTGCCTCTCTCTGTACCTGCTAAGCCCGACCCCCACATTGCAGACCCTGGCTGCTAGTATTCTGAAGAGGGGCCCAACTTCTTTTTTCTTATTTTCCTTGCCAATTCTGCCCTTTTCTTCTCTACCTCTTCCTTCACAGTAACTACATATAGGATTTTATGCTAATTTTTTTTCTTTTTACAGACATAGCATGTTTGTTCAACTACTTCATTCTTCCCACTTTTGCGAGGAAGGATTTATAACTGTGTTTTTCTTTTGCTTCAGATTTGAAGCAAGTTAGTAGGGATAGAAAAGTTAACATTTTCATTGAAAAATAAGCCTATCCGGGGGGGGGGTTATTTTCAATTTAAACTTTAATAAAAATATTTTAAAAAAAGATTTGAAGCAGGTTATTTAAACTTTGATCAATTAATGTCTTTTTGTTTTTGTTTTAAAATGCAGTTCTGTAGTTGTGGTTTCACAATAAATTGGATTGGGTGTATATTTTCTGCAACTATTTTTAATTAAAAAAATGAAAAATGCCTTGCTTAATAATTATTAATCCTTCTCAACAATTCCACTTGAATAAACTAGGTTTTATGAGAGAGCCAGCATGGTGTAGTAGTTTGAATATTGGACTACAACTGTGGAGAACAGATTTTGAATCTCGACCCAGCCGTGGAAACCCGCTGGGTGACGTTGGACAAGTTACATTTGTCTTAAGTTGAAAATGGCTTGAAGGCACAAAAATCTTACAGCTTGTTGGAGGAATGTCTGGAACAGCATTGCATGTGGTACTGGGTATTGTAGGGGCAAGATGGAATTATTAAAAATTGCTGTCTACCCATTTTTCCAAATGGCAAGATGGCCACAGTTAAGAATCTTTCTTTTTGATGAACCTGGATCTAAGCCAGTCATATTAACTGTTCATTTAAAATATTTTCAAGGAAGAATCCATTTACCATACTGTACCATTTGATTATGTAATACATTTGGAAGCTGACCGTTTCGTGACCCTTTCGTTGATGGATTGACTTCACTGATTTTATAGGCTGTCTGATTCCCTGTTTTAAAAGATTGGGACTGATTCAAATGTGTGGTGCATGATCTTTACTGGAATTAATTGCTTCAGGCAAAAATATAGTTCCTGAACATGTGGAAATCTAATATGTTGGGGAGACAAGGTTTGCTGTCATAGTTTGCAAACATACAGTGGTTCATAGTGTTCTTACTGGCAGGTTGCTTGTTAGCTAATATCAATGCGTCTAATAGTAGGTAGTTGAGACTAGAAGACAAATACTGAGAGAGAGAACTTGATAATGAAGGTGAGGTAATGATATAAGTAATTATCTCTACATGAATCAGATATGACAAAATATATCTTAGAAGATGGAGGCAGTAATATAAAAACTAAAAATAGTTTTATTTTGTAACCAGTCTACTTGCAGAAAAGTTGCCAATTTATAAACATCAAGGGAAGGCATTATTTGGTGTTTTCTCTTTTAAGATCATCTAGATTTCATCTAGTTTTAAAGACCTGCAATTAAATCTGCCAGCTTAATTTTTTTTACAGTGCAAACCATTGTGCTAAACCGTAATTATAGCTTCCTTCAAGTGGAATAAACTTAGAATTCAGCTTTCACTAGAGCTATTATTATTATTAGTATTTATATCTTACTAAAAATTATTTGCATTTTTATCCCACAAAAATAATGCCTAATGTGGTTAACATTGTAAAAATAAAGTAAAATAGTAGAACAATAACATTGTAAGAATAAAAAGTTTTAAAATGGCGGTTGATAGAATTATAAATGGTCACCCACATTTATTCAGTGATTTGCTTTTATTGAGATAAGTGTGAATGCAAGCCTACCTGTAACAATCATGATGGATCACCTCTAGCTACAACAATTCTATAGCTGACCCAAGCTCCTTTTAATGTATTTCATTTGTCCTAATTGTCTGAGCTCTTTGTTTCATTACATGTAGCAGAAGACAGATCTCTAGGCAGAATAAACATAATCTTGATTAATCATAATGAAACTATCTAGCAGAGATTTAGCTTAGATTGCTGTAGGAGAGATGAGATAGGGTTTGTATATTAACATATGATATGGACTCCCATATCTTTGCAGGGTTTTACCTTTGCATTATGAACTCTTTCATCTCATTGGTGAGGCAATGAAGGGGCTTATTTCTTGGTTTCCATAATGTTTCTGTGTACTGTTTTGGAACAAAGCACAAGAATAATAAATACTTGTGTATTTGTTTATTTAAACATGTGTTCATCACGTCTCAGCCTTCCAGGGTATCCTGTGGCGATATACAACATATAATAATAGATAAAATGTAATTTAAAACAAATGAAAACAGTTTCTTAAAATGATTTTTAAAAAACACAAATTTAAAACAATTCTGAATACCAGTCTTGGTTTTAGAGACCAAAGGGCATACAGAATAGTGCAGCTATAGAGATGTAAAATTTTGAAGTCATGGAAAAAAAATGTTTTTTCTCTATTGTTTTTCTGGAAAAAAAAATTTTTTACTGAAAAATTGAAAAAAATGCATATTAGCACTCTTTACAGATTGAGTCACTTATTATTTTGAGAACATAAAATATGTTACATATGGCTTCATTTGGTGTAATTATGTATGGTATAGTAAAACTACAGAATTCTCAATTATTCAGGTGAATTCTATTTTTTCCTACAAATGGAGTTACATTACATCCGCCATGTATGTGCAGGTTCCATTCCAAGAAGCTCTGTATAAAACAAAAGCCGCAAGTTTTGCATCACATTGTAGTCAATGGATGGATTGTGTGATGTGTTCATAGCAGTGTGGGCGCGCACCTGTCATGTCCATTGATATAATAGGACTCAGTGTTTTGTGTGATGTTGCATTCATTCATGTGGAAGTCATACCTGAAGAGGGCACAGTGTATGAAGTTCGCAGCTGTACGGAATATCTGAACTGTAATGAACTTTTTTCATTTTGCAGTTTGTGAAAATCAAGCAAAACAAAATACAGTCTTCCCTCTACATTTGCGAGTATGACCTTCATGAATTTGATTATTCACAAGGCACGTGCTTGCCCCCCGCATTTTCCTCCTCCCATTTTCTTGCATTCTTCACTCCAGGCTTGCCAGGCTTGTGTTTTCCTTTTGGTGAGCAAAGCCTCCCTTCCAGTGATGGAGGCATGTCCTATCTCTCATGTGGCTGCACTTTCTGTTGTGTAATGGCTGCTGATGGATCAGTTGCTCTGTTCACTCCTCTTCACTCCTTTTCAAGTTGGCTGCTGGAAGTAACTAGAAGGGAAGAATCGTGCTCTTCTCCCTTTGAGGAGAAAGTACCAGTAAGCCCTTTACTGTGTCTTTTTTGTCCTCCGCCCCCCAACACTGGGGCCAGAGGCAAGGAATGGGAGGGGGAGCTCTGGAAGGGAATCGTCAGGATGGGAATTACTCACAATTTTTCTACTTCTGCAAGGGTTCTGTACCCCTAACCCTTGCAAATGTGGAGGGGCTACTGTAGTAAGAACAGAAGAAAGAATCAACTTTGGCAGAAAAAAGAAAATTATTTGATGTTCTCTAGGTTTCCAGACTGTAAACTTGTCATAAAACATTTGTTCCCCGTAAAAAGAGAGAAGAAAAGGAAGTTAGGATCAGGAATTGCAGAGATCTGATTTTGTTTACTGGTAGTCCTTATATTATCTGATATGTGCATTTTTTTCATAATGTGCGAGTCCCATTTTTGTGTCCATTGGTAACAACACTTTCTTTTCATTCCTGGAAACTTACTGCAGACTGGCAGGTGATAGCTAACACACTGGCATCGTTCTACAGACTATCACTTTGAACAGCAGTGCTGTGCATAAAATTATACTTGCTACATAAATTTTAGAAATAATGTGGGAAATACTTTATCTATGGAAAATAAATATTCCATAAGCCATCTTTTATTTTTTTTTCCAGAAAAATAAGGCTTCAGAAAATGGGGAAGCTTCTCTTTCCCTGATTTTACTCTTTTTTTTTTTTTACTTTGCTTTGTATAGGACTAATGACTTGTGGTCTCTAAAACATATAGCAGGCATAGCCTGGCTGCCAACTTTTGCACTAGATGTAGCTTCTAATCATTTTTCCAAGGCTGCCCTGTGTAAAGCACATTACAGTAGTCTATTTAGGAGGTAATTAAGGCATACACCACTGTGGCTTAATCTGTCTTCCATAGGAAGGGGGACAGCTGGTGCACAGCCAAGTCTGGTGAAGGCATGTCTGACTACAGCAACTGCATGGCTTTCTAGTAGCAATATTGGATCCAGAAGCAGCCCTGAACTGCTCATCTGGTCTCTGAGGAGTGCCAGCTCATGCAGAATAGTTTGTGATCCCAGTCTCAGGCTGTTTTTCCTGTTTACCTACAGAACTTCTGTTTTGTCTAGAATAAGTCTCAATAGGTGTCCCGTGCTTATTTTTTTACTGCATCAGAGAGTGGTTCAGAACTTCCTTGGCATCAGTTGTAAAAGAAAGAGTGAGCTTCATACTTTAGTGTAGTGATGTCACTAACCTGAAAATTCTGGATTGTCTCTGTCATCATCTTTATGCAGAGGTTAAAAAGCATAGGGAAGAGTATTGAACCTAGCAAACCCCTGCAGCCTAATAACTTTGAAACTAAACAATATCCTGCCTCCTAAGTAGTGTGTCACATTTGTTTTAAGACACCTTGAATCCTGATTTTGGGGAAAAGATGGGATATAAATAGTATTAATATTAGCCGAAGGATACCACATAGATGGTACTCAAGTGTCACTGAAAGTTCCAGCAGAAGCAACAAGGACAAACACCCATGGTCTGTTTACTGACATTGGCCACCCACCAAAGTTGAAATTGATCTAGATCAGTGGTTCTCAAGCTCCCAGAAGCCCCAGCCACTATGGTCAATGCTCAGGGCTTCTAGGAGCTGAAGTCCACGAACATCTGGGGACCCACAGGTCTGATCTTTTGAAGTCTGATCTTTTGAAGAAAGCTTGGAGTTGTGCTGCTCCCACTTGTTCTAATACCTTACTTAGAAAAGGAGGATTAGAAATTGGCAGTAGTTACTTAAGGTGTTGTGGTCCAGTGAAGATCTCTTCTACAGAGGTCTTATAACTACTTCTAGATCAGTGGTTCTCAACCTGTGGGTCCCCAGATGTTTGTGGACTTCAGCTCCCAGAAGCCCTGAGCATTGACCGTAGTGGCTGGGGCTTCTGGGAGCTGACATCCACGAACATCTGGGGACCCACAGGTTGAGAACCACTGTTCTAGAGGAATTAGAACAATAACCCTCTTTCAGAGAAGTGGTATAACCTCTACTGCCCTCCTGTGGAAGCCCTAATAAGCCAGGATAGATGTGGACCTAAGGCAGAAGTAGTTGACCTCCTTTTCCAAGCAACTTGTGCTCATTGAACAAATTAAAAACCATCCATTAAAGCTGGCCAAGTGCTCACTTCAGTTATACACCCCCCCACAAATCTGCTCTCAGTGTAGAGTCCAAGTCAGAACGGATCTGAGCAATCTTCTGTGCAGGTTGTTTCACAGATAAATCACAGCAGTTTTTGAAGGGCTGCTCCTCAGTACTGTAAAGGCTAGGGTTGGCAACCCCTTGGCTACATGAAACCAACAGTGTGTCAGCGCGGGCCGAGGTCAAGCAGGAGCCGGACCGGAGTTGGACACAAGCAGCGTTTATCACAGTCTATAACAGAGGCGCTGCGGTGCACAAGCTGTTTGAACTAAAGTAGGCCTTGGCAGCAGGCTTCAACAGAAAATAACGATGGGTTACTTCACTCGGAACACAGAGAGGTTACTTCACCTAAACGCTGGGGAAGGGTCTTGAAAGAGCCAGGCGGCAGGACGTGGACACAGGCTGGACTGGAACAGGGCATGGGCGACAGACGCACGGGAAGCCGACGGTTGTTGCTCAGTGCCCCTCCCGGCCCCGCGCCAGCCTTAAAAAGACCCCTTGAGCAGCCGGCGGCCAATCCGGCTCGAGCACGTGGCTGGGACTCACAGCTGCGCTACAGCTGGGAGCTCCCAGCCCCCAGGTGTTTCTCCTGCAGCCGCCGGGAGCGGCGGCTGACCTCCTTGAGCTGCCACCGCTGCTGGAACGTCAGCAGCGGGGCGGAGGCTTCAGCCTCAGGGGCGGCCTCGCGAGTAGGTGGTGCCCTGGGATCGGGCCCGGGGCCCGCCTCCTCCAACAAGTCTCTGCCCGCCACGCCCAGCAGCACGGGAGCCAGGCCGGCGGCCTCCGCAATGCCACAATGATCCCCTTCGGCGGCGGCGGTCTCCGTCACGCCGGGGAGACCCCCGTCGGGACCGGCAGCCTCCGCAGCGTCCAGGCAATCCCCGCCAGTGGCGGAGCCCTCCGCGGCGACCGGGCGGTCCCCGTCGTCGGCCACGGCCTCCGGAGAGCCCAGGCCCCCCTCCTCCTTGTCGGAGGTGGCCGCTGCATCGGCCTCGGCGGCGCCCGCCGGCGCAGACACACCCGAGGCCCTGACACAGTGGTTGAAATAGGGAGCTCTGGAATGGGCCCTAATTTGAATTCAATCAGATTCCTCTTCCAGCTTTCTTATATATCACCATAGTCTTCTACCCAAGTGCTCCATTCCCTTGAATTCATCAAAAAACCAAGGAACCCATGTTCAACCCCCGAGAAAAGGACACTTAGAATAAGCACTTGTGTCAGTTATCTGGATCATCTCCCCATTCCACAGGTTAGCCAGGTCACCCATAGCATTGCCAGCTGTAGCATCTGGAAAATAACTGAGAACATTTGGAAATCTTTCTGGATATGTTAATCTCTGTGGGTGGGCCATTCTAATGAGTTCCCCAGTTCTGCAGAAATAAAAATCCTAGCAAAAGTAAACCATATTAGGCAGTGATCTATCCATATCAGCAGTGGTTTTTTTAAAGCTCCCCTATTAATAGGTCACTTTCACCCTGGCCAGCAAAAACAACAACAACATGAAGCATATGCTCTGTCACATGTGCAGAGCTGGATATTAGTTGAAACAGACCCATAATTGCCATAGAACTCATGAAGTCCTGTGGCAGTCCTGATGACAGAGCCTTAGTGTGAATGTTGAAATAACCCAGCACAGTAAGTGTTGAGGAGATCAGCATCACCTCAGGCAAGAAAGCAGTTGACCAAGAAGATGAGTACTACTCAATAACATCCAGTTCTTGTATCATTGGCCTATTAGCAGATCAGTTCACACAAATCTTGCAGTTTGCCAGACAGAGTGCCTTAGGAAGAGGTGACCTCACAGTAGATCACCATGACTTTCTTATTTATCAGTTCCTACCTGCTGTTCTCTTTGTAAGGCCAGGAAGCATATCTGAGTCAAGTAGACTCTCCCCTCTTTCCTCAACAAGATTTCTGTCATACCTGCCAGGTCCTCTTTGTCCATGATAAAATCATTGCTCAGATAGCTCTTCCCAATCGCTGACCTGGTGTTAAACAGGAACACCTTTTTTCCTTCCATATAATATATAGTTTTATTATAAACATATTTAACTTATAGTTCTGTAAAAAACAAATATTAGCTCATAATTACTTCTTTTTCTTTTACGATGTCATATCCCTTTCTTGGTTCTTGCAGACATCTCATCCTCCCTAATTTAAATAAATATATTATCTGTCTATTCCCATTTGTTAGTATTGAGATCTAAAATCTAATTTCTTTACTTAAAAATATCTCTAATATTTCAGACCTTACCGCTTTCTGTATACATGAAATAGAACAACTTAGTAGAATCCTAATATTTCTAATGGTATCTTGTATCTGCTTGAGATTATGATTATCTCTTAGTATTATTTTTTACTCTTGTAAGTGTAATGCTGCAGTTTTCCCCCATTTCCTTTCCCATAATGATCTAGCTTCCTTGCAATCCTCTTTAAATTGTCTTGAAGTTTTATCATTCAATAACATGTGAGATTATCAATTTCATACATTCCATATTGCTTTAACAACCATTCTTCTGAAGGCATTTTAGTATTTTTCCATTTTTGTGCATGTATAATTTTTGCTGCAGTTACCATACATAATAATACTCCCCAATGTTTACTTTTATTCTTTAAGTCCCATCTAGCTGTCATATTTAATAAATTTTCTGGTATCGTTGGGTAGTCAGTTTTCAATGTTTTTGTTATCAAATTATGTATTATTTTTTTTCTGCTTTAGTGTAATGCCACCAGAAATGAAAAAAGATCCATTTTTCTTTCCACATTTCTTTTGTTTTCTTGTAAATTTTTGCTAATTTATTTGGTGTCATGTGCCATTTTATAATAATTTTCTTTTAATCTGTAACTTCTTGTAAATTTTAAATTCTTGTTCCATGATTTTTCCCATTGAGAAAATTGTATTGTATCTGTATATTCTAAATCCTGAGCCTGTTTGTTCATATTTTCTTTTGTTGTTTCTTTTTCCATTTCTAATTAATATCTTGTGTATTTTGGTTATTATATTATGTTTTCCTTCTAGAATTTGAGAATCAAATTCTGTTTTGTTGACCTTTATTCCATCAAGCTTTAGGTCTATGTTAAATCTTTCTGTCATTTATCTGTGGGTTAACTAGTGAGAAGTAATACCTTCTGTTTGCAGCTCTTTTCTTAGATACATTTTATACCTGTTCACATGTTTCTTCAGTAAGTTTTTATATGTTAACTAGCCTCCTTTGTCTAAATTTCCTTGTTTGTAGAAAGCTGCAAGTGGATATAATCATAATGTGGTTTTGGAATAAAATCTCTTTCTATACCTTAATCAAATTGTTAATAAAGGTTTTCTGACGGTATGATAATTGAACTCCCTATTAACACTGGGTTCATTGTACCATATATGAGTGTGCTATCAAAAGTTTAAATTGTAGCCTTCAAGTTGAAGTAATCTTTTATTCTTTAACTTAATACAATCTAATATACAAGAAATACCACAAGAATGATGGCACAATTTTAAGTCTGGCAAACATAACCTCATTCTTTTGTGTCTTGTAATATCTTCCATTTTATCCTAGGGTTCTTTCCTTGCCAGATGAACTTTGAGATGTCTTTATCCCATTGTCTGAATGGTTTATCACTTGTGATAATTGGTAGATTTTGTTTTCTCCATTTTGTTTACTCCATTTTAAGGTCTTCTCTTATTCTACTCCAACTTGGGTAATAATTGTTATCAAATAAATCTGCATGTTTCTTTGTTGTTATTATTCTGAGGTATTTCACTTTTTTCTGTTTTAAAATCTGGTTTTTTAAAATCAGTTCCAGTTCTTCCTTTTTCTTTATATTCCTCATAATCATTAGTGTTTTTTCTCTGCTAATTTTGGAGCCTGTTAACTCATCAGATCTTTCTAAGTTTCCCCATACTTGATCTTGGGTTTTCTAGTAGTATTACTAGGTCATCTGCAAATGCTCTCTCTATTTGAGTTTTTGACCTTTGATCTTCACATCTTTTATGTCTTCCTGTTGAGTATTTCTAGGGTTATCAAAATACTAATGGTGAAAGGGGGCAACCTTGCTTTGTTCCCTTTTTAATCTCAATCAAATCTGTTTTTCATCATTAGTAATGATTTGTGCTGATTGATCTTTATAGATAGATTTAATCTAGTTTATATAACCATGGTTCAAATTAATTTTATTTAGTAGTTCAAGCATAAAATTCCAGTTGATCTTATCAAATGCTTTCTCCGCATCTGGAATTATCATTGCCAATTTTTTTTTCATAGTATTCTGTAATATTCAATGCCATCTTAATATTATCTTTTAATTGTCTTTTTGGAAGAAAGCCACACTGGTCATCTTGGATCCATTCTCTCATTATTCTTTTAAGTCTTTCTGATAAGATTGTAGCAAAAATTTTATAATCCACATTAAGTAATAAAATTGGTCTATAATTCTTGACTTCTAATAGATCTCTTTCATATTAGTGAACCATGATTTGGATTTGTTTACCCTCCTTATTTTGTTAATTATATTTAAAAAAGGCAGTGACAGTCCTTCTTCAAAAGTTTTATAGTACACTGCTGCAAATCCATCTGGACCTGGTAGTTTTCCTGATTTTTTTTTTTTTTATGGCTTCCATCATTGAGTTCTTTTTTCTGGGCGTTTGTAATTTGAAGATCTCTTCTCTTTTTAAGTAAAGTTGTATTTCCTTATCATCTGTTTTGTGTGTTTGATTCGTTAAACTACTTAGCATAGAACTTGTGAAACATCTTACTTTTATTTTGTTGTGCAAATACTTCCTCACCATCTCTTATTTTTGATATTAGTTTATTTTCTCTTTCTTTCTTTAATTTGTATGCTAACAATTTCCCTGGTTTATTTGCATGCTCAGAATGCCATTGTGTACTAGTTCTTAATTTGGTTTCATTTTCTGCAGCTATTTAGAGTGGAAGTTGTTCTTGGAGGGCTTTTATCTCACTTCTAAGGTTGGTGTTTTGGGGGTGTTTCTTCTGCTCATCTTTTTTTTCTATATTTCTTCCATAATTTCTTGCTCTCTCTTTTTCCTTTTTTTCTTCCATTTTATGTCCTGTTGGATGAAGAAAACCCTGGAGCATCTTTTTACCCTGTGTTGTTCTATTAGAATAACCAGGAATCTGTCAGCTGGATAGTAAATCAGAAGTAAGAACAGCCACTAAATGTTTAGCACAATATATTTATGATTTTTGTATTTTATAAGATTTGTTGCATATATTATTATGCTTCTAGTTACTCCGGTTACATTGTCTTAATCTTTGCTAGAAATGTGTTCTAGTTTATTAATGTTTTAAATGTTCATTAATGTTCTCTATTGTGATTGTAGAGATTTAACTGAAAATCATATTGGTAAGAAAGCATCCTTGCTTGGTACCTTGAGTCAAACCAATAGACACAGAATCTATTCCACTGATATGGATCAGAGCTGCTCCCAAAGCATGTAGAACTTCACACAGATAATCCTATTCCACCCTACCGAACCCCTTCAGCACTCTTAGGGAGATTAAAGAAACTGGGCTAATGTATTCCTTATGAAGGGAAACATGTTCCATCAGACAGAATAGGCTCAGCTGTTGTAAAATTTAGAAAATGACAAGAAAATCAATTTAATAAATTAAAATGGTCTTAAACATAAATCTGTGCACAAGGAAAGAGAAAGAGTAGAAGTTTTCCTTAATGTAGTCAGAACCCAATGGTATAATTCCACTGAAAGAAACAGTTCTACCAGAAGAACTGGTTGGGGGTTTTCTTTCCCCTCAAAGTGCTTTGCCCGCTCTTAAAATCTGTTCCAAAGAACTGTGAAAACCTTCACTAGAGATTTTTGGGCGCTATCAAAATGTATCAGCCGGGAAGGCAGAAAGTGAAATTAAGTTGCACTAGTGAAGGTATGCCTAACAGGCATTTTCGGGCAGCCTACAAAATAGTTAAACTAGTTCAGTCATTGTTAACCTTTTCTTTAAAAAAAAAAATCACAGCATGAGAACTCCACAACTGGCAGCATATTCCTCATGAACTAACACATGTTACATGAAATGTTTAACCCTCTGATCTCTGATTTGTTGAATTTTCCATCTGCATTAGATAATAGGATATTTATTGGAAACAAAATGGAAAGTACAAAGGCATCAATCCCTGTATTTGGCTTGTTTGTTTTTTGCAGTAGTGGTTCTGTGTGTATTACAATACAGGAGAATCTATATGTACATAGCTAATTGCTACTGTCTTTTCTGGCTGTGCTAAACATGGTGACAGAATAGCAAAGAAGATCTAGGGTATAATAACACATGAAATTGTCACTGACAACCCATCAGAAAACATCTTTTGCATAAGAGATCAAATTCATATACTGTTTCTAACATGAAAACATACAATCTGACATATCTAATGAGACTGAAAATGTCTTTCATCAGTTGTTAGTCAGATCGCTTATAATGCTTAATTCACAGGCAAGAAATTGTTAAGATAGTCATCTCCAGCTCTTTGTTATCAATATTTGCAAAATAATAATTTATACATTATAATTACAAATTATATATATATATATATATATGATTAAATGTAAATTATAATTAATAATTTATAATAATAATTTACAAAATACAGTTAATACCCGTAATAGACAAATGCCTGAGGGGGTAAGATGTAAAATCTTGTCCAAGAGTAGTAGCTGCAGCTGCATCTTGTAGTAGAGAATTCTTCATGTTAATCATGTGTAGTCTGAAGATGTATTTCTAACATTATGAGTCTAAATTTTGTGGATGTGTTGTACCTGCCCCAGGCACTACAGCTTTTCTTCAGACTGGATGTCAAAAGCAGAATGGTGTTGCATAGCCAGATCCTAGAGCCTATGTGTGCTTGTAAATTATTGAGGTGTGTTAAGTACTTTCAAGTTGTGTTGATTTATTTCAGTGATAGAGTTAAACATACACTTAAGTCTACCCAGCTTAAATTAGTGAACTGAAACTTTGGTCCCATGGGATGCCCTAGATTATTGGCAGGTGTTTTTCAAAAAGACTAAATTTTTTTTTTTGGTAATAGTGACCCCAGACAGAGAGAGATTAAAAATTGTGATTCTTGTTTCATATCTTTGGTTGTAACACTAAACTATAACTTTCACAAATCATGGTACAAAAGTAGTAGCACGAGAACGAAAGAATTAGGGCACAAAAGTCACATGTGGACAGGACATTGGCATAACATTTGTTCTTTCTAATTTAATAATCATTGATTTTTAAACTGAGGTTATTTTATTTGAATTTAGACTGTCTTTCCTGTGTATTGTGGGAGAGTGAGCTCTTTGAATAACTGCTTATAACTAACATATCATTTTGTAACATCACTTTTCTTGTAACATGTTCTGTCTTCTTTTCAGATGATTTTTATTTCTTCATTATTTGTTCAGTCAAGCAGTGTTCAGTTACAAATATAGACAGGAAATGGGCAAGAGTGGTTGATGGTTGGAAAAGAATCAGGAGCAGCCAGAAGGAAGCCCCCATTCTGATAAGTTATAACTAAATGTGCCTTGACTTCTAGACATTTGCTGTAGAACCTCAGGTATTTAATGAAAAAGGGATGAGAAATCCACTACTTGCCTGGAAGCAACTGTTCTTTGTCTGAGTCTACTAGGAGGAAATCTGCTTTCTAAAATAAAACTCAGGAGTTAACTGAATATGTATTTATAAAACTCATGTCTTGATGCTGTGTATTACTGGTATATTAGCTGGGACAACGTCTTTTATTCCTGTCATTGCCTGTAAATCTATTTTGTCATTGATTTCCGCACAGCATTTTTCATACATAGTTCCTGTTTCTTAGTATGTAGTGTTATTCTTTGTGTTTTGAAAACAGTAGCATAAATTCCTATACTACCAGATCCTAAACTTGGATCTTAAGGTAAGTTAATGAAAGATATGTGATCTGGTTGCAGTATCTGTCATTCCATTGATCACTTGGGCTGATTCAGCTGATCTGGCTGGCTAGATGGGTGTCCCCTTCCTCCCTTACCACTCCTGAAGCTGTGTGCTCAAAGGAAGAGGATAACCAGCCCACATAGAAGGAGCGTGCCATTCTTTGGTCAAGGGTATAAAATAGCGGCACTCCCCTGCTGGAGCCTCCAAACAAGCTTTCTTCTCCCTGAAGTAGAGATATAATCTTTCTAGAAATTTTGTGGAAATTTTCAGGGAAATAAAAAATACAGTATGAGCCCCCTTTAGAAGTTGAAAGGCCTTTTGTTATTTCACAAACATAGAATGCAGGATATATGACTTATTTTACATAAAATGATAATGCTTGATGTATTAAATCTGCACTTTATTCAGAATATAGTTACAAACAGAAGTATTTGAAGATTTTTTTTTACCCTTTTTTAAAAATTTTTATTTTGGGAAACAGAAAAAAACAAGAGAAACAAAAGAAACTATAAATGTTAGGAAGACGGAGAAATTATTTTGTCATCACTACTTCTGCATAGTGTCAAGCAGACATAATGACTCATTCCCATAAAAAACAACTAAGAAGAGAAAACTAAGGCCAGGAATTATATTGCTCTCCACACACAGTTTTATACTAACGTTTCTTCTTATATCATTTTCAGAATTGATTTTGGGGGCAGTAAATCTGTGAATACCTCATCTTAAACATTTTATTTACCTTTCTAAAATAAAATATTACGTTATCTGTTTCTGTTTTTCTGAAAAATGGGACTTTGGGAAAAAATGGAGATGTTCCTTCTTTCTTTTGAGAGATTTCCCCATCTCTGTCTTTGAGCCATTTGAAATTCTTCTTCTAAACAGTCCGAAATGAGATGGGAACTGCTGCTGGAGGATGAGAGACATGCGATAATTGAATGGACTTCCACAACACATTTCGCATTGTCCAGAAGGGCTCTCAGATGGCTGCAGCAGGAGGAAGGAATGAGAAACTTTCTGTGAATTTCTTTGATTTATTTAATATGCGGATGAAAGCTATTAAACCTCATGTACTGTTCTTTGGTGTTTTTCATATTACAAGCACTAGTAGTTGATTCTAGCATGACTGTATCTAGATTCTATCTCTTTTAAGAGTTTAAGAAACTGCTTAACATCTTGTAAAGTTTGAACTTTTACAATGATTTTGGTCCTAAGATATTGCTACATTTCAAAATAAATACACTGGGTAGTTCTGAGGTTGGTTGGTTAGCTGGTTGTTTTTCTGCACTGGGTATATCTGGGTGAGCCACTGTAGTATAGTTGGAACCAGCATAGTGTAGTGGTTTTCGCGTTGGACCAGGACTCTGGAAACCATAGTTTGAATCCTTGCTCAGCCATGGAAATAACACTGGGTGGCCTTGGGCAAATTGCACTCTGGCAGCCTGAGAAGGCAACATCAGACACTCTCTGAACCAGTCTTGCAAAGAAAACCCTGTGACAGGTTCATCAAAGGGACCATATATTGGAAACGATTTGAAGGCTCACAACAGCAACATTTCTGGGTGTTGGTTTATTTTGCCCCGGCTAGTCATCTCTCACTTTTCATCAAATGACAGCAAGCAGGCCTAAACTTTACAGATACAGTGAAACATGTGCTTTTGCCAGCTCTGTGACATTTTTTTCCCAGAGAGAGAAGTTTTCTTTCTGTTCTTCATCAATGTGTGTTCTGGGGAGCAGGAACAATCTTGTATGCATTAACAAGTGTAGGCATATCACTGTTTTTTCTTTAATTGAACTTTAAAAAGTTAGACATGCAAGACTGGATACAGTTTCATTCTACTGGTGGAAGCTTTTCTAAGTGAAGTTCTGCTGAGAATGCACTTTCTGATTCAGTGGAAATGGAATGGGGAGGCAATGTTTTAATTGATGCTGTCTTTCTGTGCAGCCTCCAGCCTCACCTTCCACATTGTTCTGGAGGATCCTTCAACTTCTAGAGCTTATTTTTGGGACCATAGGATACTGCAGGAAGAGTGAGAAATTAAGAAGTGATCCCTCTTTCTTTCAGCCAACCAATCCGCAAGATATTATAAGGAGCATTTCTATCTATCTGTGGGAAGCCTTCACTGGATCTATCCCATAAATATCAGCTGTGCTGAGAAAGAGGTTTTCCTTTGGAAGATTAGAAATCACTTGTAAAGTTGAGGAATGCAAATAGATGCAAAGGGCCAACCAGCTGTTTGCCGCTTATGATTCCCCAGCTGTCCACATTCTCAATCATTTGCTGTTAATGGATTGTGACTTGAAATCTAGTTGGTTTTTCCTTCACATATAATGTTAAGACAAGTGTTCAGTTGAATTTATATATCCAGAACATTTTTATCTCCAGTATTGCAATTTGGAGTGCACAGTAATACTGATGCTGATGTCTTTGCTGTAAACGAAC
This sequence comes from Iguana delicatissima, assembly GCA_948472985.1. Taxonomy (NCBI): domain Eukaryota; kingdom Metazoa; phylum Chordata; class Lepidosauria; order Squamata; family Iguanidae; genus Iguana; species Iguana delicatissima. The sequence goes on from CAOKZL010000753.1 coordinate 609,273, forward strand.
AATATATGTATTGGAAATTTAATCCCATAAGCTTGCTATTTTCTTATACAGGAATTTGAATGGGGACTGCTTTATATCATATTACAGTTAGTGTCTTCATAATTGTAGAGCCCATTTTAAAACTTTAACTGGTAGAACAAAGTAGATTTAGGAATATTTGATTGTTCTTCTGTCTTTTTCAAATGCTGTGTCAAAGCAACAAAACAGTCTGGGATAAAGCAGTAGCTTTTTTTTTTAAGTCAAAGTGTTGAAAAGCAGTGAAGCATTGAAAAGCCAATGTGAAAAGCAGAGGCTGAAGAATCTTAACAAAAAACCTGTGTTCTCTTATTTTAATCTATTTTGAAATTCAATTATTGTTTTTAAAAGTAGCCAGTTGTCAAAATATATGTTGATCACAGGTTATGTAATATACAGTAGAATGTAAGATACTGTTTTGAGTACCAGCATGGTGTAGTGGTTGGAGCGTTGGACTATGATCCTGGAAACCAGGATTCAATTAGTCACTTGTCCGATGGAAATCTTCTAGAGGATCACACACTCTCAGCCCCATAAAACTCAGAGATAGATTTGCCTTAGGGTCACCACAAGCCAAAAGCAACGTGAAAGCATACAACAACAACAACAGCAAGATGCTATTTAATATTTGCCCCACAGTCCTCCATTGTCTTATGCCCAGTCATGACTATAGCATGGTATTTTGAGTCTGTTTTGCTTGTAGTTTCTCAGTACAGTTCACTGTATGCTGGCATAACCTATACACCAGTGGTTCTCAACCTGTGGGTCCCCAGATGTTTGTGGACTTCAGCTCCCAGAAGCCCCAGCCACTATGGTCAATGCTCAGGGCTTCTGGGAGCTGAAGTCCAAAACATCTGGGGACCCACAGGTTGAGAACCACTGCTATACACACACAAGTGTGAGGTTGCATGAAGCCTCATGCCCAGTGATCATCAATAGATGCGCTGGGTATATGCCTGCAGTAACATAGGTATGTACACATTGCTTCTATTGATAATAATGGGACAGAGCATTCTCAGTTTTTGTTTTATGTGGGTGTTCCTGGAACAGAAACTTCACATATATGGAGGGCACACTGTAGTTTTCTTATGCCTGGGTTCTCATTCATGAGCAACAACCTGATTATTTATTTATTTCATTTCATTTCATTTCATTTATATACTGTCTTTGTCCTGGAGTGGAACCCAAGGGAATTCACAAAAGGAATCAGAACAATTAAAATCATCACTTTAAAATATTATAAATATTATAATATATTATTATAATATAATATATATGTATATAATATATATAAAATATTAAAATAGGTATTATAATATTTTTAAAGGTATGCAAAAGCTAAAAAATAAAGTTACCCCTCCAATAAGAGGCTTCCTTGGGAGCAATTTTTCTCATTTGTTCCTATTTTCTCATTTTCATTTAGAATAGTCTACTGCTGCTTCTCATTTATTATACCAGTCTTGATTGGATTTTCCTTGTTGCTGTTATTCTCTATTGCTTTTTTTGTTGTTGTGTAGTTTGTATTGTTTCATCTCCTTCCCATTTCCTATCATGCAGCTTGCCTCTGTTTAGCCTTTAACCCTCCACCCCACCTGGGACAAATGTTTTTGTATTATGCATGCCATAGATTTGGCTCAGTAAGGAAGTTTAAACTATTTGTCCCTCTCCTGATATTCATACCCATATACAATATGTGTTACTCACATACATGTAATGATTGTAGTTCTTTGCTATAAACCTCTCAAAATAACATGTGCCATTCAGCTCCCTTCGTTTTTCCTTTGGGCTTCTTGCTGTCTGCCTTTCAAAGAATGTTTACAGAATAAATTAGTATCTTGGAGAATCATTCTTAATTGACATTCTTGATGTTTTGAGTGAATTAATGAGTACCTTTAATTTAAAGGGCTTTGGACCAATTATCTTTGGAGAACAGGCTGCTTACTTTCCAGATTTTGTGGCTCTGTATTATTTCTGTTTACATTCCTGTGGAAGAAAATGTGTGTTGTTTTTAATGGATCAGAGAGCTTTCCAGTGGCAGAGGGCAAGCAGCTGAATGTCGACCATTTGTAAACGGTTGCAACAAGGAAAGCTTTATAGCATGCCACCCATTCAGATATATCTACAAATAGTGTGAAGATAAAAACAAAACAACAACAAAAAAACGCTTGAAGCATCTTCCAGTTGTTATAACTCATGAACCAAATAAGCTGGAGTGGACTAAAAGGTCTAGTAAATTAGATTTTGGGACAATGGGTTAAATCCTTTAATTTTCATGCAAAAAACAGGATCAGTTAATTAGTTTTATGCCCATCATTTTTCTTCACTGAAACTCAGTTCTTTTGTGTGAGTTGTTTTCTGCTTCTGACTTGTGTGCTCCTGCCAGCTTAATGAATGAATAGTGGAATGAGTAATTTAATTATTGACTTTGAATATTGTGTAGAAATTTTAGCATGGTTTGCACTACACAGATGCAAGAAAGATTTTAGGAAATCTTATAAAATCTGTCACGCTTCTTAAATTAGATTTTGACAACCAAAAGATGAGAAATGTGTCATGTGAATAAACTGTAGTGTGTGAGCATCTATATGATGTATTCAAAGTGGGGAAAAGGTTTAGAAAATTACTGGTTAAGGTTTAATAAAATAAATAGTCATTGGTACTTGTACTGTACAGAACACTTGCATTTCGCTGATACTGGTTTTCCCTGTATTAATCCATCTGCTTTGGTCTTCTGATGTTCAGAAAGTTTTGCAGTTCCCATCCATGCAGGTGTGCAACCCAAGACATTTTAGGAACAGGAGGGTGGCAGTTCAGTATACATACTGTGTTGTTTTTATGCCATGGTTTTCAAACATTCTAATTTATGTATTGAATTTAGGCCAACACCCTCTTGCTAGTCCAAACCAGAGTGCTCAAATTAAATAAATGGGAGCTTGGGAAATCAACACTTATGTAAGTTCTGTGTCTACTCTAGTTGGTACTGATAATTGTGTTTAGACCTAACGTGCCATAGAACTAATTAGTTTTTGCTGCAGCAGGCAAGCACGGCTGTTCTTTTGGATTTTGTGTGCAGAGCCAGCATCTTCTACTTAGTTGTTCAGCTCCTTCAGAATTTTCCTTGGATAGGAACATGGCATCTATTTTATTTATCCCACTGGAGAAAATATTGGTCGTGTTCACTGGTCTGAGGGAGAAGATCTTTTAAAACAAGTGTAAAATGTTTGTAATTTGAAATGTAGCAAGCATTAAGGCCTGAAGCATGGGTTGAACAAGGGAGATACTACATGCATTCATATCTGTTGTCTGGGTTAACAGTAGTTTGTTGTTCAGATCATAATTTTTTCCAGCACATGACTGAAGAAACTATGGTTTGTTTTCCTCATTTCTGATTTGTTTCTGGAAGTTTCTCTTAAGCTCCTTTTGTCAAGTCCTGTTTCAGAGTGAATATCTGGGGAAGCAAAATGTAGACAAGTCACATTTGCAGGTTCATATGTCACAACAAGTTGTGCAGTAAATAAGCCAGAATTTATAAGTCAGGAACAACCAGTGGGTTTGGATTATGATGTATGCTGATTAACAAACCAGGGTGGGTTTCCATATTACAGCAAAGACAGATTTCAACAAACCTCACTGTGACTTGTGATGTGATATCATGGTGTTGAATGAATTTGGATGAATGTTGGGAATTGTGTATTGCTTTTGAGACAGGTAGGATATGAGTGTATTTCTTGAAATAGTTTTGTGTTTCCTTATTCCTTTATTTTGCTAGGGAAGTTTAGAATAGGGCTGCCTCAGCAGTCAGGAACATGTCACCTTAATGATAAATTTGTCTCCTTAATGATGAATAAATTATACCATGGAGTTGGTATTGTTATGAATTTATCGCATTTAAAATAATTAAAATAAGGAGAAAATGCTTAGGTTTAGTCTCAGCATAGAGTGTATGTCAGTTTTTTTGCTGTCTTGTAGATATTGCGTCATCTTGGCAGATGAGACAAAGTAGAACAATTGCATTTCTTTTCTCATGCTGTCTGCTGAGCCCATCATTCTTCTGTTTCAGCCGCCTAATACCTATATTGTTGTCAGCTCTTCTAGGTGGGTTAAAAGGCTCTTTTAGTTGATCCAGAAGAAAACTTCCATGATTCCCAATGCTCAGTAAATTGTTTATAACTGACATTTTGGCTGGGGAATGAAATCCAGATCCACAGCTATAAGAAAGTGAATGTCTCTATAATTGTATGAAAGGGCCTAAATAACCTAAAGGCACCAGATCCTGTCTGATCTTGGAAACTAAGGAGGGTCATTCCTGGTTAGTACTTGAGGTGTGAAACTGCCAATGAGTATCGGGTGCCGTAGGCTATATTTCAGAGGAAAGAACTGGCAAAACCACCGTCAAATATTGTTTGCCTAAGAAAACCCTATGAAATTCATAGGGTCGCTATTAAGTTGACAGGTGACTTGAAAGCATACACATACCTAATTGTAGAAAAGTGAGTATTTGGTTATCTCCTTTGGTTCAGTGGCTAAGATCAATCAAACAGGTAGTGAAGCAGTTGCCTCTTCTCTTGCAACTTCTTCATGTATTCTCAAACAGCTGAGAGACTGAGAGGATTGTATATATGCCTGGAACATGGTGGTCTAAGAGTAGGATCACAGTCTTCTTTGAATGCAGATGAGAAGAGAGCTATATAATATTTATTATCTCTGGATACCAAAAGGTGTGCAATTTTTATTTTGCGAAACAGATATGTAATAAGCTTATAAAGAATGAATTGTAACCTCTGTCTCTGGAAATACATCAGAGAGTATAGACATGATTAAGAAGGCGCATTATTTTGGTAGTTCAAAGAATATTAATGCCCAAATGTTAGATCCAGGAAACTCTTAAATATACTTAATTCTGGTGATAAAAGTAGCACTCTGGTTTGACATTGTTAAGTGTATGAAGTTTAAGACATACATACATACAAGACATGAAGAACCAGTAGAATATGTTGTCTGTGACTACAGTGCTGATTTTGCTCATGAGAGACCCATCTCTGTAACCCCTCTTAGCTGTATAAGTCATTGGATGACCTTGGGCAAATCACTGTCTGTCAGTCAAATCTGCTTCACAGAGCTGTTATAGGGCTTAGAGGTTTCTGAAGAACAGAAGGGAAAAATATGGTATTCTGAAGCCATGGCAGGTGTCTTTCACTTGGAAATGGGTCTTGCAACTGGTTCTAGGTCATGAACAATTAACATGCCATACTAAAGTGAAGGACTCATGAGAATCAAATATTGTTAAAAAGATAATTGAGGACAGAATGATAAATTACAGTCAGAAAGACAAATATTGTTCATTTTGTTCTATACATTTATACTTCATTAAACATTTCAAACTGTCTAACAATCATTGAAGATTATGAGAGAGTTACAAACTTGTGATAGCATAATAACCTTTCAAACAAGTCTACAAAAATTACTAACTAATGCTTAATTTAATTAGCACACATTAGCCAAAATGTTCTCCAGCAAACTGTTTCTGACTCCTGTTTACTGTATATACTTATGCATAGGTCCAGAAATTTTAGTAAAAAAATTGACCCAAAAGACCTGAGTTGACTTATCAAGTATGGTACCTTAACTCTTATCAAAAAAGGAATCAACCCCTTAGTCCAGTGGTTCTCAACCTGTGGGTCCCCAGATGTTTCTAGACTTCAGCTCCCAGAAGCCCTGAGCATCGACCATAGCGCCTGGGGCTTCTGGGAGCTGAAGTCCACAAACATCTGGGGACCCACAGGTTGAGAACCACTGCCTTAGTCTATCCCAGGAGAACTTAACTGAAGCACCAACCCCCTCTGCTCTCTTGGCACACCTTTAGGGGGAAGCGCCATTTTCCCATACAGGCATTCAAAAAGAACAGAAGCAGCACCTTAGCAGAGGGAGTAGAGAGAGTCAGTACTTCTTTTAGATTTTCCTGAGATGGACTAATCTCATGCCTTTCACAACTCTACTCACAGAAGGGCATGGTTCCTTTTTTTTTTTTTTTTAAAGTTAATTCTGTACCTTAACTTTTATCAAAGAAGGAACCATCTTTTTCTTGGAGCAGAGAGGTGAAAGGGCTTTTTGAATGCCTGGGCAGAAAAATGACAGCAGCAGTGGCCAGAGACCACTGGCCCCTGAGATGGTGCTGGCATTTTCCCCTCCCCATGGAATCCCCTTGACTTATCCACAGGCCATATCAAAAAATATGATTTTGGCCCCCAAACCTGTTCTCAACTTATACATGAGGTTGACTTATACACGAGTATGGATGGTATATGGATTTGGATGCAATTCTGCCTCCACTGTGGTGCAACAAAGACTGGGATGTTTTGCTCCAGGAACTCTTGGCTATTGCGAATGTGCTACTTTCTTACTCCTTTCCTTAGGAATTCCTTACAGAATTATTTTTGAGTGAGTCCCCTATCTGAATAACTTTGATAAAGTTAAAAACCAGATCTTTTGCCTGCTTTAGTGTTTTGCCAGTGGTTAAATGACCATCATACTAGGAGGCTTCCTTCTGCAATAGTCTGCATAGATCATAACCAGGAAGTGGAATTGATGAAGGATGCTTTGTAGCTGTGCTGAAGTTTGCCTGCCAGTATTTGCACCATTATATCCTATTTTATCTGGTGAGTCTGCTCTAAAATTTTGTTAGCTAGAAACCTAGTGTTACAATGCCGTACACCCCCACTCCATGATATGGTGTAATTGGCAAATATTTGATTGGCATGAAGTACAAATTATACACTGCTGTGGCTGAGAGGCCATGCTGGCTAAGAGGACTGGCTGAACATGTGTAAAAGTAGGTCAAGTGGGACCTCAGGGCATGGCCAGGTTATAGTCCAGGAAACTCTGGTGTAGATGAGCTTGCAAATATTCCTTTAGCGACTTGACCTTTAGAAACAATAGTACCCAGAACTGTCTCATCTGAGCGCCCGATTGTCTTCCTCCTGCTTCCTCTTCCCATCAGAGTTCTCTTTTATTTCCTCACCTGCCCAGCCATTAAGGAGATACCACGATTCCCATCAGTGCTTTGTCACCAAATACTAAGACCATTAGCCTATTCTAGACCCCATTGTCTGCTCTGCCAGAGAGCCATTAACACCTTTCCTCTCAGGGCAGAAACAGGATATTTAAACCCTGGTTCCAAGCCAGATAGCTTGTAGTACACTGGACATAGGCCGTCACTCTGCTGTTCCTATTCCCGTTCTTGTACCACCCTCGGACCTTTATTCTGAACCACATTGTTTTGTCTCTTTTCTGCGGGATAGGTAAATATCACTCAGTTCATCCTAACTTCTTTCTATCCAATTTTTCCCTCCTTTCCTTTACTTAGCCGTGTGTGGTTGTGAGACTGCTTCGATCTTACATGTGATTGTGATATTTCCCCCAATAAAACAAAACATATTTTCAATCTCCAGCTGATGTCTCTGCATTAGTATCAGTATACATAGATGTAAAAGATCCTATAAGGTTACCCCCCTCTTACAGGTCTCCCCTTTGAACTAATAATTCCTCACTGGAATTTTCACGGAGGCACTGGTATTGCGGTTGGACCTCTGAGTCATCCACCTTTTGGGTAACATCAGCAGCAACAATGATGATGATAAAATTTCTATCAGTTGCAGTTGGAGTAAAAGACAAATGGTGGATGTTGGTGGAGGGCTTTGCAGGTGGCTCTGTTAATAACTATAATTACAATTTCTATAATTCTGTAATATATAAGACTGATTTTGTTCTGGTCTGTTAATTGAGGTACACCATGCACTGTATTTCTGTAGTTATTTGTCCTCATTCTCATGTGTGTGATAGTCATTTTTGTTCAAAAGAAATGGAAAAGCAAGTTTATTATAGGGAATTAGATGAGAGTGGTTATGTAGAAATCTGAGATAAAAAGCAGCTGATGCTTGTACAATACAGTCCTGTTTACTATCAAAACAAGAAAAAAAACTCAGAAGAAAATTAAAACATTATATACTTTTCTGAATGTCCATGTGGATGGACATACAACTGGCTTCTTCAGGAGGGGGTTATGTGGAATTGGATCCATAGGAAAAAAAAGGACCTGCTTCCCAGTTTGCTAGATGTTATATTGTTAATAGATGCTGTTTGTTATAGTGCTTCCTTGGAATATTGTAACTTGTTGGACGAGATCATATGAGGAGAGGCACATCTTCTGAGAGGGTGAGCTCAGGCTGTTTAGAGCTTTCCAGGTCAGTAGCTGCTTCTGGATTATGCTATTATTTTATTTCAGCCATCTGTACTCCTCCTTAAAAGTTAACTTTTTTCATAGCATCTTATCTAATAAACCAGTGGTTCTCAACCTGTGGGTCCCCAGATGTTTGTGGACTTCAGCTCCCAGAAGCCCCAGCCACTATGGTCAATACTCAGGGCTTCTGGGAGCTGAAGTCCAAAAACATCTGGGGACCCACAGGTTGAGAACCACTGTAATAAATGGAATATCGTGATGAAACAATACTTTAACCACATGGGGATTTTATATACAAGAGCCAGGACAAAACCATTCATTGTGACTTGAGATTTTTTTCAGGACTCAGCAAGTGACAGCAATCTTGGCAGAGCACTTTCAGAAGAGGGTTCTACAACTGCATAGGTGCCACTAAAAAGATCCTGTCTCTGTTATCCATCAGTCTCTGTTTCCTAATAACTGGCTGGAGAATACCTACCATCTTCTCACACTCACTCTAAACTGCTGCTTTCTCTGCAATCAGACATTTCAAAGTGCACCTCAAGAGAAGCCTCACATAGAACATGCAACCTACAAAAGTACATAATGGATATGTAATCAGTAATGAGTTTTTAAATTCCATTCCTTTCCAGCAGCAAAGAATATGATGGACAGACCACATAAGTAGTTAAAAACTGCAATTAAAATGAGGGGGACAGTTTAATTATTAATATTATTTATAATGTTTGTTAAGATTTATTCTCTGCATGCTGCAGAAGACCAACCACAATCACATGGGCTTATTCCCTCACACCAGCATTGGATGCCAGGTAGTCTCTATATAGTCTGGAATCATATGTTAATTTAAGCTAGGTAGCATTTTCAGTTCTGTATAGGATCATTCTGCAAGTTTCACACTCAGCATGGTATCCCCATGCAGGTTAATTATTCTGTGAGTTTTAAAAGAGAATAGAAAGAAGAAAGCAATGGAGAGAAAAAAATTTTTTGACAGCCATCAAAAATACCATCCTGAATGAGGCTATAGCAGACCTACCCATCAAACCCTGCCTCTTTGTACTTACTAATGACTACTTTACTTTGAGGAATAATATGCACCTTCAAGTCAGCAGTACTGCTGTGTGCACCTGCATGGCATCACATATGCAAACATCTTAATGTCTGACCTGGAACAATGCTTCCTCCCAAAACCTCACCTGTACATACAGTTTCTTGATGAAATCCTGTAATGTGGCCACATGGAAAGCAATCACTTGAGAAGTTCCAGTAGGATTTCAACAAATTCTATCCTACCGTCAATCTGAGCCTGGAACAATCAGAACAAATTCACTTTCTTGACACCATTGTGCAACTGCATGATGGTCTTCTAAGGACTGTGCTCTGTTGAAACCCAATAATTGCTACACACACTTACATGCCTCAGTTTCACCTAGAACACACTACCAAGTCTATTGTTTACAGCCAAGCCCTCTGATAAAACTGCACCTGCTCAGATCCTTGAGCAGAGACTCAAAACTCTTGGATTTACAACAGGCATTTCTTAACTATAATACCTACCTAAGGGGTAAAGAAGGAGATCAGCAGGGCAAGAGTAATACTTTTACCACAAGAAAGACCAAAACACAAAATGATAGAGCATCCCTAGTGGTCATCTACAGTCCCCAGCTGAGACCACTCAAATGCATCATCAGTGAACTACAGCCAGTGCTGGAGAATAACAGAGCCCTTTTACAAACTCTGGGAGGCAGGCCTTTATTGGCCTACAGACAACCTCCAAATCTTAAAGAACTATTCACTTAAAACAGGATTCATAACATGGAAGTAATACAGGGATAAGACCCTGTTATAAAACCAGATGCCAACTCTGTTCCCACATCTACTCTTAGGGCAACGTCCCAGGAGCCAATAGCATCACTCATAATATCAGAGACATATTTACATAATCTTCGTCCAGACTGATATATGCCCTCCTGTGATAGATGATGGCTCTGAGGTTGAGGAACAACTGATTGTGCCAGGAACAGAGCCAGTGATTGACCAAACCAACTTGCAAACATTCCCAGCAGTTGAAGGACAAGCGGAGGCAGAGTTGTCCCAACCAACTCCAGAGGGAGAGGGAACCAGCAGTGATTTGGAAGAATTATAGTCACCTGAGCCCCTTATCCTCCAGTCATGAAGAAGGCTGAAACAGGCAGCTCAGAGGGAAGCTGCGTTGGCTAGATTGAGGAAGCAATAACAACACCTGTCTCTGTGGCTATTTAGGTCTGTCAGCGTGGCTTGCTCTTCGCTTGTAGCAAATTACTTGCAAGCCTCATGACCCTTGTGTTCTGGCTCCCTTGACCCCTCTGGACAGACGGACCTCTGCTTTCTAGACTGTTGGACTGGAGTTTGACTTGGCTCAGCTCTGTGGTTTCCTTAATAGTTGTTGTATTGGACATTCGTCGCTGCCTCCTCTTCCTCCTCGCAGCAGGTATTCTCACCTACTCCCCCTTGCTGGCAGTGAGGCACAGGCAGGGAGTTGGACTCTGACACTCTTATGCTGGCAATGCCCCTCTGCAGACAGGACAGTCTCTGTGTACAATGATTAATGGGCACAAATCTGACATTAGAAATGGTTATGTCGAAAAACTAGTTACAGAAGAATTCAGCCTTCCTGGATGCACAGTAAGGACTTTACAGGTTGTGGTTTTTGAACACAGAAATTATTAAGAAAGTGTAGAAAGAGAAACAGTTGAATTGAATTATATTCACAAATTTCAGGCCATAAGCAGAGGTTTGAACAAAAGACAATGGCTTCATGAGACGCTATAGATATTAATACGAGAGTCTTTGCTACTGCACAGACAACAAAAGGGATTTTAAAGTTTTAAATGCAAGAAAACTGACCTTTGGTAAGCAGATTTATTTCTTTCACACATGAGTATTAACTGACCAGTGTAAAGATCTGTATTACCCCACCTACCCCTTGAAAAATTTAGGGCTAAGGATATGATTTGCATTTTACTGGATCCTGTTGCATTCCTTCCCACTCCCACAACTGTATAATATGCTTCATACTTGAGACCCTAATACCACTTGATACTGCATCCAAAGAAGTGGGCAGATATACATAAAAATGAAAACCAGTTAATCTTAAAGGTGCTGCTACATTTCTTTCTTCTCCCCCTGCTTCTTTCTAACAGGGCAGTTTCTTAAAAAGAGAATAAAGGCCTATTAGGGGGAAAAGGTCCTTGGCAAAGTAAAGCAGTCAATTTGGAGCTATAGCAATACTTGAAAGCAAAGAACAGTAAAGATTTTACAGTCTGTGTTTTTCAGCAGTGCTATAGATGCTAGAATTCTAAGTCTCTAAGCTAAAATTGTGACTCTTTTGAGCTTAGCACTTCCATTGTTAAATTGACAATGGGCTATTTCAGCAACCTAATTTTATTTCAGTTTCATGCAGAAACTGTGGTGAGAGGATTTTCCACAAAAAATAATATTGAATATATTTAGGGGTCTGTCAAACTGTCTAAACAGTTTGTCAAGAAATGGAAAGTTAGTTACTACTAACTGGAAATGAGTGACTGCTGTTGTATGCATACAGTCTTCTTGCTAGGTAGAAATATTAACGAGTGACATCAGTAGGACTTGTCTAAATAAAGCACAGGTTTTCCAAAGCAGTCAAATAAGTTATTAGAGAAAATGAAGGCCAGTTGTATGTTCCAATGAAATATGCAGGCAAAATAGTTTCTGCACTATTATGTAAGACTGATGTACACTTTCACAATGCTGGTGTATAAAATGTTGAGAATTTTAGTATAATGTGCAAGATACACCTTTCTTAGGTACTTATATTAAATAGTGCCATTTTAAACAACAACATTCCATTTATCTCTGAAAATGTTTCCAAATATTTGTTATGTTGTTGTTTTGTTGTTGTTGTATTATATTGTAATTACCCACTGCACCTCCGTGGAAATTTTTAACAGGAATCTTAAGCATTCAAAAGATGATGTTCGTAGGCAACCTGAATTAATATTAATATCCTGTTCTGTAATTTCTATTTTTATTTTTTAAGAACTTAGTTCTGGACCTGTTATTCCGTGAATGGAAAGGATTGTTCTGTTCATGTATGGGTTGGATCTAGCAAGGGGCTCCAACTTTGCCAACTTGATGTTCATACTAGCAAAAGAGGGAGTTTCTTCCTTCCAACACCACCTCCCCCAGTTTTCTGGAGGATCCTTGAACACCGTAAAGCAGATTTACAGGATGAAGGAGCAAGGAGAATCGATGAAAATTGTTTTTTCTACTTGTGGTGGCATCCAGTTTACATTGGATCTGACTTACTTCCATTAAGAAAAAAGTATTTCTATTTGTGGAACAGTGGCTCTGTGTCAAATCCGTTATTGTGCAGGAAGTTGTTGTTTTTTAAAGTCATGGCTGTTGTACACAGCTTGGCTCATGGTTTTTTAGTATACAGTAGAGTTGTTTGTGATTCTGTGTAGTAATTGAAGGGAGTTGTCAGGATTTTATTCGGTGCTTCTTGGACCCTAGTCAGATTCTCAGAACATCAGATGAAACCTCAGCATTTTCTCTGAGAACCAAGAAAGATTACTGGGGCGGGGAATGGAAGAAATTATTTTTTTGCTGTGTAGTGATGTTCTCATTATGTGTAGTTAAGAATTAATCTTGCATATTAATAGGTACGTAATATTGCACAAGTAATATTTTCTTTGCCATAATCAGATACCAATATTGCATTTGCCACAACATGGCAATTTATACCTTTCTCTCTCTGTTGTGTTGTCAACTAGAACATGAATATGTTTCATGTGTAAGGTGAAATATCATTAAAGACATTTTTGGTGCTTGTAAATGTTTATCAGAATGGAAAAAGCCTCTGAGACAGATGTGAATGTCTGCTTTCAAAACTGGAAAATGATGAAATACATTGTTTCTGTATTAAAGAAGTTAAATAATTATTTTTGTACAACTTATGAAATGCAAACTGTTATTTTACATGCTAGCACAGAGATGAAAATACTGTGTTCTGTTTTAGTTAAAAATGAGATAGAAAAACCTAGATATTCCAGGTCCTGTGTCTCCTTACCATATAATATAAAATATGGTGCTTTCTAAACTGAAACAATTTGTGATTTTATTAGAAGAACAGTAGATAAGCAATATTGTGCATCTCTTTAAAAACAGTGTAGGAGGTTGTAATTGCGTCTGATCTGATTATTTATACAAGTTTATTAATTGATAACAGACTCTCAAATTCAGAAACAAATATTAGATTTCTTACGGTGGTGGAGGGAGGTCTGAAACAGAAGAAATGTGGCTAAGAATGTGTATTTTTATTAAAAATTTGAAAAAATATAGATAAAATTGAAAAATTGTGTCCTTCTAACAGTTAAGATCTGAAAATGGTATTTGTGATACACCTGTAATTGAATTAGAATAGTTGGGATTTGTCCTGTAATTGAATTAGAATAGTTGGGATTTAAAATTGTATACTTAAAACAAACCAATATGAATATAACCAATTGTAGTAGAAGCTGATTTTAATATGCGTGGAGCTGATGCCGAGACGCTTGAATTGGTTGTTACTTAGCTATGCCTTCCTGGCTGTCTTTTCTGTTTTCTTGTGGCTTTTTTTCTAAGCTTTCAATGACTGGGAAAAAAAGTGTAGTTGGCTCCAGTGTGGTGTTAGGCAGCTGCAAGAGATGGCATTTGTTTATGTTAGCTGATTTGTTTTGCAAATTATCAGGCTAAAGCTTTAAGAAGTAGCTTACTGGTGAAAGGAGTTGTGAATTGGTCTTAAGAAAACATCTCTAAGAATGTTTATCTCTTTAGCACAGTTGGAACAGTGGGAGATTGCCTCATATTGAGGAGGGGTGTCAGTCATTGTTATGCTCTGTGAACATTAGTGATACGCATCTTTTATTTAAGTGAGTCATGTTTGTTCATTGTAAGAGCATGGAAACCACAGAGTAAGTAGAATTTGGTGAATTCAAAAATAGTAAAACAGATAAGTTTTATTCCCTGTTTACTTGCTTTAAAATATAAGCATTCATAAAATATGTTTGCCTTTTCCTCTCTGTTCATGAGGTACTATATTCCATGCATTTATATTGTATTTATATGATTTAAGTGTATTAAACATTGTAACTTGTGCATTCAAGCAAATTATTGATGAACGTATGTTTAGATGTGAGGAAATAATAACCCTATTCAAATGTTCTTTTTTAAAAAAATCTCATTTCAGCTAGTGAAAGTTATTGAAACAAGATAAACTGCCATTACAAGAACTGAGTGTTGATAAACAATGTTCCTTTTTGTGTAGCAGCAGATTGCTTAATAGATTCATGCTGTTCGTTGTAAAAGAGCTGAAGCAGAACAAGGAGTCCCTCTGTTTCCTGGGTAGTGAACTTAACTCTTGTTAGCTGGCAATCCCTAGGGGACAGTTGGACAGCCTGGTGTTTAAGGTTTGTTTGTAGTGTAAACTTAAAGTTTAGTTTGTACAGATTAATTCTGTACAAACATGTAACATATTATTTTTGTATTTAATTTTTGTTTATGCCTCTCTTTCTGAGTAACAGAAACAGTAAAAATAGTCATAAAGTACATCAGATACTACTAGTGACTTAACCCTGGCCTGTAGAAAGTTGAACAGCTTGTCAATAGCGGTTAGCTGGAGTGTTTCATAGATCATCCTATTCTGGGTTCTGGATACTAGAAAATCAGTTAAATTTTTCACGCAGTCAGGAAGATGTTTGTGTGTCAGTCTGTATATTCATCCATTCAGTTGTCCATTCATTCATTTATTCAATCAGTCTTACTTTTCCTGGGTCATTTTGTAGACTCTTACTCTACAGCTCTACAGTAGTCACGGTTACACATGAGCAGTCATTATCTGCCTTGCAGCTGTCTTTAAAGAGCTTTTTCCTTCTCTTTAAATTAAGCTGCGTGACTGAAATTCTTCTTCTGTCTATTTGCTATTACCTTAATTTAAACAATGCAATCAAACTCCAACTCTCCAGGTCAGCTGCCAGATGTGGATACTATAAAGCCAGAAAAAGTCCATCTAGATCATTTTTGCTGTTAGTTTGCGTCTGTTCATCGTGATAAGTTGGCATGTGTTTTTGGCATTTATGTTTGTATGCTGGGGAAACATTGCCTTCATTTTGCGGTTGACTTAGTAAGTTGCAAAATGGAGAACAGATATAACATTGTTCATGCTTGGAGAAAAATAAATAAGCTCAACTTTCTAAACTTATACTTACTAAAAAGTGTTCATGACAAAGCACTCACGTCCAACAGTTGGTATAGACACAATGAAAAAGAGGGAGTGGATGGTACATCCATATCTGGCACTTAAATAGAGATTCAGGTGCACCACCCAACTGATGTGAGAGCTTTTTCTCTGTTGGGGCTAATTCGACTTATTATCTCATATACAGCTGCATGGTGATCTAAGAAGTAGGACAGTTTGGATTCATTTGACAGTTGTCTAAAACTCTTATTTTGTAGCTCTTATTAATGAAAAGACTGAAGTGTTGACTGGGTTAATCATCCCTCTGAGAGAGCTCTCCAGATTAAAAGAATACAGCTGTCCATAAGAACCAGTAAATTAGAGGCTGTGTCAGTCTGGCCAGTTAACATGGAATTTAATTTGGTGTTCAAAGGTATATTGAAAAAATCTTCCTATGAATTAATTTCATGTCCTCCACCCTGACTTGCTACTTAATCAAGTAGTCTCTGCGGTCTTATACCTATTACTTATTTTGGGTATTCAGCACAGTTCCTTGTTTTGAGTAATCAGCTATTGTTTTACTTATGATTTTTCTCCTCTTTCTTTCAGTAATTCTTTGCTGTTTAAAAAATTGCTCTGCCAGTTAATAACTTTTATTGATATCGTTATGGAAATGTAAAAAGATGAGTAAATGTCATTTTATTTATTCCTAGGATCTACTTTTTGACTAATAATAAGTTAGGTTATTTAATCACAGTATTTCTTTTGAATTCTTCACTAGGATTCTTGATCAATTTTGTTACAATATAGTTAAAATATCAGATTAAAAAGTTCAACAATCAAATATAAAGGCACAACATAAATCCCATTTAATATTTAAGTAGGTGGATATTGTTGTATTTTGCTGTGTGGCTATAATGGTACCCCTGAATATCTTTCCTGAAGATACCAGATTTTACCATAGCAGGAGAAACTTTCTGAAGAGGGTGCTTCTACAAATGTAGAACCCTTTCATGAGGAGTACAGTTGGCAAACTATACCTGTATAGTTTTTCTGGATATAACAGTACAAGGATTTTTTGAGAAATCCAGTGTTCTCTGCCTAAGAAGGAGCAATTAGCTTTGCATAGGACAGGAACAATCTGGATCTTAGAAGTAGTTACTTTTCTTTTATTAATGGAGTTGAAATTTTATTACCTGACTTTTATTGCCCTTTTTCCCTTGTCCTCATAGGACCAAGAAGGGGAGTGGCCTTTGTTTGCATTGAGATCCTTCCCGAAACAACTGAACTGCAACAGAGACAACATTTGATATGAAATATATGCCTTTGACCCCATATCTTCATTTTTCTTCTCTTTTTTGATTTTGAAACACCTCTTGTCTAATGAGGAAGCCAGGGGAGCTTTAAAAACTTATACAGTGTATTTTGTGCATTTTGCTTGGCCAATAAAAGTATTCCTTTGTGTGGATTTTGGATTTTGTTGTATTTGCGTGAATAGCAGTGGTACCAGGAAAGCTCCCCAACCTTGAGAGGGCATTCTGTAATTAAGTCATCCTAGAAGGAAAAAAGCTTTCCCTTTTCCACTGGATAGACAGACCACTTTTCAGTCTAGGACATTGTAGAGGTGGGAGGCTAACTACCATAGACCAAAGCACCTGTGAAATCTTTCTTCTAACATCCTGTTTCATTTAAAGCAAGAATGGACAACTTGTAATCTTCTGATGATGTTGGACTGAGCTTCCTTGATCTACTGGTATTGTCCATGCAGGCTGAGATAGCCATCCACCAACATCAGGTGGGCCAGAAGGTATCCACCCTAATCCATGGGAGTAGTGTCTGAATTTTCACTAGTGGAGTATTACATAGTATGAACGCAAAGGTACGTGTACTCTCTTCCTCAGTATGGCTGGTTTTTTTTTATAAGAGAAAAATATGAAAGAGGCTGGAACTAGTTTTCAGAATCAATCCTTCCTCCTCCACTGATTTTCTCCGTGTTCCAGATCCAAGTCCATTGTTCAAATTAAATACTGAATCATTGGAGTACTGTAACTTTACAGAAGCAATCTGAGAACCAGGTATAGGGTACCAAACTCCACCGTCACAAGGCAGCTGAGGAAGCAATTCTCTGCACATGCTCAGGAACACTTTGGCATTAACTCCTTTTCTAGACTTCTTTTTCCTGAAGGAAAATTCTATGCATGTGTGCATGCACTGAGTCCTAGGTGCTGGATGCTTAGAAAGCAGTGGTGGCACAGAATGCAAGTCTTAAGTGTTCAGGAGTTAGGATTCTACCACTAGTCATTTGCTGTAGAAAATGCTAGTTCTTCATGGTCTCTGTGCCTCACACACTAGGAGCTTTCACGCATGCATGGTACGGCTCGGAAAATTCTAGAGCTTAGTAGCTTGGCGGGAACCCCTCCCCCCATGCATCCACTGAGCATGCTCAGCCCGCCGAGCAACGGTAGTTCCTCAGTTCTTTCTCGTTCGCCATCGTGTACGGAGGTTCTGAGCTTAGAGCGTTTTCTTTGGCCTTCTCTTGCAAGTCTTTTCGGTTTCTCTTCAACTCGGATTTGGTATTTTGGACTTCTCTTTCGGATTACGGACTGGTTTTTGTCCATTTGGTGATTTTTGTCCCCTTTCTTTGGGACTTCTAACCTTCCAAACCCCGTCATCACCATCTTCGTCTTCGTCTCCATCCTCAACCTACCTCTTCTTCTCCTTTCGGACTTCTATATCTACTCTTTTCAAACCCTGCAAAAAGCGTGGTCGTAAGGTCACTTGTTCGGACAGGCATAGCAGTGTCTCCTCTGTTTGGGTGAGGCTCATAACATCAGAGCCTGCCCAATTTGCAGGGAGTTCACTTCACAGACCTTGAGGAACCAGCTGGCATGCCTCAAGTCCTTCTGCTGGGAACAGTCTTTGTCACCTCAAGACCCGACCCTGGCGAAGAGCCCAGCAAAGATGTCCAAGAGTCGACCTGCGACCACACTCCCAGCAGCTTCGGCAGCTGCCGATTCTGCTGTGCCGACGGTACCGGGCTCGGTACTGTCGCATAAGTTACCGAGGATCCCGTAGATCTCTGCAGCTTCCTCATCTATGACTCCTGGAGAGGCCCCTGCAGGCTCGCAGGGTGCCAAGTCGGCTAAAATGCTTACGGCAGTTCAACGTAAGCGCCCAGCGACCTCGGAGTCCGAGAAGAGAGAGAGAAGAAGAAGAGGAGGAGGAGGAAGGAGAAGCGTGGGTTT
The DNA here is from genome assembly GCA_948472985.1 of Iguana delicatissima. Classification (NCBI taxonomy): domain Eukaryota; kingdom Metazoa; phylum Chordata; class Lepidosauria; order Squamata; family Iguanidae; genus Iguana; species Iguana delicatissima. The sequence continues at coordinate 628,000 of CAOKZL010000753.1, forward strand.
CCGGCTAGACTGGGTCTTCCTACTCCACCTTCGACTTCGACTCAGGTCTTAGTCGACCCGGAGGATGATTCGGAACCCCAAGAAGTCTTGGAGGTTTCCAACACCGACGATACTGCAGGCTCGGTGGCACTGCTTGAACTGCCAGTGCTTGATGTCGCGGTTTCTCCGTCTGGACGCCCTGGAACGGCGGCCCACCCAGAGGATATTCCGGCAGCTCCCCAGACCTCACAAACATCTCGAGGATCTGTTGGTAGAAGCACCTTGTTCACTCCAGAAGGAGTTCGACAGGCTTCCCCCGTCTTCGGGAGCCCTATCCTTAACAGCGGGAACGTGGCGAACGCAGTGAATACCTGGAACGCAGGGTTAGGCAACCCTCCCGATGTCATCGGGAGCCCTACCCTGAGCTGCGAGAGCGTGACAAACGATGAGACCACCCGGAGTGCAGGCAACCTTCCTCTCGCCATCGGGAAGCCTACCTGGGATGGTCACTGCCTCCTTGAGACTCGCCTTACTTTTCTGCATCCTACGCGCTGTGACATGGCTGCGAGCATACTTGGAGAGAGTTCCCGGGCTCTTACAGGTCCTATTCGCCCTCTTCTTGGGACCGCTACCATCCTGATGTGAGGCAGCGGTCCCCTTACCGCCGCTCCAGATTGCCATTGCACTCCACTAGACAATCGCCTCAACACCATCAGTCCTGAGAGCCTACTCCTCACTACCAGGCAGTCTCGCCACCTCCGCGGGTCACCTCCATGGTGTCCCGCCTGACGTCCGAGGCTATCCCTGTGCAAGTTGCGACCACGGCGGCGGCGACGGTCACTCAGGCGATCCCGCATCCTGTATCTGCGGTGATCCCTCCGGCAAGAACCGCTGCACCGCGGCCGACCGGTGCAGAACGTCAGCTGGTGGTTAAAACTGCCACCACCTCTACTGCAACGGTCACCCTAGCGGTACCGTTTCGCCGCCCATCGCCCAAGCGGTCGTTGGCTCAATCACCGGACCGGTCCTCCACAGCGTCATTACAAGACTATGAGTCTGATTCGGACTCTAAGGAGTCGACGCCTGAGTCCCACGAGTCACCGCCCTTGGCGTTTGGGGACCTAGCACCTGAGTTGGCGCCTGAGGATGTGCAGCAGTTCTTGGACATCCTCCTCCAGATGTCAACAGCCCTGGGTCTCAAGATGGCGGAGCAGCCCCAGCAGTGCAGGATCCGGTTTTCCATTACGTGGACACCCGTCCACCTACGACGGCTCCACTCCCGTTCGTGCCCGCTTTGATGGAGGCCCTCAAACACCTGTGGGCCCAGCCAATTCCACACAGGCTGGAACATCTATACAGGACCCAGAAGGAGGATGCCGAGTTCCTGTTCAACCAGCCTCAGCCCAACGCGGTGGTTGTGGAGTCTGCACAGACGGAGGGTGGGACCAGGCCCCAAACGACCCCGCCGGACAGAGAGGGACGCCGTCTCGACACCTTAGGGAGGAGGTTATACTCTGCCTCCTCCCTGGTAGCGAGGGTGTCAAAAACACAGGCTTGCATGGCGGCATATCTTCACAACCTGCTGGACAAGTTTGCTCCAATACTGTCCACCGTCCCTGAAGAGAGCAGGGTGAGCGCCAACCAATTCTATAACGAGGCAGTGGCACTTGCAAACCAGCAAATCCTCTCTTCCAGGCACTCTGTAGAGGTTGCTGCCCGGGTCATGGTCAGTTCCGTAGCCTTGCGCCGATACGCTTGGCTACGGTCCTCTGGCCTCCAAGAGGACACACAGAAGCCCATTGAGGATCTCCCATTCGATGGCAAGGGACTCTTCAATGCGTCAACTGATGAGGTGATAGACCACATTATCAAGGCCCGACTAACGGCCAAGAAGATGGGGATCCGTCAGCCTCAACAGTCCCACCGTGGCTTTGGCTGTTGACCCACGTGGCGCCATTCCTCCTCTGTGAGTTTCCAACAACGCTCGCCCTGGTCGGTACCGTCCAGGACTTCCACCACATCCTCTTCGAGATGACCTTCACGGAGCTGTCAGATGACATTGAAGAAATCGTTGTCGGGATCCAAGTCCCGCTTTTGATGGGACCTGTAGGACTCTACCATAGCCAACCTTCCACCTACCATCAGCCTTGACGGACCACCTCGCCTCGTGGCGTTCAATCACTAGGGACTCTTGGGTGCTCACCATTGTCCGTCTTGGTTACGCCATTGAGTTCATAAGTATTCCACTGCGAGGCGTTTTCTATTCCACCCAGGCCAGCTCTGCACTGCTGGAGGAGATCCAGTTGCTCCTGCAGAAGGGAGTGATCGAAGAGGTCCCACCCTCAGCCATGACCACTGGCTTCTACTCCCGGTACTTTATGGTACCGAAGTCGGACAGGACCCTGTGACCCATTCTGGATCTCCGAGGGGTAAGCAAATCTATCCGCCCCAGGAGGTTCAAGATGGTCACGCTGTCAACAATCCTTCCCTTCCTTCGGCGGAGAGACTGGTTCGCATCTATCGACTTGCGGGATGCCTATTTCCACATCTCCATCTGTCCGCAGCACAGAAGATACCTCCAGTTTGCGATCGACAGCACCTCCTACTGGTACCGGGTGCTGTCGTTCGGCCTCTCCACAGCACCGAGGGTCTTCACGAAGTACACAGCCCCTGTGGTCTCCTATCTGCGGACGAAGGGCATCACCGTCTTCCCGTACCTCGACGATTGGCTGTTGGTAGCGTCCTGCAAGAGCAAACTCTACTCGGACATTCATCAGACTCTGTCGCTTCTGACCCGCCTGGGTCTCCGGGTCAATCTGAAGAAGTTCCACGTCGAGCCAGCGAGAGTGCTGGACTTCATTGGAGCCACCCTGGACCCAGTCTCGGCCAGAGCCTACCTGCCCCTGGATCATACCCTCTGCCGGGCCGCCGCAGCCGCCTTCAACGCCCCGACGATATCGGCAAGGAGGATACAACAGCTCCTGGGCTACATGGCTTCCACCACAGCTGTCACGTACCTGTTGAGACTTCAGTCGCGCCCCCTCCAACATTGGTTCATCAGAGCCTTCAACCCTCCGAGATGACCAGGGGCTGCGACTTCGACTGCCGACACAAGTATGTCACTCTCTGCTCTGGTGGCTCTCATACCGCCATCTACTGTCCAGGATGCCTTTCAGACAACCGACTCCTCGGCTCACGGTCATGACCGATGCCTCCCTTTCGGGTGGGAAGCGCACTGCGAAGACCTCAGAGTCCGGGGACTCTGGACAGGTGACGAGACCGATCTCCATATCAACGCTCTCGAGCTCCTCGCCATTGGGAAAGCTCTGAGAGCATTCCGCAACCTGGTCACGGGACAGATGGTACTCATCCTGACCGACAACACCACAGCAGTCTGTTATGTCAACAGACAGGGAGGGACCCACTCCACCACGCTTCTCACCATCGCCCTCCAGCTCTGGGAGCGGTGCATGTCTCTCCGAGTCCATCCGATTGCCATCCACCTGGCAGGTCAGGAGAACAGCACGGCGGACGCCCTGAGCAGGGACACTTCGATTCACCACGAGTGGTCCCTCTCGGACGAGGCGTTCCACCTGATACGATACCGTTGGGGTGAGTCCAACATCGATCTTTTTGCCACCGTGTTGGAACGCCAAGTGTCGCCGGTACTGCTCCAGAGCCGGCCAGGGACCGAACTCTCTCGGCGACGCGTTCCAGTTTCGGTGGACAGACGGGCTCCTCTACATCTTCCTGCAGTTTCCTCTCCTGGGCCGAGTGGTCGCCAAGATCCTAGCGGACCAAGCTGATGTCATCCTGGTCGCCCCGTACTGGCTGAGGCAGCACTGGTTCATGCCCCTGCTCGAGGCTACTCGGGGTCGACTTCTCAGGCTCCCGACAGCACCCGATCTGTTGTCTCACTCGGACAGTCGCATTCCCGACCTGCCGCTCCTGGCCTTGCACGCATGGAGGATAATGCCTTAGACGATCCCGTTATCCAGAACGTCCTGACCGCGGCCAGGAAGGAATCGACCCACCGCAACTATGCCTACAAGTGGCAGCGGTTCGTGACCTTTGCGGAGGAGTGAGGCGAGACGGTATCGCCGGTCGGCCTCAGTACCGTACTCCGCTTCCTCCTTCACCTTAAACAACAAGGACTGTCGTTTCCTTCTCTGAAGGTCTACCTCTCCGCCATCGTGGCCTACCAACCTCGAGGCTCTACATCGGCAGCGCTCTTCCGGGATGCCACCATGAAGCAATTCATGAAGGGGCTTCAACATCTATACCCGCCAGTGTCACTGCCGCTGCCACCCTGGTCGCTGTCCCTGGTACTCTCCCAGCTCATGCGACCGCCATTTGAGCCTATGGCCACTACCGATGACAGGCTCTTGACTCTTAAGACTGCCTTCCTGGTGGCTGTCACCTCTGCCAGATGGACCAGCGAGTTGACCGCCCTGCAAGCCGATGAGCCCTTTCTGGTATTCCATCGGGACAAGGTAGTCCTTTGCCCGGACATTTCCTTTTTGCCCAAGGTGGTGTCCCACTTCCACCTTAACCAAGACATAATCCTACCGACCTTTTACCCGAACCTGACGACGCCTCTGGAGCGGTCCCTCCACTCCCAGGACGTCCATCAAGCTGTGGCCTTCTACACGCAACGGACTGCGACCTACAGACAGACTCCACATCTGTTTGTCTGCTACAGTCAGCGCTGCAGAGGCCACAAGGTGTCCACCCAGAGGTTCTCCAAGTGGGTGGCCCAGACAATCCTTCTTGCCTATGAGATGGCCAAGCAGCCTCCACCGGACTTGCTTCGGCCACACTCCACCAGAGCTGTGGCATCCTCAGCAGCCCTCCTGCGAGGTGTGGACCTGCAAGAACTTTGTCGAGTGGCGACCTGGTCCAAGCCATCGACCTTCGTCTGCCATTATCGACTGGACTGCTGGTCCCGGAGAGATGCCCGGTTTGGACGAGCTGTGCTGGCCTCCGTACTCTAAGACCTGATCCACTGTCCTTCTGGTAAGCTACAAAGTCTCCTAGTGTGTGAGGCACAGAGACCTCGAAGAAGAAGAAGAAGTTGTTTAACTGTAACTGTGGTTCTTTGAGTGGTCATCTGTGCCCTCACACACACCCGCCCAGCCATCCCCTCATTCTCAGGTCCCTTATTGGCGGACTTTAGAACTGAGGAGCGACCGTTGCTCGGCAGGCTGAGCATGCTCAGTGGATGCATGGGGGGAGGGGTTCCCGCCAAGCTACTAAGCTCTAGAATTTTCTGAACGGTACTGCGCATGCGCGAAAGCTGCTAGTGTGTGAGGGCACAGATGACCACTCGAAGAACCACAGTTACAGGTAAGCAACCTGTTCATATTTGGTGCAGCAGAGATAGCTCTAATGATATCCAACTTGTTCTGTGAAGCTACTCAGAGGGATTAGACTTCAGTTTCTGCTTTTACCATAATGCTTTCAGGTTTTATTCTAAACCTTGAATTCCTTAATAATTTGTAAAATTAGACTCACCATTTAAAAGTTGACCATTTTTGTGATTTCACAATGATGATTCAGGGCTTGTATCATTTCTTTTGTTGTGCAATTAGGGAACTTTGCAGCCAGTGAGTAAGGAATTCTTTGAAAAAAATTTTTGTTCCTGTTCTGGCCTGTGGGACATAATGGGGTCAGATAGATGGACATTGCAGCACAGAGGCAGACTTCTAGCAAGTAACTTGCTGAAGATTAAAGCCGTTTATGCTCTGAAACATGGAGAACTTTTCTGGCTGTGCCATTTCATGTCAAATGGAAGTTGTAAAATGCCTTCATCTCTGCAAAGCCGATGGTGGTCATATTACCTGCAGTGACACACAAGCTCCGTAAATTGTGAGGCCCCTTGGAAGTGAATATTTTGTTTTTTGTTTAATGTAGACTCTGGGTTGGATTTATGGATTTTCACTCTCATGGGTGTCCAGTTCCTTAGTGACATTCAAGCCTGGCAAATCTTGGTTAGCAGTGCTTGTTTTTCTGCTTCTCTGTCACCACAGAAATCCAGGATCATGACAGTTCCTGAATCTGAGAGCATTGTCTTTTTCCCATACACACAAATGTGCACTATTTTAATCAAGCATGAGGAGGCATATTGACATACAGGCTTCTCCCACTTACCTGACAGATTAGGGACCAGAGTACTATCAGAAAATGGAAATGGTCAAAAAGGGGAACCCATTTACACATAGAGAACACAAAGGACTTACACAGAGGCTGACTTGGAACTTGACTGCATGCATCTGTGCTGCTTATAAAGTCTTTCAGGTGACTTCGTTCCCCTCTGAGATCACTTTGCAAGCAGTATGTGGGTGGTCCTGAGTATGCCTCGGTAGACAAGAAGAATTAACAGAAGCCCATTGTTTCGATATTTGCAATATAGACAAGTTCAGTTAATTCAACCAGAGGATCTACTCTTTCTGTAGGCAAGACTTGAGACTGTGCACATGTGTGAGTGGTCCTACATAAGCCTCCCTAGGCAAGAGGAATGAGGAAAAAGTGGAGCCTACATCACATTAATGGAACTTGTCCTTAATTTGGAAGCATTGAAAGAGTGAGTTGTCAGATAACAGGACATTGAAAAGCGAGGGCTTCCTGTACAGGAAAGTATGTAACAGCTTTACAATATCACTAGAGGTCTGCAGTTCCACTCAGTACTAAACATTTATCATCTTCTTGTGGTTGATGTGATAAGCACCATCCTTCTTGTCAGTCTTGGAACTGGAGAAGGAATGAAGTATTACTGTCCTGAGTTGTGCTGCACATCTAAAGCATTCCAAGCATCTTGGAAGTATAATGCTCATTCTAGGCATATTGCCTACATTAGTGCAAAAGCTGCATAATGTGACAAGGAGAAACAGCAGCTGTCTGCTCTTGCTTAGAAGTGAAAAGGGGGCTGAAAGTAATGTCACATTTCAGAAGCACTCTGAGCCTTGATTTCAATGGGATGAATCCCCCACCATCTTCTTGGCTTTTGGATAGAATGGAGGGGGCAGAGCACTTCTCAGATATTTGGAGCACCTCAGAAATCTAGCAAAGCAGTATGGACAATTCCTGACTCTCCCCACTTTCTTGGTCACCAAGAAGACCTTCCATGTTGCTCTGTATTTCTGCATGCCTCAATTGTACAATATTTAAAAAGCATTCTCTACACTATGGACTGTAGCCAGTAAGGAGCATAAGGCACTCATGCAGCTGCCATCACTACAGTAAACTCTGAGGAAGTGTTGTGCTTGCAGTGCTAATGTGTGAGTAAGTGTGTCTCCCTTTGTTTACCAAGAACCCAGTGATCTGTCAGTAAAAGCAATACTTGCAGAAGCAGTATTATGAGTTAGAAGAGTGAGACTGTTGCTAAAGTTTGCCCTCTTCCTAAACCTAGCATAGAATCTAAGAAGGCCTGGGATCCTACCTGACCTCGTTGGAAAAACAGACCACTGATATTTATACACCATTCCAGGAAAGGATGTCAGTGGAAGGAATCATAGCTATGTTCTGAAATCATAGCTATGTTCTGAAATTACAATAATTTTTTAACAGAGTTGAGAAATACAGTCTGGAAGCAGCAATATTTTGCTTTTGTCCACTGATGTGGCATTTCCTGTATTCACAGTATGATAAGAGAAACCAAACTAGAAAAAGTGCGTGAACTGTGAATTCAGGTCAAAGATAAGAGTTTCTGTTTCTTCTAGTTCTGATAAATATTATACAGCTACTGCATGACGCAGATTCATATCACCTTGTAGCATATTTGTGAAACAGTAGCTTGTCGCTACATTTTAAAAAAGCAATAACATTTCATTATTGTTTGTAAATAATTGATAAACCAGTTTGTCTTAGTTTTGTCTCAGTTATATTTTATTACTTTGAGTAACTTCATGAAAATTCTGGTTTCTGGTAATGCATTAATAGTTCTTCCTGTATGTGTCACCAAGTCACCTGTCAACTTATGAGTACCCCATGAATTTCATAGAGTCCCTTAGGCAAGGAATACTCCAGGATAGTATGTCATTACTTTCTTCTGAATATAGCCTATAGCACCTGGCATTCTTTGGTGGTCTCCCATCCAAATTCTAACCAGACTTGACTCTACTTAGCTTTCAAGATCAGATATGATTTAGCAGCTTACGCAATATTTGGATTGAAATAATTATAGCTGGAAAAGACTCTGAGATCTTATCCAGAAAGAAAAAATTCCCTGAAGTATTGAGACTTTTCAGGGTTTTTTTAAATTTTATCTGCATATTCATTGTTTTGCCTTCAAATTGTTGAAACATCCCGAGTTTCTTTCGCTCCCCTCACAATGTTGCTCTTCCTCCCTCTGCCACTGATTGTGCATCACATCTAGACTCAAGCAGTGTTTCAGAAATTGACTTTCTCCAGTTTTCACTGAGCCCTTTTTAATTATTACGCAGGAGTTATAGGAGCAATTGTGTACCCCATCGCTTTAGACTGAGGGATTGAGGGTGCTTTGCCATTTATCAGCTAATCTGGATCTATCTGGGGTCTCGTCATCATCTTATGGCCACCTAGGTAATGGTGGTGCAATCTGGACAGCAGAGCTAACATCAGGGCTTCATTTAAGCATCCTTCAGTATTACAATCTCAGGATATTTATATAGGGAAATGAACAAGTTCTTTGCTAATTGTTCGGGCTCTTTATTGTATGCAGCCATGGATACAAACATGTACATTTCCTTTGGGGAGAAACAGAGACATACCAATATATGAGCACTAGCTTTCATCACATCACATCACATCATGTTGTATGTAGGACGTCATCTATTTATTACATTATAATGAATGACAAGTCTGATGGTACATTGATGCTAAAGGACTGAACCTCTCTCTCTCTCCTGTAGTCTTCTGTGTGAACAGTTTAAAAAGGCCTGTTAAAGAGATGAACAGGCTTTTTTGTATTGGTCCCATAGAAGGCCATTACCATCTTAAACAATGTAACACAGTCGTATATCCATTATAAATACATTCTCTTTTGTTGAAGAATTATAGCTCTATAGGTATATATGTTGAGGAAGTGTACATCTGTGAACAAACAGGCATACAAAGGTTAATGTCCTTGAGCATTATTAACTCTGTAGCAGGATCCATTACATCACTATAAGGATCTCAGTTGGCATCCATTCCAGTCATAATGGGACATATATCTATTTTAGCATGGCCTGTATGTTTCTCGTACCAGTAATAATTTTCAGCATGTCTAGGCAGTTCATCAGCTGTTATCAAACAGCCTTCTTCATATAGTGGAGACTGCAGAGTGGTCTGATTGATAGCTCTTTCTTTGCTTCTTTTATTCTTTCCTTAGCTTACAGCCAGCCTGCCAGCTGTCCAACCAAAACAAATCAAAGGTACCAGCTATACCTCGTTTATGACATCCAATCAAAACAAATATCCTGAGATATGACATCACTCTTGGTACAGTTGGAATCTGGCTGCCTGCCGGTACATCAGCTATTATACCTACTAGGGGGTTATTAGTGGTCACATCTGGTCACAGCTTAATGTTAAAAAAAAAACAGGCATTTTCATTTTTTGTCTTTTTTTCCATTTGAGCAGATATTTTGCTTATACTTAAGCTGCTCTCATTAATACGTTCAGCTACAGTCTAATACATTTAGCTTTCTGAATTATATGTTACCTCCTATATGCTGTACTTTATAACTTACATTCTGTACTTCATAGGTATTTTCCCAGGCGTCAAAGTTGGCAGTCAAATAAATCATCCCAGACTGTAACAGTCACGGCATGCCCAACCATTCCAGGAATCCCCATGTAGAACAAAAAACTCAAAAGTGTCACATCCCATTATGCAGTATGCACACATCTGTTGATTTAAACTGACCTGAGGAGTGGGAATACAAAGTTATTGTAAGTACTGGGAGTTCCTTGGGAATACTTCAGGATGGGGAAAAACATCATGTAGATCTCCTAAAAGAAATGAAATGAAATGAAATGAAATCTTTTAAAAAGTCCAGAGAAGAGAGGAACAAAACCAGGGACTTTCTCATTTTTCCAATCCATGTGGATGGCCCTGATTTGTTCAAGTTCTGCTGAAGAGCTCACAAGAAAACATCATAACCCGGGCAACCAGAAACTGGTGCCATAGTGGCAGCACTTGTGTGTTATCTTTCTTTTCTTCTTCAGCCTGTTGCCTTTAGCATATGAGCAACACTCATCTCATTTGCTAGCTTTGCATGTGGATCAACAGACTGCCTAAAACCACGCTTGTCAAGAAAATAGTTCATGACATTTTAGTTTTCAGTCTGTGGTTTGCTGCAGAACACACATCTGTAGTTTTGGAATCTTAAGAAACATGAAACTTTAATTTTATTGAGAGTTCATCCAAAATAAATGATTTTTAAAAACTTAGCTGGAATAAATAGAACAGAAGATTACTCAGCAATGAAACAGCATTGCAGAAACCTCTCAGTAAAGCTACTTAAGAGCAAAGCTCTTGTCTCCAAAAAGATAACAGAGAAGGAACTAGGTACACCTCATATGAGAGTAGACTCCAGAGCTTCGACTGGAATTACCTGATTTTTGAACCTTAAATGAGAAGCAACAAGTGGATGTTTTCCAGCAGATCAGAATTCAGGGATGTCAGGGTAACCTTGTAAATAAGTCTCCCAGAATTAATAGGGTGGGGGTTTTTTTTTAACTCTAATGGTAAGATGGCCAGAGTTCTGCATGCCCATGCTGGCTAAATGAGAGAAGGAAGTTCTATCCTCTGCAGCCAGTACGGCTATGAAGGCTGCTAACTTCTCAGAAAGCAAGTTAAGATTTCTACCAAACAGACTAGCAGAGGAGAAATAAGCAGATCAATTTGTTTCTCTTCTTGATGTCTATTTAACTTCAGGGAGATAGGGGACAGCCCAGAATTAAAATCAGAAAGGGTGTGTGTGTTTCTAGAGCCTTTTTTTGCTAAATTATTTCTAAAATAACTAAGAAAACTTTCATATAAAACTGCAGTGTCTTCCCAATATAGGTAGGGGTTCCATTTCAGGAATCCCCGTGTAAAAAGATGAAAAGCATTGTGTCCCATTATAGTAAGTGTTCATGACATTTGCATACCCACAGCAGTGCAGGTAAACACCAGCTGCATCCATTGACTGTAATGGGACGTGACACTTTGTGCATCCTCACATTTGTGCATGCAGACCATGGCGACTTTGCATACATGAATGCAAGGGTCATGGTAAGGAAGGGCTCACTGTATGTACATTACATCAGCCTTTCTTTCCTTTTTTCAGTTCATAAGAGAATGAGTGCCTTATGTCTGCCTGGCACCATGAAGATAAAATAATTCTCTTTGTTTTACTAATTTTAATGTTCCCTCTACTATTTTTTTTTAGCCTACTCCTCATAAATCACTAAAATAAAAGAAGTTTAGGTGTTCTTTATTACTCAGGACTATATAGCTCCACTTGTAACATAATAATTAAGTAAATAAATAGCAATGCAAAAAAAGGAAATACAGTTTGTAGTTATTGTCATAGCAAATTCTATTTTTAATATTTTATTCATTGTTTATTTAAGGCATTTATTTATTGCCTCTCAATCCCCCAAGGCCATAATTACTGTATTTGCCAGTGTATTAGATGCACTGGCATATAAGACGCACCCCATTATCATACCATGTTCTTTAGGGGGAAAAATTTTAGTACTGGATGGAGGTCTAAAAAAAAGTGGGGGAAAAGAAGCGCTAGTGCTAGCATTCTTTTCACACCCTGCCTTTCTTATGCATTTTACTTTGGCAGAGAGTTCTCCCCACCCAGGCAAAATGACAGGAAGGAAGAATGAAAGGAGCGCTAGCACAAGCACTCCTTTTACCCGCCTCCCTCCTATGCATTTAGGCTTGGCAGGAGTTACTGTGTTTGCCAGTGTAAAAGACACAGTAGTGAAGTCAATTTCAAGCTATAAAGATTATTTCAATTTTTCAAAAAGAAAACCCATTCTTTCATGGTAAAAATGTTTTTTCCATGGCTTCAAAATTTCTGAAAATGTTTCATTTCTACATGGAATTCTTGCCATCTATGATCTACAGGTGTGATGTTAAATACAAGACTGATTAAGGGTTTTAAAGACTAACACCATCACGTAGGCTAAGAGTTGAATTGGCAGCTAATTGTACATGTTTTCTGACCGGAATCCATCATTAGCTGAACACTGTTCTGCACTAGCTGAAGTTTCTATTTTCAATAATAGCCCTACATAAGGGACCGTAAGCCCTAATTTTGAAGTCATCAGAACATAATTGATAATAGCCACATTTCCAGCTAGCAGGTACAAGCATTCTGATGAAAGGCATTCTATACTGTGGTCATTAAACAGGATTACAGGATCAGTGCTGTATTGCCAAGCTGCAAACTTTATATTTTGAATAGAATGTGATCCTGTTCAGAACATGCCTTTCCTTAATAACTGGTCCATTGAGCCTCCACCCTCAAATCATTTACTCTGCCTTAGGTCTTTGTTCCATGGAATGAGAGTTTTGTTCAGTCCCATCTAATACCTGATTTTGTAGGCCCACCTGAATTTATTTTTTTATTATTTTACTTTGTTGTTGTTTTAATTTTACATTGTTTAATTTCATTTCATTACAAGCTGTCCAGAGATCTTGAAAGGAAATAAGTATTTTAAGTAAGTAAATAGAAAAAAACATAGAAGAATGAATATTAGAAAGTTCTATATATTAATAAATTTATTGGGAACTAATACATCAGTTTTTAAAAAGATATTCTAACCAGGCCTAACATGAAGCTCTCATGGTTCCCCAGCCAAGGAAATGATGGGGCTCTAATCTGATTAGTTACGGCAGTGTTGTAGCATCACATGGTCCTGAAAGTATTCATTCTGAGATCATATTTGGTAATCTGATAGAAAAATATCCTATAATCAAAGAGTGCTGTGCTATTGAGATGTTATTAAGGAGGTACTCTGGATGTCAAATTTGCTTTTTTCTCGCTATAAACTTCATGATGAAAATGTTTTCCTCTGGTTGCAAGAAGACCCCTTTAGACTAATGTAGACTTGTAAGATCTTGAACTTTTTAAAATTTCTGTGTGTTTAGACTGAACATGTCCTCTCAGTCTCTCTTCAGATTAAACTGAACTGGGATAAATGATCTAAGATGAATGGGAAAGTGTGGCAGTAGTGTGTGCACCACAGGGCCCCACTGTCTGGCCCGTGAAGCCCCCACTTCCAATTTAATTGTGGAGGGTTTTTTTCCTTCTAATCCCCCCAGTGGCTTAAAATGCTGCAAAACATCACAGAGAGCAGCTTGCCTCCCTTCCCAGCACCCTCCAAGACTCCGCACCTGGAAAAGCCAATCTCAAAAATAAATTAAAAATGAAACCAAAAGAGATGCGACACCACTTCCAGGTGCAGCAGGCATATCAGTGTGGCCCCTGGGAAGGTTGCAGGGGTGAAAAATGCTCCCACTCATTCCACTACAGCTCACTCCATTTTAAAGTATAGATTCAGCTGTTCGTAATAATTTCAAGGTAGTGGCTTTTGATCTGAAAATGCCTTGTTTTATTTTTGGAATGGGTATTAAATGCACATTTCTCTGTGGGTTAGTTTGCCCGAGGAAAAGATTCACTTTTGTCAACCTGGAATTACTCACTTAGAAACATCTAAGCATGTTTGAAGTAAGAGCTAATAAGTGAATTGCTTATTATTTAAAATTTTGGAGTGCTGTTATTTTGGTTAAAGGGACTGAGCAATGTCTGAAAAAAGATGTGCCTGCTCCACCTTTTATAATATATTATTTCCATCTTCTTTTCCTACTTTCTTTTCCCTTTTGCATTTAGTATGAACTTGTTTAAAGTATTGTGTTACTACTGGGAAAATATTTTAAATCAAATAAAATATGGGCCAGAATATGTAACCTTGTAACTCGTACTAAAACTTTACTAAGCTTGAACTGAGCTCGTTCATTCATTCATTCCTTTACGTACTTGATGGCTTTGTGACATATATTTTGAAGTACTGGCCTTTGGGATCACATCTGAATAAATTTCAGTGATCTCCTTTCAGTTCTAGGTTTTTAATATGTCCCATTTTGAACCCCTGTTTAGAATATGTTATGTTGCATTTTGTTAGTTTCACTCAAGTTATCACTGTGTTTAAAAAATAGTCTTTTTATTAATTAACTTTCCATATTAAATTAGGTTTAAGTAAAAAAAAAATTTGAGCTGTTCCATTGGCATTTTCAAAGAATGTGAATCACAGAAATATTGAAATAAGTTTCTTTTTTAGTGTTATTTACAAACAATAAAACAAGACAATGACAATAGCATTCATACTGCCTCAACAAGGATATAGTGTATAAATATCTACATACATACTTATTTTTATATATTCCATTTCACAAATTGCATTGGTTGTTTTTTGTTTTTGCTTCCAACTGCTGCAAAAATTACACAGTATCAGTTAATGTAAATATTTATATGAATATTTAAATATAAAAATATTTGTCATGTTGAACACTTGTGACAGTAACTATCAAGGAAAGTGTGAGAGAGAAATTACTAGGGCTAATTTGTAAAAGCCAGGTGTTGGATTTTGGGAGATCAGATTAGGGCTTCTTAATCTATCTGATGTTGGGAACTGGAATTGTTTTTCCCTCAGTGTATCAGGGATTGCTATTTGTACTTTTGTACATTTGTACAAAATTGTACAGTGGGTACAAATTTATGCCCTTTTACCCATTGGCTGCAGCTGTTTCTTTCATTCCAGGGACTGGCTGCTGATGACTTTTGGACTAGCACTGATCCTTGGGCCACCATTTTTAAGTAGCACTGCCCAAGAATGTTGTATCCCTACAATGCTAGTAAACCAGGCTAAAGCTGTTGAGGCCATAGCAGCTCAGTGCCTTGGTGACTGACCAATTCCATGGTCAGAAATGATGAACCTGTAGTAGATGCAGCAGTCAGCTTTCGTGGAAGACATCAGGGTTCTGTCCTGGGACCAGTGCTATTCAACATCTTCATCAGCGACTTGGATGAAGGAGCAGGGGGCATGCTGATCAAATTTGCAGATGATACCAAATTGGGAGGGGTTGCTAATATCCCAGAGGACAGGCTCAAATTTCAAAATGACCTTGACAGATTGGAGAGCTGCTCCAAAGCTAATAAAATGAATTTCAACAGAGAGAAATGTAGGGTCCTACACTTAGGCAGAAAAAATGGAATGCAGAAATATAGGATGGGGGAACGTGTGGCTGGATAGCAGTACGTATGAAAGAGATCTAGGAGTCTTGGTAGATCACAAGCTGAACATGAGTCAGCACTGTGATGTGGAAGCCAAGAAAGCCAACACGATTCTTAGTTGCATCAATAGGAGTATGGTGTTTAGATCGAAGGAGGTAATGGTATTGGTTAGGCCTCATTTGGAATACTGTGTCAAGTTCTGGGTGCCTCAGTTCAAAAAGGATATCAACAAACTGGAATGTGTCCAGAGGAGGGCGACCAAAATGGTGGAGGGTCTGGAAGCCATGCCCTATGAAGAATGGCTTAGGGAGCTGAGTATGTTTAGTCTGCAGAAAAGAAGGTTAAGATACCTATTTTTAAATATTTGAAGAGATGTCATGTTGAGGAGGGAGCGGGCTTGTTCTCTACTGCTCCAGAGACTAAGACAAGGAGCAATGGATTCAAGCTGCAGGAAAGGAGATTCCACTTGAACCTCAGGAAGAACTTCCTGATTGATGGTCAGAGCTGTCCGGCAGTGGAATATGCTGCCTTGGAGTGTGGTAGAGTGTCCTTCTTTGGAGGTTTTTAAGTAGAGGCTGGATGGCCATCTGTTGGGAATGCTTTGATGTGTGTTCCTGCATAGCAGGGGGCTGGACTGGATGGCCCCTGGGGTCTCTTCTAACTCTATGATTCTATGATCATTAGTTTCATCCTTTGAGGCAATGATTTGGTGGTTTTGTTATTGGACGTATTGTGTTTGGATGCATTTGTGTCATTGGATGTATTGTGTTTTTGTGAATTAGAAAGTAGGACATTGTGCTCTCCTTTTATATCAAACACAGAAGGAAATGAGTTGTTTGTTTTAAAACAAGTTGAACACAAAACCTTCCTACTGCTATTTCTGAAGTGAAGTTAAAGTGCACACACATGTACATAGTGTTGTCAAAATAGACCTCTAGGGAACCTCTGTACAGTTCTGTTAAAAGTAGTGTTTCCATTATCACTTCAAGCATAAAACCAATGTAATAGAAATTTTTTTTTAGAATTCTACTGATATTTATTAATAAAAGAAAAAAGTGGAATCCTATTCATTTCTTTGTTCATTAGGGTAGTTGGTGCTGATTGATATTTTTATATTCAAATGATTAGTTAATAATTTCCATGTTAATTGTCTGTCCCAATGATTTTAGACAGCACAAATCTATACTAAAGTAGGTTTTATCCATTTAGAAAGTAGGCTTTTCTAGGGTGAAATGGGAGACAACAGCTGGGAAGGGTACACAACTATTATTTGCTTTTCTTATTGATAATAGATAGTCCTATGAGGAATCAAGGCTCAAGGTTTTCTAAATGTGGATGATTATCTTTCTAGAGTTGAGAAAGAAAAGTGAAATTCTAAAAGGGAAGAGTTGCCCTTACATGTTATGGATCGTTATGGGTCCAATTGTCACCATCTAGTGATGAAGTAGAAAAGCGAGATGTGGCACACAAGCAAGTGGCACAGAGAATGGTTGGGAAAGCAGTACAGAATGTGTTGGAATTGGACAAATATATCTGATGAATATTCCAGATTGAAAATATGTTCAAAAACATTTAAATAAAATGGTGAGTCGGTTAAGCAATAAATAACAAGCAAAGACAAATATGAATGTGTTTTTTTTGAGAGAGATAGAAAGGGTCACATCCACATGAATAAAAGGGTGATAATAAGCCAGACAGATGCTTTTCTTAGTGGTTCATGTGCCATAATAGATAAGAAACAGGACACGTACCAAGAATGTGGTTTTGTGACCTCAGAGACCAGTGCTATTTTAAATTGTATTAAGGGAAGCATTGTTTCCAAGATTCAGGAAGTAAGGGTGGTGCCGTTTTCAGTTGTGGTAAGAATCTGGGCTTATATTAAGTTCTCATCACAAAAATTCAAGAAGGCTGTTGTTCTTCTAGAAATGAAGAATGCTGTCAAGATAATACATTTTAGAAAACTGTAAGAAGTAGGCACTTTAAAAGCATTAAAATGTTAATATATTACCATATTAAAATAACTGAAAGGATGAAATGTAATATGTCCATCTACTCAGCAGACTGAATACCCTACCTGCCCTAACATGTTCTGTTTTTGTTTGTATTTTTGGAGATTGCATGTTCAGCTGGAACTGCATTTGTGCAAGAATATAGCATTTGACGTAGACCTTGCATGGATATTACCAGTTTTCCAGAAGCACCTTCAAGTATGGTAGTTGTTGAAGAATGCGCTACTTCTTTTGGGGAAATTGCTTCCAACAGTCTTTAAGTGTTTCCATGGAGGAGCCAAATCATACGTTGCTGTTCCCCATAGAGTGGAGTTTCCAAGGATGATGAGAATATAGTATCATAGTTGAATGTCTGAACAAGTCTTCTAAACAATAGCTTTTGGGGATTTCTGGAAAAGTGCTTTCATTATGGAATATAGATTAGACAAGGTCCTTAAATAGCCAAAAAACAAAAACGTGCATATATAGGATTGCATTTTCTCCTTTATTTGCAACTTATTTGTGGTTTAGTGTCAGAACTGAATCATCCTTTTCACTCAGGATAAAAACTTCTCTTTCTTTCTTTGGAAGTCTAGTGCTAGTGATCTGAAATGCAGGACAGCTGAGCTTTCCAGGCAGCAAAGCATGTGTTTCAGAGAGTAAAATGGTACATGTGCAACCAGCAATTGTTGTCCAAGTCCACACATGCCAACTCTTTTGTTTCAGGGATGACTGAACGAAAAAGAAAATAGGTCATATAAATACTCTAGAAAATTTGTGAGAACATTGTGCTGCCTGGTATTTGTACTTCTGCAAGGCAGAATATAATGTTTGCAGAGTTATTTAGAGCATGCATAGGAGAGTCTGTGATGCTAAGACTTGACAAACTGTATTAGGTGTTACGTAACACTAGCATGTATTCCTCTTTATCTGATCTTCTTTACTGAATTTTTAAAAGTGTCTTCATTTATGAATACAATTAAAAGGCTGCCAGCAGCTTTTAAGACCTTTTTCTGAGCCATACTACTCATTGTCAATTCTGTTTCTAATGCTTCTGCAAACAGGAATTTTGCTTAAGTCTAGTATATGGAGATTGCTGGCATGCTGCTGGGGAAAAAGGAACTATCCCAGCACAGTATATTTTTAAAAAGGAAAAAAGAGCAAAAATAATGGCAAAAGCTGTTCCCCTATGCACATAAATCAACTGGGTTCATATCTTGTATAAGCATGTAACAGGAACCTTGAAGTCACTTTCAAACATGGAATTTTAAAAAAAAATGTTCTCCTGATTTTGTCAGCTGTCTAGATTTAATTAAACATTACCATAAAATTGAACTTGCTTGTTTTTATTTTCTTGTTTAGCTGCTCAGAGTGAAGAGACAACGTGTGCTTTTCGGGATGTTTACCAAAATGACCATGGGATTAGTGAAAGTCGAATTTCTCAGGAGAACGGTACCATCTTGTGCGCAAAAGGCAGTACCTGCTATGGTCTTTGGGAGAAAACACGAGAGGGAGAAATACATCTTGTGAAACAAGGTGAGTTTCACAGTAATGACGCTGCTTTTTAGAAGTTCTGTTATCTGTTTTAATTTTCTTTTTTGTTCTGTCATTTACTTTAACTTAATAGCCAGAGAGCTATTTTCCACAAGTGCTTGCCCATTTTTGGTTATTCTCAGTGAAATATACACTGATGTTGTGATAGCATGTGAGCAGATTTGGAGTTAATCATTTCTCATATATCAGCTGCAAAAATTCTGATTACTGCAACTTTAGACATGCTAGTAAAATTGGCATGGAAGATAGAGCTACCCTCACTCCAGAACAATAGTTTTAAGTCCCTGAGGCAAGTATCTTCTCTTTAAAGAAGAACTTAGGAAAGTTTCTTTTTTTGGACTACAGGTCCAAGAATCCTATGGGCAGGGTGGCTGGTTGTTTTGTTATTTTACTACAGACTGTACTAAGAACACATACATCATTCCAGTGGTTATTCTGACTTTCCCAAACCTTGCAGAGTTTACTGTTGTACTGTTGCATTACCACTTTGCTAGCAGCAGAATTATATGTGCTTTTAATTCAGTCTATGGTAAAATAACAAAATGAGACGCTCTTAAATAAATATCTTCACAAATAATCATTGATTAGAAAGGAACCTACAAACAAATGCCCCACATTTTGAAGACTAAGTGCTCATACAACTTTGACTGATTGTTTGATTCCCACACTTCCCTTCTAGTACCTAGTATCACCTTTCCAATTTGCAGATCTGTTTGCAACTTGCCTAGTGTAAATGATGATCCTAGTTAGAACCAGCTATGCTTTGCAAAGCTGCTTCTGATGATTGTTGCTAATTGTCGTTTTTAGAACTCTCTGAAAAGAGAGACAGGGGAAATACTCACTTGAAGGAGCAGAAATACACCTTGAAGGTGCGCCCACAGGATTCTCCCAATAACTTCCATGCATAGCCAAAATGTCCAGCCATAATTTAGCAGCTTTAAATAGAACACCAAAATTTTTGGATGTTGATAAACTTTAGAATAAATGTTTTCTGCTAACCAGAAAAAGTATTTCTGTAGAACAGAAGTAGCAATAGGTAACGGTTCTAAAGACATGAACATACAGAAGGGATTGAAAATTCATATGCCATGTTGTCACAATAGGCCCTATGTAGTGCTCTTTCACCAAAGTTTAGTACTAGAAGTTGTAGTAATGAAAATAATTGTATGGATTGATAAGAGAGAACAAGTGAAGTGGTGAGAAGGATATTTATTTAAAGGTAGCAAAGAAACTAAAAATTATAATCAATTTTCAGCTAGAGTTTGGTGTTTGAACAACTGATACTTTTAGGAAGACCAAGGATGTCTTTAAGTGAAATCGTTTATGAAACAAATGATTTAGAATTTAGTGCAGATAGGAAGGAGATATATGTAATCTTAAGAGGTTAATATCAGCAATCAGAGAGAACAATGGGACATATGTGTGTGTGTGTGTGTGTGTGTGTGTGTGTGTAAATGAATCTTGTAAATTGGATGTGGAATAGAAGAAATAATGTATGCCATCAGGGTAAAATGCAGCACTTACTTGGAAAGTTAACACAAATTAGGGCAGTTATTAGGAGAGCTACAAATATACATGCCACAATTCTAAAGCATAAAACAAATTACTCTGTAACTCTTACCAAGCCATATTCTGAGCCAGTGTGGTGTAGGATTCTGGGGACCAGGGTTTGAATCCCCGCTCCACCACGGAAACCCACTGGGTGAACTTGGGCAAGTCACACACTCTCAGCCTCAGAGGAGGGCTATAGCAAACTTCCTATGGACAAATTTTGCCAAGAAAACATCATCTTAGGTTCACCATACGTGACTTCAAATCACTTGAAGGCACATGAGAACAGCAAGCCACATTTTACCAGGAGAATGAATTGTAACTTTATTTTTGCAGTATGTTTACCTGCAGAAATGCTAGCAAACAGACCCACTCGCTGTTTTAATAATAGATTAAAATATTATTATTTTATTATTATTTATTATTTATTATTTTATTAAAATTCTATTATTAAAATGTTTTAATAATAGATTAACATTGTGTTTTGCACCTCTCTGGACTCTCAACAGTCCACATTGGTTAAAGTTTACTGTGTTCCCTGGCTATGTAAAGCTTAGTTGAAGGCAGGAATAGTGAACATCTTCTGGCCTTGGGATCCAAATTCCAGTTTGGAAAAGGTCTTGGGGATTTCATTCTGGTGTTGAAAAAAGTTAAGGCGGAGTCAAATCCAAGTAGATGGGACCAGATGTAATTCTTACATTTTCCCATTGTACATTCGGAGTACAGCTCAGTTCTGTGCAGGTCTGCTTAGATATAACCCAATGTAACATGTTTCTGGGCTGCAAACCAGAACCCAAAATTGCCCAGAGTCCAGTTTCTAGCCTTGATGTTCCTTGATGTAAGATGACTGTGGAACTCATGTGGACCACATTTCATCCATGGGTCAGAAGTTCCCCATCACTGATACAAGAAGATGTGACCAAAAGGTATAACCATTTATTCCAAATGTAGGGATTCTCACTATACAAGGTCCAGGAAAACTCACATAAAAATTATATCAGAAAAAATTAGGGGTGTGGGTGAGTTTTGAGAATAAAATAGTGAGGTTCAACCTCAAAGGGGAGTAAAGTGTGTATATATGTTTATGAACCATTTGTCCAGATCCAAATGGCTAGAAGCAACTTCAAAATCTGAAGAATGGATCTGTTGAATTACCTTTTCTCTTGCAGAAAGGGGGGCAGGGAAGAAAAGAAAAAGAAAAATTTGCTGGCAAACTGGGAACTTAAGCAAAAAAATTAAATTAAATTAAAAAATTTACAAAGTGAGGTCTTGCTTTGTGATGAACATTATTTTTCATCTATTGACACTGCCAATTTTCCTGTCTTAGAATCATAGAGTTGGAAGAGACTTCAAGGGCC
Organism: Iguana delicatissima; assembly: GCA_948472985.1. Taxonomy (NCBI): domain Eukaryota; kingdom Metazoa; phylum Chordata; class Lepidosauria; order Squamata; family Iguanidae; genus Iguana; species Iguana delicatissima. The sequence goes on from CAOKZL010000753.1 coordinate 649,687, forward strand.
ATCCAGTCCAACCCTCTGCCATGCAGGAACTCACATCAAAGCACTCCTGACAGATGGCCGTCCAGCCTCTGCTAAAAAAACTCCAAAGAAGGAGACTCAACCACACTTTGAGGCAGCATATTCCACTACCAGACAGTTCTGACGATCAGGAAGTTCTTCCTGAGGTTTAAGTGGAATCTCCTTTCCTGCAGCTTGAATCCATTGCCCCTTGTCCTCCTAATCTCTGGAGCAGCAGAAAACAAGCCCGCTCCCTCCTCAACATGACATCCCTTCAAATATTTAAATATGGCTATCATGTCCCCTCTTAAACTTCTCTTCTGCAGGCTAAACATACCCAGCCATCCCTAAGCCGTTCTTCATAGGGCATGGCTTCCAGTCCCTTCACCATTTTGGTTGCCCTCCTCTGGACACGTTCCAGCTTGTCAATATCCTTCTTGAATTGAGGTGCCCAGAACTGGACACAGTCTTCCGGATGAAGTCTAATCAAAGCAGAATAGAGTGATACCATTACCTCCCTTGATCTAGATACCATACTCCTATTGATGCAACCAAGAATACTGTTGGCTTTCTTGGCTGCTGCATCACACTGCTGACTCATCTTCAGCTTGTGATCTACCAAGACTCCTAGAACCCTTTCACATGTACTGCTATCCAGGCATGTGTCCGCCATCCTATGTTTCTGCATTCCATTTTTTCTGCCTAAGTGTAGGACTTTACATTTTTCTCTGTTGAAATTCATTTTGTTAGCTTTGGCTCAGCTCTCCAATCTGTCAAGATCATTTTGAAATTTGACCCTTCCTCTGGGGTATTAGCAACCCCTTCCAATTTGGTGTCATCTGCAAATTTGATCAGCATGCCTTCTACTCCTCCATCCAAGTCATCTTCAGGTTGGCCTTTCTCCTTACGTCACTAAAAAATTGATTGTGTACTGACTACATTATAGGATTGTAAGGAAAAAATTGAGAACCAGCATGGTGTAGTGGTTTGAGCATTGGACTCTGAGGACCAGGGTTCAGTTCCCTACTCAGCCACAGAAACCCACTGGGTGATGGGCATCTCACTCACTTTCAGCCCCAGAAAACTCCATGTGATAGGTTCATTTTGTGGGTCACCATAAATCAGCAGACACACAACAATAACAAGCAGAAACTTCTAAGCATAATTTTCCGTTGTTTGGGGGAACTGAAATGTTTTCAGATCTTATCAGTGTGCCAGTGTACATGCAAGAACAACTGGATATAGGGTCTGCTATGCTAAGTATCTTTTTCTGTGCTGGTCCATCATCTTCAGATTTATTAGCATTTCTGTTTTTTTGCTGTACTTACGTCCCAGAAGCCAGGTGGATGTCTGGCCTTGAGAAAGACAGGCCTGCTTTGTAAACCAAGACATAAAATTTGAAATACCAGCTTAAAATACCAGCAAAATCTGCATAATTAAATTAACATACATAAGAATACAGTGGAATTGTCTACCATACATAGTCTGCATTACATAGAGTACTTTTTAAAAACCAAGAGTGCATTTAAGAAGAGGATGTATGAAAAAGGAGAGTTAGGCCTTTCAGGTTTCACAAGGGATGTAGAGCTGCAAGAGATAAACTTAGCCCCCAGAAATCTCTCTCTTGAGGAAAAGATTCAGATCAGAGCATCCCATCCTTGCTTAGTTAGTTATTTCTCACCTTTCCCCCAGCTGTTAAAATATAATTACATTGTAGTCAGCCCATATTTGCTGGAGTTAGGGGCTCAGGACACCAGCAAAAGTGGAAAAACCACAGATACCACACTGTGTATATGTGTGTGTGGGCAGGGGGCTGAGGTATGGTGGGGAGAACAGGCACCCAGGGTCCAAACTTACGTCAGGGAAAGGGGCTGGGTCGGCATGATGGTCCTATACTTCTCTCTTTCTCATCTCTTTCTTTGGGCATAGAGACCATCAAGAGAGCGTTTGTGTTGCTGGGAAATTGGGCTGCAAACTGTCTTTAGCTGGCCAGGCAGAGGCTGGTGGAGGAGATGGAAGAGCAGAGGCAGGTTTTTAAAGGGCCATGCAGCCTGCTTGGAGCTGCTGAGAGAGAAGTTTCCCCTAGAAATAAAACTCTTGAGGTGCGGGGCAGGAGTTGGACTAGCAAATAATTAAATCTGTGAAAGTTAAACCTGCAAAGATGGAGAGCTGATGGCACAAATAGAATTAAAAGCATTTTAAAAACATACCCATTAAAAAAAACAAATACAGATAATAATCACATCGTTAAAAGTCTTTACCCATGAGCAGTTAGTCCCCAAAGGCGTGTCAAAACAAAACAAAATATTTGCCTGTCATTGAAAGAGTACCATGGAGACACCAGTTTAGCCTCTTTAGGAAGGGAGTTTCGGAATCAAAGAGCAGCCACCAAAAAGGCTGTCTCTCTGTTTCTCACCAGAGGTACTGTGAGATTGGTGGGATAGAGCAAAGGCCATTACAAGGCAGAATGGTTTGCATGAACGATAGACCATCCAGTGAGAAACTGTGAAGTTAAGGAATGAAATAAATTAGTGCATTATATAAGCTGAATACAATTACCATGCATGAAACTTGATCTACTGTTCGTTTTGTCTTGTTTTCTTTTGTTTTTAGGATGTTGGTCTCATATAGGAGATCCCCAAGAGTGCCACTCTGAGGAGTGTATTGTAACAACCACCCCTTCCTTGGTTCAGAATGGGACATACCGTTTCTGCTGCTGCAGTACCAACCTGTGTAATGTCAACTTCACAGAGAACTTTCCACCACCAGATCCAACGGATGCAACACCTTTCAGTGAGTCATAATGCTTCAAATTTTTAAGGACAATCATGCTTTGGAAAGTATTGCTGTGGATATCCACATGAAATGCATTTAGCTTTAGATAGGAAAATAATTTATTTCAATTTCTTACTATACAATAAATAATAAATTGAAATACACAGTTTTCTTATCAGTCTGGAAGGTTTAAAAATTAGATTCACATTGTGTCCTAGATTCACATAATGTCCTAAAAGAAATACTGATTATTTGTTTATCTGGTATCCTGTGTAGCGTTAGTGCATTATCACAATAGCATAGAATTGTACCTGCTCCACGAAGCTTTTATTTTGCACATTTAAAGTTAGCTTTGGGGGGCACTCTTTCTGGTGATCTGTAATTATGCAGTCTGTACCATAGGCCTGATTCAGAAATGTCTTGGGCAAATTTACACAGAGATACCTGTTATATATAAAACAGGGATCTTGTGGCAACTAGTTCCTTTGAGTGATAACTGTTCCTGGGCTTTGCTTCCTTCCCTGGGGAGATGTAAGCATGTGGGGCTTTCCCTAGCCACCTCTGATTGTCAGATGAAAGCCATTTTGATAAGTAGTAACTACAGTTCCACACATTATATTGTACAGTGGTTCTCAACCTGTGGGTCCCCAGATGTTTGTGGACTTCAGCTCCCAGAAGCCCCAGCCACTATGGTCAATGCTCAGGGCTTCTGGGAGCTGAAGTCCAAAAACATCTGGGGACCCACAGGTTGAGAACCACTGGTTTAGAAGGTGGCAAACTGGTCCTAGTAAATTCAGAAGCAATGCATTAACGACTGTAAAAAAGCAACAGGGACAGTGGAGGCTTATAAAACTGGGAAATGTCTGAAGAGCTGCATAAAAATTACTAGCTAGGTTTTTACCATGCTTTTGATGATCTTGTCCCTGACAGCCAGTTGTTGCCTGAAGTATTTGGAGCTTCTCAGTTTCATATAATTTGTCTACCTTGAACGACTAAGTATAAAATAAAGTGATATTCAGAAATGAGCAGCATTTCTGAGACCGAAGACAAATAAGCATGAGGTGAAGTGTCTGGAAATCTATTAAATTCAGCATGTTTGATGCATAATGCTGTTTTCCAAGTTTGTTTACACACTGCTGAAAACCAGATAGATGGCTAGCAGAACTCCATATCAAATGAACTCTGTGCTCAATTCTGAGCAATACAGTCCATCAGTTTTGCTCCACTTACTGTGGATGCGGAATCCAAAATTATTTTGGTTAGGCTAAGAGTGATAAAGAATTTGAGAAGAAAGTGTAAATTGAAGAGTTGCAGTAATAGTGATAGAGAATCCTAAGAATGAAATAGCCGGAAAATTCTTCCTCTGAGATGAAAATCCCCACATTTTTATTCCTGGAAGCAGCGCCCAAAGTGCTCTTTAATTTTGAAGCTTACGGGAGATATTTCCTTTGTTTATTTTATTTTGTTACATTATAAACTGAAAATTAATGTTACTTTTTGAACTGCAAGCTCAGATTGCTGGAAGACAAAGTATGCTAATTTTATTATGTGACCTGTTGTGAATGTTGTGGAAAGAAATCATGCTCTGATTAGTTCCAAATGTACTGATACTGAAGGAGAAGGGAAAAAATACTATGTTCAATACAGTTTTTATCTAAACGTTTGATAATACTATAGTGCGATAACTTTTAAATATATTTAAATATTTTCAATGTCAAGTCAGAGACTGAGATGTTTGAAGCGAAGAGAGTGTTGTGGTTTGATTTTCTGTATGCACAAGTTATGACCTGCAGGAAATTATGTTGTAGCTAAATGCTTGGAAAATCGCTTCTCCAGAGCGTGGTAGGGTAAAACTGGGTGAACAGCTTTCTGCAAAACTAATTCTGATCCTCAGTAGTCTGGTGCTGACTGCTGAAGTCCAGGACAGGTTGAGCATTCTCAGTTATCATTGTGTGTGCCCTTTGAAATTTACAGATTAATACTTTTCTACATATTTAGGAGAATCACTAAGTAATAAAAAATTGTCTGTGAGTGCTCATTTTGCTGCTCTGCAGTTAAGTAGAGGCCCACCAAATTTTCTTTTGGAAGGGATGATTACTATTATTACGTTAACCTGTTGGTAGTGATCAATGTAAACTGCTTAAATACCCTGAAGGCACCAGATCTGTCTCAGAATCTTTGAAGCTCGGTTGGGTCAGGTCTGGTTAAAGCTTTGAAGGGAGAGGGCCAGGGAATACCAGGTTCTAAGCACTGTAGAAGAGGGTAAGGCTGTGTCAAATCTATCCTAAATAAATCTTGCCAAGAAAATCTTGTGGTTAGGGTGGCATTAAGCTGGCGTTGACGTGAACGTACATAACAACAACAACAACACATTTAATATGCAGATACCAGCTTGTGACAGAATGCTGAAATTTTTTTCTCTGTGTTCAGGTTTCTATTGTTATTTCAGGTCATTATTTTCATTATAATTTGTAATGGAAGTAGCCATAGCAGAACTGTGGGTTAATTGGAAGTTTATCTGAAAAGAACCAAATCAATATCCTTCTCTGCCTCTAATGGAAACTGAAAGTTGATTTTGGAAGGTGAAAAAGTATACAAGACAATTTACTTTGGACTTCATTGTCTCTCTTGCACGTTGGCTCACAATACATTAGTGTTTTAGGGATCAAATTCTGGGATATATTTCCTACATCAGCAGTCTTAATTCTTAATATCTTATAACAGACCAAGGCTGAGCATCAGCATCTGCTCGGTGAATAGTGGATTAATTTTTTTGTTTAATTATTAGATATGTTTTATGATGATCAGTAGTTGTGCTAGAGGAGAGAGGGTTGGGGAGAGCAAAGAATGGACATATTTATAGTTGTATTAGCTTTGGCTTAAGATTAGGAGTCAGAAGAGAGTAGGCAAGCTGCCATCATAGTATTGAGTTAAAACTGTGCAGAGCCCGGGCCTGGCATGTCTTCCTGAGCGTCCTGTCTTGCACATTAGCAGCATATCAGCAGTAGAAGAAAGAGATATTGTTAATAGGCAGTTCCTCAGTCTGTGTAGGTGAGGTACCATCAATTCTAGATGGGACACACACCCCTGAAAGAGCAGGCACACTGTGTATTGGGAAAATATTCCAGTAAGAAAGCATGTGGAGCAAGTGATAGAATTTTTCACTGTGAAAGAAGGCCTCAGAAAATATGTACTGGCAAGATAGTGTATAGCACTAGTCAAAATAAACAAATAAATAAATAAATAGTCAACTAACCAACCAAGTAATTGTTGGAACTCTCAAAAAAAGAGGTGATTTTATGCTTTGTGTGGGAATGTCCTGTGGGAAGAGGATAGTGGAGAATGATAAATAAACCTATGCAAATGTGTTGGGCTGCCAATTCCTTTCATTCCTTTGCTGTGTGATTGTTTTCATTCCAAATTCATATGAAAATTTGTTAGTCAACGACATAAGTTACTAACATTTTTGATGCTAGCTGGTGCTATGCTGCTCACAAGAAACTGTCCAGAACATGCTGGAATGTTGGTATATGACACATATGTAAGTTGAGTAATGCCAAAATGTTAACAGAAGGAAATGGAATTGGGTGTACATATCCAACTGTCTTGTGGGGAGAGCACTATGTGACAACTGTATTTGGAAATGAAGTTCCCAATGTTGTGTAATAGGTTATGTTCAGTCTGCCACAGGTATCTCAAAGCATACCCATGATTATTTGGAAACACATCTGATATTTCTGCAGACAGTGGTAGAAATGACAGATTTGGGACTGGGAGCAATTTAACAGAATATAAGATGCCAGTGCACTGCAGCAGCCATTTGGAAGGGCAGTATTTTTTGAAACTATAGCAGCAGCTAGACCAACAAAGGACACGGGCACATGAAAAGGAGAGGATTTACTTCCTCCTTTCCCTGCCCAGCTCAGCCTTGCTCTTTCCTTCCCTTCCTAATATGCTGCTAACAGGGTACTGGAGTGCAGAGGAACATAGGAAATACACTTCTCCCAAGGAAAGCACCATCTTTCTTTTTTCCAGACATTTCTTCCACTTTTTCTGTTTCTGCATCCTTAACATGGGAAGCAGGAGGACTGTGCTGTGAAGAGATGAGTGCTAACTGGTTTTAATAAAATCTGGAGAATTATGTTAAGGCTTTAATTGCTCACCTCTCAGTAGAGGTGGCTTTTATGAAGCTCTTCAAGTTCATTTCTGAGCCTAAATTCTGGGAATGTTATTGTCATCCCTTAAAAAACTACTGTGAGAGCTTTCATAGATTGTACATATAGAAATTATAATAGGAAAATAGCTATTGCCTATTTGGAGGGCCAGCATAGTGTAGTGTTTGAGTATTGGACTGTGGCCCTAGAGACCGGGGCTCAATTCCTGGCTTACCCATGGAAACCCGCTGGGTGACCTTGGGTGTATCACACATATTCAACCCCCTGAAAACCCCGTAATAGGTTTGCCTTAGGGTCACCATAAGTCAGAAACAGCTTGAAGGCACAGAACAACCACACTGCCCATTTTAGCTTATTTTCTCATGTATTTTTATCTGTTTAGTCAGAAGTACCTAGGCTGTTTTAACATAAAATAAATCTTATTCTTGTGTGCCCTGCTGTTGGTTGTAATGTTAGATACTGCTAAAGACTGACTACATTTTCATTCTACTGCCATTTACCCAGCCTATTGGCATTGGAGGAGGTGTTCAAGCAACAGCTGTGTAGACTTAAGACAGCCCTACTTCTCTGTTTATACCAGCTACAAAATGGTATGTTTTCTCATAACTCAAAGATGGAATTCTCAGGGAAAGCTTCAGACTCTGAAATAAATTATGATACTTGTCTGAGCCTGCTTTATGCTCCTTGCATAGTCATATTTACAGTGTACTCTTTCCCAGCTAAGGCATGATCACAGATAAGAAAGTTTTTGGGTTTTTTTGGTGAAATAGTTTAGATGACTTAAGGTGTTAAAATTATTTTTCAAAACTCCAAGATATAAACACAAGCCTAGCCAACTTTTTTTTCTCATTTCATGCACACATCTTTCAATGAGAAACAATCTGTTGTTTAAAATCCTGTGCTGTTTTGCTTACTGTCCTGTATATTTTACACAGGCTATCACTGGCTGAAGATGTTTTTTTGTTTTTCCCCATCACTCTTTGGATTTAGATAAGACTACTTTCACCTTTAGTGAATGTGAGTGAATTTCCGTTTATGCTGTGGGACTTCCCCCTTCCTCTCCCTCGTGTACCCCAGAAATCTGCTCCAGAGGGCCCCTTGACCTTTAGAGATTAAAGAGGTGCTAGAAGAAGGAAGAATCCATTCTTCCAATAGTGTATATTCTGGGGATAGACTAACACCATTTGAGACAATGCTGTGCATTTTTTTTATTTTTTTTTGGTAGCTTGGAACTAGTTCACTGAGTTCACCTTAAAATAAGAGGAGTGGTTTTGCCTTTATAACATAGGAAGTGTGATCTTCAGCACTAAAGAAATGTACTTGCCATTTTTAAAAAACGAATCTTACAAATTAAATTGCTGAACATGCACAAAATAGTATATGGCATTGCTCTATTGGGAAGGCAGTGGCCTTGCTTATGTTCTTGCGGGTTTTTTATTATTATTATTTTTATTAACAGATTTTATATAATAAAATAGAACATATCTATACTCCAAAAAGAAGAAAGGAAAAAGAAAAAGAAAAAGAAAAACATATAATATGGGAAACTGTTATTTTATATAACCACTGTGGTTCCTGCAGTTTTTAACAGCAATATGAACACCTTGTGCTGTGGAAGGAGGGAGCTGTATTTATCATTGCCAGTTATGTCACAGGCATGACATAGTGCATTCAACACAGAATTTGCAGTTGCAGCTCGAAATCAGCTGAGGGAAAAATGTGTCCCTCCCTCCAAAAAAAGGATATTAGAGTTTGTTGTTACCAATTGCTGTCAAGTCAACTTTGACTTATGACAACCCTATGTATGAGGGAACCCCAACTCGCCATGTCATCAGCAGCCCTGCTCAGTTTTTGTAGACTCAGGGCCGTGGCTTCCTTGATTGAGTCTGTCCACCTGTAATGCAGTCTTTCTCTTTTCCTACTGCCCTCTGCCTTACCAAGAATTATTATCTTTTCTGGCGAGTCTTCTCTTCTCATAATATGGCCAAAATACAACAGTCTTTTAGTTATATTGGCTTCCAGGAAGAGTTCTGGCTTAATTTGCCCTAGGACCCTTTTATTTGTCCATGGTATCCACAGAACTCTTCTCCAGCACATTTTAAATGAGTTGGTTTTCTTCCTATCAACTTTCTTCACTGTCCAGCTTTCACAACCGTACATAGAAATTGGAAGTACTGTGGCATGGCCAATCCTAACTTTAGTATTCAGTGATACATTTTTAATACTTCACGAACTTGCCTAGATCCTTTATAGCTGCCTTTCCAAATCCTAGCCTTCTTCTGATTTCTTGACTGCAGTCTTCGTTCTGAATATTGACTGAGTGGAAGGTATGAAGTATCTTGAACTATTTCAATGTCTTCAGCAGCTCCTTTAACATTATGTAAATCACCTGTGGCCATTATTTTTGTTTTCTTAATGTTCAGCTGTAAACCTACCTTTGCACTTTCTGTCTTGACTTTCTTCAGTAAATGTTCCCAGTCTTTTCTGCTAGTAACGTGGTGCCATCTGCATATCTTAAATTGTTGATATTCCCTCTTCTGATTTTCATGCTCTATTCCTCTGTGTTTAATCCTACTTTACATATGTTCAGCATACAGGTTAAACAGATGGGCTGATAAAATGTAGCTGTGCCTGATCCCCTTGATAGTTGGAAACCATTCCATTTCTCCATATTCTCAACCGACAGTAGCTTCTTGCCCTGAGTATAGGTGACACGTCAGGACAATCAAATATTACAGAACAAACCTTTGTTTAGGAATGATCCATAATTTTTCATGATCTACACAATCTTTATCTATTCACAGGGCTGTAATATTTAAGCTTTACAATTCTAAATATTCTCTTTTCTCCCAACCCTTGAAGACTGTAATGTACTGTACTATTCATTTTTATACCTTGTGTTAATATTAGCGAATCCTTTTAAAATATATAAATAAAAAGATTTCTGCTACGTATCTATAGAAACCAAGATCATTTTAGTAGACTTTGTCCATTTTATGTGTTGCATTTTATCTGAGCCCTGATTCAAGAATGTTCGGTGGTATTTTTCTCCTGTCTCCTCCATCTCCACCAATTTCGGAACTGCTTTTGATCAGAATATTTGAAAAATATAGAAGAAGAGTAGATTACTATGAGTATCAGAATTTTTTTTAACTTCCTAGATTTAGTCTCTTCCCCTGTGAAGTCAATATTTCAACAGACATTGTATGTAAGTACCCATGAGCTTTTTAAGTTTGCCAGAGCATTCTGTGAGCATTGAGAAGTGAGGATTTTTTAACCAGGGTGCTGTTTTTTTCCAGCCTCCACCAAAATGATAGAACACTTTTTTCCCTCTCTCTTAACAAAACTTTTCAGAGACTGCAATTCTATAACATCGGTAGGTTGTACAACTGGATTACTGAAGTGACTTAAACAGCACAAGTATAACTGCCTGTAAGTGTTTTGAAAAGTATTTTGAAAGTTTCATGCATTTATTCCTAAATATTTGTCTCAGAGGAATTTGTCTGATTATGCCCTTAACACTGGTCTCTGACCAGTCCAGCAAAACACACAGAGGTTTTTCAGTTACGTGGGTCTAAATCAAATTTTGAGTCCCAAAACTGAATTCATGAAAACTTAGTGTATTGATACTTACACGACTTCCATTGATTCAATGAGACTAGTCAATATGGCACTGATAAATTTAGGTCATATATTTCAATATAAAGGATGTTCTAGAGGCAGTAGTAAGTTGCCATGAATGGGTTACCCACTGTAGAAGAAGAAAAGTTATAGAGCGTATAGGCATTTTTTAACTTTTTGTCAATTCCCAAAATGTTGATCTGTTCCAACAAAAGTAGTAAAGATTTTTGAAAGACTAGCAAGTTTATTTTAGCATGAGCTTTCATGGATTAGAACATTGGCCATATATCTGAACTACATACAACAGTCAGAACCTATGGTGGTTATACCTGTAAAAAAAATCTAAAAAGCAGCCTGTTTTGCTTCACAAGCCCTGGATTTCCAAGGCCACAAATCTGAAAGCTAACAGATATGTCTTTGTTTTCAGCAATTCAGCTTTGAATTGCTAACCTAATATGTACACTTGGCTCTTTTCAAGTACATTCATTAAATAAATCAGAAAATGTGCAGATGTAGAACAAAGCAACAGCTGCAGTTCAAATGGAATGTTATGTCAAAGCATTTCATGAGAACAGTAAGAAAAACATTAAAAGAAGAGGAGAAATGATAGTTTTTATAAACTGTGTTACTTCTTCAATATATACATATTTCAAATATTTTAAACCCTGTTGAAGTGAAGATGTTTACAACCAACTATATTTTTCAGTGGGAGAGGAATCTAACGTACTCATTGTTCCTGTTTATATGAAAGTGTGAATGCTAATGTTAGTTCTTGTCTTGGTGAGAGTAAAATAATTTTGGGCAAAAGCCAGCCCCCTTCCCCTGGCCTTTATTTTTCAGAAGAACTGTTCAGTCCAACAATCCTTAAATTATCTTTCTGAGAGAGACTGTAAGAAAAGAAAAGAAAGGAAAAGTGGTCTGATGCATTGTATTGAAAACACGCTTTGCCTCTGCTAGTACGTCAGGGTTGTTCTTTCTTTGACACACAGAACCAGACAAAGGCTGAGTGTAGCAAGGAAGCAGACGGCACGCCTCCAGTCAGTGCCCCGGTCTGGCTCCAGGATTTGTAAACAGAAACATCCCAGGCTCCAATAAGGCAGACGGCGGCTATCCCGTCTGATCTGCATGCAGGAAGCGCTTGCTTGTACAAGCCTTGCCATTGCGTATAAGCACCCATGAGCTGTTTAAAATTGCCAGAGCTGCCTTACTGTGAACACTGTGGAGAAACGAGAGTGTTTAACTGTTTAGAGGGGAACACAATGTGTTTTATATATAGCATGTCTAAGTGTGAAAGACCATGCAGTCATGTTAAATTTACTGAGATGTGGGCGTTTCTGTAGCCTCACTGTATAAAAATCCACATATTTCAAGATTTTAAGAAAGGCTAAATATAGCTCAGTTGAAGAGGCAAACTACATTGTCTTAATTCCAAATCAGTTTTTTAAAGCTGTAGAACATAAACATAAATTCATTCACAACATAAATTCATTATATGAAACAATCAATCACATAGCAAATTGGAATAGCCAAACTATACTTTAGACTTATTTCCACATTTATTTTTTTTAACCAATAAATTAACACCACTTCATAATGGTATATATTTATAACGTGGAAGAATCTGTTCCTTGGTATGGTTATTCACATCATTTCCAGACTTTAAGGCATACATACAGGGGCAGTTTTTGAAATAGCTCTGCTTTCAGACTGCTGTCTCACTATCCTTGGAGATTGTTGTGTGTCCAGAAAATGGTTGCATAGATTGAGATGAGGCCATTTGTCTTCAGTGTATGTCTGCCTCCCAAGTTCCTTTTGCATGGCTAGACTCGATTTTTTTCTCTTTTGTAGCTCTGGCTTGGTTTGAATTTATGTTGGCCAACAGCTATGCAGGGTAGATTATCTGGAGGGTGAGAGCTCAGTTTGGGGCCATCAGGCCTAAAACCAGTGTCTGAGGCCTGGGTAGATCTATTACAAGTCACAAAACCTCAGTCTTGTCATCCTGGATGAGCATGAATTCCTGCTGTTGGCTAGGTTGCTTTCTCTTTTTTTCAATTTCTAGGTTTAATATTCTGAGGAACATTAAATGATTGCTTAGCATGAAGTTTGAACTGGACTTTGATTTTACACAGTAGGAGTGTTTGTTATTTATCAGAGCAATAATAGAAATTAGGATAGAGAAGAATACTTTCATAATATGCCAAATGTGTGCAAGGGTATTGTGAATAGAAATGCTGCCTACAGTGGATATTTAGTTGAATGAAGTTTTCAGAAGCTCATATTGGGATACTAATGCTTAGCTGCATTGCCATTGGCTTATAGCAGTCTGCAAATTGCTGTCTTATCCTTTATGTGGTTAAAACATCTCAATAAAGCTGCTGGAATAGGTTATCTTGAGGATTCACTGTTAAGTGCCACCAATTTGCTGGTGACACCCAGCACTATCTCTTGTATAAAATTCTAGAAGGCAGTGGAAGTTCTGAGCTGGTCTCTGATCAATAAATTACTAAATATGGACAAGCAAACCATCTAATCAAGAGTGAAGCTTCTTTTGGCCATTACAAAAGACAAGCTGAATATAGTTCTATAGTCTGTTTGAATTAGATTGAATGAGACTGTTTGAATGATTGCATTTCCCTGGAAGAATTAAACCTATAACTTCGTCAGTCAGTCTCTTAAACAGGATATTGCATCTGGAAGATCAGTAGGAGATCTGACTAGGAGTACTTTTGCAGAGGTTCAGCAGTGTCTTTTTCTAGAAATGGTGAATAGAAGGTTACATCAATGTATGGAGTGCACAGTAGTTTGGGAGCTGTTGTTGTGTGCCTTCACATCGTTTCTGACTTACGGCAACCTTAAGGTGAACCTTTCACAGGGTTTTCTGGGGCTGAGTTCATGTGACGCACCCAAGGTCACCCAGGGGGTTTACTTGGCTGAGGAGAGAATCAAACTCTCATCTCCAAGGTGATAGTCAAATGCTCAGACCACTGTTGCTGAGCCTCATGACTCCTTGTCTGTAGAATAGGACCTTGCAGAATGTGTCATCAGTGCTTAATTCAGTGTCATCAATGCTTAATTCTTTAACTTCAAATTGTATTTCTGTGTGTGGCAATTGTGGCCTGTTTTGCTCTACTCAGTGGTCTGCCAGGCCTGTTGAGGGTTGTCTCTGTTTTAAAAGCTGCGAAACAACCACACCATCAAACTAGCCTAGAACAATTGTTATATTGCTACTGTTCTCAGCAGTTTCATCAGAAGGGAAGTGCATTATTTAGACCTAGCAGACCTAGGAAAATGGTGTTTGGTAGTGAATAATACATTGCAGCTTTCTTGCATTTGCCCAGTAGTAGGCAGAGTTTGTGATAATGAGGTATCCAATTCAAATTTTTTGCTGCATTTAAAACAAAGTGTGAAAATACTTTGAATTGAAGCATTCTTGCGTTGATTGCAAAGTAGCATTTTTCCTCTGAAGATGAAGGTAAAATTCATGTGGCTTTTACAGGAAATATCTGTTAGCAGCAATCTTAGCATCTTACCTGGAAAAATTTACTGCATAATTGAGATAGATATTGCCTTCTGATTGAAAAGCTTTTTTATGAGTGCTTTTTCAGTTATACTTCTGTCATAGAAAAAAATTGTAATAAAATAGATCTTTTGTACTTAAGCAATGTCATTCTTCATGTATCACTGTACGCATAATATGCTTTAACCATATGTGAAACACAGTGTTTCTTTCATTTCCCAAGTATTAAAAGAAGAATAAAGCTACAATGTCAAGCCCATAGTGCATCATTTAGTTTAGAAAATACAAATACGATAATATATAAATTAAAACTTTGCCATAAAGCATTTTACAATAACATTACAGTAAATTTCCAGTACACCAGCGTTCTGCTTCAGATTTGGTGTCATCTAAAACACATATCCTCATTTGATTCCCATTTCCTTGCTACCTTGGGGAAGGTATGAGAATCTTATTTTATGAGGCTAAGGCTTGGTTACCAGCCTAATGATAAACTATGATTTCATGTTATGATAATCTCCCACCCTTCCAGCACACGCACACACACACACGGGACTCCTTTTTGTTGTGTGTGGACCAGAAGTTTAAAACTTCCTTTTGTAATTTGTAACTAACCATAGTTTTATACAGCCAGAATATTATGACTTGTCCCAGATGCAAACAGAAACTCCAAATTCTCTGTAAGGGAGGGAAGGAGGAGCTCAAGGTTTCTAATTGTTGAACATGGTATATATAGCAGAATTGTATCCAAATCAAGCTACAGGATGCCTCTTGTCTGGCATACTGTTTCATACTGTAGCTACTGTGATTGCTCTGGGAAGCATACAGTCCGTGTGAGTTTAGTTCATTTAATTAAATTTAATATGTTTCAGATGTAATGGCAAGGCTGTAATATTTCTGTTGACCCTGATAAAAACTTTTATAATGATCATAAAAATTGATGTGGAGCTCGTTTTTCATTTTTTACCTCACTTAATGGGGTAGTAATTAAGTCCCAGTATTCTAATTCATCTAGCCACCAAATTCTAGGAGGCAGAAATGGCTGTCATACTCTGCCTCTGAAGTTTCCGAACAAGTATTTATTGCAAGTGGCAGAAACATTCCTTAACATTACACTAGGTCACTTTTAAAGCAAAGAAAATTTTGTGGTGAATTATTTTTACACATATACTGATTTCAGCATGTTTTGTACCGCATCTTGAAAGTAAGAATTTACAAATAGTTATTTGTAATTAGGTCCTTCCCCCAATATGAAAGTACAGTGGATTACCTTAAGCTGGTGAAGGATATCTTCAACTTTTTTGAGATACATGTCAGTTACTTCTATAAATTTTGGGGTGTGGCCTCATTAAATGATGGCAGAGGAACACATGCTGGCTCAGTGTGGTCTTTGTGCCTCATATTCTGCTGAGGTAGCAATAAGTTAGATAGGCAGAGAGTGTGTCTTGTACTTGAAAATGGTATTTTGCAGTTTTTAAAAACTACAAAAGATGATTATTTTACTTTGTAGTAAGTGGGAAAGCAAGGAGTTACATTTAAAATCACAATTATAGTGAGAACTAACCTTGAGTGGCATGCAATAATTAGTTATTGTTACAACTGAATGCTTTTTAAAAATAATTTCAAGGTTCTCCATAATTAGCGTGCATACTTTCATATGTTTTGCCGGGGGAGCAGGGGAGTTGCTAGTGGTTTATTTTATATACTCTTAATGTAAACTTCACTGACTGTTTTAGCTGAATACAGTCAGAATAAAAAATTAATGCATCTACTAATCTGTATATCTCTTTCTATCTATAATTTTCTGCAAAGCAACTCAATTATTTTATGGCAAATAGTGCATTTAATTACATTGAGCATGCAAAAGTAGAACAATCAGTCTGTGTTCAGTAAAATTTGAAAGACCATATCTCCTTGTTCAAGCCAGCTAGAACTTGAAGATGTGCTGGGGGAGGCTTTCTCTCTGTCCCACCACCATCTCAGGCTCACCTGGTGAGGACGTGGGAGAGAGCCTTCTCAGTGGCTGCTCCCACCTTGTGGAACGTTCTTCCACAGGACATTAGGCTGGCCCCCTCCCTGCTCTCCTTTCACTGACAGGCAAAAACCTTTCTCTCGAAACAAGTTTTCATGTAAGCCAGGCAGCTTCATTTATTGACTGTTGTACTGGAATATCCTTTTAAGTGTTTTTATGATTTTATATCTGTTTAATTTATTGTTGGAAGCTGCCTTGGGTCCTAATTCTGGGAGAAAGGCAGCCTAGAAATACAATCAATCAATCAATCATGCAGTGAAGGATGAGGCAATTCAAAAACTGGTGAGAATTTCATGGAAATAAAGTATAATTCAAATGATTTACTTTAGGAACTTTGCTACTGATAGATTTTAAAAATGCAAACTCATGTTTTCCATCTCATCCTAATGAATCTGAGGCACTTTGTTTCTATCATAGAAGTTGGTTAGATTCTTTTTGCTTCTGTGTTTAGCATAACAAAATGGCGGAATAGCATGGGCCAATCCTGTGTGGGTGGATAGCGTTTGTGGATGGAGGTACTCTGGATGGATGAGGGAGTAAAGATGTTGAAGAGTGTGTGTGTTACAGAGAAAGAGAGACTATGCAGGTATATATATATATACCTGCAGACAGCATCTATTTGCATACTTTATATGGATGTATAAATATGAAGACCTGGTAAAAAAATAGAAGAATTAAGATTTTTTCCCATTTGCCCCAGGGAGCTCTTTTTTTCTGGAAAAATGGATTATGGAATATTTTCTTTTAGAATGATAAAAATCTTTAAGTTAATATGTTTATGTATTTATTTCTCCATTTGCCCCCTAAAAATTATGTAACAGGAATATGTTTATATGAGACTATGTAGAGATCATTGCCATTCCTGATCTTGGCTTCCTTGACCCAGTACTTTTTATTGGAATGGGGGCTTTATTTCTGCTTGGTCCTGTGGATGATGAGAAATAAAAATAGTTCTGTTTGTTTTGCTGATAGTGATGTTTCTTCAGTTTTTTTTTTCTCATACATTAGCAAAACCAAATTTCTTACAGTTCGGGATGCTTTAGTTCCACTTCTACCAAAAAAAAATAAAAAATAAAATAAAATAGAAAGTAAATTTAATCTGTAAGAGAATGTAGCACCTGGCAGAAGGAATGTAACGCTCAAAAGGTCAAAAAAACCTTTGCAGTCCTGGCTCTGGCACTGAATCTGGCTTTAAAAATGAAATCACTCCATCATCATCACAGCTGCTTAAGTCAGAGAGTGATAGAATCATAGAGCTGGATGTATATAGGTAGCTTTTGAGCTTCAAAGGCTGGGATTGTGGCTGATGTATTAAGTTAAAAACTGTTGGGATAACACGCAAGTAATAATTTTTAAAAAAACCATTGCAGTATGTAGGGAATTTGAGTCATTAAACCAGTGTTTTCCAGCAATTCGTCTTTGTATATAGCCCTGTTTTCATGAAGTTCTGCTAAATAATGAATTGCATTTAATTTAAGATAGATGTACATTATTAAACTGAGGGAATATGCCACTATAAACATCTTACGAAACAGTGATAATTTGACCTCGGAAGAAGCTGAGTCATAAATACAGGGCAATGTCTTGAGAAACTGGTTTTAATTAAACCAAATGTTGTGTTGGATAGCGTTATTTAACCTCCGTGAAATAGACTGTGTTATACTAGTAGCTCTTTATATGTCAACACTCATAATTTTGTTCGAAACCTAGTTTCAGAGAACACAGCACAGAAGCAAATAAAATCTTAGGGTGTGCCTTATGAAACACAGACGTTCCAGCTAGAGATAACTTTGCCAAATTCTGTCAGGATGATTAAATGGCTCGGGGCCAAATTAAGTTGCTGCAGAGCAGGTGTTCACACACACTTCTGCCACCCATTGCAAAGCAGTATTGTGGTAGGCCTGGAGAAGCCAGCCTTAGAACAGCTGTCAACAGGTTTGAAAATGCTGTGTTTGTTGTAAATGCATTTTGTCCATTAGTACATTCAAAGAAAAATATTGTCGTTTCTGAAAAACCATGAAAACCATTTCCTCTTTCTACATTTTTTTCAAACTGAGATTAAAATACCTTTCCCAGTTCATAAAAATTATTCTCCTTCTGTAGAATTAGCTTGTAGCTACAAATCAGCCAAACACACAAAAAATCTCCTCAGTGCCATATGTGTACAGATGTGTTGCTGTTGTTTTTCGCTCATTTTTATATATCGCTGTTAATACAGGGATTGGTAACTGCCGCAATGTTGAATGGCCCTAGAGCAGTGGTTCTCAACCTGTGGGTCCCCAGATGTTTGTGAACTTCAGCTCCCAGAAGCCCCAGCCACTATGGTCAATGCTCAGGGCTTCTGGGAGCTGAAGTCCAAAAACATCTGGGGACCCACAGGTTGAGAACCACTGCCCTAGAGAGTATGGGGGGTATTTTAAAGAGAGAAGAATCAAAGGGAGGACTTGAGATTGTCAAATCCAAATGGTTGAGAGACTCTCATGTCCCATCCAGCAGTTGAACAAACAAAAAATTTGACTCACAATATCCATTCCATAACAACTACCTGTGTCAGGGATGGGCAACTTCCATCGTCTTTCAAGGGTTTCATTGTCACTACACAGCCCACCATGGAACCACCTTCTTTCTGTCGCTGGGGAAGTTTGGGGGAAGAGGGGAGGGGGGAATTCATTTAAGTCATGAGTTTACATTGTTTCTAAACTGGTGCAATAGCAAATGTAAGAGATCAAGCAGGATTTTTAAAATGGACTTTTCTTGCCCAAGTCTTTTCCGTATGACTCTGGCCTGTTGTCTGCAGGTGATTATGCGAATACCCCATCTCACAACCTGCTGAATCAATTGGTTCCCTCTGAGGATAATTGTGGGCTGCAGGTTATGCATTTTCCCTCATGTGTTCTGTACCCATGTGACATGAAACATCAGTTTGGTGTTTTATCACCTTGTTAAATATTAAATGTGTTATAATCATATCCAACTTGATTTCAGATCTGAATTGTTTCTATGATAAAGAGGCAGCCCAAAATTGAAGTAAATGATAAATATTCACTTTCTTACAGGATAAAATCCTTAGGGAGTCTGGATTCTCCAGATAGCTAGAGGAGAAATCCACATGCATGTGGGTTATTCTCCTTGTGCCAGAAGATTAAGTTGGGAGTCCGAAAGGTTTTTTTTCCCCCCAATTGTTAAGTTTGGCTCCTCTCTTTCTTCAGTCATTTTTTAAATTCCTGCTTTGCCAAGTGGTCAAGGTTTTATTTCTCCCTTCTCTGTCTTGTTACAGCATGATAATTAGTACTTGAAATCCAGTGAGTTGGCACCTGAGGGGTCACTTCAGTTATTATTTGTGAGGCAATGCATGAAATCAGGGTGTTTGGTTTTGCATACAGTGCAGCCACTGTATATGTGGGGGTTCCCTTCCATGAATCACAGTGTAAAACAAAAAATGTGAGCATCACACCCCATTGTAGTCAATGGATGCAGTGTGTGTGTACTTGCGGCAGCCCAGACATACCCTCATCATGTTCATTGACTAGAATGGGATAAGATGCTTCACACAACCTCACATTCGTGTGTGCAGAGGTCATGCCAGAAGAGGGTGCACTGGACTATGATTCCATTCAACTTGTGTGCAAGCAGGAGCCTCCCCTTCCTCCTTTGCACACGAGCAAGTAATGGAACAGAGCCGTATACTACCACAAGTATGAATTTACATGTGTGTTTCATCCTATTTCTTACATGAATAATGTATTCTGTGAAAGACACATAACTTTTGGAGCAGTTCCTAGCTTGAAAGTGCAAAATCTGAGGCTAGACAACAATAACATCCTATGGTAGCAAGTCTAACTAGAAATGTCCAGGATGCAGAATTTGAATAACAACTTTTTGTTACTGTTGTGTATCCATTGATTGAATAAACAAGAGAAAAATGAGGTAAACAGTTTATGTCATATACATCGTGGGCAGTAGTGAAAAGGATATTCGGACTCCGTGGCAGCTGAACAGTTGTCAGCTGTTACGGTAGGAGAAATTAATTCAGCAGCAAGAATTTGTCCAGGAGGATGTTTATCACAGCCAAAAGTGAAGAGTTCGCAGGTTGTACTAGTATAAGCTAGATACTAGCCGCTGGTTTGTAATAAACATTGTATGTTATGGAATAAGCAATCATCTGATTATAATGTTAGTATTCTTAGTGAGTTTACGGTTGAAAACATTTGCAAATTCCATCTAGTTCAGTGCCACTACCCAAGGAAGTAATCACTTAGGTGGCTATTGAAGACTTGCTGGTACAAAACATACAAAATCAGTCTGCTATGTTCTGTAATGTTTTGTCTGTAATGTACAAAAATCATTTTCATAATAACAACCTTTCAGATAACTCTTCTTTTTTTCAGTGGTGTTTCTGTGGTACTCAAAAGTGATCTTTTAATGTAACAGAAGACCTAATTCATGCTCTTAGAACATGTTATTTATATACCTATCTATATGTCTGAAAAACAAAAGTGAAAATAATTACATTTTCCATATTACTGTGGATATCATCCCAGTCCATTCCTCAAGACTTCTTACTTTGATTTTCTGATTCTAGTGAATTACACATCTTTAATTTTACAGCTTCTTAAAAGAGGGTATCTTAGGTCAGTTGTTTGTTTTCCATCCATAGTTCCATCCATGCTTCATTTCCTTTTCCTCCCATTTTTTTACATCAGGGGTAGGCCACTTGTTGCTCTTCAGATGCTTTGGGATGCTTCCAGAAGCCTCACCCAGTATGGCAGGAATCAGGGAATACAAGTTCTTCTTTGTGGTCTCTGTGCCTCATACATTAGGAGCTTTCGCGCCTGCGCAGTAGCGTTCAGAAGATTCTAGAGCTCGCTAGCTTTGGCGGGAACCCCTCCCCCACGCCAGTGCTGCGCATGCTCCTCCCGCCAACTAACGGTCTCTCCTCAGTTCTTTCTTGTCCACCTCAGCGTACAGAAGGTTCTGCTTGTTGGCTTGCTTTTCGATTCGGTTTTTTGGTGTTTTCGACTTCGGATTTGGCTTTTGACTACCCCTCACAGATTTCGGACTTGGCTTGGTACTTTCTCGATCGGTTCTGACCTTTTTCTGGCTTTGACTACGATTTCGGATCTCGGACTGTGTTTGGCGTTCTCGGACTCTTGTTTCTTGTTTCTTGCCTTGCGCCCGGTTTATGTCGGCTCTCTTCAAACACTGCGCCTCCTGTGGAAGGAAGGTCGCTCTCTCTGACCAACACTCTAAGTGCCTGATTTGTTTGGGCGAGGGGCACAACGTTCAGGCCTGCCCCATTTGCAGAGAGTTTACGCATCAGACTCTCCGCAACAGGGCGGCAAGGCTTAAATCCCACTGTTGGGAGGAGTCTCTTCGTGTCCAGAGACCCGAGACGATGGCCGAGAAACACCCGTCCTCTTCTTCTTCTTCGGCAGCAGCGGCGGCTGCCGCGCCCTCGACCTCGTCGGTATCGGTACCGGGCTCGGTACCGATAATGAAGTTGCCGAGGATGCCGAAGATCTCGCCAACTCGGGCACGTGAGGACCCTGCGGGCTCGCAGGCCTCAACCTCCTCCTCCAGGCCGTTGACCGCGGCCCAGAAGAAGTGCCCAGCCACCGAGGGCCTGGGGGAGAAGAAGAAGAGAAAGGAGAAGCGGCGCTCTTTATCGACGGTGGTGCGACCCCCGACTCCACCACCCACCCAGCCTGCCGAGGAACCTCAACTGATGGAGCTCCTTGAAGAAGATGAGCCTCCGGAGGAAGAGGAAGTCCTCGAGGTGTCGGACGAGGAACAGGCCGTGCAGGCCTCACCTCCTCAACCGCCCGAGCTGATCGCGGAGATCACTCTGCCGAGTCGCCATCCACCCTCGGCAGAACGCCGAGAGGAGGCTGTGGTCAGGCAGCGCCCAGCCTCTCGACACGACCAGTCCCGCTCGCCAGAGCAGCGGGCCAGGCCTCCATCCCCGCGATATCGGGAGATGCACCTGGAGAGGCGTCGCTCGGGCGAGAGCGCCTACTCTCCTGCCTACCTTGGGAGGTACGCCCAGGAGCAGGTGTGGCACGAGCCGGCCGGCTCATACTATTCGTATTCGCCATCTTACAGGGACCAGTACCACCCAGATCCAAGGTACTGGTCACCTCGTCGCCGGTCTCGCTCGCCACTGCGGGAGGCTCACTACCCCTGCTATGAGAGGTCACTGCTGCGTCGTTCGTCGAGTCGCCGTCGGTCCCCAGAGCCCTCACCCCACTACAGGGCTGTTTCTCCACCACCGCGGACGACGGCCACAGCTACCCGCCCGACGCCACAGCCCACCGTGGCCCAGCCGGCGGTAGCTGCGACTTCTACCACGCAGGCAGCACACCGACCTAGGCCCACGGTCGTGCCCCTGCAGGTGACTCCGATACCAGTCACGACATCGACTGCATCGGTACCGACGCAGCCTGCAGCTTCAGCTGTCACCCTGGCACCTCCAGCCCTTAGGCCGGCCGAGGAGAAGGAGGAGGAGAGGTTGCCATCACCATCCGGCGACTCTTACGACTCGGACTCGGACTCTGCTGAGTTCACCCCTTCTTCTCACGAATCCCCCCCGCTGGGGTTCGGAGAGTCAGGCCCGGAGTCCGCACTGGAGGACGTCCGCCAGTTTTTGGCGATCCTCCTCTGGGTGGCCACAGCCCTTGGCCTGAAGGTGACCGAACCTGCTCCTCAAGCCCAGGACTCGGTCTTCCA